>OX336388.2:930169581-931369581 GCA_946902985.2 Meconema thalassinum | reverse complement strand
TAAAATATCGAAGCTGATTCAAATTATTTGCACTCTTCAAATTACTTGCTTAGAAACAAACTCCTTTGAACAGATACACAATAAATCTGTTACTCTTTGTCTTGCCAGACCACCAACCTTCCCCATTGTAGGCATATGTATGCTTGAGAGGGAATACACTACAGCAGCTTTCTCGCGAACAGCCCAAGTTCCAGCTGCGTTTCCTGTTAGTTTCTCCCAGGTCCCTACCCACTTTAGGTATCGGAGAGCGGATTTGCAGTGGCAGCTGCCTTTGAGTATACTTAAAGTTAAAATCATAACTTCTGTTGGACTCTCGTCCTATTTTTCCATCCTTTTTCTCCAGTCCGAAACCCAATTTTTTTTCATCACCTTCCCTTGGGGGTTAGGTTATTCCCAAGCTAATAATCTACCCAAAATTTGGTTCCGAAACCCGGAAGAGTCCATTTATGACATTTTTTTATTTTTGGCAAGGGTTATTTGACAGTATTTTGCAAATCATTAATATCTTCTTTGAATTTTTCAGCTACAGCTTCACCGTGCAAAGCCTGTGAAGTGGAAAGAGGCCGCTCCTGTCTCCTTTGGTGTGTCCCTTTCTTTCAACTTATTTGCTGCTGCTAGTCTGACAGCATTTCCAAGGTTCCACAGTTTCGTAAGTTATACTTTAATCTACCTATTTTGGCATGGCTCCTACAGAAAAGGATAAAGATGAAAAACTTACTTCTAAACGAGCATCCTATAAAGGGCAAAGTACCCGATTTAGAAAATACAGCAAAGAGCTAAATCCTCTGAAGCTCAATTAGATTTGTTAAAACATCGTGTAAAGGATTTTGAACGTTCATATGAAAATTATTGTAACATCCAAACTGAAATCGAAACTTGTATGCTAAATCAAACTGAAGATCGAGTCGAAGTAGAAAACCAATATTACGAAGGTATAGGTTCTGCTTTTAAAATAATACGCCAACTCGAAGAAGAACAGAAAAAGGACGGTTCTGTTCTTGGTTCCCTTCACGAACAACAAACCTCTTCTCGCGATGGCACTCACAAGCCCAAACCAATCCTACCTAAGATTGATTTACTCCACTTCTATGGAGACGAATCTACTTGGGATTCTTTCTATGAACTATTTTGTTCTCTTGTTCATGACAATGAAGACATTCAAGTCATCTACAAGTTTCATTATTTGAGATCTATCCTCCGAGGTCAAGCTTTGCAGTTAGTTGAAGCACTCCCATTAAGCGCCGAAAACTACCCCATTGCCTTTAACTTGTTGAAAGAAATATACGGTAATTCAGGGTTACGTATTCAACGCCATATGAAGGCTCTATTTAACTTACCTGCGTCACAGCACAATGACGTCACTAGTGTGCGTACTCTCATTGATACAACACAACTTCACGTTAAAGCTCTATCCCAATTAGATCAACCCACTGATCACTGGGAGACTTTCCTAATACACTTAGTGGTTTCTAAAGTCGATGTTGCTACCCTCAAAGCTTGGGAGATTGAACTTTCCAGAGAAGACGATTACTCTTTCGAGCATTTAGTCACTTTCATAAGTGCTAGATGCCAACTCTTAACTGCTTTAGCTAATCAAAATGAACCCTCATCCCCTAGTTTCAAATTTGAATCAATGTCTCTTATACCTAAAAGCGAACGCTTAGCGTCTGGTACCCAAAAACCTGGGTCCAGCTCATCTAAACTCAAGTCAAACGCCACTGGTTACCCAACTATTTCTAGTGAACGCCGTATTGCTAGTTCTCTCGTTTTAAACACTCAAAGCGAACCCCGCAAGAGTTTAAATGAACCATTAAAGTGCATACTTTGTAAAGATTCCCACGCCTTATATCTATGTAAATCTTTTAAAGACCTGTTAGTCAACGACAGAAGAAAATTAGTTTCCCAGAATAAACATTGCTTCAACTGCTTAGCACCCACGCATTCTGCTTCAAATTGCAAGTCCACCAGACTTTGCTTCCATTGTGAAAAAGCTCATCACACTTTACTACATCGTCATGATCAAGCAAGGTCATCGACCGCATCTACTTCTCATACAAGTGACAATGCTAACAGTTCCAATGCTTCATCTTACATTCAAAATGCCAAGTCCATACGTAGTGCCAAAGAACTATTGTCCACTGTCCAAATTGAAGTTCAGGATAACTTTGGCAACTAGGTCCGTGCACGCGGTCTTCTTGATTCAGCGGCAACTCATGATTTTGTGTCTAATTCTTTGATTAGAAAACTAGGCCTACCTGTAAACCCCTCTTCTATTAACGTATCGGGCATTAACAGCTCAACATCGCAAGCTTTACAGTTTTCAAAGCTAACCATAAGAGACATTTTTCACAGAAACAACTTTCTCAAACTGAATTGTCTCATTCTCAATAGCATAGGAGAAGATACTCCAAGTCACTCTGTGGATATTTCAGGTTTAAATATTCCCTCGCATTTAAGGCTAGCCGACCCTATGTTCAATGTACAAAACCTCATTGACATACTCTTTAGTGCCAATGTTTTCTGGAATTGCCTTCGTAAACAGGTTCGCAAGTTATCCTCAAACGTGGTTGCCAGAGACACTAATTTTGGTTGGATCGTCACCGGTCAACTTCCTCATTATTCTCCCCAACCCGTATCGCAATATTATTTCGTTAATACTGATTTGGAGCAGTTCTGGAGGCTCGAAAGCGTTGATTCTCCTAACGCGACCCCTTCAGAAAACGAATTCTGTGAGCAACATTTTCTGAACACCACCACTCGTTCTTCTGATGGCCGGTTCATTGTTCAGATGCCAAGATTACATAATCCCCCTAAACTTATTAACTCTCAACCCAAAGCTCGAAAAGCTCTCTTTGCCATCGAGAGCAAATTCAAGAAAGAACCTCTCGTTAAACAGCAGTATACTGATTTCATGGATGAGTATGAAAGTTTGGATCATATGAAAGTTGTCAGGAAATCTGATGACGAATTGCTCCCCCAATTGAAACGGTTTTCTTAAATCATCATCCCGGGTGGAAAAACCCTCTTGTAAAGGATAAAATCCGAGTTGTTTTCAATGGTTCATCACCTGACGTTAATGGCAACAGTCTTAACGATACTTTTTACTCTGGTCCTGCTATTCAGTCAGATTTATCTGCTATACTCTTAAACTTTCGATTATTTCCCATAGCTGTTGTAGCTGATATAAAACAGATATACCGTCAAGTTTTAATTCAGCCTGAACAACGAGATCTCCAAAGAATCTTGTGGCGCGACGAAATCAGCAAGCCCATCAAGTTATTTCGCTTAAAGACGGTTACTTATGGCTTAAAACCTTCCGCTTTCCTTGCTATCCGATCCCTACACTTGTTAGCCTCTCAAGATGGTCATTTATTTGATTCTAAAGCTTCCGAAGCACTAACTACATCATTCTATATTGACGATTACTTGCAGTCCTTCCCCACTCTGGAGGAAGCATCTTTCGTGTCTCTAGAACTTCAAGCATTGCTAAAGAATGGAGGATTCCCACTTCATAAGTGGAATTCCAACTCCCATGAGTTTCTCGCCCGGTTTCCTATTGAAGATGTAGACCCCTCCTCCGTCGAAATTTGTGGAGACTCCGAATCCATAAAAACTCTTGGAGTTCATTGGTGCACTAGCACTGACACTCTCATCTATAAAGTTTCGCTTGCAGAAGAGCTCCCTAACACAAAAAGACAAATTCTATCTGAAATTGCAAAAATTTTTGATCAGCTTCAATTCCTTGCCCCAGTTATTGTTATAGCCAAACTTTTCATGCAAGAGCTATGGTCGCTCAAATGTGAATGGGACGACACTGTTCCCCTTTCTTTTCTTAACAGATGGCTCTCTTTTCGCAGCAATTTGCTTGATCTTTCCCTTATTGAAATTCCCAGGAATTTAATTAACGCTCATCCTAATGCATCTTTTTTCCTTCATGTGTTTGCGGACAGTTCCGAAAAAGCTTACGGTTGCTGTGCATATTCGGTTTATCGCGGTTCATTGAATGGATCTTCAGTTTCCAACCTTGTTTGTGCCAAATCGAAGGTGGCTCCTCTTAAAACTATCACTTTGCCTAGGCTTGAATTGTGTGCTGCACTCTTGGCCGCAGAACTTGTTAAGAAATTACGGGAAGTCTTAAAAGTCGAATTCTCGCAAATCTATCTCTGGAGCGATTCCATGATCACCCTTTCTTGGATCGCCAAAAGCCCCGCTTATTGGCAAACTTTTGTTGCAAACAGGGTTTGCAAAATTCAAACTCTTTCTTCGGGATGTCAATGGAGGCATGTGCCCAGCGCTGACAACCCTGCCGATATCATTTCTCGTGGATGTTACCCTCTCAATTGGCAGCTTCTCAGTTGTACTGGCAAGGGCCCTCGTGGTTAATCGGAGACTCTTCTTGTTGGCCTTCTAAACCTCCAGCTACAAACTTCAACTTGCCTGACGCTAAAGTATCTAAATCTACTGCTTCGTGTCTTGTTTCCAACGTTTCTCATCCCTTGTTGTCCCGCTATTCTTCCTTTCACAAATTAATTCGAATTGTTGCCTATCTTCTCAGATGGAAATATCTTGTGGTCGACCAAGCTCTTCTCCCCAAACCACACCTTACCAATCATGAATTGAATCTCGCTACCATTAAGGTTTTGCAACTAACACAGCAAGAAGCCTTTTCTTCTGAATTGTCTTTACTTCCTTCTAAAAAGGATCTTCCCAAATCCAGTCGTCTTCGTGCTTTAGCCCCGTTCCTTGATGACAATAGGTTACTCAGGGTAGGTGGCAGGCTCTCGCAATCTTTGCTTTCTGAGGACAAAAAGCATCCTGTTATTTTGCCTTCTAAACATCACGTAACTTCCTTAATTATACGTGACTTTCATTATCGCAATCTGCATGTTGGTACACGCACACTGCTTTGCCTCTTAAGGGAAAAGTACTGGATTATAAATGGAATTCATGAAGATTCCTCTGTAATTCACAAGTGCATTCCTTGCTTCAAAGCTAAACCTAAAGTCAATACTCAATTAATGAGCGATCTGCCCTCCTTTCGCTCTTCTCCTATACGTCCATTTGCGCTAACTGGTGTGGACTATATGGGTCCGTTCCAATATCAACGCAATTCCCCTGAAGCTAAACGCAAATTGTTTGGTAAGCTCTATGTTTCTCTCTTTGTTTGCATGGTTACTGGCGCGATCCATTTGGAACTAGTAACGAATGCCTCTACTTCTTACTTTTTATCAGCTGTCTCTCGCTTCGCTGCTAGGCGTGGTGTTCCTTCGGAGATGTTCTCTGATAACGCTTCCTTATTTCAAGGCGCAGCTTCCTTGTGGAAGAAAGCTCTCACATCTTCTCCTGCCATGGAACAGATTTCTAATTTTTCCTACTCAAAGGGTTTCAAATGGCGTTTTATACCTCCCTACGCTCCTCATCACGGTGGTAGGTGGGAATCCTGCGTAAAGCTCACTAAACGTCACTTAAGAAAGGTTTTAGGTAATAGCATTGTGACTTATGAAGAATTTAATTCGCTGTCTGTTTTGATCGAAGGTGTTGTTAATTCTCGCCATTTAACTCCGCTTTTCAATGACCCTGATGACCTGCTTCCACTCACACCTGGTTACTTCCTTATTGGCACTTCTCTTTCTGCCCCTCCTCCCCTTCCCAACTCTTACAGGGATTCTAATTTACCTATTGTTTGGCGTAAACTTGAAGCCCTCCGCAATTCTTTTTGGAAGAGGTGGAATTTGGAATACTTAACTTCCCTACAACGGAGACAGAAGTGGTTTCTATCCAATCCCGACATTAAAGTGGGGGACTTGGTCTTGGTTAGGGATGTTTCTCCTCCCTTGGTCTGGATTTCTGGTAGGGTGACCGAGTGTTATCCGGAAGGGATGGGAGAGTCATGGTAGCTAAGATCTTGACCACTAATGGGCATATCATAAGACCACTGTCTTTAATTGCTCCTTTACCTTTAAACTTTTAATTTCTTGTCTTTGTTCTCTGTTGGTGTTTCTCCTCCCAGCTTGGTGTATTCTTTGGAAAACACGGTAAGACAGAGTAAGCTTTTGCTTCTCTTTGCTTTAGTTCATCCCTTCCTTTTTCCTCAAACAACAGTGATCTCCTGATTTCTCTTTGTTGGTATATGTCTCTCATATTACCTGTAAGTCTGTTCTAGAGATATATCTTCCATGACCCACCTAGCGTCATCTAGCAGCGAATCTCTGAAGTTCCTCAATTCTTCCCTGTACAAGAGGACTTCCTTATCAATCTAGCCACCAGATCTCGTCGCCATCGCCAGCTATCATCTCCGTGATCAAGAGAACTTCGTCTACCTTTTCACCCTCCAGGCTTCGCTAGTGACTCCTACTATCAACTCTTTGAAGACCATTTCATCAAGAATATTCTTATAACTGTAAAGTTGGCTATTCTTATATGTATTCCTTTTGTCTCCTACCCCCACTCTTTTTCCCTTCCCTGGTCCCTCCGCGCTCCGTTGAGCGTGTCTCACTTGTACGTCGGAAGTCAAACCAGTCAGTTAGAGCTTAACTAAAGCTCGCCTCCTCCACTCTAGAGGCAAACTTTTAAATTCGACGCCATGTTCGAATTTTAGAACCAACCGTCAACAGCAACATCGCCTTCTTCATGAAGCAAAGATAAGTACCGACTTCATGTTTTAACCTCATTCTCATCGCTTTTAAAAGGCTAAATGCTTTTATTTGGATTTTATAGACAGTGAAAGTTGCTATTTGATAATAACTGCTTTCAAGAGATCTTCTTGATCAAACTCAAACTATCAAGTCTAACTTTCAAAATGAAAGATTTTCTGAGATGCTATCTCACATCGAGGGATATTTCCAAAATACCCACTGTCTATATAATCTAGTTTTCCGCCGAGGGATTCTCTACCTAATTTAAACAAGTCATCATTGCTCTGGAACCTTCCAGAACCTACACTCTATCTACCAGTTATACTGTCATGTATTTTCCACTCACATATGGGAATACTTTTTCAAACTAAGAAATCTTCCTTAGGAACTGCTAATCAATATATAATTTTTCTTCCTCCGTTGGGATTTTTCTGGTGCATTCAACTATAACCTACAAGTTTTTCAAGCAATAGACTCTCGCAAATCTAGTGTAACTAGTTATTTTCCACCATTGCAATAACTTTCTTTGCCATCAACTTTTTGTGCTATTACAGTGAACTTTTCAACTATATCAACTGACTATAGTGAAAACAGTGCCTGTTCAACTTTTCATCCGCGTCGCGCTCGTCCGAGTACAATAAATACGGCCATGAACACTTTTCCACAATCCCATTTGATCTTTCCCAAACCCTTTACTAACAAACTAAAATAATAAAATTGTTACTTTAGGTCTTTTTTCAATGAACTGTCACTCTACATAAGTGCCCTCCCTTATTTGCTCCATGTATAACGAATTATTGTCTGAAAAACTTCGTGTCTAGTACACGCCTTAAATTATATTGTTTCTCCCTTTTAATGAGGGAATCCAATTCTTTCTACTCAAAAGTGAGTTATCTCTAGGTTTCACGAAAGGGAAACTTGCCCCATTTTTCTCGTGATCCCTACTTAAGCATAGGAGTTCTAGAAACTTCCTTTCAATTGTTCTCTTCAGGTTTCACAATAAGTGACCTGCCCTATTTGTATAATCTCCTATGTATAATCTACCCAAGTATTTCTGTATCAATAAAAGAAGTTATAGAAACTTCTATTTCATTTCTTCCTGTTTTTTTTTTTGTTGTTACTTTCGAAGTTGTTATTATTTCTAAGATACTTATCTCGAAATCTTTAAAGTACACACCTTGTACTTGACTTATTGTTTAACTTTAATTACGTCAGTTATTTTTAAATTTTTCATTTATTCAACTTAGCCATTTCAAAATCTTACGAAGATTTTAAAGCATATAAAAGGTTTAAAACCAAAAGAATTATCAATTGCCTGGCGCAAGCTTTAGATGTTTTCGGATGTCTGCGACCCCAATTGTTTATAAAAATAAAAATTATATATTTGTTACAAAAACTACTTCCTTTTACATTGTTAAATACATTAAAGATTTGTTCTTTGCTTTATCATTTCTCTAACGTAACGGTTAAACAAGATCCTGTCTTCCTTGACTCTTCCTATTTAAGAAAAATTAATCTATTGATAGGGTTTTCACCACTTTTTGCATTTGAGCAAGAACTCTTAGTTATTAACTTAGTAAAGTCTCTCTTAGCTTTAATAGCTAATTCTAACTGGCCAGTAAGGCAAGAATAGCTCGCTACGCCAGCTTCCTGCTTGTGGAGATTCTCTCTAACACTTATGGTTGGTTTTTCAAAATATAAGTGTTTCTCATTGTCTAAACTTTTAGTCGGCGCCTTGCTGGGTAAAAGCTTAGTCATTCCTAAATGCAACTATTGGTACACTTACCAAAATTATTCCCAAAGGTATAATTGCTTTAACCCTATCCTTCTTGGAAGCATTTGGTCGCTCTTTAGAAATTCTACAATTTCAAAAACTAAAATATCGAAGCTGATTCAAATTATTTGCACTCTTCAAATTACTTGCTTAGAAACAAACTCCTCTGAACAGATACACAATAAATCTGTTACTCTTTGTCTTGCCAGACCACCACCATTCCCCATAGTAGGCATATGTATGCTTGAGAGGGAATACACTACAGCAGCTTTCTCGCGAACAGCCCAAGTTTCAGCTGCGTTTCCTGTTAGTTTCGCCCAGGTCCCTACCCACTTTAGGTATCGGAGAGCGGATTTGCAGTGACAGCTGCCTTTGAGTATACTTAAAGTTAAAATTAAAACTTCTGTTGGACTCTCGTCCTATTTTTCCATCCTTTTTCTCCAGTCCGAAACGCACTTCTTTTTTTTTTTCCATCATCTTCCCTTGTTGGTTAGGTTATTCCTAAGCCAATAATCTACCCAAAGCCACTGTCGCGATTGTTGTGGACTTTGTCCAGCACGGGCCACGAATTGTAAGTAACTGGGGTTCTGAATGTTCACGCTCGGTGCATATAGGCTATACATTTGCCAAGTCGAACACGATGATTTTTAGCTCACCTTGTAGATTTGAATTAGGACAGCTAGATTTCTACCTTAATTTTCAAAATCGATCGGTGGAATCGCCTTCAATCTAGTTAGCATAGTGACGCTCTAAGCTAGAGCCATCCTTCCCGCCATGTCTTGAGAATGTGGTGAGGGTAGAAAAATCCCTCCGCGCCTGGCTTCTAAACATTGCTCTATCTCCGGCAGTTTCCACATCTTAGCCGAGATTTTTTTTTTGTGTGTGTAACATATTTCCGCTCGCTTGCTGGATAGTTTTGTGGGAGTGATTTTGAAAATTGGGGACGGAAGTGGATCGGAACGATCGAGCTGGCAGTGGTGGATCGAACAGAAGTATGCACAGCCCGCTCGATCGATCGAACGGAAGTGTACTAGCTGGCAGTGGTGGAAAACGGAAGTATGCACTGCCCGCTCGATCAATCGAACGGAAGTGTACTAGCTGGCAGTGGTGGAAAACGGAAGTATGCACTGCCCGCTCGATCAATCGAACGGAAGTGTACTAGCTGGCAGTGGTGGAAAACGGAAATATGCACTGCCCGCTCGATCGATCGACCCAGCGGACAGAGGTAAGACCCAGCTGGCAGTGGTACAAGAAACAATTGACACCATGACGTACTCTCGGCCATGTGGAATGTTTATAAGGAATTTAAGGTTATGATCGGTGTCGCGTCTATTTATCTAGTTGATCCATATCGTATTCTTTATTTAGGCTAGTGCTGGTGGAAGCTACAAAATCATCTAATAAAATGAGTTCCGTATTATAAACTACAATATCTGTAAAACACTCCCTTTTACATTAGATTAATATTTGTGCCAATAATACAGTAGTATAAAATACCTGTGTATCAACAATTTCACGTGAGGTTTCTTCTATGTCAGATGTTACACATCATATGCGACTACTGTAAGGCTCGTAATATTTTTAGCCTACTTTTCACATTTTGCAAAAATGAGGAAAAAGTAGACTTATGAGATCGATCCGGGAAAATGTGTGTCTGTCTGTCTGTCCTTCTGTCTGTCGGTCTGTCTGGCTGTGTGTGTGTGTGTGTCCTATCTACTCCTAAACGGCAGCAGCAATAAAAACCAAAAAATTTAGTATGAGCAAAGATGTGCACCGGAATATCTCACGTCCATATTTGAAAATGATGTCAGTGCTACCAACTGCTGAAAAAACGCACTAGAAATTTGAGCTCCATGTTGGATATCTTGCAAGGTATGCATGGGAGCTATTCCAAAATTGGCAAACATGTAGATAATACTATTTCAGTTTAATTTCCAGGAGGCCAACCTTGACAGTGTTGCCAAAATAATGTTAAGCCTTCTGATAGGTCCAATGTTTAAATGCATATAACTTCTACACTATCAATTGGATTTCAACCAAATTTTGTATGTAATATCTGTACATAAACAGATATGACTGAGCGTATTCTTAAGAGCCACCAGGGCTGCCAACTGTTAATAATTGCTCTCTTTATTTTTTATCCAAATGCCAATATATCAGAAAGTATGCAAGCCAACAGCTTTAAACTATGCACACGTATATTCTGACATTTTAGATTAATTTTAAGTAACTTATATACGTCAGTTCTCCCAACATGATTATAAGCCTGCTGATACGACCAATTTTTAAATACATGTAACTTCTATACTATGAGTTGGATTTCAACCAAATTTCGTATGTGCTATGTGTACCATAACAGATATGACTATAAGTATTGTTAAGAGCAATCAGGGCTGCCAACTGTTAATAAATGCTGTCTATATTCTTTTTACCCTAATATCAATATACCAGAAAGTATGCAATCCAACAGCTCTATACTTTGCACACGTATAGCACCTGACATTCTAGATTAATTTAGAGAAATTAATAGAAGGCAGTGCTGCCAACATGATTCTATGCCTGCTGATATGTCCAATTTTAAAATACATGTAACTTCTATACTAACAAATGGATTTCATCCAAAATTGGCACAACAAGATATCATAATATTTCAGATTATTTCTGATCTGCTCACGCATTGTATTGTTGGCAACATGCTTTTACGCGTGCTGATAGATCCAGTGTCTAACTGCATGTAACGTCCATTGGACTTCAACCAAATTTTGTATTCTGTACCTTAAGAGATTGAACTAAGAATATATTCAGTCGCCAGGGCTGCCAACTGTAGTGCTCTATTAGGCTACATTATATCAGGTATATTTTGAACTAATTAGATATTTCGATATTACCAACTTAATTTCGTCATTATTCTAGATAGGTTCATATACTGTAGAATAATCGTTGGCATGAAAAGTAGGCTGTATAGTTCTTCACGGAACTTCTTGTTTAAATTAAGTGTTCGACCTCAGCTTTGATCGGGCTCTTTTGCATAATTTTCCCACATGCGGTTCTTGAATTAAGCATTCCATGTGCTATTTTCTATTGCACTAGGTTGTTGCATCTCGCGAGCTGTGATGATGTGGGATTAGAAATGATGGCCCATCGTAAATTTTGCCTGCTTCCTACACAATAACCTAAACTCCGTCCAAGCAATCTGCGAAGTGTCAGAGTGAAAACACGTAGTCTGCGCACAGGAGGGACTCGGCTGACTGGTCCTATGATGTGCGATCCCACTGAATAATTAGCGCAGGAGGTGGTGTAACCAAGGAGTAGGAAGGAGAGGCCCTAACTGCCAGGAAGTGAAGCCACAAGACATATGCTCATCACACGATCAAAACATTGCGTTAGGCTCATAAGAATAGCATGGGATGGTGTGACATACGATCTAAAAAGTGGTGATATTTCGCGTGTGGGTCGAAATGTCGACGTGTGAGTCATATTATTGTGCAAATAGAACTCCCACCTGCCAAAGTAATGTCATTTCACAAGTAAATGCACTTTATTTGTCTTTTATTGTGTTAAGTTTTCATCCTGTCGCCTCCGTAGCGTAGCGGTCAGCATGGTTAGCTGCCACCCCGGAGGTCCTGGGTTCGATTCCCGGCTCTGCCACGAAATTTGAAAAGTGGTATGAGGACTGGAACGGAGTCTACTCAGCCTCGGATGGCCCAAATTAGTAGAGGGGGTTCGATTCCCACCTCAGCCATCCTCGAAGTGGTATTCCGTGGTTTCCCACTTCGTCTTCGGGCAAATGCCGGGATGGTTCCTACTGTAAGGCCACGGCCGCCTCCTTCCCACTTCCTTGCCATCCGTCCCACTCTTCCCATCCCTTTCATCAGGCCCCCTGTTCGCTTTGCATGTGAGGCCGCCTGGGCGTAGTGCAGGTCACACACCCCAGTTGTATCCCTGACTCAGAGTCTCAACCTCCAGGACACTGCCCTCAGTGGCGGTAGAGGTGAGATCTCTCGCTTAGTCCGTGGGAAAAGCCAACCCTGGAGGGTAAAACGATAGCGAAAATAAAGTTTTCATCCTTTGAGTAGCCACCTTGCGGTACTATTCTAGTATCATTCATTAAATGTTCAAATAGTGACATATGTGTCCACCAATATAAGTATTTTGATTGCTAGGAATTAATTACGGATATTTTCCTTCGTTTCTTACTTGAAATAATTTTGCTTGACAATTTATTAATGAACGGTACGGTATTGCTGTAATCTAATTACCGCAATCTATTACGTGGCTTGAGCTCTAGATTTATTGCTCGTGTGTGTTAGAGCGTGTTAATCTCAACCCTCAGCCTAGACCTCGTTTATTTTGTTACCGGAACTGAACTGGCCTATTTGTTAAAAACATCGTGCAATAAAAACAATATAATACAATCATTTCCCAAGTGCTATACTATATTTTAGATCGGTGTATTGTTCTAGTTTATGTTGTAAAATTATACGTTTTACGGCAGTTTACGTGATTTTCGAGTGCGACGAAAAGTATTGTGACTGCCGTACACTTCACGCTAGCCAGCAAAGACCAACAAAACATTCCTGGATTTCCATCGTCAACTTCGTATTATACCTGCACACGAATCTTTTACTGGCAATCATACTTAAATCCCACTAATAAATAAATCTACGGTACCGTAGGCTCCATTTACCGCTGGAGCCGGACTAGTATTGGGGCGTGATCAGTGCTTCAACTCTCCGCATGCTGTAGCGCTGACAGGGCGTATCCTTATTACTCCTTGAGTGTAACCTTGGCTTCAACCAACTGTCGCAATGGCTGGGATGCCAAGCTCCACCCATCGCATTCTCTTTTCACTTCCTCCGTGCGACGTCATTCGAAAACCTACTTCACGGATTCCGTGGATGAGGTCTAGGGCCGGTTTCACCACGAGGCTGCTTAAACCCTCCTCAGCGAAGGGTGGCTTACGATTAAGTAATCCTTAAATTGGTCTACAACCGCTTAAGGCTGGATGTTGCACCGGCCCGTCTCGTTCTTACCTAAGCCATGGCTGAACGAACACGGCAGAGAAAGTCAAAGATCTTCGCTTGGTTAGAAGGTCCCCTTAGCAAAGAACACCGTGGCCTTACCGTTATGCCAACATAATCCCAGCCGTGCAGAATTACTTGCTTGACGATGATGTGCAATATAAGGAAAAAGCGACAACTTAAGTATCTAGGGAGATATTTGAACGCTATTATTGTATTCGCATCATTCATATAATATGAAATAATTTTCGCAGTATTGATCTTCCGAGATTGATTTTGTTTGTCATGTTGGTCACTTTTATCATTTGTTTCTGTTGTCTTTGTTTGAGTCTTCAGTCTTTCGACTGGTTTGATGCAGCACTCCATGCTTCCCTGTCCTGAGCTAATCGTTTCATCTCTACATAGCTACCACACCCTACATCCGAGGCAATCTGTTTAACATATTCTAACCTTGGTCTACCCCTACAGTTCTTGTCCTCGACCCTTCCTTCCATTACTAAGCTTGCTATTCCTGGGTGTCTTACTAAGTAACCTACCAACCTATCTCTTCTCTTCATCAGCAGTCGCCAGAAACATCTCTCCTCTCCCACTCGTCTTAATACCTCGTCATTGGTAACCCTGATCTTCATCATTTTCCTGTAACACCACATTTCAAACGCTTCAATTCTCTTCTTTTCTGCTGCACCAATAGTCCAAGTTTCACTTCCATAGAGAGCCACGCTCCAGACAAATGCTTTCAAAAATGACTTCCTAATACCTAAATCTATATTCGATGTCAACAGATTCCTTTTCTGTAGAAATGTTTTCCTTGCCTGTGTTAACCTACTTCTTATATCCTTTTTGCTTCCCAAGTAACAGAAGTCACCTACTTCCTTTAGCTGTTCGCCTGCCAATTCGACATCCTTAGATGTTTCTGATTTATTTCGACTCCATTCCAATACTTTTGTTTTACATTTATTAATTTTCATCATGAATTCTTTCCTAAAGACAGAATCCATACCATTTAAATACTCATTCAACTCCTCTGGTGTGTCGGCTAAGATGACGATGCCATCAGCAAATCTCAGAGTTGAAATTATTTCTCCTTGAATCTTTACTCCTACTTTGAATTTTTCTCCAATTTCTTTCATTGCTTCTTTAATGTATAGATTGGTGATATTGGTGATAAATTGCATCCTTGCAATTTCTGAATACCAGCTTCTCTCTCATGTCCTTCGGCTCGAATGACTGCTGTCTGGTTTCTGTACAGATTGTAGAGCACCCTCCTATCCCTGTACTTTATTCCAATCGTCTTCAAAATGTCAAACAACTTACTCCAATCAACGTTATCAAAAGCCTTTTCTAGGTCTACAAATGCCATGAACGTTCTCTTATCCTTCCTTATTCTAGCTTCCAAAATCAGCATAAGACTTAGTATAGCTTCCCTTGTTCCTACGTTTCTCCTGAAGCCAAACTGGTCTTCACCCAACTCTCTTTCTATCTGTCTTTCCATCCTCTTGTAAATTATTCTAGTCAGGATCTTTGAAGCATGAGTGATCAAGCTGATGGTACGGTAATCATCACATCTGTCAGCTCCTGTTTTCTACCAAACAATCGCAGAACGGCGGCAGATTTTAAACAGAATACTTCTCTTAAGACTCGGTAGATGGTTCTGCTACCCCCTTGCCACCTCATGGTGCTATCTGGCGGAAATATTTTAGTTATTATACTTTAAGGGATACCATTTGAGTTCTCAATAATGAATATCACTTATTAGTCATCTAACTGTTTTTGGTAACTTGTCAATTAATAATCCTTAGGAGAGTGAAAGAGGGAAAGCATAAACATTCATGAGAGTGGTTTGTGTCTCCAGAATAAGAACATCCTGTCGTCGTTGGCAAGCCTGCCTTAGGCTGTAGTCGGCTGAGCCTTCAGCGATACAATGGAAACCAATGGAGCTTTCATAACCACGCCCCCCATCTCTGTTACATAGGAAGTAATAGGACATTTAAGGCGCAGCCTAACGGCGCTACTACCCATTTGAAAAACATTCTTTATCAACAGTTCCAAATATATTGACTCGTGACTGAATGGATTGAGTGAAATTTATAAATGTTTCCAATCAATATAAATTATAAATTCCTCAATTAAATATGTATATTTATAGAATGTTTCAAGAGAGGCTCCGCCTACGAGCCTTTAATCACCAGCCGCGCCTGATCCTTCGATAATCTGTATCTACCTTTCCTAATTTCAGACAAGTTTCTATACCTGCACATTTTTCTTTCAACCATTCTTCTTTTCCTTCCTTGCACTTCTTGTTAACCTCATTTCTCAGACGTCTGTATTCAGCTTTTCCCCTTTCATCTCTTTCATTCATATGCTTCCGCCGTTCGTCCATTAATTCTAGTATATCCTGCGTGATCCACGGTTTTCTACCTATTCTTTCTTTCCTACCAATGGTTTCTTCCGCGGATTTTATTTCATTCTTCAAAAGTGCCCGTTCCTCAGCAATTGTAGCTTGTTCAGGGTTTTTCATTGATCCTTCCTCTTGAATCGATTGTTCACGTCCTTCTCTTTCAGTCTGTCTATTGCCCACCTTCTTGGCTTTTGACTTTTCTTCGATTTCCTCAACTTAAGTCTGCGTTTCATAACAACCAGATTGTGGTCAGAGTTTATGTCAGCACCGGGATACGTTTTGCAATCCAAAATCTGGTTTCGAAATCATCTCTGCATGACCATAAAGAAGTCGATTTGGTTACGCCCTGTATCTCCTGGTCTCATCCATGTGTATATTCTCCTATTGTAGTTTTTGAACAAGGTCTTAGCTATGGCCAACTCTTGCTCGGTGCAGAATTCTATCAGCCTGCTTCCTTGATCATTCCTTTCACCTAATCCGAATTCTCCGACTATTTTCCCTTCTTTTCCCTTTCCTACCACAGCATTCCAATCTCCCATTACTATAACATTTTCATCACCCTTGATATACCTCAAAGTTTCACCTATTTCTTCGTAGACCTTTTCAACATCATCATCATCAGCTTGACTGGTAGGCATATAGACTTGTACCACTGTTGTGATGTTTGAAGTCTTTGGTCTTTGAGTTTTGATGTCTTTGGTCTTTGACATTCAGATGTTTTCTTTGTGTACCTTGTTCTTTGTGAATTAAAGATGTCCTCCTTTCTAATAGCTCTGTTTTAATTTAACTTGTGATAAAGTTGGAGACCAGCAAGAACATTTGGCGTCCAACCGTGGGAAAATTTGTTTAATGTTTCTTGAGTGTGTTACTTCAGTTTATCAGTTATGGAGAAGATTAAAAAGTCTAGAGCAGTTTTAAGACGCGTGTTCACTACGCAGTACGTAACATTGGGGAAGCTTTTCGATGCCGAACACGTGGACAGCCAGCAAGTTCGTAGTCAATTCGGGGTCTTTGAAGACAGTATGCTTACCATAAACCAAAAGGACGAAGAAATATTCGAAAGTCTGCTGGAGAACGACGCGACGGAAGGCGAGTTAGAGGCCCATTTGAATGACGTGAGCCAGTACAAATTAAAGTTTGAAACTATAAAGGTCAAGGTCAGTGACCTCGAAAATCGGTTACTAAAAGTGGATACCAGTAACGCAAGTGAAATATCGCATACTAATGTTAGGAAATTCAAACTCCCGGTCATCGAGTTTCGGAAGTATGGTGGCGATGTGCGGGAATGGATTCCTTTCTGGAGCCAGTTTAGGAAAGTGCATGAAGACTCAAATATACCACCAGAGGACAAGTTTTTGTATCTCTTGCAGGCAATGATTCCCGGATCACGTGCTAATGACATTGTAAGTAGCTATCCACCTTCTGCAGAGAACTATCATTTAGCTATAAAAGCTTTGAAGAATAGGTTTGGCCGAGAGGATATCCTGATAGAAGTGTACATTAGAGAGTTACTTGGCCTAGTATTACAGAATTATAAGAGCAATAGGCTACCTCTTGGAAAATTATATGACAAATTGGAGAGCCATATGAGGTCTTTGGAAGCATTAGGAGTAACAAGTGGAAAATGTGCATCTATTTTGTGCCCACTGATAGAATCTTGTATGCCTGAGGACTTTTTAAGGGCATGGCAGAGAAGTCAAGCATGTAGTGAGGTGACTCAGGCAGAGTGTAGGCTATCAAATTTGATGACATTTATGAAACTTGAAGTGCAAAATGATGAACGTATTTCTCTTGCTTTATCAGGATTTGAGGTTAAGCCTGCACATGTCAGGGCACACGACAAGAAGGAGCCAAGGAATTCTGTGATAGAAAAACCTCCATACACCGCTGTAGGACTCCTCACAAAGCCAGAGAGTAAGACTACACATTTCACTTGTATATTTTGCGAGTCAAATAGTCATGTTAGCGTGGATTGCTACAGGGCCAGGGATATGTCAATAGATGAAAAAATGAGCATAATAAAAGATAAGAAGTGCTGTTTTGTGTGTCTAAAGCCGAATCACATTTCAACCAATTGCAAATCAAAACCTAAATGTGCAGTGTGAGACAGGAAACATGTGATTCTGTTATGCCCTGATTTGCCACGGAATGTAAATGCCAAGTCTACTTCAGCATCTGATAAGTCGAGTCCTGCCCAGACGGATCAAGTACTTGCTAATTTATTATGTGATTTAGGCGTTGCGCTACCAACACTCAAGGTCATCCTTCGTGGAGAAAGCCACCAGCGAGAAGTGAGAGCAATTGTGGACACGGGATCGCAGAGATCTTATGTTTTGAAAAGCACTGCCAAAGAGATGAAATACAAACCTGTTGGTGAGGAGCAAATCGTTCATTCACTCTTTGGAGGTCAGAGAAGTGATAACTGTTTCCACACCAGGTACAGAATATATTTAAGTAGTCTTGATGGTCAATACAAGTGCAATCTTGAAGCTTTAGATCAGGTCAACATCTGTGACAATTTGCCTTGCCTCAATGGTGAAACCTTGGAGAAATTGAAAGACACAGGTATCACATTATCTGATAGGGCTACTAGTAGGCATTCAGGTCCCATTGAGCTGTTGCTAGGGGCTGATGTAGCAGGCAAGATGTTCACAGGAAAAGTCAAAGATCTTACCCCTGGACTCGTTGCTGTACACACCCGTCTTGGATGGACGGTATTGGGTAAGGTATCTGAAAGACCTGAAAAAACTGATTCCGCTCTCATGGTGATATCTATGCTAGTCAACGATGTATCTATTGCAGACATGTGGAAGTTGGATCTCATCGGAATTACAGATCCAGCAGAAAAAAGGACTAAGCTAGAGCTACAAGCTGAAGCTGAGCGACACTTTTTGGAGACTGTTGCGACGGATGATACAGGCAGACACCAAGTTCACTTTCCATGGTTGGATGGGCACCCCACTCTCCCAAGTAACCTGAATTTAGCACTTAATAGACTTGGTTTTCGAGGAATGGCTAGATGAGGGAGTGATTGAGAAGGTTCCAATGTCTGATCTTGAACAGGGAGGTCATTAACTTCCTCACAGGCATGTCCTGAAGGAGAACAGCACAACCAGGGTAAGGCCTGTATTTGACGCTTCTGCTCATGAAAAACACGATCCTTCGCTAAATGATTGTTTAGAAAAGGGACCAAATTTGATTGAGCAAATTCCTTCGCTGTTGTTAAATTTTCGCATGAAAAAACTTGGTGTGGTTGCTGACATTAAAAGGGCATTCTTGCAAATAAGTCTGAATCCTTCTGATCGTGATTTTGTTAGATTTTTGAGGCGAGACAAAGATGGCAATCTTGTAATATTTAGACACAAAAGGGTTGTGTTTGGAGTAGCGCCAAGTCCCTCTTTACTTGGGGCGGTAATACGCAATCACTTGTTGACGGCACTTACAAGGTGCGAAGAGGGAGGATCGCAATACTCACAAACTACAATTCAGACATTACTTGATGGCTTTTATGTGGACAACCTTCTTAGCTCAGTGGATGATGAGATGGAACTAAAACGACTTGTCAATGAAGCTACGGCCTTAATGAGTGAATGTAAATTTGATCTTAGGGGATGGGAATTTTCTGATCCTTTCTGTGCTCCAGAAACAAAACTTTCTAATGTCCTTGGCCTCATATGGGACAAAAGAAATGAATCCTTGAGTATTAGCCCTGGTAGCTTAAATTGTTGTGTTACTAAGGTGACTAAGCGGATTATCCTGTCGTTCGCACACAAGGTCTTTGATCCAATTGGCTTTACCTGTCCAGCTACATTGTTTCCGAAAATTTTACTGAGGACAGTGTGGGAACTTAAACTGAGCTGGGATGAAGAGGTACCTAGCCAAATCCAAACAAATTTCTTACGATGGCTGGAAGAATTGCCTAGTATTTTTCAAATCAAGATTCCGAGGTGGTTACCAGGATCAAGCAATGTTCACAAATGGTCTTTGCACACATTCTGTGATGCAAGTGAGGTAGCATATGCTGCTGTTGTGTTTCTTCGAGTAGAGACGGAATTTGGTGTGAACGTCCAATTGATCCAGGCCAAAGTTCGATTGGCACCTACAAAAAGGATGACTATACCACGATTGGAGTTACTAGCTGCTACTATTGGTGCTAGAATTCACCACTCTGTGAGGGAAAGCTTTCCGGAGGATTGTCAATCTGTTTTCTGGAGTGACTCGTCGACAACCTTAGCCTGGATACGAAGAGAAGACCAGTGGGCTCCTTTTGTTTGGAATCGCAACATGGAAATAAGAAAACTGACAAAAGTCGAAGAATGGCGTTTTGTACCTGGCACCTTAAACCCAGCAGACTTACCTTCAAGAGGGAACAAGCTCTTACAGTCTTCTTGGTGGGAGGGTCCAAAATGGCTTCGCGGATCACCTGATCGTTGGTTGTTGTCCCTGGATGTAAATTATGATGAAGAAATTATTTCTAAGGAAAGAAAAACTGTGGTTTCCATATTTAATGTCTCTGAGAATCTTAGTTCAGACTGGTATTTTAAGTACTTTTCACAATTCGAAAAATTGGTTCGAATGAACGCATGGATGTATAGGTTCATTCACAATTGCAAAGCTTCTCAGTCGCAACATTTTGTCAGGAAACAAGGTTCCCTATCTGTGGATGAAATAATGCAAGCTGAAGTGAGAATTTGGAAATATGTTCAACGTGAGTGTTTCTCAAGTGTTGCGGATAAGTGCATCTCGGCTTTACAACCTTTTGAGGATCTAAGTGGGCTTTTACGCTTGAAGACTAAAGTATCCTATCGCCCTGATTCAATGGACTTCCGTTTTCCTGTGATCTTACCCAATAGTCATCCTGTTGTACAAAGTCTGATTCGACATATTCATGAGAAACAATGTCACGTGGGAGTCCAAGGTCTTCTTGCAATTCTCAGAGAGAAATATTGGGTAATGGGAGAGAGAAAGACTATTCGTTCCATTGTGTCTAAGTGCATCGTTTGTAGGAGGCAAAACTCCAAAAGGCTGGAGGCACCGGCACCCTCTTTACCTGTTGACAGAGTACGAGAAGCAGCAGCTTTTGAAATTACAGGCGTAGATATGGCAGGGACTATTTATCTCAAGAACAATCAAAAAGCTTGGGTATGTCTCTTTACTTGTGGTGTAGTAAGGGCAGTGCATTTGGAACTCGTTTTGTCCTTATCAACTGACAGTTTTCTGCAAGCTTTAAGACGATTTGTTGCCCGGAGAGGTCGACCTGTTAGAATTTTTAGTGACAATGGGACTAATTTCACAGGTGCCAAAAATGCATTATGGAAAATTGATTGGGACAAAGTGTTGGAGTATTGTTCAGTGGAAAGAATAGACTGGAAATTTAATCCTCCTACAGCTGCCTGGTGGGGTGGTTGGTGGGAGAGACTAATTGGCTTAACTAAACAGTTGCTGAGGAAGGTGCTCCGTCGATCATCTCTGTCTTATCCAGAGATGGAAACTGTGCTGTGTGATTGTGAGTGTGTCCTGAACTCTCGTCCACTCACCTACCAATTGGATGCAGATGGCCTACAACCCACACCCATTACTCCAGCAATGTTCATTCAAGATATCAGGCAAGCAGGAATGCCCGAGTGTAATGTGATTGAGTCGACTAATCTGGAACAAAGACTGAAGTATCGTGCCAAAATTAAGGAAGATTTGCGGAGACGTTTCCGTAATGAGTACCTTGGTCAGCTCGTACAGAGAAGCAAAGGTAAGGAGTTTCCTAATGTTAATATTGGTGACGTGGTTCTTGTTGGGAATGACAGTGATAAACGGTTAGACTGGCCTCTGGCTACTGTGAGTGACTTGTTACCAAATCAAGAGGGCACAGTTCGACTTGTCAAATTGAAAACAGCCTCTGGAGAGCTACGTCGACCCATTCAGAGGATCTACCCCATACTTGAGGCTAAAAGTGAAAGTGTCAATGCCTATTGAGGAACTGCTACAACTGAAAGTGAAGACACCACCAACTTCCAAAAAGGATGGTGCCAATATAACTGTGACACGAAGTGGAAGAACAGTTGTGTTACCTAAAAGACACTGGACTGAGATCTTGAAGTTTGTGTTTGCTTTACTGCAGTGTGTGCAGTTGTTATTTGATTCTTGTTTAAAATGTCTTAATTTCCATGTGTTTCTAGTTGCTTGGGTAAGTTAATTGTTTCTGTTTTTGTGTATATTGTAAGCTAACTTCATACCATTTCAGTTAGCTTAGGTGGGAGGATGTGATGTTTGAAGTCTTTGGTCTTTGAATTTTGATGTCTTTGGTCTTTGACATTCAGATGTTTTCTTTGTGTACCTTGTTCTTTGTGAATTAAAGATGTCCTCCTTTCTAATAGCTCTGTTTTAATTTAACTTGTGATAAAGTTGGAGACCAGCAAGAACAACTGTGGTGCACTTAGGTTTTGTGTTGACTTTTGCTACAATAATCCGTTCACTATATTGCTCGTAATATTCTGCCCGCTGTCCAAGTTTCCTACTCAATATGAGACCAACCCCTCCTTGGCCATTGTTTGATTTAGTGCTTATGATCATCTAGTCTCCTGACCAAAAGTCCTGTTCTTCCTGTCTGCGCATTTCACTAATCTCAATCAAATCCAACCTCAACCTAACCATTTCCCTTTCTAAGTAGTCTAACCTTCCACTGCCTATCAGACTTCTAACATTCCACGCTCCGATCCGTAGAAGGTCAGATTTCCTCTTTGTCGCTTCTTCTAGCCGTTGCAATAATTTTCCATGTCTACAGCTGTGCTACTTTTGGGTTATTTATTAGTTATTGTTGTTTAAAGGGGCGGAACTACTAGGTCATCTGCCCCACTACTTTTGGGTTGGCAACCATAAAATACATTACTAGTTGAGAAAGAATTGCCTACTGTGTTTGCGAGACGTAGCAGCATCAGCTGTAGTAGACGCTGGGAATACCGTTGTTTAAATATAATTTATTAGGGGGATGAAGTTACTCACGTACCTTAAGCTGTACGTGTCCCCTGGGTGGTGCTAAACGAGTAACAATTTTGGGAAAATCGTTCCAGAATATAGAAACATGAGCAAACAAATGCAAACAAATAAAACGGCTCTTTTCAGAGTAAAACAACCCAAAGTACGAATACTGCAATGGAATGCAGGTGGTCTATCAACAAAGAAACTTTTGGAAGTAAAGAAAATCATGATAGACCGAGACATAGACATCCTTCTAATCAATGAAGCCAACACTACACCTGAAAACATACTATATTTAAAGATCCAAGGGTATACCATCTACACTTTCTTCAAAACAAGACAAATAGCAAGCGGAATATTTGCAACAGTGAAGAACAATATCATGTCAAAATTCAGAATTGTAAAAGAAATGGACCCAACAGATACATCAGAAATTATCGAATTATCCGCATGGCTCAGCAACAAGAAAATAACAATATTCTGTGCTTACAGTTCTACAAACAATAAAAATCTGAATCTTCACCTTTTAGAAATCAAAACAGCTACTATTTTTATAGGAGACTTCAATGCAGCTTCTCCAGTCTGTGGCTACAATTACACAAATTCAGCTGGTAAAACAATAAAAGGCCTTATAGAGAGTAGCTCTCTTGAAATATTATATAGTAACAAAGACCCAGCAACATTCATTCACCACTCTGGTTCCACAACTAACCTAGCCGATGACGCGGTGGCTGCTGATCGCGTTATCCGCTTTATAGGTGAGAGTGGGTTAGGGCCAGCAATCTAAATTTTCCAGTATAAATTGACTCAACGACTTGTTCGTTTTTGAATGATAATGTTTTGTTTTTCCGTAATTTTTGTTTATTTTTTAATTTTTAATTTTTATTTAATTTTTTGTTTTTGTTTTAGTTTTATTAATTTTTTGTCTTTTTAAATTTAGGCGTCCACCTCAAAATTTTAAATTCAATTCCAAATTTGTATTATTTAATCTGTGTTAAGAGGGGCAGATGACCTCGTAGTTCTGCCCCTTAAAACAACAATAACTAACTAACTAACCCAGATCTCGTATTAGTCTCAACAGATCTTACAAACCACAGTCATCGATCAGTACTCGAAGATCCAGGCAGTGGACATAGAATGTCCCTTCTTACTATTACAGTGAATCTGCTCAAAGTGCAGACCAGAAGGTTCGGTGGAACTTTAAAAAGGCAGACTGGGAAATTTTCAGAAACAAACTTGAAACTAAAATGTCGGAAATTGATCTTGATGTACCTCCTAACATCATCCTGAATAAATTTACTACAGCCTTAAAAGACATAGCCAAACTGTGCATACCCAGAGGTGATCAAACAAAATATAAACATTTCTGGTCAGATGAATTGAACAAACTTAAGTCCGCCAGAGACAAAGCAAGAAGAACAGCTGAACTTACTCAGGATCAAAATAATGTACGGAAATGGCGACAAGCAACAGAAAAATTAAAACAAGCAATAGCAATATCAAAAAGAGAATCTTAGAACACATTTCAAACAACAGTTGACTATAGGACAGACAGCAATAAAGCTCACAAACTTATAAATTCTCTAAACAACAAATACGTAGTCACTCCTTCGAATCCTATTATGATAAATGATAAGGAAATTACAGACTGTCATAAAATAGCAAACCACTTCTGTAAACATTTCACTTCAATTAGACAATCAAAACAGAAAAAGAAAGGACAAGACTCTCAAAAAAATCGTCAAAAAATTCATGAATAATAATGCAGACGATATCTTTAACAATGAATTTTCAATGAAAGAGTTAATGTTAGCAATAAAGAACACACAAGTCAGAAAACAACCAGGACCTGATGAGACATTCCCAGAATTCATAAAAAAATCTAGGTCCATCTGCTCTAAACATACTGCTACTCATATTCAACAAATTTTGGACATCAAATGATAACCTACCTAAAGACTGGACTAAAGCAACCATAATTCCAATCTTAAAACCAGGCAAGCCAAAAAAAACAAATCCCTCGTACCGACATATAACACTTACCTCCATTCTGGTAAAAATTTTAGAAAGGATGATTAAAAATAGACTCAATTGGTTCTTGGAAACAAAATCTCTTCTATCAGAAGAACAAGCAGGGTTTAGACAAAACAGGTCCTCCTCCCACCAAATAATGAGATTCACACAAGCTGTTAAAGAAGCCTTTAACAAAAGGGAAAGTGTTCTTGCAGTTTTCATCGATTTTAAAGGAGCCTATGATACTGTATGGCGAAACATACTGCTAAAGAAGCTTATCAACTTCAAAGTAAATGGATGTAT
This sequence comes from Meconema thalassinum, assembly GCA_946902985.2. Lineage (NCBI taxonomy): Eukaryota > Metazoa > Arthropoda > Insecta > Orthoptera > Tettigoniidae > Meconema > Meconema thalassinum. The sequence continues at coordinate 931,344,465 of OX336388.2, read as the reverse complement.
GTTAAACTGGTTTTCAAGATTCCTTTCACAAAGAATGATCAATGTTCGTTACAACAACAAAACTTCAGGTTGCAAGCAATAAAAACTAGGTCTCCCACAAGGAGCTGAATCAAGCACAACTTTATTCAATGTGTACATCAATGATCTTCCAAAAACAATGAAGGAAGTAAGTAATGTGAATATCAGCATGTTTGCAGACGATGTTATCATTTGGACCACAGCACGTAACAGTCCAAATCAGCAAATGCTTCTTGAACACAGAATGAACCAGGCACTTATAAAACTCAAAAACTGGACTGAAAACAATAATATGGAAATCAATACTACCAAAACAGTATACTAGTTTTTCTCCCTGAGACACACAATCCAACTTTCAGTCTCAAATTCAGTAATCAAGACCTTCCAAAAAGCGAAAGTACAAAGTATCTAGGTATCATCATGGACAAGAAGCTGAACTGGACCAAACACATACAACATGTGGAGGATAAGGTAAGCAAACGGATGAAATTACTGAAGAGACTAGCAGGAGCTACTCGGGGGAGCACTCAAGACACACTCAACAAAACCTACAATACTTACATCAAACCTATCATAAAATATGGCAGTGAAGTACTCTCTACAGCACCCCAGTCAAACATTGATCGCCTCGAGAGGTGTCAGAATAATGCCCTACGTATCATAACAGGCGAAAAAAAAACACTCCTATAACCACCTTGCAATTATATACCCACAACTTACCACTAGAAGAAGAGATGAAACATCAAACAGCCAATGCATATCTCAGTATACAAAGACTACCTCAAATGACATGGATCAAAAAAACAGTTTCTAGCCCCAATCTTAAAACACAAAAAGATACCTTAGTCTCGCCAAAGAATATATCAATAATAGCAATCTGCAAATAAAACTTGAACCACTCTGTATGCCAGTCAACCCCATTGAATATATACAAGTGACTAAAGATCTTACTTTGCTAGAAGAGGTCTGCAAGAAAGACTCTTCACCACATGATCTACAACAACTGGCCCTCTGTACAATAGAAGAAAGATATCCGTCTAATCAATGGCTAAAAATATTTACAGATGGCTCACAAGACAAAGAAAATAGAACTGGAGCAGGAATACATTCATCTCTCTTCTCACTCTACTTCCCAGTAGGCCAAAACAAAACAAACTTCGATGCTGAGATAAGAGCAATTTCACATGCACTCCATCAGTTACTAGGCAGAAACATTGATTATCAAAAATATGTTATCATTACAGATTCAAAAGCAGCCATCCAAGCCGTCTCGTCAAATTATAAGCCTCAAAATAAAGAACTGAAAGAATGTTTTTGTATGATAAAACCCCTTCCAAAACTCCACAAACAGATCTCATTTCAGTGGATACCTTCCCATGTTGGAATAGCAGGTAATGAAGAGGCAGACAGATTAGCAACAAAAAAAAAGGTACCACACAACAACAACCTGTCAGTCAGACTGATTTTATGTCAGCAAAAAGGATCTTGAAAAATACTATCAAATACAGGGAAGAAGAATTGGCAAAGAAAACAGCAGAAACCATATTATGGAAGGACATTGATGCTAATGGGATTAATATAAATTAACACCAAGAAGAGAAGCTGTAGCCTTCTTCAGACTTAACACTGGCCATGACTGCCTTGCAGCTCATCTGAAACGACTCAACATCTTGAGATCTGAAGAATGCACACATCGTCACGAACCTGGAAGTAAAATGGATAAGGGGCACCTGCTACATTGCAACAAACTTGATGTGACTGCTAGAACTTCAGGAAACCTCACACAACTCTATTGGAATGCAAGAAAGCTGATGGATTGGAATCCGGGCCAGCCATCGGAAACAACAACAACAATATAATTTATTAAAGGAAATGCGCATAAACATGCATAGTAGTCAGGGGCAGATTTACGTATAGGCTGTATAGGACGGCAGCCTAGGGCGGCAGATTTAAGGGGGCGGCAAATTTTGACTAAATGTTTTTAATTAAAAAGAAAACTATATTTAATTCCAAAAATTAAAATTTGAAATCTGATATGTTCATGCATCTACAAGAGTAATGAGCGCCTTAGAGACAATCCAATAACACCCATGTGACATATTATAAGATTGAGAAATAGTGGGTCTTCTGTTTCCGTCTCTGTGTGCTGCGCGTTGTTGGTCGAAGCCTCGTTTAGATGGAGACTGGTCTGATTATCTTGGGGGGGGGGGGGGGGCGTTCTGGTTGTTTTGCATGGCTGGTACCTCTACAGCACTCATAGACGCATTATATAGTAATAGATAAAATGATCAGCTGTATTCCAAATTCAATAATGATTATATCTCTCATTTTTTCGCATTAATCCACCCCAAAACATCAGCCAACGGCACTTCATAAACATCCACATTTATTTTTCCTTAATTTTTATTCCCGTCCTCTATTTCCTTTCCCCTTCTCCCCTAGTATGTCTTTGGACAATCAAAGAATTGATATTTGTTTGAAACACGTTTTTTGATCTGCTGTTGTTCACGCCCAAACACTACTACATACGGAGGGGCATGGCACTACTACAGAGATTCTTTTGATTTCTTTGCCATGATGTTCTCCAAGGGCAGCATAGAGACTAGTTCGAAAAACGATGACGTAACCAAATAGCGACTCACAACACCGGCCTGACTCAGCGGCTTTTTAATGCACCCAGGCCTGGATATCCAATTAGAAGATCTTCCAAGGAGAAACGGAAACAATTGAACTTCTTACTATTTATTTCACAAATCTTTATTCATGAAACGTATGTTCTTGTAAAGGTAATTTATCTTTGTTATTTTTATGTACAGGCTGAGGAAGAAAGAGTTTTGCCTTCGAAACATGTACCTGTGAGTAGGTTCAATATAAGTATTGAAAAGGCTGAATCCCTTTATTTTCTTTCTAATATATAGTTAGTCAATACGGACCTCAATTACTGACATTATGACCTCTACCATGTTTTGTGTGGCTGGTGACTTTATCGTGGTAGCTTTGCTAATTTATTTTGTTGCGTCTTCATGGAGGGCTCCTGTTTTCTATGGTCGTCCGGCTTATTGTGGCTGCCTGTTTTTGGTTCTTGCCGGGGGGAGAGAGGTTTTTCCCATCTCCCTGGCTACCGGCACCGCTTCCTGTACTCTTTATATGAGGGTGGATTCCATGTTCTCTTTCTTATGCTCTATGGATGATTGCATGGATTCTATAGAGCTCAATAGGCTGCTTTCCACAGCATTGGTTTGCATTCTTTGCATATCCACGTGAGTCTGCAGTTAGCCCTCGTGAGCGTGTCTAGTTCACCTTGCGTCAGACCCGCACATTTCTTATGTTCTCTTCTTTCGCATACCTCGCATGTTGCTGAGTCCCCATCTTCTTCTGTTCTGCTTTTGCATTTTCTGCAGAGCTCTGTAGGGTCCTTGACTGCATTCTATGTGACAGAGGAGGGGCAGAATTTTTGATGAAACAGGTGATTGGTCTCGGTCCAGGGTGGATTTACTTCATGTGAGCTTGGAAAAGCCTTGTTACATTTGTAATAGAATACTGGGTTCGGTCCGGTACTGTTATGTTTCATACAGAGGTAGACTGCTATGTATGCATCTTTTGTGCAATGGCGTTCACAGAAATAGTTCTCCGGTATGGTTATGTTTCATACGAAGCTGGACTGCTATGTGTGCGTCTTGTGTTCGAGGGCATTCACAGAAATTGTTCTGCAAGTGTTCGAGTTGTTAATTGCTGGAGTTTAGTCTATCTAACCTCACCAAATTCTTTGTGAAGTCTGGTCTTTGTTTCCTGCTTAAAAACTATTATTCATCTTCTTTGTTGCGAGTCTCTTGACGTCTTTTTGATGTTGATCTCTTTTGTCAATTTATCTAATAGATTGCACATCATTGAACTACAGTTAACAGTCTATAATTCGAATTATAAGAGAGCTAAAATTTGGTGCGTCACAACACATTCATTTTTCGTTTAAAAATTGAAAATGGATGGTCGTAAAAGATTAAGTGGTGCTCAATGTAGAAAGCAAGCATCTGAAAATTTGCAAAAACAACAAAAAGTCTTGGCTAAAACGCCAAAAATTTATATTTTTTTTAAACCTTCGACAAGTAAGTTGCTCGAAATAATAATTGAATAATGAAAGAAATCAGTTTTCCAAATGCAATGAACTGACGTTTTTATGTGCATAAAAATAGGAAACAACAATCCTCTCGCAGAGCACACACCATGCACTGCACATTCGTAGAATTTGGTTGGTACACATGCTGCAGAAAGTTGTACAGAAGCGAGTAAGTTTTTTTAATTGGTCCAGGAGTTGTATAATTTCTTTTCAGATCAGACAGAAAGATGGTCTGTTTTGCAGCATTTTGCTGATTCAAAATCAAACTAAAATCACTGTCGACAACTCGTTGTTCTGCACGTGCTGATGCGGTTTCTGTTCTAGTTGAATTTTGGAACGAAATAATAAATGCTTTATCAGCTTTTGAAGAAAACCCCAATGAAAAAGCAATAGTTCGAAATAAAACTACAGGCCTTCGGAATAATATGGAACGACTAGAAAGTGCATTTATGCTAAGTACTTGGTCTGTTTTACTTGAACGATCCGATGCTACAAGTCAGAAATTTCAAGCCATGGATACCAGCATTTCAGATATTTTGGATTTGTGCAAATCGTTGGTTGGTTTTGTAGAAGATGCTCGGAAAAATATTGAACTTTATGAAGAAATAGCACGGAAAATTTCTACCACCCAGGAGTTTGAAAAAGACGTTCGTATGAAGAAAAGAAAAGAATTAATGTCTGATGTATTGTATGAAGATGATGTTGAGCTAGGTGGCAAAGAGAATTTCAGAGCAAATACTTTCAATATAATTTTGGATAGACTCTTTACAGATTTAAAAGACAAATGCGCCGATTATGGAAGAATTTTTCAAAAATATATCGCGCTTATCGAATTTGGTACGTTGAATGAACCTGAATTAAGGAAACATGCGGCAACATTACACGAATATTTTCAAAATGATATAGAACAAATATATATAAACGAGTTGTGCCACTTTCAAAAATATTGCCAAGTAAAAGAAAATTGAAAATAACCCGCCTTTATAAATATTAAAATTTATTCGACACTATGATCTACAAGGAGTATTTCAAAATGTTGTAATAGCCTACCGCTTGTTGAACTGCACAGCAGTTACCAACTGCAGTGCCGAACGCTCGTTTTCCTGTTTAAAGCGCATAAAAGACTATTTGAGCTCAACCACAAGCAATAATCGTTTGGTTTGTCAAATGATTTTGGCAATTGAAGCAGAATTAATGTCAGATATGGAATTTGACGATATCATTAAAAATTTTGCTGAAAGAAAAGCATGGAGAAAGATTTTTGTTAGCACCACTAGATTTTAAGTTATACCTGCATATAAAATTTAATTATACGAGTAAAAAAATAATCTCGAATTTTAATAGGTTGCTTTACTAACTCCCACTCAATTTACATACAAACCTAAAAAATGGGTGGGGGGTATGGGGGTAGGGGAGGGTAGGGGGCGGCAATTTTAATTTTGCCTAGGGGCGCCAAAAAGTTAAATCCGCCCCTGATAGTAGTACATACATAGTATGTATAGAAGTGTCAATTTGAATGACTGTATTCCTTTAAATAAGGATTTCAGTCGCTTTTGGCATGCAAGTATATGGTACCTGTCACAAAACTCATCACATAGTGTGCGAACACAGTCATCATCAGGGGTGTGATATTGTGTCTGCAAATATTGTGATGGTAGCCATGGACAGCTAAGCTTGTTAGCAGGTGTCTTAGTTCTTGATTCGGTTTAGTCCATCCTCTGTCGATCATTGCTTCCGTGCTATAGAACGCAGGACATATGTCTTCTTGTTTTTCTTTCCTCTCTGCCATAACGTGGACCCATTGTGGAGTCGATAGAAGGGCCATTTTCAATCTTAGGTCTTCCAGAAGGAAATATTCGCTGGATAGAGCATATGCAAGTCGGAAGGGCGCGTATTTTGAGATTTCGAGAGTTGCCATCAGAAATCTCGCTTTTATTTTCTCTATTGATCTTAAGGCTTTAAGACTTAGCTTATCCCTGATTATCTCCAGTCATAGGTAAGTAGAAAAAAAATGTGAACTTGCTTTTGCCCGTATGAAACAGAGGTTACCGTCCGTTATGTTTAACTTCTTGAAGAAAGAACGGGAGGAGAAGGAAAAGAGAGAAAAGGAGAATACGATCATGACATCATCTGCAAACACCATTGCTTCTGCTCCTGCTGCTGCCACCACGACTGCCTGCCCTCATTGACCGTCGTAGACGAGAAGATGCAACTGAAGAGCAGCCCTGTCCTTAAACCTCGCTCAATGTAACCTGTGAACATGCTGAACTCAGTCTTCATCGAAACGTCAGGACGACAAAATGTCCTTAGAACACGGCCTATAAGCCCGCGAAACAGAGATTCCAACCTTTGGCGTGGTGTTGAGTTTACAGAAATCAATCGTGAAGGACCACAGGAGAAACCAGTATTTACATACAGTGTTACTGTAGATGAAAAGTCGTACACTGGACTTGGCTGCAAGAAAAAGGACGCCAGAAAGGAAGCTGTTGATATATAATGTAATGTTTGTTTCCTAATCATTACGGTACTTCCTGAACATGTTATTTAGGCTGTGTCCCAATACTCGAGTTGTTAACTATTGACTAAACCCCAGGCACTATCCAGCCCATGACGGGCTAAGGCCGACCAAGCGACCGCTGCCCAGCCATTTGGCCTGCAGATATTAGGGTGACGCGTGATCAGCGCGTCGCGTCCCCTCGGCCGTTAATCTTGGTATTCGTGATCGGGGCGCTGTCTCACTGTCAGACAGCTACTCAATTGTCCTCACGAGACTGAGTGCACCCCGTTCCAACCCTCACGTCAGTTTGAAAATCCCTGACGGAGCCGGGGATCGAACCCGGGGCCTCCGGGTGAGAGGCAGGCGCGCTACCCCAACACCACGGGGCCGGCTAACTATTGACTAGCTACTAGCCAATATGTGCTACGGAGATTTGGGACATGTCTGCTTGATGCATGGCCTCCTTCATAGACTTGTGTTCAGCAACGCACTGGGCTTACAAGCTATTACCAAACCAACGCTCAAGATGGCGCTGATCTGCTACTCCTTTAAACTCTTTGTGCACCTTCTCTGTTTACCAAGGGATGATGATCAGCGTTTCCAGATGAGCTATCCATTTTTGGTTGGAAAATAATAATCACAGAACAGAACAAGATAGTATGCTTACCTCGTGGGTTGAAGCGTTGAATTTGGCAAGGAATATAGGCCAAGCATAGACCGGATTAAAATCGAAGACAACCTACAATTTATATAACCTACAATTTCTATAGCCGGCCCCGTGGTGTTGGGGTAGCGCGCCTGCCTCTCACCCGGAGGCCCCGGGTTCGATCCCCGGCTCCGTCAGGGATTTTAAAACTGACGTGAGGGTTGGAACGGGGTGCACTCAGCCTCGTGAGGACAATTGAGTAGCTGTCTGACAGTGAGACAGCGCCCCGATCACGAATACCAAGATTAACGGCCGAGGGGACCCGACGCGCTGATCACGCGTCACCCAAATATCTGCAGGCCAAATGGCTGGGCAGCGGTCGCTTGGTCGGCCTTAGCCCGTCATGGGCTGGATAGTGCCAGGGGTTGTTGACAATTTCTATAACTTCCTTGACGTAGTCGACAATCTAGCATGCACTTTCGTTCACTAGCTACTACAGACTTGATTGCTATGTGCTAAGCAGTATTGGATCGCGACACGACTTCTGACATCACATCCGGAATATTAGTCGACTATCCAGTTCACTACGGCTGAAATTGTACTATTGGGACACAGCCTGACTATACCCCACATTGAGTTGGTCGAATGGTCGCATCTTGCCAAGGTTATGTTTTCTTTCTTGGATTTCATTATATATCTTGTTTTATAAATACGCTTACATTATAACATTATGGACATATAGTACGTATTTTCTAATGATACGGTATATATACAGTATATACGAATAACACGGGATGTTTTATTGCAAGCATCCACAATAGGCTAGTTCGTCATTGGCTAAGGATTTCTACATCCGTCCCTGGGCCAATATTTAGTTTAACAACCAAAAATGTACATTGCGGTACTGACAATATAAAGAAGAGTATTTCATTTTACGTTGTCAGCAGCTATTATGTCTGTAATACAAGCTACGGTGATTCTAGGAGCGCGAAGGAAATCCCTGTGGCAGCGCGTTGAAAGAATGTGATGTTATACGTATATATTTAATTTTCATCGCAAAATGCACACTATGTATGCTTTATGTCACCTCAGCTTGGTTAGCTGCCACCCCTGAGGTCCTGGGTTCGATTTCCGGCTCTGCCACGAAATTTGAAAAGTGGTGTGAGGACTGGAACGGGGTCTACTCAGCCTCGGGTGGTCCAAATGAATAGAGGGAGTTCGATTCCCACCTCAGCCATCCCCCAAGTGGTTTTCCGTGGTTTCCCACTTCGTCTTCGGGCAAATGCCGGGATGGTACTGTACCAGTATTTTCCTGTGCCTATTGACACAATTCTATGTAGGAAGTATTTACACAAGATATTATGGAGATTTCAACATTAAGTTGAATGATATAAGCTGCATGTCGCGAGGTTAGGGGAAATGTTTATACTACTCCGCCTTACACAAGCACGTCTCGCCACGAGCGAGTCCAGTGACCTTACACACATATGTGTCTCAAGGACTAACTTGCAAGTCAAGATGGCTATCTCGCAGTGGAGATACAAAACTAGTTGAAATTTCTAACTAAAGAGATAAGTATTCACTATGAATACTAATTCAACGCATTTTGATGATATTTAGAGAAGATTTTTAAGCCGCAGGTGCGTTTTATATGTATTTATCGCATTGACAGCGATCAACGTCGATCATTATCGAATAAGCCGTGTTGCATCTTGGGAAGTAACCTGCAGAGCAGTTTTCAGGACTGACCAGGAGCATTACTCTGTCTGAAATATTCAAACTGTGCGTTTTGAAGTGCTCGTTCGCGTAACGAGAATGAAACAGGTGGTGCTTTACTGCGTTAAGCAGGCACACTCGCAGACATTCGGGACGGACTTAGTTGTCAGATACTAACATTCTACACGTATTGTAGTGCCGTGAGTGAACTCTGAGCATTCACGAGGCTCAAATAAGCTCGTTTATAAAACAGTGGACTCACACTACAGAAGTGATACTTTATAAATATACTACTATGGTATATACGATTAAGTCGAGGGGAATATCCGACCAGTTATTTAAACGTGCCAGTATGAATGCTAAGCACATAGCAGGAACACAACGTTGAAGCAGAATTAGGTATCTGGAGTAATCCATGCTTGGAAAATGGAAAATATAAGCATGAGACTTTGCTACAAAGAGAGACACAAGGAATCTTTTGATATTATTCTGAGCTAAAATACTACTACGTGATGACGGTTCAGCAAACAAGAGTGATGGTGTTTACAATCCCTGCGCATGTTCGAGAGAGGAGTCCAGGGTTCGTGGACAACTGTTCGACGGAGGAGATGACGGTTTGATCGCTGGTTCAAGACCAGGCCGATCCTTTTCGACATCTGGGATGAAGGTTCGATTTCATATGGAACAATGTATTCTTATACACATTTCCGACTTGAAGGCATCACAAGGTAGCTGGAAGATTCATTATACATAGACAGTTGAATTATAAGTATCTTTAGACGATCCTTTTTCACCGATTTTTATAGTATGTTGGAAATAGACTGGTGGATTAATCATTACGCTTCTGTCATTTTTGTCTACTAGTTTATTTAAGGTTTTGATTCGATAACGAATGCACCTTCAGTCAATTTTTGTAGATTGTCATTTTTGGTATTTCAGATTTTGATCATCGATATTTAAATTTTTGGAAATAAGATTTGAGCATTTCAATTAGTTAAGAAATATGTTAGGAAAAGACTATGGTATTTATATGGAAGATTTTGTACAAAGGGAAGAATATTTAAATCATGTTTATGAACATTCAACAAGATCAATTATGTAATTTAGTGAATTTACAGAACAGTATTAATTCGTCGATTCATACAGCATTGTACTTCGAATGACTGCATTATTCTACGTGAATCAGAGCTTGAATTGAAATCAAGTGATCTTTATAAAGTTTATATTTGCAACATTTGGATAGTTAGGCAATTATATCCATTTTTGAGTCACGTTTGAAGGAATATTTATTAGATTGGAGGAACTTCAGTTTCCACTTTTAGTTAATTCGAGTTTGTTTAGTCTTTTATGACTTCGTATAATTCTAATGGTTTTAATCGAATCCAATTAATATTTGGCATATTTACCATGGTATAGAATTTAACGACATTCTTGAGAGGCTGACTTATTTCGAGTTTCTGTTGCGGAACTGAATCGAATCTCAACATCAGCTAAATTATATTTCGTAATGAACAAATTTTTGGTAAATGAAATTCAGTTGTGAAATGAATTATTATGAATAATAATTAAACTATCGTGATAGTTTTTCAAGAAATGATTAACACTACAATAATCATGTTTATAGTGAGGCATGATGATCCAGAATATTAAATTGAAATCCATATAATTTTAAACACGGTGTGGAAAATTGAAGTACAGGTATTTAAAGCTATTTTCGTATTGAATGGGTCAATACAGGATTAAATAAAATCATATAAGAATATTTCGATATCGGTGGATATCATGAAACAGTGTGAAGATATGTATAAAGGAATCTCTAGTGTAGAGAGATTAATATGTTGTAATGATTTTGTGTATTATGCGAACTGATTGGCAGTCGCTGGATTAAATAATAGTAGAATTTATTCGTGATAGAGCACGATCAATGAAGGAATAATGCTGAAGTTTAAGACTTACCCACCATTAAAATTTATAGATGGAATATTTATATTTTCGGATTGGATTATTAAATATTAATGATATTAAAGTGTGAAACGTAAATTGAGGATTGAATAATGTTGTAACAATTGAAAGAGATTACGATTTAAATCACCAACCATGAAACTACGTTTGATTAACTTAACCGTTTGTCGAATAAGACAGGTAATGAAATAATTACAAAACAATGGTATAGTGAAAATCCAAATGGGTGATATGAATCTTGACTAGACTCGGAAATGGAAAATATTGTAAATAAGTGTGTAAATAACTAGTGTTTAAACTTTTCAGATTTATGTGTACGTTAGGGGCAGATTACCTCGTAGTTCCGCCCCTTGAAACAACAATAACTAACTATGTGTACGTTCGAATATGATAATGTGACATCGTAACCAACCATTTCTGGTGACTGAAAGTTTTGCATAGTAATGCAATACGGACATCAGCTCCGTCATTTAGAAAACGATATTGATTTTGTTTTCATTATTGTCTGACAATAGTCATACAATTGATCTACAGCGTCTTCAGTCAATAAATTGATTATTCTATTTTAATTATACGGTGATCTAGAGATTTATATTAATAACAGGATGTGTTAGGAGGACCAGTGGGCAATTTTTCCCAACGTCAGCCATCTGCACGATATTTATTTTGAGATTCTCGAGTTATTTTCTGAGCTAGTTCTTTTAGTTCTTTTCCACTGGGGCTTTCTTAACGCATTCTTTTTTCTTTATGTGTGCTTATCCCTGGTTGATCCACGTTGGCAGAATTTTGGGTTTTTATTTAGCTGGGTGCTTCCAGATTCTACGATCCAGCTGTTTCTTCGGATTTCAACAGGTAAGACCATGAGAACACTGCCCGTAGAGGCAGTAATGGTGGGATCCCTCGCTGAATCCGTGGGAAAAACCAACCTGGAGGGTAAAATCGACTAAAAAAATGTATGCTTTATATTATAACGACTGAGTAATTATAAAACAATAAATATAATAAAAATCGAGCAGAAATATTCCTCCTAGCCGGGAATCGAACCCCAGCCAACCGGGTAGGAGTTAGCAACGTTAACCATGAGGATATGGGTACAGTAACTCCTGTAAGGTCACGGCCGCCTCCTTCCCTCTTCCTTGCCTATCCCTCCCAATCTTCCCCTCCCTTCCCATCCCTCATGAGGCCCCTGTTCGCTTTGCAGATGAGGCCGCCTGAGCGAGGTGGTGATCCCACCTCCCCAGTTGTATCCCCCCGACCAGATGTTCCTAGCTCCAGGACACTGTCCGTAGAGGCGGTAATGGTGGGATCCCTCGCTGAATCCGTGGAAAAACCAACCTGGAGGGTAAAATCGACTAAATGAATGTATGCTTTATATTATAACGACTGAGTAGGCGTAGGGATGTGGCGACCCCACCGCCCAGTGGGAAACCACTACAATCAGCCACCCGAGTATTGGCGGAAAAACCATAACGTTTGAGGGGTATGGAGGAAATGCCTACTCTCTCCTGACCAACTAGGATGAACCACCTTCCCAGATCACATCTGGGATTGTAACTCCTGGCCACGGTCAGAACATTGATCAATGATCAGACAATCAATGATGATGAGCCTTCTCATGAATAAATCCACCGTTGTGGACAAACAACAACAAAGATCTGCACAAAGGCACCATTCGGAATCGGTGGGGTGTCACGTAGAAGACCTAGGCGAGTCGGAGCGCCTGAAAGCCCAACAGACAATCGACAGACACCTGACAGACAATGGACAAATCCAACAATGTAAGAAGAGACTTAAGTTCAACAAATCAGGAAAATTTTCATATTTTGCAACATTAAACATTAATTCACTAAGTAAGGCGGGCAAGCTGAAACATTTAACTGATGTGATGGATCAACACAGGATTTTAAAAATGGCTTTACAAGAACTTAGGAACACAGACCAGGACCCAATTGAATCAGGAGGTTATCGTCTCTATAAAGGACCTCCAGGACAAAGAGTAATGAAGAATGTCCCCCAATTTGGTGTAGGTTTTTCTTGTTCATAGTAGCATAATAGACTCAATCGAAGATTTTTCTTCCAACTCTTCGAGGATGGCTCTTCTAACAGTTAAAGTAGGGAATAAAACGTATACTTTAATAAATGTCCATTCACCAACAAATGACAAAAACAGTAAAGATAGAGAAGGAGTTGAAAACTTTTGGGAAGAACTTGATCAACTATTATCGAAGATCCCTGATGAACATATAAAAATCTTACTTGGAGATTTCATTGCTAAAATAGGCAGAGAAAAGAAGTATCGTACAGTTGTAGAAAAATGGCCAGCTCATAAATTAACGAACAAAAATGGCTAAAGATTAATTGAATTTTGTGCAGATCATGGACTCATTTTGGAAACCACTAGATTTATGAGGCGACCACATAAACTTATGACCTGGAAATGCCCTAACGTAAAATTGGGAGAGTTTCAAATTGATCATGTTGCTATGGATAAAGATTATCATGAAGAAATTTATAATATCAGAGTCCTCCGTGGGGTAAACATTGACTCGGATCATTATATCTCAAAAATAAAAAAACAAGTCAACACCAAAAAGGAAACACAAACGTAATCGTATCAAAATAAGGAGAAATTATGATCCCAGTTACTTAATAAATAATAAAATATATTTAGAGAGATCCAAAACACTTTTAAATGACAAATTAGAGACAATGGTCAACAAACTTAAAACCATAGCTGAAGAAATCGCTCCAATTAACAGGAGAAAGAAACATGCGTGGTGGAACGGGGAATGTGACAAAGCAATTCAAACAAGACACAAAGCATGGTTAAATGATCAACCGAGGAAAACAGAAAAATCTCGAGAAGAACTAATTAACGCCAGAAGACAAACAGCTAAAGAAATTAGGAGAATTAAAAGAAATTATCAAAAGGAAATGCTTAGAACTATAGAGGAAACATTCAATCAGCATAAAACAAGAGACTATTACAGAACATTCAAGCAATAAATATCAATCTAAGTTTACCCCTCCCACACTTATGTTAAGAAATAAACATGGAAAGATGGCACACAATAATCAAGATAATGATAACATCCTCGCAGAATACTTTAAAGAGTTACTCAATTGTGAGGATCCCGTGGAACATCTAGAATTTAACCATAACCCAAAAAATAAAACTCCGTAACAAAAGATTATACCACCAGTTTACAATGAAGTGAAAACAGCAATTAATGCACTTAAAAACTACAAAGCAGCAGGAGAGAATCAAATAGTAGCAGAAATATGGAAGAATGCTAATGATCAGGCTATTCAAAACCTACATAAATACATCAGTTCATTGATATTTGGAACACGGAGAAGCTTCCCGAGGAATGGAATTCAGCGATAATTCCCCCGCTGCATAAGAAAGGTGATCGCTCCGATCCAAATAATTATCAGGGGATATCCTTGCTTGATATTACATACAAGATTTTATCGAAGATTATATACACAAGAATCCAAGAACAACTCGACCAAGAACTTGGAGAATATCAGGGAGGATTTCGACCAGGTAGAGGCTGTCCGGATCAAATCAATAGTTTAAAATGGAAAATGAAGCACCAAAGAGTTCGAAATAAGGATCTAGTCATCACGTTTGTAGATTTTAAGAAAGCATACGACAGTATACATCGTGAATCATTACTGAAAAGCCTTAAAGAATTTGGCTTACACCAAAAACTCGTTAACCACATTAGTATGACTTTCAAAAATACGAAGGCAAAGGTTAAATTTAGAGAAGAATTATCAGAATCTTTCACTATAAGAACTGGACTCCGACAAGGAGGCGGACTTTCACCATTGTTGTTTAATTGTGCATTGGAGAAGGTTATGCGTGAATGGAACAAGAAATGTCAACCAACTATCAAGATCGGTAGAAATATTAAACTCAACTGTCTTGCTTTTGCGGACGATTTAGGATTACTTGCAAATACAATAGAAGAGGCTAAATTTCAAATTGAACAACTAGAAATTATAGCCAAAAAAATGGGATTGCAAATTTCATTTGAAAAAACAGAAATGATGCCAACTTTTAAAGTTGATCTACCAGTCGTTCAACTGAACAATAATAAAGAGATTAAAATTTTTCAGAAATTCAAATATCTTGGGGAAATAATAACATGGAACACAAATGAAAAAGAAGCAATAGAATACAGAACAACTAAATTTAAACAAGCACTTACCTGGCCAACCTATAAAAAGAAATCTCTTTCGATAAACGAAAAGCTGAAACACTATAATTCCATAGTTAAACCAGAGGCAACTTATGCTAGTGAAACTTGATTCAAATTGAATGTAAAATATACAACAGACAAATTACAGAAAACTGACAGAAGAATTATTAGAACAATTATTAACAAAAAACACCAAGTTAATGGACAGTGGAGATTGTTCCCAACAACATCGTATATCGTGAATGTGAATCAATAATAACTACAATGCGTAAAAGAAGAATTTCCTTTCTCTGTCACATATCAAGACTGCCAGAAACCAGGATATTGAAACAACTATTTGATTACTTTTTGAAAAATAAAATCAATAATAATTGGTTCAAAGAAGTTCAGGATGATTTGGAAGAATTGGGTATAACTCGGCAACAAATCAAAGACAGAGAAGAGAAGAGGATTTTGAAGAACAAAAGCATAAGTCTCAAACTATTAACAGTTGAACGGAAACAATATACTATATCGGACACACAAAGGGCTTCCAGGTCGGAGAGGATGAGAAAGTTCTGGGAGGAGAAAAAGAAGAAATTTACTCAAATGTATTGATTTAAGTGCTCCAATGTGGGCGTAAAATATGTAAATAATGAATAATAACGACTGAGCAATTTATAAAACAATAAATATAATAAAAATCGAGCAGAAATATTCCTCCTCGCCGGAAATCAAACTCCAGCCAACCGTGTGGGAGTTAGCAACGTTAACCACTCAACCAAATAGGTCCGTTGATAATGAGGTGTTACCAACAGATATAGCCAACGTACTAATAGCCTACTTACCAAATGATCACATGGAAGAAAATATCTCTTCAGTGTATTGTGCCGTCATTATAAATAATTTCATAATAACTTTTTATTTATTTCGTTAACTACATTATATATCAACACCCTGAACCTACTGAGATATGGGCCAGACACAATGGGGCCGACCGCTATTTTGGCGTATGAATGGACAGCTTAAGCAATCCTCATGTCTTGAGCCACCGAGCACGGCCGCTCAATCGAAGCGCACTTTAAGCCATTGCTTATGGTCTGGTGCAACAGGTCACGTCCTTGAGGATAATTTAAACCACCCTTAGTTCGTTAAGCGGAACTGGTGAAACCACTTGACGTTACAGACAGTTAGGAACGGGGCTCCGAGTGAAAGCCGAAGTTAAACGATTGACTTCGCGTCACCACATGGTAGCTTTACGATTGGTTACAAAGTGAGAAGCTTATTATCCTCTCTGTTTCAAAATAAATCATGTGATTGTGCCAGAACTTATCTATATTTACGACACTTTACTAAATGTAAAATACTGTAGTGTAATATTCAACATATCATATTCTCAGAATACATTACATTGAAGTACCTCCATTTTCTGCACAATGCACATCGCACTGTTGGTCTATCTAGGGGTATGATTCCTGCTTTGAGTGAGAGAGGTTCCGGGTTCAAATCCCGGAAGTGCCCAGCATTTTTACTATTGTTTATCTCTTGAAAATATTCAAAAAGAGTATAAAAGAACCTTACGAACTTTTTTTTCGTGCGAGACTTGTACTTACTGTGTGCCAGTAATATAAATACATAGTTTGAGGTCAAACGCAATTTTTTATTTTAGTCGCTTTACCCTACAGGTTGGCTTTTCCCTCGGATTCTGCGGGGATCTCACCATTACCGCCACCAGGGCGGTGTCCTGGAGCTTGAAACACCTGGACGAAGGATAAAACTGGGGAGGTGGGACCAGCACCTCGCCCAGGCGGTCTCACCTGCAAAGCGAACATGGGCCTCGTGAGGGATGAAAAGTGAGGGGAAGATTGGGAAGGATAGGCAAGGAAGAGGCAAGGAGGGTGGCCCCACCTCCCCAGTGGTATCCCCCAACCAGGTGATTCAAGCTCCAGGACACTGCCCTTACGGCGGTTATGGTGGGATCCCTCGCTGAGTCCAAGGAAGGGTAGCGGCTTTGGTGGCGTAGTTGGTACATGCTGTTCTTCTATGCCCAAGATCGCGGGTTCAAACCCGGCCGAAGCCGTCGTTAAAAATCCCTCAGTATGCCTTTCTTCGGAGGGGAAGTAAAGCCGGCAGTCCCATGTCATAGATTTATGGCATGTTAAAGAACCTTCGTTCTTTAACGAAGAACGTTCGTTGCCAGGAGCCGACTGCGGTGGCGTCTAGTAACCAAGTTCTGAACTAGTAGTTGTTGATGGTGGCGTTTGGCGGCAAAAGTAGGTACTACTTCAAAAAATCAATGTCTGCAGTCCTTACTTGAATTAAAAACAGATAACACACACTAATACAGCCATCACAATTAACACCGGTTATCACACAGATTCTACACCCACCCAAAGTACACGGGGCTACATGACCGCGTTGTCACAGCCCCTAAACTGAGGAAGCAACCAACCAACCAACCTAAGTCCGAGGGAAAAGCCAACCTGGAGGGTAAACCGACAGGGAAAAAAGAAGCGTTTACCTCAACCTATGTATTTAAATTACCGGAAGTCTCGCCCGAAAAAAAGAACGTTCCTAAGGTTCTTTTACATACTTTTTGAATCTTTTCAAGAGATCAAAAAAAAGTAATAAAAATGCTAGGCTCTTCCGGGGATTGAACCGGGACCTCTCGCACTTAAAGCAGGAATCATACCCCTAGACCAACAGTGCGATGTGCATTGTGCAGAAAATGGAGGTACTTCAATGTAATGTATTCTGAGAATATGATATGTTGAATATTACACTACAGTATTTTACATTTAGTCAAGTGTCGTAAATATAGATAAGTTCTGGCACAATCACATGATTTATTTTGAAACAGAGAGGATAATAAGCTTCTCACTTTGTAACCAATCGTAAAGCTACCATGTGGTGACGCGAAGTCAATCGTTTAACTTCGGCTTTCACTCGGAGCCCCTTTCCTAACTGTCTGTAACGTCAAGTGTGAAACCGGCCCTAAAAGTGGGCCAGACAATGTCTGCTGCTGTCCCTCGTCTTTCGAGCACTGGTGGCACCTGCTCCGTCCGCATTGCTTTTCCTCACGTAGACCATCCCTTGTATGTTTCCTCATGCTTCTTGCAACAAACTTATTATTAGACTATTATTTTCAAATCGCTACCATGCGTCTGTGGCTTAGATATCTCAATTATGACGATTCCAAATATGTTTCCCTTATGTCCAGCGCTCCCTTCTTATGTTGCTTAATACTTTAGTAATTTCCATGGGTGCTCGGATTTTGATTTATTTCGAGGCTTATAAAAACTCGTCATCTTAATTATCATCAGCCCCCTGGTTGGTTACAATATTCAGAGCTTAATTTCAAAATATGTATCATTAATTCATATGCAAAATACCATTATTGAAGATATAAAAAATCAAATAAATTTTCCAGGAGAGACTCCGCCAGCCGTGATGTGACCAACATTTATTCTAATTTTATGCAAGCTCGGGAGATTTACTTTCGCGACGATTCCTTGTCAGCTTCCATCTGTTGCTTTGAAGATTGACAGCGGTTGATTCTTATGGATGTTTTATTACTTAGGCTCGGATTTTTAGGTAAATAAATATTTTTATGTAAATACGTATTTTAAACATTTTTTCGACAATTAGACCTACATAAATTCTTGCTTTTCACTTATTAGCACATAAATAGACATAAGATTTACATTTTATTAAAATCAGTATGCTAGATTTTTCAGTTTATTGCATTTTTGTTCTGTGTTACTTCAACGGGGAAGTACCTGTGAGCTATATAATCTTCATGCAGATCGTATGTCATCTTGCAGCTGTGTTTTTCTAACATTGTCGCCCCGTCCCATTCACTGTGGAAGCCGGGGATTTCCTTGTCCATAGCCATATTGCACAACGTGCTAGACCTACCCCAGCTACCAGGAACCAGTCACTCACATGCAGTTCATTTCTGACACTGTGAAGTGTATGGCAATTCTGCGATGCCTGAAGTAAATGCAACAACAAGTTATCGTCTGCTGCTGTATGTTGCAGAATTTAAGGATAATTTTACTTCTGATGGTGGCGTTCTGTTCTGCCAACTGTGTGGTAAAGCAATCAAGGCTGAACAGCGACCTCAAGTTACACAACGCCTCGAGGGCAAGAAACATATTGCCGCAGTTTCGTGCCTTCAGAAGAAGTGTTTCGCGATAACCGTCTGGTGTATTCTTTGAATACACGGTACGTGAGAATATAAACTTTTAATGCTCTTTGCATGTTCATTTCTTCCTTTCTTATCAAACACCAACAGTGATCTTCTATTTTCTCTTTGTTGATCAGGTCGCTTATATCTTTTGTGAGTCTGTTCTAGATATATATCTTCTATGACCCACCTAGCGTCATCTCGCAGCGAATCTCTGAAGCTCCTCAATTCTTCCTGGTGCAAGAGGATTTACTTATCCATCTGGCCACCAGATCTTGTTACCATCGCCAGCTATTTTCTCCGTGAGCAAGAGAACTACGTCTACTTTTTCACTCACCATGCTGCGCTAGTATCATCTGTTATCAACTCTTTGAAGACCAGCTCAGCAAGAGAAAATCAATTTTTTGTTGTAATGTTGGCTATGTTTATATGTTCTCCTTTTGTCTCCTACCCCCACTCTTTTCCCTTTCCTGGTCCCTTCGCGTTCTGCTGAGTGGGTCTCACTTGTGGGCCGGCCGTCGACTCAGTTAAGGCCCAACTAGAGCCAGTCTCCTCAAACCAAGAGGCATTCTCTACATTTTACGCCATGTTGGCACTTTAAGGATTCGTCAAAAGGAACTTCACCTTCAACATGCTATCAAGATAAGTACCGACTTAAGGTTTTAACCTCATCTTCCTCAATTTTATCTACTTGCTTTTATTGATCATTTTATAGACAGCGTGAGATTACTTATTGGGGCAGTAATCATCCTTCGCGGGATTTACCATGTTGGGCTTTTTCTGTCAAAGCCACCCTTAACAGAAAGTAGCATTTCTTATGCTAAATTAAATGAGAAATCTTCTCACCACGTGGGATATTATCTAATACCCGCTGTCTATAAATTACCAAGCTATTTCCTCCGCTGGATCATCTTGGGCCCCATTCTTTTACTAAGATCTTTCTGGAACCTTCCAGATCCTGTACTTTATCTACAAGTCCTGCCGTCATGTATTTTTCACTCACTTGTGAGAATACTATTTAAAATTGAAGAATCTCACTTCTGAATTAAAGCTCAATAGCGAATTTTCTTCCACCGTTGGATGTTCTATGGCGCATTTAATTGTAATCCACCATTTTCTCCAGCAATAGACTTTTGCTTATCTTGTGCAACCAATCATTTTTACAAATTGAAATAACTTTCTTTGCCATAAACTTTCGTGTTTCTATAGTGAACTTTTCATCTATTCAACGAACTATAGTGATAAACAGTGTTCTCTCAGCATTTATTCCGCGTCGCGATCGCCCGGTTACATTTAAATAAGGCCATGAACATTTATCCTCAATCCCAATTTCTCTTTCCTAAACCTCTTACTAACAATCCATAATAAATTTTTAAATTCAGGTCTGATTCAACGAGGTGTCAATCTATAGATGTGCCCTCCCATTTTTTCTTATGTGTAATTAATTAACTTCTGCATAACTACGTGTCTAGCACACGTTTTAAACTTACATTGTTTCTCCCTTCTAATGAGAGAATACAATTCTTTTAACTCATTAGTGAGTTGTTTCTAGGTCTCACGAAAGGGAAACTTGCCCCATTTATCTCGTGATTCCTATCTAAATACAGGAAGTCTAGAACCTTCCTTGTTGATTTTCTCTTCAGGTTTCACAGTAAGTGACCTGCCCTCCTTTGTATAATTGTCATAAAAGTAATTCTGCATAAACTTAACAAGTTATAGGAATTTCACTTTCATTATACTTGTTTGCTCTTTTTTTTTGTTATTTTCTAAGTTGTAACTTTCTTATAAGATAGGTACTTGTAAATTCCTTAAAGTACATACCTTGTACTCAATTTAATGGTTATCTTTGATCACTTCATTTGTCTTTTAAAATCTTACTAAGATTTTAGTACATATAAAGGTTTGAAACCTAAAGAATTGTTACTTGCCTGGAGCAATCTCTAAATGTTAGGAGGTCTGCGACCCCATTTGTTAAAAGATTTAAATGATATATATTTGTTAAATAGATATTACTTATTGTTAAATTCGTTACGCTCCTTTGCATTGTTAAAATAAAATCAAGTTTCTTTTTTGACTCATCATTTCTCTAACACAACGGTTAGGCGAGATCTTGTCTTCCCTGACTCTTCCCAAGTTCATGCCATCGTTAATACACAACAAATCTGCTACTATTTGTCTGGCCAGACTATCACCCTTCCCCATAGTAGTCTTATGCATGCTTGAGAGGGATTACGCTAAAGCCATTCTCTGGCAAACCGCCCAAGTCCTTGCTGCGTTCCCCGTCAGCTTCGACCAAGTCCGTACCCACTTTAGGTATCAGAGAGCGGATTTGCAGTGGCAACCGCCTCTGAGTGAATTTAAAGTTAAATTTATAACTTTTGTGGGACTCTCATCCTATTTCTCTATCCTTTTTCTCCAGTCCGAAACCCATCTCCTTTTCTTAATCATCTTCCCTTGGTGGTTAGGTTATTCCTCAGCCAATAATCTACCCAAAAGTTGGTACCAGAAACCCGGGAGAGTCCATTTGCTATTTCTATTCTTTGTCAAGTGTCATTTGACAACACCTTGCAAATTATTAATATCTGCTTTGAATCTTTCAGCTATAACCACATCGTGCAAAGCCTGTGAAGGGGAAAGAGGCCGCTCCTGTCTCCTTTGGTGTGTCCTGTTCTTTCTACTTATTCGCTGCTGCCAGCCTGACAGCATTTCCGAGGTTCCACAGTTTTGTAAGTTGTATTTCAATTTATTTTCTTTGTCATGGCTCCTACTGAAAAAGATGAAACTCTCATTGCTAGACGTTCTTCCTATAAAGGGCAACTCACCAGATTCAGAAATTTCATCAACAAATTAAATCCCGCCGAGTGAGATCTAGACATCTTGACACAACGCCTTAAGTTGTACGAACGGTCTTATGATTAATACTATCAAATTCAAACCGAGATTGAATCCACTTGCCCAGAACTTCAATCGGATCGGGACGAGGTCGAACCCTTGTACTTTGAAGGGATTGCCAAAGCCCACCAACTGATCCGCAATATCTCAGAACCGGACACTAGGGTCATCAATCCGGCCCAGTTCGCACCCGCTTCAGTTCACAAGGACAAACCGAAACCGTTACTTCCAAAAATAAGCCTACCTCACTTCTCAGGCCAGGAAGGTGAATGGTATTCTTTTTATGAACTTTACTGTTCACTCATTCATGACAATAATGAAATTCCCGACATTCATAAATTTTATTTCCTGCGTGTGTCTTTGGAAGGCGAGGCCTTAGCCTTGGTTCAGTCACTGCCTTTAAGCGCAGATAACTACCACATCGCCTTTAATCTCCTTAAAGAGAGATATGGCAATTTACGTTTGAGTGTTGCTCGCCACATCCGCTGTTTGTTCAACCTGCCAGCCGTCAAACCTAATGACGTCACCTCTTTAAGAGACCTGTTAGACTCTATGCAGTTAAATGTTAGAGCATTATACCAACTTAAGCAGCCTGTCCAAACATGGGACACCATACTTATTCATCTAGCTACATCCAGATTCGATTTTTCGACACTAAAGGATTGGGAGATCGAACTCGCTCGCAAGGAGGAATACTCGTTCGAACACTTAATCTCGTTTCTCAACAGCCGATGCCAAGTCCTTACAGCACTCTCATTTCAGTGCGAAAATGTCGAAACGAGTCATCAGTGTCACAGTTTTGAGAAAAAACTTGCTTCTTCAAAGGGTCATCAGCCCCCATCTGTCGAGAACAAGCAAACCCGTTCTTCTTTAAACCATCCAAGAGAACATATCAGGCCGCTCAACAAATCTTTAAAATGCACGCTCTGTAACCAGCTTCACATTTTGTACTCGTGCAAATCCTTTAAAGAATTGTCTGTCGAAGATCGAAAGAAGTTTGTCTTGAATAGCAAACATTGCTTCAACTGCTTGTCACCTAAGCATTCTTCTTCAAACTGTACGTCTTCCAATCTCTATTTCCATTGTAAAAAACCGCACCATTCTTTATTGCACGTTCATGATAAATCGAGGTCATCAGTACCTGCTTCTTCAAACTCCATGCAGAGCAGCTCCGAACAAACTAAAGCTTCTTCCTGCATTTCTAACGCCGAAACTTCTCACAGTGCGCAAGTCCTTTTGTCCACTGTACCATTCGAAATCCAAGATAAATTTGGAAATTGGTTTCGAACCCGCGGTCTTCTAGATTCCGCTTCAACTCACAACTTTGTTTCGCGATCGTTAATTAAAAAACTAGGTCTTCCGTCATCGCCGACTTCCATCAATGTATCTGGCATTGACAATTTGAAAACTCAAGTCTTGCAGTCTTCAAAATTGAAAATCAGAGACATTTGTCAAAGAAACACCAATCTTAACTTAAACTGTCTCATTCTTACCAGTATTGGCAAGGACACTCCTAGCAGCTCTATTAATACTTCCGGTTTAAAGATTCCTTCGCACTTAAGGTTAGCTGATCCTCAGTTTAATGCTCAAGGTCCCATTGATGTACTTTTCAGTGCCAGTATTTTCTGGAATTGCCTTCGCAAACAAACACGCAAGTTATCTTCAAACGTGGTCGCTAGAGACACCGATTTTGGTTGGGTTATTACTGCTGAAATCCAACATCCCAGTCTTCAAACCAAATCGCAATGTAATTTTGTTACAGCTGATATAAATCCCTTTTCTGAAAAAGAGAACGCTCATGTTTCTGATCTCGATACTTTTGAAAAACACTTGCCGAAACGATGTCTCATCGTGAACAACTACGCCACCTTTGTAAGTTGTTTAAATGATTTTGCCTTATTTCTGCACAAAATGGCAATTCAAGTTCGCCTTGCCTTGTGTTACTTTGTTTACCTTCTCATGTCATTTTTATAGCAGGTAATTGCTTAAACTCTCTATCGAAAACTATCTTCCCTTTGTGTAAAACTATGGCTATCAGTCACCATCATTTCGCTGTAAGCTATGTTTCACTTCTTTCGCTATTTAGTAGGCTGGCCACGGCCGGCTCCTTCCCCCTTCCTCACAATTGGAAGCCGCTCATGAAACCGCTTGAAAATCTGAATTCTCTAGCATCTAGAATAACTATTCTTACGCATAAACTCCTTCTCAATGTCCCAGCTATTCTTCTTTGTTCGGAAGAATTAAGCTTTTTTCCGTTGAAAATTGTCGGATTCCGTGATCCTCAAAATTATGCGAAATTGATTTCTTACTTTATTTCATATGTCTCTAAATTGGTTTTTCACGTCCAAGCTACGGATGACTACATGTCGTGTTACTCGTTCCGCTTTAAGTTACAGCTGATTCAACTGGTGTTGTTTGTTTATTTCGAACTGCTTGTTTGTCATTCTTGTTTGTATACAAGTTTGAGTAAGGCCAAGTTACCGTTTATTTCCTGTATGCTTGCCAAAGGTCAGAGCAAGTTTTTCTTATCTCAACTCTGGCTGATTGCCAACCATTGTCTTGCGAGTCGCTTCCGTAAGTTCAGAAGCTGCTCAACTCATCACCAAAATAAACTTGTTCCGCTCAAGGACTCTTTCAGCTATTTATATTCCTTATCTCGCTGTAATATGTGGGTCTAGGCCGCGCCTGCCTGTGTCTCCCACATACTCACGCTCGTATCCTACAATTGCTTCGATTCTTGTTTCGTAACATCGTTGCATATTCTTTACGCGCTTATGTATTGCACTCTGCTTACATATTTTGCAATCTTATTGTTCATTGATGAACAAACTTGTTTTTTCTCGTCGTCACATTCGATGTGTTTTTGTATTTATACTTGTCATGTCACGTTTCTCGCTGACTTAAGTATTTTTCTTATTAACCCCTTTGATGCTTATTATAACTTAAGGTCATTGTTTATGGCTACTAGATTTTTGTTACTTATGGCGTTCTTGCCTACTACTCGCATAGTTCCTTTGTTTATTTGGTATATTCTTATCCTTAATAGATGTACTTGTTTCTATACGCTTTGTTTAAACTTGTCAATTCTCCTTTCGCATCTTATCGCAATCTTTACTAGAGGTATACTTCTCGCAGCTTCTAGCTATTTTGTAATTGAAGGTGTTGTTAATTCTCGTTATTTAACTCCGCTTTCCAATGACCCTGATGACCTGCTTCTACTTACACCTGGTCACTTCCTTATCGGCACTTCTCTTTCTGCCCCTCCTCCTCTTCCCAATTCTTATAGGGATTCTAATCTACCTATTGTTTGGCGTAAACTTGAAGCCCTCCGCAATTCTTTTTGGAAGAGGTGGAACTTGGAATATTTAACTTCCTTGCAACGGAGACAGAATTGGTTTCTTTCCAGTCCCGACATTAAAGTGGGGGGCTTGGTCTTGGTTAGGGATGTCTCTCATCCTTAGTTTGGACTTCTGGTAGAGTGACCGAGTGTTATCCTGGAAGAGATGGGAGAGTCAGGGTGGTCAGAGTTTTGACCACTAATGGTCCGATCACAAGACCACATTCTTTCATTGTTTCATTACCTTTAAATGTTTACATGTTTAACTGCTTATTTGTTCTCTGTTGGTGTTTTACCCTCCCAGTATGGTGTATTCTTTGAATACACGGTACGTGAGAATATAAATTTTTAATGCTCTTTGCATGTTCATTTCTTCCTTTCTTATCAAACACCAACAGTGATCTTCTATTTTCTCTTTGTTGATCAGGTCGCTTATATCTTTTGTGAGTCTGTTCTAGATATATATCTTCTATGACCCACCTAGCGTCATCTCGCAGCGAATCTCTGAAGCTCCTCAATTCTTCCTGGTGCAAGAGGATTTACTTATCCATCTGGCCACCAGATCTTGTTACCATCGCCAGCTATTTTCTCCGTGAGCAAGAGAACTACGTCTACTTTTTCACTCACCATGCTGCGCTAGTATCATCTGTTATCAACTCTTTGAAGACCAGCTCAGCAAGAGAAAATCAATTTTTTGTTGTAATGTTGGCTATGTTTATATGTTCTCCTTTTGTTTCCTACCCCCACTCTTTTCCCTTTCCTGGTCCCTTCGCGTTCTGCTGAGTGGGTCTCACTTGTGCGCCGGCCGTCGACTCAGTTAAGGCCCAACTAGAGCCAGTCTCCTCAAACCAAGAGGCATTCTCTACATTTTACGCCATGTTGGCACTTTAAGGATTCGTCAAAAGGAACTTCACCTTCAACATGCTATCAAGATAAGTACCGACTTAAGGTTTTAACCTCATCTTCCTCAATTTTATCTACTTGCTTTTATTGATCATTTTATAGACAGCGTGAGATTACTTATTGGGGCAGTAATCATCCTTCGCGGGATGCCACCCTTAACAGAAAGTAGCATTTCTTATGCTAAATTAAATGAGAAATCTTCTCACCACGTGGGATATTATCTAATACCCGCTGTCTATAAATTACCAAGCTATTTCCTCCGCTGGATCATCTTGGGCCCCATTCTTTTACTAAGATCTTTCTGGAACCTTCCAGATCCTGTACTTTATCTACAAGTCCTGCCGTCATGTATTTTTCACTCACTTGTGAGAATACTATTTAAAATTGAAGAATCTCACTTCTGAATTAAAGCTCAATAGCGAATTTTCTTCCACCGTTGGATGTTCTATGGCGCATTTAATTGTAGTCCACCATTTTCTCCAGCAATAGACTTTTGCTTATCTAGTGCAACCAATCATTTTTACAAATTGAAATAACTTTCTTTGCCATAAACTTTCGTGTTTCTATAGTGAACTTTTCATCTATTCAACGAACTATAGTGATAAACAGTGTTCTCTCAGCATTTATTCCGCGTCGCGATCGCCCGGTTACATTTAAATAAGACCATGAACATTTATCCTCAATCCCAATTTCTCTTTCCTAAACCTCTTACTAACAATCCATAATAAATTTTTAAATTCAGGTCTGATTCAACGAGGTGTCAATCTTTAGATGTGCCCTCCCATTTTTTCTTATGTGTAATTAATTAACTTCTGCATAACTACGTGTCTAGCACACGTTTTAAACTTACATTGTTTCTCCCTTCTAATGAGAGAATACAATTCTTTTAACTCATTAGTGAGTTGTTTCTAGGTCTCACGAAAGGGAAACTTGCCCCATTTATCTCGTGATTCCTATCTAAATACAGGAAGTCTAGAACCTTCCTTGTTGATTTTCTCTTCAGGTTTCACAGTAAGTGACCTGCCCTCCTTTGTATAATTGTCATAAAAGTAATTCTGCATAAACTTAACAAGTTATAGGAATTTCACTTTCATTATACTTGTTTGCTCTTTTTTTTTGTTATTTTCTAAGTTGTAACTTTCTTATAAGATAGGTACTTGTAAATTCCTTAAAGTACATACCTTGTACTCAATTTAATGGTTATCTTTGATCACTTCATTTGTCTTTTAAAATCTTACTAAGATTTTAGTACATATAAAGGTTTGAAACCTAAAGAATTGTTACTTGCCTGGAGCAATCTCTAAATGTTAGGAGGTCTGCGACCCCATTTGTTAAAAGATTTAAATGATATATATTTGTTAAATAGATATTACTTATTGTTAAATTCGTTACGCTCCTTTGCATTGTTAAAATAAAATCAAGTTTCTTTTTTGACTCATCATTTCTCTAACACAACGGTTAGGCGAGATCTTGTCTTCCCTGACTCTTCCCAAGTTCATGCCATCGTTAATACACAACAAATCTGCTACTATTTGTCTGGCCAGACTATCACCCTTCCCCATAGTAGTCTTATGCATGCTTGAGAGGGATTACGCTAAAGCCATTCTCTGGCAAACCGCCCAAGTCCTTGCTGCGTTCCCCGTCAGCTTCGACCAAGTCCGTACCCACTTTAGGTATCAGAGAGCGGATTTGCAGTGGCAACCGCCTCTGAGTGAATTTAAAGTTAAATTTATAACTTTTGTGGGACTCTCATCCTATTTCTCTATCCTTTTTCTCCAGTCCGAAACCCATCTCCTTTTCTTAATCATCTTCCCTTGGTGGTTAGGTTATTCCTCAGCCAATAATCTACCCACCGTCGGATATTTGTGATGGACAACTTGAAGATGTATCTCGTTGTTTATTGCAATTCTTCAGTATTCAGTGCGGCATAGCATAAATTGCATTTGTGAGCACTGCATAATGTTTATATTCACATTAATAAAGTAAATAATTATTATTATTTATTATTTAATCGAATAGCACTATTACAGAGCACGTAAAATCAATACTTCAAATCTTGCCACATGTCTTTTTTTTTCTCTGCCCACATTCGCTTCATCCTCTCTGATCTCTGCTTTCGGAGCGGTTCAATGTTCCGTGGCTGTTTTCGTTGTATTTCTTGTTCCTTCCTGAAGGTCACTTTTTGAATTTTGTCCCGAAATACATTCCTATTATGTGTATCCGTAATGTCAATGTCGGACTTCCTTAAGATCCTTTAATGTCTGTGTAAACCACGCTGGTTAAACTAAATTTTAATTAAATATTTCTTTTTTGTCACATATTTCATGTATTTTTAATACATAAAAAATAAATATTTTCCCAATTTTTAGCACCTAACAATCCGAGCCCTAAATTATTACACTAGGACTGCCAATCGCGCGATCAAAGATTGTTGGCCGGCTGGCTGCCGTGACCCGCCACCACTCTGGCAACTAGTGGCTGCTCAGACTGGTGGCCGGGCGTTGTAGCATATGGAGCTTATTACACTATGCAGCCAGTGAGCCGCCACCACTAATACAGGGCGCCAGGAAATGTTCTCCGCAGTGGCTACGTGCAGCTGCGAGAGGTTGCGTCATCAGTATAGTTGGCACCATAGTTTCCTTGATAGGGTGAATGCCACATGTGTGGGCTATCGAAATCGTCAGTGCGTAAAGTTAGATTATTGGAAGAGTGCAAAAGTATGTTATGAATGGCTGTGGTGAGTATAAAGTTTACTGTTTGTTTTATACAAGCAACAGTCGTGCTGCCAACGTAACTGGTGACGTAATCTCTCGCAGCAGCTTGTAGGCACTGCGGAGAACATTCCCTGGCGCCCGGTAGATTAGTGCGTATCTGTTGTCTTGACGGCAAGTGAACCGGCAATGGAAAACGCATAAAAGAAGGATTTTGACATTCGCAAGTAATTGGAAATCTTACTATAGTCTGCACAAAGCTCATCAAAAAGAGATAATACAACGCTTTAGATTGTCTTAAAGATTAGAATAGGATGTAGTTGCATCATTCTTTTCCTTCGCCTCCTCCTTTTTAACCGTAGCATAAGGAGAAGCATATACCGTACTCATCATTCATCTTAACTAATTAACTAACTTAATAATAACTCCTCTCATGTACAACTTATCTCTTCCTCACCCGTCGAACAGACACTGAGCTACATACAGTCCAGCCGCTAAGTGTCCGGCTCTGACGTTTGGCGATGGTGGGATAAAAGGGGTAAAGAGAACAATATAGCCAACTTACGACAGTGAGAAGCTGTTAATATAACCTTGAAACTTGCCTTCATTGTAATTCTTCTGTAGCGTCTTCACTTTGTAACGTGGAAGTCCCACATTCCGTTTGCAATTTTATGTATCATTTTGTTATTCCAACATGTTGTGGTTACAAAACCTAAATTCTTCGATGGCAGTGGAATTGCGCCGTTGTTGGCGAAGTCGCTGTCACCTGTACCAATCAGCGGTTTTCCCGGTAAGCCGGTCTTTAAATTTAGCTCGATGTTGCCAAGGCTCTCTTCTGTGGTCCAGTTGATCTTTGTGTTAGTGCAGATTTGTTGTTTTATTGTCTTGTGGGTGCACAATTACCGGTTAACTGTGTGTAAGTATATTACATTAGCAATATGATCAGCGGTTTGTCAGAATTCATTTAAAAACCTGTGAAATATTTTATGTAGTCCACGTTGTTTTAGATTTCGCAGTACAGAACCGGCAACGCTGTCTGCCTCCCTCGTGAGAAATGTCAAGAGCCGGACACTCGGCGGCTGGACTGTACTGTTCGAGTCCAAGCACTATGAACTTGCGGGGTGAGGGGAAAGAGCAGGGAAGGGTCGGGCGAGAAGAAAAGGATCTGTCAACAGCCCACCGTGATATATGGTACACTATTCCTTTCTATTCCGATACTGCTAACATTCGGCCATTGCTCAAACCACTGTGGTGTTAGGAATGAGTGAGTGAGTCACCGACCAAAGCATTTATATGCACGGACCGAGATACCTCATCACTCGTCAACACCACTACTCATAGTCCACGATGCACATTCCTCTCAGGTTCACGCAGCTTAGACCCGAGCAGTAGTGGTGACTGCCTGGCTGCCGCACCGGCTGCTCGGCACAACACCGGTCTCACTACCAGTCGCGCGACCTGACTGCCTCGTGTAATAAGGCCCTAGGCTCAATAATTAGTAGGTACTCGTCTACCATTTTGGCTCTTTTAGTCAAACCAACTTAAGTTTCTACTTGTTGCTGTTCCTTATTGCTTGTTATGATATGTTGCAAAAGGACGAAGCACTGATGAAATTTCAATCTTACAGATTTAAGCGTTTGATTAACATAATCTGACCCGGTACGGCTCCGACTAGGGCTGACGCAGATGGGCACTGACCAAACCGTGTCGAACCCGTCCGGCAGCGTACGCCACACAAGAACGACAGAGGACAAGATGATAATGCCGACGGCTACTGCAGGATTGAACTGAGAATATGACCCACATTTGTGTAGGCGTCCCATCACCTTGTTTCGTCCGAGCTATTACTATTAGTAGCAGTAGTAGTATTACTGTATTGATGAGCTTGCTGTTCCGCCCCTTAAAACTCCAATAACTAACTATTACTGTATTACTATTATTATAAATATTATGAAAATTATCATCCCTGGGGGGCTCACATCATTATTATTATTATTATTATTATTATTATTATTATTATTATTATCATCATTTATTTTATTATTAATCTAGTTTCGTTTCGTCCAACTAAAGACCAGATCATTTCAACTGTTTCCTATAAACTTCAATGGTGTTCCAGTATCCCTTAATTCGTAGACTGTGTCGTTCTTTTCCCTCTTTTGTTTACGCCTTTCCAGTTTCCAGCATCGGTTTTGGTTAAAAACTATTATGTTCTTGGAGTTTTATCAGCTGGTCTCATTCCTGGATATCTTTACATGGAATCCAAATCTCCTGCCGATCTTTCTGTACCTTTTTCGTTATTATTATTATTATTATTATTATTATTATTATTATTATTATTATTAATCTTATTATTATTATTATTTATTTATTTATTTATTTATTTAATCGATTGTTCCCCTTTAGGAGAGTGATTGAACTTGAATACATGATTTCATCTCCTGGCGTTTTCCCGCTTCTCTTCCCAAAATCTCTTCATCCTCTCAGAATGCTCCTTCTTCCGCTCAGCTGTCCACTTTCTTCCAGGCTGTCGTGACGGTATTATTATTATTATTATAATTATTATAATTATTATTATTATTATTATTATTATTATTTACATCATTATGCCCTACTCAGGAACCTGCTTAGCTGATGTGTTGGCCTTCTTTCCCTCCCAAAATCTCTTCATCTTCTCTCTGAGCTTCTTCCTTCGTTCTTCTGTCCAAGTTATAGGCTAGTGGCTCTGGTGTTGGGTTTGTCTCCAATTTGGTGATTGTCGATTTTGGTTCTGAATTTACATCTGACCAGTACAATGTCTTCTGAGATGTTGATTTCCTGGAGATCTGTTTCAATTTCACGAAGCCAGCTGTTCTTGGTTTTTAATGAAACCCCTGAGGAACGTTATAATGGTAATAGGCCTAATGCCAAGGTTGTGAGACTCTGAGGAATGATAATAATATATTCCTAACGGAACAAAGTGCAGGGTCTTTCATATAAAATAAGAGCGCCAAGCGGCGGCTTTGTTAACCGCTGCTGCGGTCACCTTGGCCGAGCTTTTGACGCGCCAAGGCCCCCTGCTTTAAGCGTGTGTACAATGCTGAAATCTTACTTTAGTTAGTTAGTTAGTTAGTTATTGTTGATGAAACCGAAACCCCAATAGTATTGAAAGCGCGCGCATAGTACATACGATGGCTGTTTTTTTGTTTTTGTTTTTTAAGTTCCGATGGACTGTATAAAAATAACAGATTGACATTACCAAACTTGACCTTGCAATAAGCGTGCAGTTGCTCAGTCGCCAGTCTAAACCTCAAGTGCTAACATGGTGAGACAGTTATTATTGCAACATCGTATTTTTTTATGTAAAATTTATTTTAAGTACGAGTCGGCTCGGTGGGTACGTGATGCATTTGTTCAGCAATTTCCGGATGAAGTGCCACCTTCACTAGCACAGATTCACGTAATTGCAAATAAGTTTGACACTACTGGCTCGGTGCTCAATAAAAAACATGCCCGCACACGAACAGTTTTAACAGAGGATGAGTCAGATGACATTGGCGAGAATCTTGAACGGTCTCCGAATAAATCACTAACAAAATTAGCACAAGTAGGGGTTTCGGTTTCATTAACAATAACTAACTAATTAACTAACTAAAGTAAGATTTCAGCATTGTACACACGCTGGCAAGGCCGCTGCATCATATAGGATTGCACACACGCTTAAAGCAGGGGCCCTTGGCGCGCCAAAAGCTCGGCCAAGGTGACCGCAGCTGCGGGTAACAAAGCCGCCGCTTGGCGCTCTTATTTCATATGAAAGACCCTGTGATGGGTCACATACACAGATGCGGGTCGTATTCTCATTTGAATCACCCGACAGCCGTTACTAGGTAGCCTATCATGTTGCAATGCGCATGCGTCAGCAGCTGAAATTTGGTTCTGGAGAGTACCTCGTGTCCTTATCATATGCAGCAGGATCCCTGTAGAGTGAAGGGATGGTGAAGGGCAAAAATTGTGTCGGGAAGAGCAGAGCGACCAAACATTGCAGCAAAGCGGCAAGTGAAGTTTCATACCTCAGACACCAGCCTGCTCGAGAGAATGCAGGGCTCTGGCACACGGTAATTAAATTATATTTTCTGCAATGCAGCTTTAAATTTCTTATATTTTTATTTTCAAAACCAGCCTTATCCAAGTATCTAAAGGAAGAAGATATACTGTAGGTACTTACTACACAAGGTGTAATCATAACCCCACTCTTGATCTTGACAGCCGCAGCTGAAATATCTTCAAACATAACTTTGACTGGGGCGTCGGCACGACACATTGGATCTATTATCTCCTCCTGTGGAGAGAAGATCAACGATTAGTTTGGATCCGTGATATGAAAAAAGGAAGAAAGTTTGTAGTTTTACGTGACCGTTAACCTGGCGATAATGAACCACGGGATCTTTTTTAAGTGAAATCTTAACCACAGATCGTGACAATCCAATTAGTAAATCTCACATGTATTAGCTGGGAATCGAAACCGGTTCACCTTGGTGAGAAGCAAGCAGCTTGACCACTGAGCCATCGCGCTCCTGCCATGACGTGAATATCGTACGAAGGTGCTTAAGGGGAGGAAACGTACGTTTGAGTCATAAATGAATGAACATTTATTCGTGATTTAATAAAAAGAATTCAAAACCCTAATATTGTTTAGCCTTTTGAGGGTTGAAACGGGGTGTAGGGGATGCAGAGTGTTGAAGTGTATGAGGGTTGGTTGTAGGGTGTGGTGTTTACAAGTGTACTGGGGGGATCGGCTACTAAAGTAAGAGGTGGTACGGGATGAGCTTCTGGATGCTCAGGCCGTCGGGTTAACACGGGGTTGGGGGTGCTCTTAATTAATAAAAGAGTATCGGGCTGCTTGCCTGCGTGCGAATGTACCTCTACGGCGTGCGGGCAGCATGTGCGTGCGAATGCAAAGTGAACATAACTGCTGACCGGTGTTTGCTACAAATCGTAAGACGAACTGCTTACCGAAGGTTTAGATGCGATTAAATAATACTAGACTCTACTGGGTCGGGGTTAGGGGATGGTAGGTTAGCGTGCAAGTAATGATAAACAATGAGACTAGTTGTGCTGTAATTAAGTAGTTTAGTAACTACTGTATGTGTGAAGCACTAGGACTTCACTAGTCAGTTTCAGTGCTATAAGCGTCTAATCTTAGATGCTGACAATAAAATGTAATTGGGGATAAATGTAGGAGTTAATGTAGGAATGTAAACTCGTGAGCACACTCACCTGTGAATGGCGTCCGTCGAGGTGGCGACCGTCATAGCTTCGGCAAGATACAGACCAAGACGATTGGGATGTGTGGTATTGTATAGTTCCGGCCACTGCGGACTGGCATTTCTGTGCATAGCTGACCCAGTTAGTGTTTGCTCTCAGTGTTGGGCCGTGGTGTTGTAATAAGAATGGTGTGTTGCTGTTAATTCCTCCAGGATTTGATGGTGTATTATGCAGTATTGGAAATAAGGCCTGAAGGATGTACTGATAAGGGACAGATAGTGTGGGTTTCTTGGGGGTGCAGCCCTATAAGATCCTTATAGGATCTTAGGGATGCAACAATATTTTCAATTTTGTCTTGATGGCACAGTAAGTTCTTAAATATTCATTAAAAAAAATTGAGCCTGCTGCTTTAT
Organism: Meconema thalassinum; assembly: GCA_946902985.2. NCBI lineage: Eukaryota > Metazoa > Arthropoda > Insecta > Orthoptera > Tettigoniidae > Meconema > Meconema thalassinum. The sequence goes on along the minus strand of OX336388.2, from coordinate 931,309,633 downwards.
CATTTAAAGAGTGACATTGTAAGACCGTAGTGGGGAATCTCATTTCCTCCACTGAGAGAACAATGTCCGTTCGCCTTACTTTATTCGTGTTCTCATCGTTTGGCTTATTATTATGCTTATTCCCCAAGCTTAATTTTATTTTCTGTTTCCTAATGTATTTAATTTTGACCCTCCTGGATGATACATTTCACTTTTTCAGGTTTTCATGCAGGATTGTGTGCACAAATCCCACGGAAATGCCAACTTTGGAGGTGATGTGTTCCACAGTCATTCGGCGATCCTCCAAAACAACTTTCTCCATTCACTCGATCATGTCGTCAGACCGGCTGGTGCGAAGCCGAGATTGTCATGGTTGTCACACGACGTTCTGTCTTCTTTGAACTGCCGCAACTCCGAACGCACATAGGTCACATCCATGATCGTGTCCTCCCATGAGTTCCGATTCCCACCAGTTCCAAATTCTTTAGCGCATTAGCTATATGCCAATTACACTATCTGAGCGAGTCCCATCAGTTCCGAACACTACCTGAGCAAGTTCCAGCTTAGTTTTCTACAGCAAAATTGTATTAATTTGTTTATTACCGAAACAAATAAGGTCCATTGTTGGCGCCAGCCGGGAGTGAGTGCCCTCTTTAATGAATTGGCTCCTCTAACAGAGGAGGGAGGGGGGGGTCAGCGGCCGCCATGGCTTTAACATTTCTTAAAAATACTGTTAAATCACCGGTCTCTTCAAACTGTTGAGTTGCTCTTTGGATTCTGTCATCCATTGCAACATTACGTTCGCCTTGTCAGTATCTGTATCAGAATGTGCCTTCGTCAAAATAATCAGTTTTGAGTTATATTTACCAAGTTCTTAAAATAGTTTCAGCACGTCGCTTTGTCTTTGAACTGTATTTTATCTTATTTACAAGTCACTTAGTAATCACCACGTAGCTTCGTCAAACAGATCTATTAACTGAATTATTCTTCTCTTTATACTCTAATCAATATGAACAGCAAAAGAAACATTTCTTAAAAATACTGTTAAATCACCGGTCTCTCCAAACTGTTGAGTTGCTCTTTGGATTCTGTCATCCATTGCAACATATTTTCTTTTCCTTTTCGTGGCTTGCAAATTCAACTCTGCCCGCATAATTTTTTCGTCTGAATTTTGAGACTCTTTCTTCAAATACAACACCAAGTCTCTTACACGAGGATGTGGTTTTCCGCATTTCAAATTCAGTTTATGGTTCCAACCTTCTACAAAGTTATTCGTTCTATGCCTCTTCCCATGGCAATTCCACATTTCAATCGGAATATGCACGTTTTCAAGCCATTGCTCGACAAAGTAATCAAAAAACTCGATTAACTTTTCATTGTCCATTGCCATTAACTCTTCTAGGTCGCGTCGTACTATTATTAGCCGGTCAAACCTCAGAACTGACAGGTGGGTTTTCCAGAGACATTCGGAACTAGTGGGACTCGTTAGCGTATTTACTCACTCAAGTGTAGCTCGTAATCCCTGCAAGGAATTTGGCCGCACCACCTGCGTCACATAAATAATAATTCTGGACGAGCAACAGACGCGTGGCGCACGCACCGCGCGCAGTGCGCGGCGCGCAAGTGTATACCCACCTTAAGCTAACAGGGGCTAACACTAGGCTACTAACGGTACAGGAAACATTTACTATTTACTTATGTACTTCACAGTGGAGTTGCTAGTTCAGACTCACATCCAGATTCAGCTTCACTGGAAACCGTGTTGTCAGAAGAACTAGAAACATCACTATCACTCGAATCACTGTCTGTGTATATTGGTACAATGTCACCTGCGCGCCCAATGCTTTCATAACAGCATTCGGAAACGTTCCCGTGTCTCGCACTCAACATCACTCTTCCTCACACACTCACTCCACTCTACTTTCCCTCCCTCAACCTTCCCCTCCCGCCAGGGATCATGAGCTGGGAGCCGTACTGTACGTGTTCGGAACTCATGGGACGTTTTTCCTAAGAAATTTGTTTTCGGAACTCATGGGAATGGAACTTGTGGGACGGAACCATCATCACAAGTCTCACTCAACTGGTGATGAATTTCAATCGGTGTCACATTACGCAAATGGAGAAAACGAATGATTACACGCTGTTCTTGTAATGAAAACGTTGCCACTTTAATTATCCAAAGCAATCCTAACTCTCGCCGTTGCCCCGGGCGTTCTGTATGTCATACAAAGTTGCTAACTCTGCCACGCATCAGTGGCGACTGCTGGTCTCCGTACCTGGTATACCGCAAGTGCACCCTTCCTCTTTACTCACCCCTTGCAACCACTATTAATATGCCCAATAATAATAATAATAATAAGTCGGAATTATTGTTATTACTATTACTATTATTTATTCAATTCACCAGTACAAACATGGGTTACTCTAAAGCACGGGTTAAACCAAGTGCTTTACAACAACACATAAAAACTATAATACAAACTGTAATACATACATATCATGTATATACAAAATATAGAGTTCATTATCACTCATTCACTAGCAAGGAAGGATCGCACAATATAGCATGTGTACAGTAGGACCGAATGCTGCATACTCTTGTAGATGGTCGGCGGAAGATCCAGTTCCTTCAGACTATTATTATTATTATTATTATTATTATTATTATTATTATTAATATTATTATTATTAATATTATTATTATTATTATTATTATTATTATTATTAGAGTTGGAGAAAAACATATCCGTAATTTGTAAGAAAGATGATGTCTATATACCTAAAGAATTTCTGTTTCACTCCTGAACACTTGCCACATCCCCTCATTCCCCAGTTTATTTTGGTTACATCTTTCAAACGGCTCCTTTCGTCTTCGCACATCCACCTTCTCTCTTCGCTCCAGACAAGTGTCGTATTTTTTCTTGGAAATATGACACTGGCCACTTCTATTTGCGTTCGAAGAACACCCCGTGGCACAGCCGTGCACGTTAAATCATGCCATGGGGAGCTGCTGCAAGTCCGCATATCAGGGGTTCGAATCTCGACGCCGACAGAGGCTACCATGAGTGTGTGTTTTTGTCCGAGTTTTCCTACACTATTTCCAGGCAAATGCAGCGATAGTATCTCAGTTCATCATAGAAGCTTATTGTACAAGTTCAACACAAGCCCCTAAAATGAACTATTAACAACAACAATGATGATGATAATTGTTGTTTTAAGGGGCCTAACATCTAGAAGCAGCTGCTTCTCAATTGTCATCATTGATAGGGAAGTAAGTCTCTCTTGACCCATAGTGGACGCAGTGTGACTTCACTCGTTTGAGTGTTGAGAAGGTACGTTCAACAGAGGCTGTAGTAGATGGTATCGTAAGTATTAAACACGCTAAATTGTACAGTTCAGGCATGGCATTAACTAACTGCATTCGGTTCATAATTCTTACGATTTCGGCCACTGATTTCTCGTGAAATTCTTGATCATTAGCCGAATAGAGCATATCAGTTCGTTTTTCAGACCTACTTGATCGAAACTTAACCCGTAGTTTTCTAAGAGATTTAAAAACAATTTGTTTGGGAACGAAATGCCAAATTCTCTACATTTTCCTGTATCCAGGAGGGAAAAAATGTTAAAACGCTCCATATCACAAAATCTGTCATTTATCTGGCAAATGGCATTATCCAGAATTTCACAGAATAGTCTCCTAAAACCCTCTTCTGGTGATCCATTGCCTTTAATTCTCTTCTGTGCTGGTTCATCGGCTGCGCTAGAACATGTTATTTCTCGGACATTTTGGAAGCCTTCGCTCCTGAAATTGTTTTATCTGTCTCTGGTCTCTATTATCTTCGAGTGGCAGAAAGCAATATCCATAGCCTTGTTTTGCAGAATGTTAAAAAGAACATCGGTGTGGCAGAAAATAAATGAGTATACATTAAGAAGAAAAATTGTATCATTTTTTTTTTAATACAAAAATCCTTGAGCCTGTACTATAGCATCGTTTTCCCAATTTCCACTATTTTCATCGTCCGTTAAGCTTTCGAAAAACATGAGTAGGTTGTCTTTCTGCTCTTGAACTGTGTTAACAAGTCTCGAGTTAAAGTTCCAGCGAGTTGGTGCAGTTCTCGGTAATTTATTTTCTACAAAGTTTCGGAGATATTCAGTTCTCTTAGAAGAATGGGAAAAGAAATTAGACATTCCGGAAAGAGATAAGAAACATACCCGACAGTTTGTTATTACCATAGCCGTCTGTTGCAATACTAAGTTCAACACATGACAGTAGCAATGAACGAACGGCGCTCGTGGAAATGTTTGTTTTACTCTAGCCTGTAGTCCTAAATGACCAGCCATGACACTCGCGCAATCGTACGTCTGTGCTATAAGCTTGTTACCTAATCCGAACTCTTCTAATACTGACGAAACGTGGGTGTACAGAGCCTCAGCCGACCTGTTAGCACTAACGTCCGTGAAGCCAATGAATCGTTCTTGAGCTTCTCCAGCACTGTCAACATAGCGCAAAATTGTGGATAGCTGTGATTTATTAATCACATCAGAACATTCATCGACAAGAATTGCTACAAATTTTGTTCTGTCAAGTTCCTTCGCAATAGCATCTACCATTACAGCTCTAATGGCTTCTATTAAATCGTTCTGAATGATAGATGACGTACCTCGAAATATAGTAGAATTAAGTAAATGGTCATGTAGCAAAAGGTCATACGTGCTCAGCAAATCTAAGGTTTCTATGTAGTTACCTCTGTTCAGTGACTGGTCTGACTCGTCATGTCCTCGTAGCGCCTGCTCTTGCTTGCCTAAATGACCAACGACATCTATTAGCCTAGATAAAACCTGCCTATTCTTTTTTACCATTTAATTGTGCTTTGAGACCTCCATTGCTTTCTGAGCATTCAACTGAACATCTATTCGCGAGGTACTGAATTTACACAATGCAAAAGCATACGCGATATGACTCCTCGCTTTTTCATGTTTCTTTAAGCTACTAGTAAAACCGGCAATGTTGTCAAATCCATCTTTTGACCACGCCGTTCCTTCACGACTGAAAAGGAGACAAGGCCAGCAGAATAGTTTGTTAAGATTTTTGCATCCAGTTAACCACTGATGGCGTGAATAGTTTGAGGAACAAAAGTATACGCTTACGGTCTACACAAGTTGAAACTGAATTTGGAAGTTCATGAGTCGGCCTTCCTTTCTCCTTAATTTCCACTTTCTGAGGGAATCCAATTAAATTAATTCCCTTGGTTAGCACGTCCTCAATGACGCACCCACAATCCACTTCCGGTGCTTCACTCACACTACACATTTCTATATTAATTCACTGTTGACTAAATCACTTCAAGACTGACTTAAAACAAACGTACGGTACAATGACACTGTCTCGCACACAGAACAGATAACTGAAACGGCTGAGCGCTGGCAAGCCTCTGCTGGTCAACAAATTCCCCTTGAAACAGCAAATCAGTATTAGGCATAGTTGAACCGCATGGTCCTTGCGCGATACCTCGGGCTGAAATTTGCTGGGTTTAAGCTACCCCTCCTCTTCCCCCTCGTCCCTCTGACGAGCCAGCGAGCGCCACCGGGAGACCCTTGCGGTAACTCAGTACAGTCACTCGTAACTAAAACTGTACACCACAAATAAAAATAACTATGGTACGCTGCTATGACCACCGACTTTCGTGACAACAATCTACAGAAAATATATGACAAGGACAATTTTCATGACTGCAACATGTCTAAAAAGTGACAAGAAAATATTTTTACATTTTTAAAATCTCGGGTGGTATACCGGCGGTATATGCGGTGTATGGGAGAATTCGCCTCTGCCACGCATTCACAACGAGTTCGTGAGTATTTTAAAACAATCTGCATGGTTTTTTTTGTTGTTGTTTCCAATCCTGAGAACAAAAATCGGAGGTGTTCTAACTTGAATGCACCTCTTATTAACAACGTAAACACAATATTTATAGGGAGTCCTTTAACACTAATATGACGCAAGTAAAAAAATTGGCACGTTATAAAACACGTTATAATCAAAGTATTGTACATAAGTTGTACCTAAGTGTTTTGCATATGCAGTAATATCCGCCAACCCTATAGACGCCTTAAGTGAATAGAATGAAATATATAATCCAATTAACCACCGTTTTGAGCAGTTAGGGGGATCAATCCCTCCCAGAGCCAAATAATGAAAAACTGACATTTGAAGTTTTTACTTTTGAAAGAAAAAACGTTGGTTGGTTGGTTTCTCAGTTTAAGGGCTGCGACAACGCGAACGCGGTCATGTAGCCCCGTGTACTTTGGGTGTGTGTAGAATCTGTCTGATAACCGGTGTTAATTGTGATGGTGGTATTAGTGTGTGTTATCTGTTTTTAATTCAAGTAAGGACTGCAGACATTCAATTTTCAAGTAGTTCCTACTTTCGCCACCAAATGCTACCGTCCACGACACCTAGCTGTGAACTTCGGTACTATTAGATGCCATCGCAACTAGCACATGGTGACGAACGTTGGAACTTAAGAACATTAAGCAAACCTGACCTACAAATGTTGGCTTCACACAAGTATAGTTAGTGGAATCATGCCATAAATCTAAGACATGGGACCGCCGGCTTTTCTTCCCCTCCAAAGAAAGGCATACTGAGGGATTTTTAACGCTCTTAAAACATCCGACGACTTCGGCCGGGTTTGAACCCGCGATCTTGGGCATAGAAGCCCAGCATGCTACCAACTACGCCACCGAAGCCGCCTACATTTAAGTTTTTACCGATTTAAAAATAATAAATGTCTCATAAACAGCAGTGCTAGGTGGCATAGTAAGCTCGAGCTTACATTCCTAGGGTAGTTTATTTTGCTATAACCCAATCATTCTTAAAATGCGGACTGTGGGCCAAACCTATTCAAAGCCCCACGGAACACAAATAATGAATTAATACGGTACTTAAGAACACAAGCCACAAAATACATAACAATTTAAAAGTAATTTGGCTGTTGACGTCGACAGCAAGAGGCAAGGAAATTCAATACCCAGCGCGGGGGAACTTTTTCAATGTTCGTTTGTAGTCGGTACTTACCGTAACCAATCGGAAGGGCAGGCAAGATCTAAACATGCCTGACAAAGTGTTATACGCATGCGTTGAGTAAGTAGGAGGATTATCTTGCTCGTAATAATGTTCATTCGAGCACCAAGCACACCAAAGCTGACGGTGAGTGCCTAGGCCAGCTCTGAGTTTGCCTGCCCTGCGGAGAGATCTTGTTGAGTAGTACCTTGCTTCAAACCCCGGGGCGTCTATCCTACCCCTGTCCCTAATACAGTTACACACACCACTACAGTCATCACAGGAATACAGGTTATAAGACAATTTCAACACACACCCAATTATGATGATGATGATGATAATTGTTGTTTTAAGGGGCCTAAAATCTAGGCTATCGGCCCCTGCACACCCAATTACACGGGGCTGATGACCAAGGTGCCCCAAGCCCCTCAAATACTGGTGCTCAAGTTGGTGTCAATTAAACATGTTATACCGTAAGTGAGAACATTATAAACAGCTGCTATCCGCTCGTTACGTTGGTATCAGTGGCGACTGCTGGTCTCCGTACCTGGTATACCGCAAGTGCACCCTTCCTCTTTACTCACCCCTTGCAACCACTATTAATATGCCCAATAATAATAATAATAATAAGTCGGAATTATTGTTATTACTATTACTATTATTTATTCAATTCACCAGTACAAACATGGGTTACTCTAAAGCACGGGTTAAACCAAGTGCTTTACAACAACACATAAAAACTATAATACAAACTGTAATACATACATATCATGTATATACAAAATATAGAGTTCATTATCACTCATTCACTAGCAAGGAAGGATCGCACAATATAGCATGTGTACAGTAGGACCGAATGCTGCATACTCTTGTAGATGGTCGGCGGAAGATCCAGTTCCTTCAGACTATTATTATTATTATTATTATTATTATTATTATTATTATTAGAGTTGGAGAAAAACATATCCGTAATTTGTAAGAAAGATTATGTCTATATACCTAAAGAATTTCTGTTTCACTCCTGAACACTTGCCACATCCCCTCATTCCCCAGTTTATTTTGGTTACATCTTTCAAACGGCTCCTTTCGTCTTCGCACATCCACCTTCTCTCTTCGCTCCAGACAAGTGTAGTATTTTTTCTTGGAAATATGACACTGGCCACCTCTATTTGCGCTCGAAGAACACCCCGTGGCACAGCCGTGCACGTTAAATCATGCCATGGGGAGCTGCTGCAAGTCCGCATATCAGGGGTTCGAATCTCGACGCCGACAGAGGCTACCATGAGTGTGTGTTTTTGTCCGAGTTTTCCTACACTATTTCCAGGCAAATGCAGCGATAGTACCTCAGTTCATCATAGAAGCTTATTGTACAAGTTCAACACAAGCCCCTAAAATGAACTATTAACAACAACAACAATGATGATGATAATTGTTGTTTTAAGGGGCCTAACATCTAGAAGCAGCTGCTTCTCAATTGTCATCATTGATAGGGAAGTAAGTCTATCTTGACCCATAGTGGACGCAGTGTGACTTCACTCGTTTGAGTGTTGAGAAGGTACGTTCAACAGAGGCTGTAGTAGATGGTATCGTAAGTATTAAACACGCTAAATTGTACAGTTCAGGCATAGCATTAACTAACTGCATTCGGTTCATAATTCTTACGATTTCGGCCACTGATTTCTCGTGAAATTCTTGATCATTAGCCGAATAGAGCATATCAGTTCGTTTTTCAGACCTACTTGATCGAAACTTAACCCGTAGTTTTCTAAGAGATTTAAAAACAATTTGTTTGGGAACGAAATGCCAAATTCTCTACATTTTCCTGTATCCAGGAGGGGAAAAAAGTTAAAACGCTCCATATCACAAAATCTGTCATTTATCTGGCAAATGGCATTATCCAGAATTTCACAGAATAGTCTCCTAAAACCCTCTTCTGGTGATCCATTGCCTTTAATTCTCTTCTGTGCTGGTTCATCGGCTGCGCTAGAACATGTTATTTCCCGGACATTTTGGAAGCCTTCGCTCCTGAAATTGTTTTATCTGTCTCTGGTCTCTATTATCTTCGAGTGGCAGAAAGCAATATCCATAGCCTTGTTTTGCAGAATGTTAAAAAGAACATCGGTGTGGCAGAAAATGAATGAGTATACATTAAGAAGAAAAATTGTATCATTTTTTTTTTAAATACAAAAATCCTTGAGCCTGTACTATAGCATCGTTTTCCCAATTTCCACTATTTTCATCGTCCGTTAAGCTTTCGAAAAACATGAGTAGGTTGTCTTTCTGCTCTTGAACTGTGTTAACAAGTCTCGAGTTAAAGTTCCAGCGAGTTGGTGCAGTTCTCGGTAATTTATTTTCTACAAAGTTTCGGAGATATTCAGTTCTCTTGGAAGAATGGGAAAAGAAATTAGACATTCCGGAAAGAGATAAGAAACATACCCGACAGTTTGTTATTACCATAGCCGTCTGTTGCAATACTAAGTTCAACACATGACAGTAGCAATGAACGAACAGCGCTCGTGGAAATGTTTGTTTTACTCTAGCCTGTAGTCCTAAATGACCAGCCATGACACTCGCGCAATCGTACGTCTGTGCTATAAGCTTGTTACCTAATCCGAACTCTTCTAATACTGACGAAACGTGGGTGTACAGAACCTCAGCCGACCTGTTAGCACTAACGTCCGTGAAGCCAATGAATCGTTCTTGAACTTCTCCAGCACTGTCAACATAGCGCAAAATTGTGGATAGCTGTGATTTATTAATCACATCAGAACATTCATCGACAAGAATTGCTACAAATTTTGTTCTGTCAAGTTCCTTCGCAATAGCATCTACCATTACAGCTCTAATGGCTTCTATTAAATCGTTGTGAATGATAGATGACGTACCTCGAAATATAGTAGAATTAAGTAAATGGTCATGTAGCAAAAGGTCATACGTGCTCAGCAAATCTAAGGTTTCTATGTAGTTACCTCTGTTCAGTGACTGGTCTGACTCGTCATGTCCTCGTAGCGCCTGCTCTTGCTTGCCTAAATGACCAACGACATCTATTAGCCTAGATAAAACCTGCCTATTCTTTTTTACCATTTAATTGTGCTTTGAGACCTCCATTGCTTTCTGAGCATTCAACTGAACATCTATTCGCGAGGTACTGAATTTACACAATGCAAAAGCATACGCGATATGACTCCTCGCTTTTTCATGTTTCTTTAAGCTACTAGTAAAACCGGCAATGTTGTCAAATCCATCTTTTGACCACGCCATTCCTTCACGACTGAAAAGGAGACAAGGCCAGCAGAATAGTTTGTTAAGATTTTTGCATCCAGTTAACCACTGATGGCGTGAATAGTTTGAGGAACAAAAGTATACGCTTACGGTCTACACAAGTTGAAACTGAATTTGGAAGTTCATGAGTCGGCCTTCCTTTCTCCTTAATTTCCACTTTCTGAGGGAATCCAATTAAATTAATTCCCTTGGTTAGCACGTCCTCAATGACGCACCCACAATCCACTTCCGGTGCTTCACTCACACTACACATTTCTATATTAATTCACTGTTGACTAAATCACTTCAAGACTGACTTAAAACAAACGTACGGTACAATGACACTGTCTCGCACACAGAACAGATAACTGAAACGGCTGAGCGCTGGCAAGCCTCTGCTGGTCAACAAATTCCCCTTGAAACAGCCAATCAGTATTAGGCATAGTTGAACCGCATGGTCCTTGCGCGATACCTCGGGCTGAAATTTGCTGGGTTTAAGCTACCCCTCCCCTTCCCCTTCGTCCCTCTGACGAGCCAGCGAGCGCCACCGGGAGACCCTTGCGGTAACTCAGTACAGTCACTCGTAACTAAAACTGTACACCACAAATAAAAATAACTATGGTACGCTGCTATGACCACCGACTTTCGTGACAACAATCTACAGAAAATATATGACAAGGACAATTTTCATGACTGCAACATGTCTAAAAAGTGACAAGAAAATATTTTTACATTTTTAAAATCTCGGGTGGTATACCGGCGGTATATGCGGTGTATGGGAGAATTCGCCTCTGGTTGGTATATTATGCATATTGAAATTTAACCAATAATATTTTTATAATTATACAGGGGATGTCTCATAAGTAATGTCGTTTATTAAAAGAAAAATTTATTTGGAATTTTTTCTGACAAGAAATTAAACTATTCTTCAAAGTATTGACCATCTGATTCTATGGTCTTGAGCCATCTTTAATCGAGGAATCTTAACTCACGGCGGTACCAGTCCCTTGTTTTGATGCGAAAAATTCGGCGAGACCCACTTCCACAGCTTCAATGTTTTCTAAATTTCTACTACGCAAGAAATGGGCCATGGATCGAAAAAGATGGTATCTGAAGGCGCAAGATCAGGGCTGTATGTTGTATGTGGTAGCAGTTCGACTCCTCCCAATTCCTGAATTTTTACCATGATTGCTCGTGCAATATGAGGCCTCGCATTATCCTGCTGCAAGAGAACTCTATCTCGGTTATCTAATGCTGGGTATCTCCGTCTCAAAATTTCGAAAACTCGTTCCAGTTGTTGAGAATAAAGGCCCGCATTGAATGCACGCCCGTTTGGAACAAACTGCCTGTGAATCACTCCTTCAAAATTCCATCAGACAAACAACATCACTTTGGGGCCGAACCGATCCTTTTTAACGATGACTTTGGCAGGTTGAAGGGGACTGCGCCACTGTTTCGAGGGGTCAGCGTTGCGGTAATAGACTCATATTCATCACAGCTGAATATGCATGCCCTGTGTAGCGCAAATCATCTCATGCAAAGCAAGTTGATGTGGCTCTAAATGAAACCTGAAGGATAGTAACGGGATACAAGAAGTATAACACAATTTTCACTCGCCAAATCAATACTTTACTTTACTAAAAATACTATAGGTACATGTTTCGGAAACTTGAAATGTTTCCTTCTTCAGCCCATATGTTGGTGTGAAACATCATATGACATCGAAATCCTAACCAAAAATAAAAATACAGTTCGTACTTTCTTTCTTGTTCTTCTTTTGTTGAGCCTGGATCATTAGACATCTTCGACATGATCTAAGTTATACATATTAATGTCAACCATGGAATAAGCACTTATTCTTTGAAGTGATGAATGAGTTACGTGGAAACGTTACATATTTATTCCTTGTAAGGATGATTGGGTGTGGCGTCAAGAAATTTTGATCAAGTCAGGACATATGTAGGAATTAATCTATTACGGCGGGGGTTGAGGAGACCGTTTTCTTTTTTGTTATTTAAATGATCTGATAATGTATCAAATAATACGTTAGTCTCAAAGTTAATCTCGTTCAGATTATTGCATTCATTAGATCTCTGATAAGTGTTGATATGAATATTTTCCAAAACATTCATGTAGCTGCCTTTCGATGCGTCATGCAAAATTTTGACATCATTATTTATGTCCGTGAACTTATGTCCCGTTTCTTCCATATGTACCGCCATGGCTGAGAACTTCCTGTGCTTTATGGCCGAAACATGCTCAGCATAACGAGTGCGTATGCTCCTACCTGTTTGTCCCGCGTAGTTTGATTTGCAAAAATTACATCCGAGCTCATAAATTCGCGATTTTAAATGTTTATCAATTCTGTTAACTTAAATTGTATTGAAACATTTCTTGAAGTTTGAATTATTTGTTTTAAATGCGATGTTCATATTGTGTTTCTTGAGGATATTGGTTACTGTGTACACACTTCGATCCACGTAGGTGAAGGTAGCAAAAGTCTTCTTAGATGTGTCCTCTCTAACTAATTTAGTTAAGGGTCTATTTATAGTAACGGGATGTCTCAAAGCCACACCTATTGATAAACTCCACAAGCTAACGGGAATTGCTCCTCCAGATGTAAGGCGTGAAGTTGCAGCCAAACTTGAGAGACATAAACAGAACATAACACTGATCATCTGTTACATGGTTACCAGCCACCACTTAGTAGGCTCAAATCTAGGAAGAGCTTCATGAGAACTACTGCTCCCCTCACCGGTCAGCATGGAACAACCAGATTATCTCAGTGGACAGCAAGATCTGATTGTAATGATTGGATGGCTCCTTCTGAGAACCTTCCTCCTGGTGGAAATCAAGTCTGGAGAGTGTGGAAGTCCTTAAATCGGCTCAGGACTGGCGTCGGACGAACTAAGGCCAACCTGTTCAAATGGGGCTTTTTGAAGGAATCTTCCGCCGTGTGTGACTGCGGGGAGGAACAGACAACTAAACACTTAATTAAATGTCCTAGTTGTCCTACATCATGTTCCACACAAGAGCTTGTTGATGCTTCAGACAACGCTGTTACTGTTGCAGAATTTTGAGCTGATATTGTTTAGTTTGTCATTTAAGATTTGTGTTACATTGTATTATATTCTATCAACCTTTGGTTTGTTTCCTATGTTTCTTTTTGCTGTGCTTATGACTCGAGATAAATAAAATCACATTTGACAATTCTCCTGATAAATCTATCATCCATGTGGTTACCGATAAGCTGAAGACAGTTATCCACTCTACGTTGAGCCTGTTCAGGGGTCAATTCATGAGGTACAGATCTACAGCTTTTGTTTGATTTTCCAAGTTTCTTAATCTGGTGATGTCTGGTATCTTTTGATGCACCAAGTTCTTCTGCCAGCCTACAAGTACCCCTTTGCGGATTTTCTTCCAAAACTCTGCGTGTATTCTCAATATCCCATAGTTTAGGTCTTCCAAAACGTGGTAAATCTGTAGTGTTTTCTTCTCCAGTGTTGAAACGTTGGAACCATCGTTGTGCCACACGCTCATTGACGACACCTCCTCCTTCCACTTCACATATTCTTCGAGCCGCGGCAGCAGCTTTGTAATCTTGTTTCCAGTAATGCTTTAGAACAGGGGTCTCCAAACTACGGCCCGGGGGCCACATCCGGCCCGCGGACAGATTTTGTCCGGCCCGCGGAGAGCTAGCATACTTGAAAACTCCTTTTAGAGAACAATTTTTTTTATAGCAAATTAAATTTAGTTTACTGAAGTATTCTAATTTTATGTTGAATAATTATTAATATGACATCTACATTGATATGGTCATGGGCTAACTACTCATAACATTGTTGTAGGCTTATTGTTATTGTTTTTGTGATAAGTTGGATAAAGAAACACAGAATTGTAGTGAGTAAAGACATGTATAACATGCAGACATATGAAATACTAATGAGATTTATGTAATTGAGATTTTCCACTGACAATAGTTTGTAGTTGTGGACTAATTTTACTTGTACCAATTATTAAAAGAGATTTAAGGTGCTCATCAGTTAATTTAGATCTGTAAACATTTTTTGTGTACTTCATTTTGGAGAAGGTCTTCTCACACAAATAAGTAGTACCAAAAACAGAAAACAGCCCACGAGAAAATTTATGCAAATTATCAAATTGTGTCAGTGGAAGACTCTTATAAAATTCCAACAAAGATGAGTTTTGATATTTGTTCTTAATTATATCACTGCACTGTAGTTCAATCATTTCCATTTGAAGTTCCGGGGCTAGGGTTTCAATGTCAGTATCAAAAGGATCCTGAAAAATCTTAATTTGATTCGCAAAGGCATCGAAGTCCGAGAAACGAGTATCTAAATTTATTTTCAAAGCACTCAAAGTTTCGATTGCAAAATCGATAGGAAACTCAGTCTCAGTGGTGTGGCTGAATATTTCACATGTTTTAAAATGTGAAAAACATTTACTTCGTAGTTGTGATTGAAACAGTATCAATTTCTTCCGGAATGATTTGATATTAGTGTATAAATCAGGAAGATGCTGGTTTTCTCCTTGCAATCTCAAATTCAGTTCGTTCACATGTTTTGTCAAATCAACATAGAATGCTAACTTCCACAGCCATGCGTTGTTTTGTAATTCAGTAAGAGAGCGATGCTTTTCATTCAAAAAAATTTCGATCACTGCTCGAAGTTCAAAAAAGCGCTGAAGGACTTTCCCACAACTAAGCCAACGTACGGCAGTATGATAAGGTAAGTCATTTTCTCCAATCTCTTCAATAAATTGTCGGAATTGTCGGTGATTCAGCCCAAAAGATCTCATAAAATTAACAGTTGATATGACTGGTTTCAGAACTTCAGACATATCCAAACATTTTCCGCACAAAGACTGTTGATGAATGATACAATGTAAGACTAATAGTTTTGAACCACCGTCATTTTCTACAGCCTTTGACACAAGAGCGACCACTCCTTTATCTTTCCCACTCATAGGGGGCGTGGTGCCGCAGCGGTCAAGCTGTATGCCTCTCACCAAGGCGGGCCGGGTTCGATTCCCGGTCACTGCATGTGAGATTTTCGATGTGAAATGCCATGTCCTGTGGTTCGGATTCCACGTAAAACGGAGGTCCCGTGGCTTATGATCGCGAGATTAACGGTCACGTTAAACTACAAGCTTCCTTTTTTTTCCCCCACTCATGTTTTTGCCTCCATCAGTTGTAATACATTTCAAGTTTTTCCATCGAAGGTTCTTTTGATTAATGGCCATTTCAACTCCTTTAAAAATATCTGTACCAGTAGTTGTGCCATGAATACTATACATATCAAGAAGTTCTTCATGCACTTCATAGCTTTTATCTACTCCTCGAATATAAATCAAAACCTGAGCAGTATCTGACACATCCGTTGACTCATCCAAGGCCAAAGAAAACCACTCAACATCTCCATTTTTGTCGAACAGTTGAGAGGATATATTTTCAGCGATGTTTTCTACCCTTCGAGCCACAGTGTTTGCTGACATACTGACAGTTTTTAATAAATTTACCTTTTCAGGGCACATTTCTTCGGCTGCTGCAATTATGCATTCTTTGATCATTTCTCCATCGGTGAATGGTTTTCCACGTTTTGCAATTTCAAGAGCCACACGAAAGCTGGCACGAGTTGCAGCCTCTTGTTCGGTTTTGAGTTTTGTAAATGAAGATTGCTGCGATTTCAATCCGCGCTTCATAGCTTCGAATTTTTCTGTCCGCAAACTTCCTGTATATTTTGAGTAATTTTGAAAATGTTTTGTTTCATAATGACGTTTAATGTTATATTCCTTGAGAACGGCTATGCTTTCATTGCAAATCAAACATAGCGCCTTGTTACTGGACTCAATTACGAAATACTGAATGTTCCACTCATCTTTGAATTTTCTGCATTCACTATCAATTTTTCGCTTCTTTTCCATACTACTAAATCACACACAAAAGCAACAATTCAAATCAAAATACTGTTACAAAGATGTCTTAAACTTAAACACGCACAAACACGTTTTGAAGGAGGTACGCACTATTTTATTTCACATCAGTGTCATAGGAACTGACTTGTGGTTGCGCAACTAGCCTTCTTATATATTCCAATTACTGCCATCTAGAAGTGAGTGGAAGACACCAGAACTCTCTCGAACCAACGAGATTACTCTGTACGTGCTATTAGCGCCATCTGTTAGCGATAGAAGGTACTACCTATTTCCGCTTGTGTCCACCAGATGTCGTGTCACGTTACTCCTCATGGCTCGTACTCGACGACTAATCCAGAAATTACAGATAATGACAGGAAAATTAATAATATGCAGTGTTGCCGTTTTGCGGACTTTAGTCCGATTTGCAGCCTTTTTTCAACGTTGCGTACTTTTTCGGACTTTTTTTCATCAGTGGACTATTTCACTTTTTACCACCGGCAACAATGATAATATGGTTTTGGCCCTCGGAACTTACTGGAGTAATCAGTATGGCCCTAAGGCTGGAAAGTTTGGAGACCCCTGCTTTAGAAGAACCCTAACCTCCAATTTAGTAAGTTCCATTTGTGATTGTGAATCAACAACTGACGCCTGATACATTCTCGCAATATACGCAATTATAGACATGGGCTCCTGTAAATAGCATTGGCGAACCAAAGAAAACCATTTCTATATGTTATAGTTAGTTAGTTATTGAGGTTTTAAGGGGGCGGAATCTGCTATAAAACACCAAACTTAGACAACGGCATTTCTTATGAGACAACCTAATACAGTATATCCATTTCAAGTGTTGCAAGAACGCAATATTTGATAAATCCAAACTTCCCTAGTTTTCAGCATGAAAAGCATCCAAAATTTTAAGTTACTAGACCATGCAGCTAGTAACAAAATATGATTATTGTTGTATATTCTCCCGTCATTTTACTTTAAATTATGTTTGAAATTTATCTATGATTGTGAGAAAGAAAGTGCTTCTCCAAATGGGAGCATTACGGTAAATAAATCAACTGTTCTGCATATCAATAGTCTACGTACCGGTACACTAATCACTGAAAGGGGAGAGGGGTTTTTCTTACCTCAATTACATAAACGAATCGTATTTTGTTTAAATTATGAAGGCCGAAACCTTTTAATGGAGATATGGATTATCTTTCTTTAGAAAAGTTTTGGTCAGTAATTTAAGACTAGGTGTCAGAAAACTAAATGCGGTACAAAGTCCTGCGTGCCTATTACGGTGTAAAATCGCTCTGTGAAATAAAAAATCGTATCAAGATGACGTTCATACATTCTCCCATTTGGAGAAACACTTTCTTTCTCACAATCATAGATAAATTTCAAACATAATTTAAAGTAAAATGACGGGAGAATATACAACAAGTGCTGTACTGTGGCACAACAGCGTTCTTTTGGAGCTCAGAAATAGAAAAATAAATCCTTATTTGTATTTACTGACGTCAGGCAGGATTGGCATGTTGTCTAAACCAAACTGTTCATGACTTAATCGTACTGTTTTTAAATGTTCAAAATTAATTAAAACAGTACGTTTATATTCTGTTGTGAAATATGTTGTTTTTTTCTGATTTGAAGATTAATAAATATTCCGTGCAGAACACATTATGACAAGAGAGTCCTAGGCTACTACATAAAAGACGTAACAACATAAACATGCATACTGTACAGTTTACTGTAACTGAAATTATGCTGTGAGCTATTGATTGTCCTGCCCTAAGGATGATGCGTTCGATTTCTCGGTCTGACAAGAAATTTCTGATATGAG
The DNA here is from genome assembly GCA_946902985.2 of Meconema thalassinum. Taxonomy (NCBI): domain Eukaryota; kingdom Metazoa; phylum Arthropoda; class Insecta; order Orthoptera; family Tettigoniidae; genus Meconema; species Meconema thalassinum. Next base: position 931,291,559 of record OX336388.2, on the reverse strand, counting down.
GGCTAGAACAGAATATACTCACCCTAAGTGAGGATACCTGAGAAGACGTGGGTTCGGTTCTTATGTCACTCATCCCAAAATTAGTTTTCCGTGGTTTTCCACTCCTACTTCATGTGAATGCCGGGATGGCACCTGAATCAAGACCACAGTGTTCTCCTTCCCAATCCCATACCCACTTACATGTACCCACAAACACACTTATAAAAACACCACAATAACATGGGTCTTAAGAATTTAATACAAATAGGCAACGCCGCGCAAGGAGTACGTGTTTGGGCTGTGTATACTGTAGATAGACTGCGCTGACCATTCTTGGCAGCAGGTCATACGTGACCAGAACGGTGTCTGAACAGGCGACTGACAGCCCAGCCGCGCTCGATTGGCAACTTAAATGCAATGCATTCACTTGCCACCTGATGAAGTCAGTGCCATGGGGGCAATGCAGGATATCAGTCGTATCAGAAAACGAGACATGTCTGTGAAGTCTATACAATGAGACTATTCAGAGCAAAGATCACACCTATAATTGCATGCAGTTTAGACTTGAGTTGGTGTGAGCTTAATAAAGGCAATCTGAGAGAACTAGGGAACATGCGTTTGCTGTTCATGCAATTGGCATGTCCACTTTTGGATTTCCTGTAACAACACACGACTTGCGATGTGTGGTAAAATCATATTTAGACCACAGGGGACAACGGGGCAATTGTTTTAAGATTATCTTCCCTTAGCCGGACTGGGTATTAACTTGGAGATAGAATTGTAAGAAATTCCGGCCTCAAATATCTGGAATTTCGACGAAACTAACCCTGTGGACGATCCAGGCTCAAATATGTCATCCAAGTCTCAGAAACTGTGGTCAACATGGACAGAGAATGAGCCACCTAATGCGAGATACAACCACACCAACTCGGGCTGGTTTGATTTTCAGAGTGTTTTGAAGGCCGGTTCACGAACATTTCACTTCCAAAACTGAAGCGTCAAGCTGGCCTACTTTCGCCCGATGAACGAAAAGTTCTCAACACATGGAAGGAGGCTGCTTGTGGAAGTTGGTTCACTGCCGTTCCCAAGTGTGAGTTCCCACGTTTATTGGCACAGCTGATGGACAAATTAAAGGAGAAAGGAGGAGGAAATCTACAATCGGGATCCAAGAAAACTGGAATGAACTCTTTAAATCGCGAGGTGGTTCTGAATAGATTGTGCATTCGAATGATATCATAAGACAATGGCGTCAAAGAAATTTAGGGGAACTGCTTCATTGAGCATCTTCAGAAAACGAGACATGATGCAACATAATCCGTCAAATCAGAAGAAAGAAGCGGCTGATCGTCCCTACCGCAAAAGTGCATAGAGGGCAGTGCTGTCTTTGATGATGGGACTTAAGAAGATCCTCAACCTTCCCCCTCAAGTGATCCTCAACATTCCACAAGTAATCAGCCCGAAAGAAACCGCACAAATTCAAATTGTTCCTCGGGCAGCTGTTTTATACGAAGAAAGTAATGACGGAGAATTGTCATCTGATGGAGATGAAAATATTGCTCCGGTTTTCTTGAAAGTGATAAAATAGCTGGAAATTACGTCATTGTGACTTTCGATGAGTTCATTCCAGAACTAAAAACAAATGCAACAGAAAAAGGTCTAGGTATATAAATGCCATAAAACTGTTTGGAAGGCACGTGAGAAGGGCGAGATGTTACAACAGGGACATATTTATGAGCATTATAAAACCTGCACAAAGAGGCAGAAGGGAGAGCTAAAAAGTACTGTACCTGAACTGGAAATGGTTGATGAGAAAAACCAGTGGCTAGACCCTATAATAGACAACCTACCTTGCCTTTGATTGCCACGTGATTGTGTTTAAGAAACTTTAATTGTGATAACTTTATTTCATAAATGTCAGCAATGATAGTGTTTCCATACAAGTGATTTTCTTTATTTTCTTATTGCCTATAGTATCTATTGGCCCATTAAAGTCTTACTTCGTGACAGGCAGGCTGTACGATAAGTCAATGTTTTCCTTGAAAATCAAGGAGTCACAGAGTTAGTAGCCTACATGGGTCGGGGTAACTTTGTGACATTTAATTTTATTTTGTTTTATTTCATTTTGCATGCGAGAAAATGTACCGTAACCACATTCCTACCGTAGTTTGTCTATTTTCCTTGAGTAAAGGTAAAGGTTCCAGCTTTAACTGTAAATCATTGAAAGAGTGCAAAAACAAATAGATAAGCTTTCATTTCACAAAAACTCTCTAAATTGACGCCCAGCATTACGGTAAATAAATCAACTGTTCTGCATATCAAATTACCGTAACCTACATGTATCGCGTCTAACATACGAAATTGGCAGGTGTATCATTCTTCAGTTAAGACTTACGAATATATGGAACTACAAACCAGTATTCGCAACTAGGCTACTCCTCGGGCTACAAACAAAAAGGAACGAAATTCCTATTAATGGTTTTCATCAAAAGATCCATCACAAATGTGTATTACTTTCTAGGACCTTGATGAACTTGTGACCTCGCTCTTCTGTGAGAACATCATCCATGACACAACTCTGCTGTGTATTAAGTTACTTATAGGCAAATTACTTGTTATAAATAATAATCATTGACTGCAATAAATAGACTAATCGGGATGTGTGCACTACAAGAAAGTGCCAATAACCCAAGTTCGTTTAATGTTGACGTAGTTCAGTCTCTCGCTGAATGTCTCAATGTTGGAGAGGAGATTATAATCTTGAAGAAGGGAAGTCCACTGACTACATTATGTTCAAAGTTAAGTGATCAACTTGCCATGAATTAAGTTGTAATATACAGTAATTGGAAATTACAACGTCTTAAACAAACAAGAGAAGTGCTACAATAGCAATGGATGTCAGACAATTAATTGTGCTGATACTCCATCAAACATTTAACGTACGGTACGTGAAATTGAATGCTCCGTCTTAACCACTGAAATGTTAAATATCTTTCTTCTCACCTGATTAGCCATTTCGATGGGAGGGGACCTGGTCCGGACTCGGCTAGACTGAACTGAAGTGTCCGAGACAGAGCCCTTTCAGCAGACGAATCAAGGAGCATAAAACTAAAAGCATGGATGCATATAGAACAAGATGGGAAACATGGATCACATACGACTCAGTATTCAGGAAATTAGTGGCATCTAGCGAACATACGCTGAAAATGTTCCCTTATCATGGCCTCCTCAATAGATTTTGCCAAGAGCGACTACAATATCTAATACCGTGTCAAAGATGGCGTCGATCTTAGGGGAGCAAATCCGAAGGCAGACTTTCGCACAATTGATTGGATAAATTCCACCATAAATGGTTGGTTTAACGTAATAAAGCACAACGTCCCAGATCTGCAGGCGATTGGGATCTCATGTGATATATCCAGGAACGTGACCAACTTATAAAAATTGCGAGCCTTACAGTAGTCGCATATGATGTGTAACATCTGACATAGAAAAAAACTCACGTTAAATTGTTGATACACCGGTATTTTATACTATTATTGGCACAAATATTAATCGTCGCCTCCGTAGCGTAGCGGTCAGCATAGTTAGCTGCCGCCCCGGAAGTCCTGGGTTCGATTCCCGGCTCGGCCACGAAATTTGAATAGTGGTATGAGGACTGGAACGGGGTCTACTCAGCCTCGGGTGGCCCAAATGGGTAGAGGGGGTTCGATTCCCACCTCAGCCATCCTCGAAGTGGTTTTCCGTGGTTTCCCACTTCGTCTTCGGGCAAATGCCGGGATGGTTCCTACTGTAAGGCCACGGCCGCCTCCTACCCACTTCCTTGCCTAACCGTTCCACTCTTCCCATCCCTTCATCACGCCCCCTGTTCGCTTTGCAGGTGAGGCCGCCTGGGCGTAGTGCTGGTCACACATCCCAGTTTTACCCCTGACTCAGAGTCTCAAGCTCCAGGACACTGCCCTCAGTGGCGGTAGAGGTGGGATCCCTCGCTTAGTCCGTGGGAAAAGCCAACCCTGGAGGGTAAAACGATAGCAAAAAAAATATTAATCTATTGTAAAAGGGAGTGTTTTACAGATATTGTAGTTCATAATGCGGAACTCATTTTATTAGATGATTTGTAGCTTCCACCAGCACTAGCCTAAATAAAGAGTACGATATGGATCAACTACATTAATAGACGCGACACCGCTCATAACCTTAAATTCCTTATAAACAGGTCCTCTTGATTCACAGACCAACACGTAATTTCATATGGATTCTGTTAAAATGAGTCATATTGATATGATAAATATCGTTTAAATTAATAATCTGGTAGCAAAAATATCCGGGATTCAAACCCAAGATCTCTAGATTCACAGTCATAAGTTCTAACCCCACGGCTATTTCGACTACGCAAATATTGTGCACAAGATGGTGACTTATTTCCACGTTCCAATAATACTGCATTACGGAATTAAGTTTCATTTATATTTTGCTTATTTCGATAATGTTCCTGCGTGAAATTGAGTTTGGTTGGTTGGTTGGTTCCTCAGTTTAGGGGCTGCGACAACGCGGTGTTAATTGTGATTAAAAAATTAACACAGGTTATCAGACAGATTCTACACACACCCAAAGTACACGGGGCTACATGACCGCGTTGTTGCAGCCCCTAAACTGAGGAACCAACCAACCAAACTCAATTTCACGCAGGAACATTATCGAAACAAGCAAAATATGAGTTTAAAAAGCCTTATGAATAGGCCCTCTTGTGAGTAAAGAGAATGTATTCAGCAATAGTTCATGAAGGCTTGCTCAATTCTCGTATAACCACAACGATTATATTATATTGATGATTGCATTACCGTTATGTGGGTTAATATTTGAATAGCCATTGTGCAGAAACATAATATCGGCAATGCCGACTACTTACAATGTTTGATATTAAGGCATTTTACCATTTAAATACTGATACGAAGACTTCGAACATGTACCATGTGCTTTGTTTCAATCACTTGACACCAGAGTTCGCATGAGCGTTTACCGTTCAGTATGTCATATACATTCCACATGGCCGAGAGTACGTCATGGTATCAATTTCCGACACCGCGCGCTCATTGTTTCTCTTACCACTGCCAGCTGGATCGATCGATCGAGTTGGCAGTGCGTCTTACACTTCCGTTCGATCCACCACTGCCAGCTAGCACACTTCTGTTCGAGCACACTTCCGTTCGATCGAACCGAAGTGTGCCAGCTGGTGCCACCTCGATCGTTCCGATCCACTTCCGTCCCATTTTTCAAAATCACTCCCACAAAAATATCCAGCAACCGAGTGGAAAGATGTTACACATCTAAACATCGTTGAACAACATAGTTTGCAACCAAAGCCGACGCTGAAAAATGGTAAGGCGTGGACGAAAGAGAGAAAGGGACAACACACACTACGAATGAGGGAATACTGGACCAATATTAAAGCTCAAAGGTAACAGTTCAAATGACGTGGTCCTTAGTTGGCCGTTAAAGGAATTATTTCTGATTATTCCACCATTGGATGTGTCCCAGCTATTTCTTGTGGGATGGCAAATTTTCCGAGCAGACCGATGGTGCGACCTGGGAAGCACTCTCCAGTCATTGACAACTAAAACATTGCGACCTGGAGTGAGAGTGAAGTGGACTCAAGAAAGGAAAGCAACCCTTATAGCCCAGGCATATTAAGTTTCAACCTCAAAAAAAAAAAAATGTAAAGCTGAAATTTGGCATAGATGTTCCCTAGTACCCTAGTAACAAATCCTGAAAAGTCCCCATCTCTGCGTTGTCCGCGTCATAGTTTTTGGAGAGTTCAAAAGGGCTTAAACGGGGCCTACGTGCCAAAAACAGCATTTTTGCTTCCTGCGTTCAAAATATTGATCCAAAATCAGTTCTAATGAGCTTTTATAGTAATAATAGAAGGACTGCGTTAAATGTAACGCTCTTATTGGTCGTAATTATTGCCATACATTTAAACAGATGAGTAATCAAACATTTTTAGCTCAACTTTTCTCATGAAAATTTATATAATTTGTCATTAGCCGGGACTTATCGTGTAAGCAGCTGCTGATAGCAACTAAAGAGCCGGAGTAAAAGTTGTAAAGCACACTTGTAGCTTTAAAACGATACATTGCCCATGTTCATCCGACAAACAGCAGCAGAGGTACAGTTACAAATATAAAAGTGCAAGTGTGGCAGTCGCTTTCCGAACGAACGCCCATTTAAGCTGGTGGGCTCCATCTATTCACCTTTGCTGACACCTTTTTGTATCTTTGATCAAGAGCTTTTGGGATGGTATTCCTTTGAATCCTGGTAAACTAGCAGAAACAGTTTGCATAGAACAAAACTAGTTTAATGCAGTTAGCAGTTAAACGTACATTCATAATATGCATAATGCAAATAATAACAAAACAAAGCTTAAAAAGCTTTCTTTAGACAAAGAACACTTGCAAAACAAAGCTTACATCGGATTCAATCGTCCTCCTCATCGTCTGAGCCATCAAATGTGACGTTGCCATACGCTTTTCCACTGCAGTGTCCACACATTAAGGAGCATTCTAAACCGGATCGTACACACTCACACCGGCTGCCACAAGAGATCTTGCAGTTGCAGGACACCAAATTGGGGAGATGATCTGGACCAGCTGGAAGATGAGTTGTCACTGGTACTAAAGCTGAGTGTTGGATTTTCAATCCCCATTGGGTCGGGTCCAAAGAAAATCCTAACCATTCCCGAACTTGCAAATATACTCGCAGTGAATGTTGTTTGCATGCCGCCGAAGTCGGCGGAAGTGAAGCCAGCTGAAATGATGCTGTGACCGGTTGTTTGGCAATTTTTTGGCTGTATTTCTCTACCCGAAGTTCGTCGAGGCTTTTGCACTCCAATTTGGCACTATCGTAGAGACAAATGGCGAACTTCTCTCCAGCTGATGTTATGGCCTTTTCATCTGGAGCCGTAGAGACGAATACCTGTATTTCCTCGCGTAAAGATGCGGAATCCTTCAATATTTTCCAGGCTTTCTGTTTGATGTACTCTACCCACAGCTTTCCTGTGCGAGATTTCTGGCTCATTGAAGAAAATGTGTCATGAAGCGACTCTTTGAGGCGTTGAAGGCAAGGATATGATAGCAAGTCGTTGGCGGTGCCTTCTTGGAATGCGGTAAAAAGTGCCTGTATTTCGTCCTTGTCATCCTTCAGCCTGTCGTTCATGTTGAGTAGCATTGTCCCAACAGCCTGTTTTGTCAGAAAATGCGCTCTGTGAGCCCTAGAACATGCACAGTTTCGCATTATTGATACATTTGAAACTGAAGGCATAACATAATCATTAACAGCGAGCTAATTGCAAGCCTACCTAGAATATGCATGTCCAGACATCATGTGAGTCACTGACGATTTAGCGTATATTTAGGCCCAGGGCTCTTCTAAACCGCTTCCATTCATCACGTAGCCGATTGCCCCAAGAAACGACATCAGAAGGTGAAATCCGCCTAGACGAACAACCATGTTTTTGAGTTCCTCTGAAGTGTCCGATGCTAATATCTCTGCAACTTTCGCGTATAGGGGCTGGTCAAAGGTTACGAAACAAGTGCTTTCTTTCAGTTCCGCGCACTCTCTTGCGGCAAACTTCAACGCGGAATATATAGTTGATGGATAGCTCGGTTCCAAGTTAATGAACGGCAGGGCATCAACTGACGTTGTCTGGGAAGCTGGTTGAGCATGAGCAGACAGTGACGTCTTTATAAAGCCGTTCCACGAAGCGGGTAAATTAATACCTGACCACCGTCCAAATAACCACAAGGAGTCCATCATCGACGCAATAGCCACAGAGTTTGGGGCTTCCACAGTTAACTCCTTAATCTTGACGTCCTTTGAACCAGGAAAGAGGGTTTCCGATACCACGAAATGTTGAAATTTCCCATCGCCGCAATCACACCAGCATTAGGAACTTGTCGTGTACGTGGGAGTGGAGATATTTCACTGTCAGGTGCTGGACCTGTGCACTTGATGCCTCCCATGCAGTGAAATGTGTTTCGCCCGTCCAATGTCCTTATGTTATAGTCAGCGTTGTCAAAGCAAAACTGCGTGAACGCTCCAGCATTCGGGATTGGACGCTCTTCACGAAGCGCTGAAACTTCGTACCTGTGGACTTCCACCACATTAATTACTGAAAATCCAAGACTGTTTAGAAGCTAAATTAATTGTTTCGAGTATTGTTGGCCTGCTCTGACAGGCCGAGCGCTGTCACCTAGAAACGCGATCGGGTGCCTTTTTAACAGCGGTTATGCTTTGGGACCGTAACTCGGCAACCGTTTCTCGAATAGACATGGGTAATGTGCCAATGTAAAGCTAAAAGTATGCTTTATAACTTTCATTCAGGGTCTTTAGTCAATATCAGCAGTTGTTTAAAAAATAATGACCTGCTAATGACAAATTAACCAAATTTTCGAGTAAAAATTGTGCTAAAAATGTTAAATTAGTCGTTTTTTTCCTTCATCAATAGCAATAATAGGCCTGATAAGTCCGTTATCCTACTGGTTCATTTCTATTAATTGCTAAAGCTCGCGAGAACTAAATTTGGATCAATATTTTGAACGCAGGAAGCAAAAATGCTGTTTTTGACACTTAGGTCCCATTTAAGCCCTTTTGAACCCTCCAAAAACTATGACGCGGACACCGCAGAGATGGGGACTTTTCAGGATTTGTTTCTAGGGTACTAGGGAACATCTATGCAAAATTTCAGCTTTACATTTTTTTAGGTTGGCCGTGTTTTTTGCATATAATGCCTGGGCTATTAGTGCAAAGATGAAGGAATATTGGGCTAAGAAGAAAGTTCGCCCGAGATAGGAACCACGTGGTCCAGGGGCCTCAACGAACCAAGAATAATAATGTATGTCTACCTCTTATTTTTCCCGTTTTCCAACGGGGTCGGGGATGAGATGTGATGGAAGTCTTTGTGGCGGATTGTTTTTTACGGCCGCATGCCCTTCCTGACGCCAACCTCATGAGAGATGGAATGAATGATGGTGAATGAGCCTGGGCAAGGATGTGGAAGGAAGCGGTCGTGGGGAATCCACGAAAAACGATTTCAAGGACGGCCGACGGTTGGACTCGAACCCACGTCTACCGAGTTCGCGGAGAGCTTGGCCCCATAACTTACGTTAGTGCTGAGCGTTAGCGAGCGTAGCTACCGCTGTGAACCAAGAATAATAATAATAATAGTCTTATTATTATTATTATTAAGAATAAGCGCGCACAATGTGCATTACATTAAAATTATTTACAAATATTCTGTTCTCGACGACAACCTCTTAGGACACAGAAAAGCGTGATATCTATCACATGCCTTTTATCATAATTTACAAATACACTCAGGCGTGGGCTCATGGAACACCTCAGTTTCGCAAATCTTATGGTGGAAACAGTGCACCACGAAACGGGTTACCGTTTGTCTTAGTTCATAGTTCCATTCTAATGACGGCATGGCCTTCGTGGAATAGAAATCAATTGAGATCTCCTTCTTTGCGTGTAGTTCATGTAGGACATCGTTGTATGGTCTTGTGGATAGGAGTCGGTGATCCGTTCGGAGTTCTTCTATAAAGAAAGGTTCCCCTGCTAGTTCGAATGTCAGCCTCGAGGGGGAGTATTTTGACAGGCAAAGCAGTTTTTGTAAGAATAATAAGGCTTTCACTTTCTCTAAATCTTACAGGTTACTTTTGCTTAAGTCTTTATCTCTGACGTGACGTGTAAATATTTTCCCTTTATTTGGAGAGTTATTCCTAGGAATTTGTAATGACAGGTTTGAAGTAATGGTTCGTCTCTGAGATAATGAATGTCATCTTAGGCTGTTTTTCCGCCCTTCCTGAAGACCATTGCGACTGTTTTATTACGATTTATTTCAAGATCGTTATTTTAGAGCCCATTTCGATCCAAGCTTTCCTGGAGATCTTCTCTTGATGTCGAGGTCAGAACGATATCATCAGCGTATACGATGATTCGTACTTTCTGGGGTTGTAATACATTTACTACATCTGCAGTGGCAACATTGAATAAAAGAGAACCACCCTGAAGTACTTCAATTGTTTGATCGATATCTTTAATCAACCTTATGATGTAATGGTGTTCCAGACCAATAATTTCTGTGAGCTTCTATTGATTCTATCGAAAGCTTTAGAAAAGTCTACAAAGACTGCATACACTTTCTGTTTAGGAAGTCTTTATGTGTCCTGGATTATGTCTAGCAAATAATTGACAGCTTGCAATGTCGATCTCTGCTTGCGGAAGCCGAATTGTTCTTCCGGGATTTTCTCGAATAGTAATAATAATAATAGTTTATTGTTGCAGACAATTGCAACGAAATTCACTCCCTTTTGCCAGCGTCAAAAGAAACTCCTAGGTTGATTCTTAGGACCATTATTATTATGCTTGCCACGCTGGGTGAGTGGTTATCGTGTCGACTACCGACTCCAAGCTTGCAGGTTCGCTCCTGACCGTGGTAAGTGATTTTTGAAATGCGACAAAAGTCATGACACGCATGTCGTACGTTGTTGGCATGTTAAAGAACCCATTTGAATTCAGTACGTCGTGTTCATAATGGCAAAATTAATCTCGGGATGTTTCGCCAACACAAAGTTCCTCCTTTCTCTACTAGAAAACGCTACAGTGTCAAGGAGCTTAGATAACTAACCTCCTTGACGTCCATAGCGTTCCAAGGAACGACAAAATTCGATATGAAATCTGCCCTCTGGGCGTCAAATAACAAAGCTTTTACCCGGCACCGAGGCCATACGATATTATTATTATTATTATTAGTCTATCATTAAAATTATTTGTCTAGAGATAATAAATGTGTTGCCTGAAGCCTCCGTGTCTTAAGCGGCAGCACGCCGGCCTCTCACCGCTGGGTCCGTGGTTCAAATCCCGGTCACTCCATGTGAGATCTGTGCTGGACAAAACGGAGGTAGACAGGTTTTTCTCCGGGTACTCTGGTTTTCCCTGTCAAAATTTCATTCCAGCAACACCCTCCACTATCATTTCATTTCATCTGTCATTCATTTAATCATTGCCTCAGAGGAGTGCGTCAGGCCTCGGCAGCCGGCACAGTCCATATCCTCGCCGCTAGATGGGGGCTTCATTCCTTCCATTCCTGACCTGGTCGGAGACTGGAAGCAGGCTGTGGATTTTCATTTCATAATAAATGTGTTGCCTAAGGTATAGCAGAATAATAATACCAATTATTGATGTGCATGGGTAAAAAAAAATGTACAGTATAGATAGCTTTGAAGTCATTTTCCAATGTTGCCTTATTGCCAATTGAATGTCAAAAAACTAATGTTGTGAGCTTTGGTGTGCTAGTAATTGTATTACCAATAATGATCGCTGACAGCTGTCAAAGCTAGCACGTGGGGAAATGCTGCGTTGCCCCTGAGGCAGATCATGACTCATAACATACCAAGAGGCTTGCAGGAATACACAAATACCGGGGAAATCAGCCCTCCTGCCTGGAGGTCTAATGACCATGACGAGTCAAGGCACAGTAAAACACTGAGTCAAACCATGTGTTCACTGCTGTGTCGGCATACATTGCAACACTGCTCGCTGTTGCTATGGAGACCGTTACCCCTCTCGTCTCCACTTCTCACCTCACCATTCAAGCGGATGACAGCTTTCACCGTTCATCTTTTGTTAATCAGAGAAAAGAAGTGTAGCTTACTTTCGGAACACTGAACCCTTGTTTACAAGAAGAAGAAGTCTATCCATGCTGCCATCTGCCGCCACAAAGAACGAGAAGCAGAAGAGTGAGGAAGCAGGAAGCTTGCCCCTACGACCATCTACCGTCACAATTAGGAACTAGAAAGGCGCTGCCGAGGATCATGGAACCACAGATTACCTGCATGGAACTATAATGATCATGGCCTGTAGCGGCCATCCTGAGTGCAGTTTACACCTGGTGCGTTCCTTAAAAGAAATAAGAATTTCAGTCACCGCCGGTGCAGATTTTTATAGCCCAAAAGTCAATACCGTACTGCAGTATTAGTCACAAATAATTGTTATCCTGAGGGCGTATAACGTGGAATTTAACTGGGGGGAGTTTGTCTCAACATTTTGGTATTTCTGTTGAAGTTTGCGATTTGCAATTGGACCCAAACGTAAATGCGGTAATTTCACTCATTCACTCGGTTTCACTTTAGGGTCCCTTGTAGGCCTACTTAATACGTGTGTTGAATTTGTGCGATAACCTATTTTTCTGTGATATCTATAACAGTGTGTTTAGTGTCACTGCAATTATTAGTGGCCGGGACCTGAAATAAAGTATCATCTTGTCCTTTACCTGACTGACTGCGTGGTGCAGCGATAATGTTCTTACTTGGCTGTGTCCAAGGTTGCAGGATCGATTCCTGGCGCAGTCAGTTGGCATTTGAGAGCACTTAAAAGCAAGGGCTTGTAACAAAGAGCTTATTATCTGAATGATATTCATACTTTCAGTACCGGTAAGTTACCAGTAATAAATAAATGTGAACAGTACAGAATACTAGAACCGAAGTAAAAAATTCTTAAACTACCATACTGAAATTAGCCAAGATACTTGTATTAATGGTAGGGAAAAAATCTGGAGATGATATACCGGTAGTAATAGATGTTTACTCCTCCGCTGTCTGTAACCCACCCAGCCATCCCAAAAAGAATCACAACTTATTTAAGTTAGATGAAATTCCAGCTGACTCTGCCACTTTTAGCATTGTGCACAGTATTGCCAACCCCACGCATTTGGTACATCAATGGCTTTCGGCTAGACAAATAATTGTTAGCAGAGGGGTCCAGAAAAATGTAGATTCTCTTCGATAGTTAATATCTATGGAACAAGATGACATACCGTTACAATTTTTGCACGGGGGAAGGTTATTTCATGTGTTCAAAGTGACCCCCATTAGCAGCCAAACAACGTCGATGCCGCTGAACTGCTGATCGAACTACGGCTGTCAGTGTTGCCGGTGTGATAGTCGCACAGGACGCCTCGATGGTTTCTCATAGCTCGTTCAGTTTAGCTGGCTTCTGTTGATAAATTTCATTTTTCGAGGTCCCCCATAGGTAGAAGTCAAGAGGTGTAAGGTTTGGAGACTGTGGTGGGTACTCAGCAGCTCCTCTCCGACTTTTCCATCGTCCAGGTAGATTTTCAGCCAAGTAGGCTCTGACATCTCTGTGGTAGTGAAGCGGAGCGCCGTCTTTTTGTAGGTAAAATCTTTCATTTCCAAACACCTCTCAGTTGGCAGGTAAAATCAATGTTTGCAGCATATGAAGATACACCTCACCAGTTATGGTACCTTCAACGAAGAATGGGCCGATCAAACCATGCGATGACAGACCACACCACACATTAACACCCGGTAGATTAACATTTTGTCCACATGAACGTTAGGATTTTCAGGAGCCCAGTACATGCAGTTGTGGCGGTTTACAGTACTGTTCAGTTTGAACTGCTCCTCGTCAGACCAGATAACCATCCTCGCAAAGCATGCCTCCAAACCACTCACAGTACTCAATCCTTTGATCCGGGTCGTCCTTGTTCATAGCGTGCAGCGATCTTGGAATGTACACTTTCCACTTTGCAGCTTTCAGAATTCGTCATACACTTGATCGGCTTACTCCGCTTCGCATGCACCCTGATTCACAGATTTTTTAGGTGACCTGGTATAATGTTGCAACGCATTAGCGCTAGAAGTTGGACTTGTTGATGTTTTTGGTCGGCCAGACCTTTCCTTATGCACATCCTGTACAGTACCATCGGCTTCAAATCTATCCCGAATACGATAAATTGTTGTACGTGTTGGTGGCTGAGTTCCGTACACATTACGCCATTGCCGTTGTACCTCCATCATGTTTTCGTACTACCAGTACCACTTCGATACGGCCTTGCGTTGCTCAAACGACAATCTTACTTCATTGCTGCTCTGTCATCTGCTGGAAAACGCGCTAAGATTGTCACGCCACTCATGTGACCTTCTTCAACTGTTGAAAAAGCAATGGAAAACAATGGACTATGCTACCGTGCAAGAATTGTAATGGTATGTCATTTCGTTGCAAAGATATTAGCTTAAGTATCAAAGAGTGTCTACATTTTTCTGGACCCCTCTGTATAAACACCCCTGGTTTTTGTCACACACGATGGGAGTAGTCACGCATAAATAATCTTTATCCAGGCCAATGGTTTTGCCAATTATTTCTTTTTTCACATAACTTAATTACAAAGTTGAGTGTATCGTGTGGTTTATTTTGTATCAGACATGTTGGCAACGCAATATAACGTGGATGTGTTGGCCACAAACATCTGCCGTCGTTGAACACGCTACAAATAAAAACCTTCATTTAAGCAATATTAATGATATTTGACAGTATTTTCAATGTGCAGCCATGATATTTGACAGTATTTTCAATGTGCAGCCATGATATTTGACAGTATTTTCAATGTGCAGCCATGATATTTGACAGTATTTTCAGTTCCTAATGACTCTCAGAAAGGTTTGTGAATATTATGTTCAATAATCTATCACCTTCTGGTTTGGTTCCGGTTCTGGTATTCTAGACAATTAATGAAATGTGTACTTTTTTTTACTGTGTTCTCATTTTTATTTTGCATTCTGTTTCAGATGACAATGCATTCATTATAGGCCATATACAGTAATACGATGTTAATGGAATGATCACCAATGTGAAGGAATGCTGGAACCTTCCAGTTAGAAAAGCTGTAATACTGCAAATAGCTAGCCTACTCCAGGCAGCACTTTATTATCATGGACTCCTAACAATCCTGAAAGTCACAGTAGTCTATCATTCAAATGTATGTATTATACGTAAGCAACCTCCTAATTATTCTTATGGAGGACTTGATATTGCATGTCCAAGTTGAACTTTGGCAATGCAGACAGTGGTGACATTTAACTTCATTGCTGACGTCATGACATGCAGGACTTACTAGAGCTAGGAATTTTAGGTGCAAAATTGGTAACAGTTGAGGAATGGTGAACCTTCTACAAAACTACTTAAATTAGCCGAAATACCTTTTGTAATGATGAATAATAATTGTGAAAATGCTGTGGTAATGGATGTTTTCTCCTTGGATGTCAATAACCTACCCCCATCCCCTTTTTAGATCACGACTTATAACTTAGGTCCTATAGTAAAATTCCAGTTGTGTCCGCTATAATGTGCGTAAATTATAGGACAAATACAATATTGCCAACCCTATGCATAAGGTAGGCCTACTACTCATCAATAATCTTTTATGCCGCAATGGTTTTTTGCGTAGACCAATAACAGCTGAGTAATGCGGCCTACTACCTGATATATACACCCCTGGTTTTTGTTACGCACAGTGGGAGTACTCATGCATCAATATCATTTATCTAGAGCAATCATTTTGCCAATTAATGCTTTTTGTATCGCATAATTATGTTGGTTCTGTAATGTGGCATCAATGTGTGCGCATCGGTAACAGTTGAAGAGACCTGATGCGCTAAACAAACATGGCAATTGTCTTTGAAATAAAAACACATATTTACATAATTTAGCACATATTTCCAGTGCAGTAATGATAATGGACAGTAATTTCAATTATTAATGACTCCCCGAGTACGAAGTAAGGTATGAAAATCATAAAAATGACATATATTATCCAAGTGCAAGTCTGCTGGCATGAATTTCTAATCCCAGTTATTATAATTTTCCTACTTTTGTGAGGACAATAATGTTTAACACTTGAAACTATCCTTCTTTACTTTAAATCATTGCCACAGCTTCTTCTTCTTCTTCTTCTTCATTTCCCGGTTCCAGTAATCTGGGTCGGGGTGTGAATCAAGGACTTCCATACATTTCTGTCTGTCCACCACTCTCGTCCTTCTTCCAGTATATCTTCCACTTTCACTCCTCTTTTCCCAATGCTCTCCCTCACTGTATCCATCTACCTCATCCTCGGCCTTCCCCTTTGACGCCTTCCCGTGACTTTCTCAGTAAATAATCGCTTATGGACTCTGTCCCATTCGCATCTATGTTCATACCATTTTCGTTTACTGACCTCGATCTTGTCTTGTATCTTCAGGAATCCTGATTTTTCCCTAATTTCCTTGTTTCTGATTTTGTCTCTGCGAATCTTTCCAATTATACTTTTAAGGAACTTCATCTCTGCTGCCTGGATTCTACATTCCTCCCGTTGAGTTGTTGTCCACGTGCCTGCTGCATACGTCAGTATAGGTGTGTAATATGTTGAATACAAGATGATTTTACATTTCTCTGGAACTTCCTGTTTCCACACCAAACCCCTCACACTCTGGTAAAACTTATTTGCTTGTTGGATCCTCTTACCATTGCCACAGCTTTGATGTCTAAATTGATTGTTTCCAAGAATTGTATTTTCATGACCACAATGATGACAAGTCTGACTCTTTGTGCGGTAATTCTCTTTCTCTCTCCCAGCTACATGGCATGCATTACACGATCTAACAGCTTGGAGCCTCCATTTACTGATTGCAGGACTGAATGAATTCTAAGCATGGAGGAGATAGTCATCAAATGTGAGCCTGAGGAAGATGGTGAAATAGATCAATTAGTGGAAAGAGTAAAACCTCCTGTGGTAAGTTTAACTGTTATTGTTTGCAATTCTGCTTGTTGAGCTCTACCACTCTGTCAGAAATTACCCTGAAAATTGGGATTAATGTAGATGTTTATGTCTGAGTGAGTGAGGAATGATGAAAGAGAGAAATCCGGCACAAGCGAGCAGAAACAATATTTGACTCAGCTTCGTACCACAAGGGTTTATTCCTTTGCTTGAAAAATATGATCCTATAGGTAGAAATTACCGGGAAGACTGCAAAGCAAGTTGACTAGCACTAGGTAGAGTACCCGCAAGAAGAGATTGCCGAAACTCAATGATGCGCAGAGACTAATATCAATCGGCGTAGTTTAATGCTAATTGCGGAGCTCCTTTGTCTCCCTCAAATGTTGATTTCCGGGCTCACTGTTCACTGCATTCTTCAACCCTGAGGGCTCGCTACGAGACGGGGTCTACAACTGTGAATCAAGCATCGAGTGCAAGGAAGCAGGAGGCAAGGTTTCTCCGAAACGTATGGTTAATTTAAGTACACACGGCATTAGCCCAAAAGCATGGATTATTTATCTAGTAATCCGGGCCGTGAAAGCCTTAATATACATATTAGCAACCTCTATGTGGAGGAAGTTGTTCGACAATCATCTAAATTTAGTAAGTTGAGGCGAAGAAGGAGCTCTCTTCTTTCATCGTTGTCCTTCTCTCTTAGATGCAGGGATCATAACATCATTCCCAACTGTGTAAAATTGAAGCAAACTATACACACTCATAAAGCTATGAGAATTTATCAGCGCGCTAGCAAGGCACTCGTTATTGAGAGGATCCAGAACTCTCGTACTGAACTGGACGCAGTTTCCCGTGAGTTATTACACTTACATCTGCTTCTTAGTAGCATTCTCTCAGAGGAATTGTGGCTGTTCTTTGAACGTATCTCCGCTATTCAGGCCGAGAATAATTGTTGTCGGGCGGTAGATAGACAGAGAGCTAAATTCCTTCGATTGTCCTCGAGACAAACAGCTCCTCGTACTGTTCTTGATACTAGTAAAGTTGTAGTCTTTCTAATACCCCTTTAGATGACTATCAAACAGCTTTACTAAGCAGAGATCTCAACTTTGCTCTTGCACCCTCCAAAATTCCTACAGAGGAGTTGATCACATCCGTTGAGGCCGCCATCTACAATTTACCTCCAGATGAAGCTGAAGAAATTAGACAAGAAAGTGTGAGGATATTAAGATCCTCTAAAGTACCCGCACCCAATTTAACTCGGGGTGAAAGAAAGGCATTGAAGGAACTGAGAAATTATGACACCGTTTCTATTCTTCATGCTGACAAGGGATATGCGACAGTGGTGATGGATACCGTTGAATATAAAAGTAAAATGTTGATTCTGTTATCTGATCCTGTCTCCAGACTGTGCACTCGTGATCCAACCACTCGTGTATCCAATGCCACTGCTAAGCTTGTTAAAATGTCGTCAATTCCAAAAGAAGAGGGAAGATGTCTTATTCCGAGAGATGCTGTTCCTACGAGATTGTATGGTCTTCCAAAAATCCATAAGCAAGACGTCCCTCTTCGACTAATTGTTAGCACAATAGCTTCTCCAACTTACGCTCTTGCGCAATATCTCAGCAAGTTGCTTCAGCCGCACTTGGGGCACACACAGTCTTACATTAGGGATTCAACCCATTTCGTTGAAAAATTGTCAACCATCGCCATTGAACCAAATGCTATTTTGGTGAGTTTTGATGTAGAGTCCTTGTTGACCAGAGTGTCGGTGGACTCTGTCATGTCCCTCATCTAGGATTTGGTTCCTGAGGACATTGCCCGATTATTCCACCACTGCTCGTATTCCAGTTATTTCTTGTGGGATGGTAAATTTTATGAGCAGACTGATGGTGTGGCCATGGGAAGTCCACTCTCGCCTGTCGTGGCAAATTTTTTCATGGAACATTTTGAGGGGGAGGCTATATCTTTGGCGTCTTTCAAACCTGTGATTTGGTGGAGGTATGTGGATGATACGTTTGTGGTGTGGGAGGAGGGTTCTGAGAAATTGAACCACTTTCTGAACCACCTAAATCACCTGCATCCTTCAATCCATTCACAATGTAGCTAGAGTTGGGTGGATGCATACCTTTTTTGGATGTTCTTGTGAGGAGGAAGGCGGATGGCTCCATGGGGCACAGCGTCTACCGTAAGCCAACTCACACTAACCGTTATATACATGCAGACTCCCACCACCACCCAGCACAAAAACAAAGAATTATAACAACTCTAGCCAAAAGAGCGAAACGTATTTGTGAGGCATCAACTCCTCAGGAAGAGTTACATGCGTTACAAACCATGTTCAAGGGTAATGGCTATAATGAATCCACAATATATAGGTCCCTACATCCCAGAAGGAGGGATGGACAACCTTCTCAGAGCTCCGACGTGAGGGGAACTGCTTAGCTCCCTTATATTCACAACACCAGTGACCGTGTTGCTAAGATTCTCCGCAAGCACAAGATAAAAACAGTTTTCGGCACTATGACGAAAATTGGTCAACGTTTAGCATTAAAGATAAATTGTCCCCAATACTACAACCTGGGGTGTATGAAGTCCCTTGTACTTGTGGAAAGGTCTACATTGGACAAACAAAACGGTCCATTGCAACTCGCATCAAAGGAACATCCGTCTAAACCAACCTGACAAATCAGCTATAGCTGAACATGCCCTATCTTCAGGGCACGATGTATGTTTCAAGGATGCTCATGCGCTTGCCCTTGTTAAGCACAACTGGTCTAGAATTATAAGGGAGGCAGTTAAAATTCGTAAAAATCCCAATAATTTTAACAGAAACACTGGATATCAGCTAAGTGACACTTGGCTACCAGTTATTAAGGATCTAGGAAGATAGTTCCTCTTAGTCTCTCTGTTCTTCACCTATTTCAAATTGTACTTTTAACATCTATGGCTACAGAGCCTGGATTTGTTCGTCACTGGAGGAGTTTCCAACTGTTCTTCCGCCGTTGCCTATATGACGTTAGGTATCGTTCAGATACACTTCTCTTTTGTTTAAGTTTCCTTATATCCATCTAACCCTCCCCTCCCCTCCCCCCATCGCCCCCTCCCCCCTCCTTTTCTTTTGGACATCCTCATTCTTCGAGGAGTCTCTATATTTTCACCCCGCCCCCTTTACCTTCTGCTTACTTACTACTCTGTCCGCCGTTCTACCATGGCCCATACAGTAATTTCTGGCAGCTGCTCTCTGGTGACGAACAGAGGAATTTATCTATACTTTTTATAATTTTTTGTAATCTCATTGATATACTTTCTTTGGCCACATTGTTTGATTCCTTTGAAAAAGGAGACAAGGTTTCTCCGAAACGTATGGTTAATTTAAATACACACGGCATTAGCCCAAAAACATGAATTATTTATCTAGTAATCCGGGCCGTGAAAGCCTTAATTTACATATTAGGAAACAATATAATTAGGCTGTTGGTTACTGTGTCCTGGCTCAGGTAATGACTACTGAGTAAGGCATTACCGAACGTCGGGTATCCCTCAGGACAGCATAATCGGAACTTTGTTATTTTTGGCGTTTATAAATGACTTACCAAATGGGATTCGCAGTGACTGTTGATTGTTTGTGGATGATTGTGTAAGACGAAGTACGTCCAGAAAGTAAGTTCCGTTTGGTAATAACATTAAATTGTGTACAGATACAGAAAAATTATTTATTGCACAAAATTCTACAACCCTTAAACTACTTTTCCACATAACAGCCGAAATGTTGCAGGCATTTGTCGTAGCATGGCACGAGTTTTTGTATACCTTCTTCATAGACATGTGCCGCCTGTGTCTTCAACTAGTTGTACGTTCCGCTGTAGCGCAGTTCCGCATATGCACGGTAGATGCTCTGTATCGAGGAGAAGAAACATGCGCCATTTGGAGAGCTCTGTCAGCCACGTACTCGTTGTTGTGCATGTTTACTCGTACAATGTCGGTGTTGATTGAAAATCCCGCCGCTTGTGAAATCAGATCTGTGATTCGTTTTCTGAATGCTAGGAAAGTGAAACCAATTGAAATTTATCGGCAAATTTGCGAAGTGTATGGACAAAATGCGATGAGTGATTCAATGGTGAGAAGATGGGTCCGACAGTTCAATGAAGATATATTTTGAAAAGAAAAATATGTATTTTCCGTTGAGCCATTATATATTTAAACACAAATTGTGCTAAATGTTCCGGCATAACTCAACAAAATGACAGTGTTTCGCCCCGGTGTGCGATTGGGCTCTTCAGTTGGTTAAAGCACACTTCACCAAGACACTGTCTAGCACACACTGGGAAGGCCATTGCAAGACGTATTTGATACATGTGTATCCACGTCACGAGCAAAGCCAGTGCACTATGGGAGTCGAAACTCCACTCCAAAGCAATTATAACCTTACCTTGGCATTGAATATATATTTTCAAAAGAAAAATATGTATTGTCCGTTGAGCCATTATATATTTAAACACAAATTGTGCTAAATGTTCGTGCATAACTCAACAAAATGACAGTGTTTCGCCCCGGTGTGCGATTGGGCTCTTCAGTTGGTTAAAGCACACTTCACCAAGACACTGTCTAGCACACACTGGGAAGGCCATTGCAAGACGTATTTGATACATGTGTATCCACGTCACGAGCAAAGCCAGTGCACTATGGGAGTCGAAACTCCACTCCAAAGCAATTATAACCTTACCTTGGCATTGAATATATATTTTCAAAAGAAAAATATGTATTGTCCGTTGAGCCATTATATATTTAAACACAAATTGTGCTAAATGTTCGTGCATAACTCAACAAAATGACAGTGTTTCGCCCCGGTGTGCGATTGGGCTCTTCAGTTGGTTAAAGCACACTTCACCAAGACACTGTCTAGCACACACTGGGAAGGCCATTGCAAGACGTATTTGATACATGTGTATCCACGTCACGAGCAAAGCCAGTGCACTATGGGAGTCGAAACTCCACTCCAAAGCAATTATAACCTTACCTTGGCATTGAATATATATTTTCAAAAGAAAAATATGTATTGTCCGTTGAGCCATTATATATTTAAACACAAATTGTGCTAAATGTTCCGGCATAACTCAACAAAATGACAGTGTTTCGCCCCGGTGTGCGATTGGGCTCTTCAGTTGGTTAAAGCACACTTCACCAAGACACTGTCTAGCACACACTGGGAAGGCCATGCACTATGGGCAAAACACTGTCATTTTGTTGAGTTATGCCGGAACATTTAGCACAATTTGTGTTTAAATATATAATGGCTCAACGGACAATACATATTTTTCTTTTGAAAATATATATTCAATGCCAAGGTGAGGTTATAATTGCTTTGGAGTGGAGTTTCGACTCCCATAGTGCACTGGCTTTGCTCGTGACGTGGATACACATGTATTAAATACGTCTTGCAATGGCCTTCCCAGTGTGTGCTAGACAGTGTCTTGGTGAAGTGTGCTTTAACCAACTGAAGAGCCCAATCGCACACCGGGGCAAAACACTGTCATTTTGTTGAGTTATGCCGGAACATTTAGCACAATTTGTGTTTAAATATATAATGGCTCAACGGACAATACATATTTTTCTTTTGAAAATATATATTCAATGCCAAGGTAAGGTTATAATTGCTTTGGAGTAGAGTTTCGACTCCCATAGTGCACTGGCTTTGCTCGTGACGTGGATACACATGTATCAAATACGTCTTGCAATGGCCTTCCCAGTGTGTGCTAGACAGTGTCTTGGTGAAGTGTGCTTTAACCAACTGAAGAGCCCAATCGCACACCGGGGCGAAACACTGTCATTTTGTTGAGTTATGCCAGAACATTTAGCACAATTTGTGTTTAAATATATAATGGCTCAACGGTCAATACATATTTTTCTTTTGAAAATATATATTCAATGCCAAGGTAAGGTTATAATTGCTTTGGAGTGGAGTTTCGACTCCCATAGTGCTCTGGCTTTGCTCGTGACGTGGATACACATGTATCAAATACGTCTTGCAATGGCCTTCCCAGTGTGTGCTAGACAGTGTCTTGGTGAAGTGTGCTTTAACCAACTGAAGAGCCCAATCGCATACCGGGGCGAAACACTGTCATTTTGTTGAGTTATGCCGGAACATTTAGCACAATTTGTGTTTAAATATATAATGGCTCAACGGACAATACATATTTTTCTTTTGAAAATATATATTCAATGCCAAGGTAAGGTTATAATTGCTTTGGAGTGGAGTTTCGACTCCCATAGTGCACTGGCTTTGCTCGTGACGTGGATACACATGTATCAAATACGTCTTGCAATGGACTTTCACAGTGTGTGCTAGACAGTGTCTTGGTGAAGTGTGCTTTAACCAACTGAAGAGCCCAATCGCATACCGGGGCGAAACACTGTCATTTTGTTGAGTTATGCCGGAACATTTAGCACAATTTGTGTTTAAATATATAATGGCTCAACGGACAATACATATTTTTCTTTTGAAAGTATATATTCAATGCCAAGGTAAAGTTATAATTGCTTTGGAGTGGAGTTTCGACTCCCATAGTGCACTGGCTTTGCTCGTGACGTGGATACACATGTATCAAATACGTCTTGCAATGGCCTTCCCAGTGTGTGCTAGACAGTGTCTTGGTGAAGTGTGCTTTAACCAACTGAAGAGCCCAATCGCACACCGGGGCGAAACACTGTCATTTTGTTGAGTTATGCCGGAACATTTAGCACAATTTGTGTTTAAATATAGTTCAATGAAGAAGAAGGAAGATTATAGTTTTACGTGACCGTGAATCTGGTGATTATGAGCCACGGGACCTCCTTTTTACGTGGAATCCGAACCACAGGACATGGCATTTCACTTCGAAAATCTCACATGCATTGACCGGGAATCGAACCCGGACCGCCTTGGTAAGAGGCATACAGCTAGACCGCTGAGCCACCACGCCCCAGTATAGTTCAATGAAGGACGTAGTGAAGTGCACGATGAAGAACGAAGTGGGCGTCCATCTTTGGTTACTGAAGAACTGGTTCTCGCGATTGATGACAAGATCCGGGAAAACCGCAGGTTTACAATTAGTGCTCTCGCTATGGAATTTCCCCAAATCTCACGATCACTAATTCATGAAATTGTTACCGAAAAACTGAACTTTCGTAAACTTTGCCGACGTTGGGTACCAAAGATTCTTACGGAGCAACACAAAACAAAACGGATGGGTAGTGCACTTCAGTTTTATGACCCGTTACAATGAAGGCGGCGATGATTTTCTGACACAGATAGTCACAGAAGATGAAACTTGGGTTTCTTACGACACCCCTGAAAGTAAGCGGCAATCAATGGAATGGAGGCACTCTTCATCCCCAGCAAAGGTTAAGCCGAAACAAATCTTGATACCTCGGAAAATGATGTGCACAGTGTTCTAGAACTGGAAAGGCATCTTACAATCAACGCAGATGCTTACTGCGAGACACTTAGGAAATTGCGCCGCGCAATACAGAATAAGCGCCGAGGGTTGCTGTCAAAAGGTGTTGTTTTTCTTAATGACAACGCACGACCACACACTGCAAATGTGACGAAAAACCTCCTACAGGGATTTGGCTGGGACGTGTTTGACCACCCTCCGTACAGCCCTGACCTCGCTCCTAGTGACTTTCATCTGTTCACACATCTCAAGTCTTTCCTTGACGGTCAACACTTCAACAATGTCGACGAGCTGAAAGAAGATGTTTCCAACTGGTTGAAGACACAGGCGGCAAACTTCTATGAAGAAGGTATCCAAAAACTTGTGCCACGCTATGACAAATGCTTGCAAAAGTTCGGCAGTTATGTGGAAAAGTAGTTTAAGAGGTGTAGAATGGTGTGCAATAAATAATTTTTCTGTATCTGTCATCATCATCATCTTGAGCAGTTTCCAACCGCTGGTCGGGTCTGCTTGGAACATAAGCCTCTCCATCGTTTCCTGTCCATCCACCATCTCTCGTCATTTACTGTGTCCCAGCACACTCTTCTTTCCTCCACACTCTTCTTAACTCCTTTTGTCCATCTGTCCCTTGGTCTTCCCCTTGGCCTCCTTCCCGTCATTTCCATTCCAAACATCTTCTTCGGTATCCTCTCCTCTTGCATCCTCCTCACATGTCCATACCATTGTAGCCTAGATCGCTCTATTCTATTTTGCAATGGTTCCTCTCTTACCATCTCCCTGACTCTCTCATTCCTTACTCTGTCCATTCTTGTCACTCCTACCCTACTCCTCTGGAACTTCATCTCCACTGCTCGTATTTTATTCTTGTCCCTTTCCTTCATCACCCATGTTTCTGGACCATATGTCAAAATTGGCACAAAGTAGGTCTTGTAGATGATTCCTTTACATTTTTGTGGTACATCTTTTTTCCATATCATCCCCCTAACACTCTTGAAAAATCCATCTGCGCACCTTCCCCTCTCATTTATTTCCATCCTATTGCCTCCCTTTTCTTCAATTATGCTTCCCAAGTACTTGAAGCATTCTACTTTCTGCAACTGCTGTCCTCCAAGTGTTATGCCCATATCCAGTCTGTTCTTCTTCCTCGTTGTGATGACCACTTCACTCTTTTGTGCTGAGAACTTCATCCCATATGATAACACTACCTTCTCCCACTCATCCAATTGCTCTTGTACTTCTTCCTCATCCTCTCCCCATACCAGAAGGTCATCAGCAAACAACATTGCCTTCATTTTCCTTTCCCCAATGCTATTTACCACTTTTCGTATGATTTCATCCATCACCACTATAAATAACAGGGGTGAGAGGGCACTTCCCTGTTTCAGACCACTCTCCAGTTGAAACCATTCCGTTCTCTCTCTTCCCACCTTTACACAGCTTTTGCTTCCCTCGTACATTGCTTTCACTCTTGCCACTGTCTCCTTGTTCACTGCTTTTGCTCTCATTGCTTCCCATACCTTGTTTCTATTAATACTATCGTATGCTTTCTCAATATCCAAGAAGGTCATCACCAGATCTTTCCCATATTCATAATGGTGTTCTTGTAGCTGTCTTACTGCAAAGATGAGGTCAACTGTTGACCTTCCTGGCCTGAATCCATACTGTTCTTCCCTCAGCCCATCTTCAACTTCTGTCCGAATTCTTCTCTCCAGTACCTTCTCAAATATTTTGGCGCAGTGGCACATGAGTGTAATTCCCCTGTAGTTCTTGCATTCCTTCCTACTTCCCTTTTTAAATATGGGTATTATTATCCCTCTTTTCCAGTCCTCTGGTATTTTCTTCTCCCTCCATATCACTTTCATTACTCGAAAGAGCCACTGTGTTCCTATCACCCCTGCTGCTCTCACCATCTCCACACTCACTTCGTCTATTCCCGGTGCCTTTCCCCCTTTCATCTTCTTTAATGCTTCCTCCACTTCTTTCCATGTCAATTCCTTCTCTGAAATGTCTTGGTCACTGTCTGTTTCTTCCTCCACAATGTCCACTACGCTGGTTTTAGTTGGATTTAGGAGTTCCTTGAAGTATTCTCTCCAGATAACCTTTACTTCTTCCATATTTTCGACCTCCTTTCCATTCCTGTCCACCATTCTGACATTTTCCCCTGTAACTCTTCTCTTTGCCTTTATCATTCCATACAACACTTTCTTACTGCCATCACAGTCCTCCTCCATCATTTCTGTCCATTTCTCCAGCCATTTCTTTTTCTCTTCCTTCACTACTTCTCCTGCTTCTTTCTTCCGCTCTTGGTATTCTTCTCTTGTTCTGTCTGTCCTCTGTTGGAACCATTTCCTGAATGCTTCATTTTTCTTTTTCACTGCTTCCTTAGTTCTGGGGTTCCACCATGGTGTTTCCTTCCACCTTTTCTTTCCACTAGTTCTGCCACACACGACTTCCGCTGCTTCTACCAACACGTCCTTGAACCTCTTCCATTCTTCTTCACCTGTTTTCGGATCATCCTTCGGTAATTTGTTCCTCACTAATATCTGGAACTTCTCCTTATTTCCATCCTCCTTCAGCTTCCATGTCCTTATTCTTCTTTCTTGGTTCTCAGTTCTCCTCTTTTCCTTCAGTCCTCTCACCTTGGCGACCAGCAGACGGTGGTCACTGTCCAGGGCTTCTGAAGGTATTACCCTTATATCCGTGATACTCTTCTTTGTCTCCTTCCCGCATAGAATATAGTCCACCACTGATTTCCTAGTCAAATCCCTGCTGTACCAAGTAATTTTATGGCTCTCTCTCTTCTTGTACCATGTGTTTCCAACCATTTATCTTGCACAGTTCCAACAATCTCTCTCCTTCCTTATTCCTGTTTCCCCATCCTTCACCACCAATCACTTCCTCAAAACCTCTTCTATCAGATCCGACATGGGCATTTAGGTCTCCCATGACTATCAGGTCTCTCCCCACTAACTGCTTCTGCAACTCCTCTTCAAACTCGTCCTTCTCGCCTTCTGTGCATCCCACCTGTGGTGCATAGACTTGCGGAATGTCCAGGTTTCTACCTTTCACAGTGATTCTGGCTCTAATTATTCTATCACTTACCCTCTTTACTTCCTCCCTCAGCCCTTCTCTCACCACCATTCCCACTCCATTTCTCTTCCCCTCCTCATTTCCTATCCAGTATAGCTGCAAGCCATTTCTCAGTTCTTTTCTTCCTTCCCCTCTCCATCTGGTCTCTGCCAGTCCGAGTACATCCAGTTTTCTCCTCTCCATCATATCCACAACCTCCTCCACTCTTCCCGTCAATGTAGTTATATTCAAAGTTCCGATTCGTAGTCCATTTCCATAGCCAGGTCTGCTTCCTTTAGATCTGTCCTTTCCGAGGCCCGTTCCCGTTTTAAAAGCAGTTTCATATCCACTACTGGCTTGCTAGGCCTAACGTAGCTTCACCATAACCCTGGCAAGGGGCAAGGGGCCTGTTTTTGGTCCGCGAGAGGTATTTTATTTCCCTCAAACCCTCCGGACAAGTCCGGCGAGCCCCCCTATCCGCCACCGCCCGATAGAGGAACAGGCAAACCCCCACGGGTCTGTATCTGTACACCAAAAAAAAAAAAAAAATCTGTACACAATTTAATTTTATTACCAAACGGAACTTACTTTCTGGACGTGCCTCTTATATCGAAAGATGCATGACTTACAAGACAACGCAGTACTTCAAGATGACCTGAACCTGGCCTATAAGTGGGCGATTGATAATAAAATGAAAATAAACACAAGAAAATGTAGTCTCATAAAACTAGGGAAAGAGCAAAGGCAAGATTTTCAATATAACATTGGCTCAGAAATACTTGTAGAAGAAGATTCTTGCAAATATTTGGGCTTTCACGTAAGGAATGATATGAAATGGAGTAGTCATGTAGGATGTGAGGTTTCTAATGCTTACAAATCCCTGCACTTTGTAATGAGGTTATTAAAAGGAAGTAGTACTTCTGCTAAAGAATTAGGATATTTGTCACTTGTAAGACCTATTCTGGAATATGCCTCGGCGGTTTGGGATCCATATCAAGTAGGATTCATCAATGAGTTGGGAATGGTACAAAGAAAGGCCGCTAGATTTGTGCTCTGTGGCTTTAATCCCAGGAGCAGTGAGCCGTATGTTAAAGAAACTTGGATGGGAATCACTTGAGGCTAGGAGGATGAAATCTAGACTGAGCACTATGTACAACACGTAGCCTATACAAATCAACTAGCTTAGGGTGAGCTTTGCAAACGTATTGGAAAGCCCTCTTACATGAGTAGGAATGATCATCCTTTAAAAGTTAAGGGCCAACCACAGAGTACAAATTATGGTAAATATTCTTTCGTTAACCGTGCCATTGATAACTGGAACTCGCTACCTGCCGCAGTCTTAGAGCCTTTTCCCAAACATATAGGTGTGTTTAAGAGAAGACTGACGATTTGTGTAAATACTCCAGTTTAATTGTTATTGAATTGTTAGGTGTACCCAATTTGCCACCGGGGGACACACCCAAAATTGCAAATAAATGAATGAATACATTCTCTGAGATCTTACTTGAACCTCAGTCACAGTTCAGCCTGGGCAGACAGTCCGTTCAGAAATGCTGTCAGCGAGCTACTGCAGCGAAGAGGAGGGCCCTGTTCTGCCACTAGCGAGCCAACCCAAACATTGCCGAGGATCTGCACAGGATTCTGCAGCAAGCTCTTCTTACGCCTATTCTAGCAATCATTCTTTTGCTGCAACTGATGAAAGTGGCGTAAATACATCTCTGCTATGAATTCTGTGGAGCTGTAATGAAATCTCCCGACTTCTTATTTTCTTAGAATCGGGAATCGAACCAATTCCACCTTGGTCAGAGGAAAACAGCTTGACAGCTGCATCACCATGCCCCACACTCATGTTGACCAACTGAAAAGTTTCTACTAATAGATTACTTGGGTAGCACTGAAAAATGGCTTCTAATATTTCAATCCTGATTTTGGAACAAGTCCACAATACACCAGCACCATTATGAGTATGTGTACAGTAATTTTCAGTGGTTTTGGTTTCAATTGAAAGATTGGGGATAATAGCTGCCACACTTCGCACAAGCCTAATCCCTTATGCTTTGCTCAGTCTGCATGTTGGAACCTTGTTGGTATTAGTATCCATCAGACTCAACCAAATGATAAAATTTTAAGAAAATACAAGTTCATTCCATCATCATCATCATCCTGAACCAACTCCAGTTGCCCGGGTGTGGTATATGAGCACTTCTTTTGTGGCCTTCCCACGGGTCGTCTTCCTTCTACTTTTCTCTCAAATTTCTTCTGTGCAGTTCTGTTTGGTAGCATCCTCTTCATGTGACCAAACCACTTCAGTCTTGAGATCTGGATCTTATTGAGGAGAGAATCATCTATTCTATATCTATTCCATATAGTTGTTAATTACATAACAATACTGGGCCATTTGTTAACATATCTGCCATGTTGTCTCGACTCATATGATACCATATGAACACAGCTCGCTACCCAATACCATCCATGGGGACGTGGTGGTTCAATGGTCAAGCTGCTTGCCTCTCACCGAGACGGACCTGGTTCGATTCCCGGTCAATTCATGTGAGATTTTCAATGTGAAATATCACTTCCTGTGGTTCGGATTCCATTTAAAAATGGAGGCCCCCATGGCTCGTGATCGCAAGATTAATGGTCACGTAAAACTATAAGATTAATACCATCCGTGCCGGCGTATTATCGACTAATACCATGATTTTTTTGCTGGAATATAAAAGAGTGGCAATCTGGAGAAATTCACTCAACCCAGGCATTTGTGTTACTGCCAGGCCTTGTGGGAGAGGAGTCAAAGCAAGTCACCCTCAGCCATGAATAGGTGTTTTTTAGTTAGTTGTTTTAAGGGGCAGAACAGCGAGGTCATCTGCCCCTAAGGTCGAGTTTGTGTCACTGTAGCCTCTAGGGTAAATGATACCATTCAACATGAAGGCAGGTACAAGTTTATACTTAACAATGCATATTTGACTGCTGAACTATAGCAACAGATTGTCCTACTAAAGGGGCTCCGGAATGCCGAAATTCTTCAAACCTTTCGAATTTTCATTTTATGCGTCATATTAATCTCAGGACCATTTGCTTTATAACGGTGCATTTATTTACTTCGTAACTCATTCCACAGGCAAGTTACCTTATAATTTCCCACACCCAAGGGTCCGATTAATAAACCAAAAAATTCTCCTGTCAAAAAAAAAAAACTGGTGTTGGAGTACGCCCCACGCTATAATCTAAATTGCCGTCGTTTCTTCAACTAACGGAAAAAACGTTGACTCCGATTTCTCGCTAAAATCTATTTCTTAATATAAAAATTACCTTTATTCCTGAACTTTTCAAGATATAAAGCTGAAATATTTAGAAGTAATTTCTTCTTATATGCTATATTTTGACACATCAGTTTTTCTAAATTTAGTTAAGTTTAATTTTGACAGATGGAAATGTTCAAGAAAATGTTACTAAATTTACACCATTTGTGAATTCATCATCTTGAACTGGCTCCAGTTTCCCGGATGCGGTAAAGGAGCGTTCTCCATTTATTCCTCTCCAAGAATGTTTCCTCCTCCATAATTTGCTGTAAATCCAGACCTCTCCCTGCAAGATCATTTCTAACCTGGTCGATCCATCTCTTCCTCAGTGTCGACCTCTTGGTCTCTTGTCTTTCAGTTCTTTCTCAAACCACACTCTAGCTGTTCTTTGTGTGTCCATTCTTTTGAGATGACCGAACCATTTCAGCTTGGCTTCAACACAGATCTCATTAAGAGATTGTTCTACTTGAACAAGATGGCGTATCTTATCATTTTTTATTTTGTCTCTCCTTGTCTTCTGAATCATAGTTCTTAAAAACTTCATCTCCGCTGCTTGTAGTTTGTTGGTATTTCTCTTGGATTGGGTACAGGTTTCTAAGCTATATGTAGTAACAGGTTCAAAGAAGCTCTTGTAGAGTATTAGTTTTGATATTAAAGGAACTTGCTTATCCCAAAGAAGTCCTCTCATGATGTGATAAAATTGTGCTCCTTGTTGAACTCTACTAGTGATTTCTGCAGATGGTTGGTTATCTGCGGACACTACACTGCCAAGGTAACAGAACTGATGTACTTGTTCTAACTTAGTACCATTCAGAGTGACGTTAGTATAGATGTTTTGTCGACTAACGGGCACCACTACCATTTTGGACTTGCTTATATTCAGACCAAATTGCTCGAATAGAGCATTCCAATCATTCAGCTTCTGTTGTATTTCAGCCTAATTTTCACCCCTTATTACAACATCATCTGCAAAGGCTAAAGCTTTAAACTCAGAGGTCTTATTGAGTCTCTTAACTCTCTTCATTATTTAATCCATTACAGTATTGAATAAAAGTGGTGATAGTGCGCTGCCTTGCTGTACAGCCTGCTTTGACTCGAACCACTCTGAATAGCCATCACCTATTTGGACACAACTCTGGTAGTGTTCATATAGCATATTGACTTTATTTATTAAAGCACATGGTATTGATCTATTTTGAACGCATTCCCAGATTGTATTTCTCCGTACACTGTCGTAAGCCTTCTCAATATCTAGAAAAATAAAGATGATGTCTTTTCTTTTTGCCCAGTGCTTCTCTATAATCATCCTGACATAAAATATCAGATCTGTTGTTGCGCTGTTCTGTCTGAAACCATACTGCTCTTCTTCAAGCTGTGGTTCAATGATAATTCTTAATCTGTGTTCTATGATCCATTCCATTATCTTCAGGCCATGAGATAGAAGAGTAATTCCCCTGTAGTTGCTAGGTTTCCATCTGTCTCCTTTCTTAAATAGAGGGACGATAACACATTTAGTCCAGTCTGTTGGTTTTCTTCTTTCCAAATAGTGTTTAGGACTCTAAACAACCACTGCAATCCTTGTACTCCAGCTGCCTTGATCGTGTCAGCGCTTACATCTTTAATGCTGTTACCCTAGCAGAGGCGGTTCTAGCCCTGGGCCGGGGGGGCCCGGGCCTCCCCAGTTTTAGTGAAATAATTATTTTAAAATTCCTTGGTTACTAAATAAATTGATAATTTACAGATATAATTTATCTGATATAAAACAAACTAATGCATTTAATTAAGTTAATTTTTCTTTCAATTTCAAAATTTATTTATTTTATTATATGTAATTTAAACACACAATTGAAACCGTGTATAAATATAATATTTGTAAAATGCGTAGTGCATACACCAAGAGTATTAAACTCTTTTCCCAACTTTATGACATGCAAGTTCAGAAGTTTCCAATGTAGAGAAACCTCCATGCGATGCAAGTGCATCGATATCTCCCCAACTCTTTGACAAAAATGTGAGTGCAACTGTTTCTAATATAGACGAACCAGTACCATTTTATATCAGTGCATCAATCTATGATGGTCCATACCAACCCCGTAAATCAGTTTATAAACAAACATAAGAACAGAAGTTTTAACAGTAAATGGTTTGATAGGTATACATTTATTGAATACTCTGAGAACAAAGATGCTGTTTTCTGTGTCGTCATTTCGTTCAATCTGATTCAAGCAATGCTGAACATGTTTTCAGTAAAACTGGATTTTGCAATTGGAAAAGAATATGAGAAAAACGTGCAAAGCATGCTGATAGTGAATGTTATAAATCTTCAATAGTAAAGTGAAACAGTTTTCTGGTAAGTGAACATAGCAGCACAGTGATTTTGAAGCTAAGCGAGAAACCTCTGGTTATATTGCATAACCGCTCAGCTGTGGCAACAATGGCCCGAGTCGCATTACTTTGTGCTCGGCAAGACATTGGGCTTAGAGGTCATCGCCAAACAGTTTCGGATTATGACAGTGTTAATAATAAAGGGAATTTTGATGAAATTTTAAATGTAATTAAACTAGAAAGTGAATGCACAAGTAAACAGTCTACCAAAGAATGCAATGTACTCATCTAAAGATTCTCAAAATGAATTTCTTGATATCTCAGCTAATATAATAGTTGAACACATTGGAGGAGAGACGAAAAAATATAACAATGGTTATGTTTCCTTAATCCTGGATGAAGTTAAGAGTTGTTAGTAAAGTGGAACAGATGTCCGTATGTGTCAGATATGTAGGACAACATTCTATAGAGGAGCGTTTCATTGGTTTTATACATTTGTCTCAACTGAATGCTGAAAGTGTAGCTAATTCAGCTTTAGAGTACCTTGTTTCAGTGGATTTCGATCCTTGTAAGTGCATTGGACAAGCATATGATAGAGCCGCGGTTCTGTCAGGGAAGATAAACGGTGTGCAGCGTTTATTGTGACAGAAGGTCAATAACCCGTGTGTTTACGTGCATTGTTATGCACATCGCTTAAATTTAGTTTTGGTGGATGTTTCAAAGCCAGTTTGTAGACGTGGTAGGGGACACTTTTGGTTTACTGGAAGCAATTTATGCTTTTCAGTCTGTATCTACTGTAAGACACTAAAAGTTTGTTGAGATACAGAGTGATCTTCATCCAGGAGAACGTGTTTTAGAGATACCTCTTCAAAGTGACACGTTATGGGTATATAAATATAGAGGAGTAATGTATTTTCAGAAACGTTTGCTTCAGTTAAAGCAGCTCTGGAGTATTTTTCAAAGTCAGTTAACAAGAAAGAGGCAGCAGAAGCAAAAGGTTTGTTGAAACAGCTTTGTAAAGTGAAGGTGATGTTTGTGTTACAAATCTTTTCTGATATTCTCGAGCTTGTCAATGGAGCCTCTATGTTCTTACAACAAAAACATGTGGACTTCGGAGGGGCACATAGATTGATCTACGGTCTTGTAAAATCGTTGCAAGAAAAACGAAATGATTATTATTTTAAGGAACTATGGGCGGTTACATGTGACTCTGTTCAGTCGTTAGGCGTGAAAGTTTATAAGCAATCTAGAGTCTCAAGTATTCCAAAGAACTTTTCAGACTACGTTTTATTAATGCCAGTCTCTGCGGAGAAAGAAGAGGAAAATGTCACATTATCAGAGACATGTAAAATAAATCTTTTCGAAATATTAGACAACATGGTAGAAGAGTTACTGCGTAGATTTACTGAAAATGATTTTGTGTGCAATGCAATGGATGCCTGTAACCCAAGAAGTGAAAACTTTTTAAATTTTGAATATTATATATTCTCACGTTCTGTGAAAAGTATAATCTAATCTTCACAGACCGTAAGGTGCTACAGACTGAAATCAGTTTAGCTAAGAATGTATTTAGAGGCAAATATCCAAACACTTCCTCATTCTTTTTTTCTGAACTTCTGGAAATGGAAGTAGCTTTTCCATAGCTACTATTATTTTTCAAGTTGATGCTGACTCTTCCTCTGTCATCTGCTTCTGCTGAGCGCAGTTTCTCTGTCGTGAAACGAATAAAATCCTATTTAAGAGCAACAATGGCAACAAAGAGGCTTTCCAATCTCGCAATTCTTTCAATTGAAAGAGAATTAAGTGGAAAATTACTTCACGACCCTTCTGATATAGTGAACCAGTTTGCCCAGAATAGAAACAGAAGAATAAATTTATGTGACAGTGAAATATGCTATTTTTTTTACCAATGATAGTTTTTAGCCTCCATTTCTCATTTTGCAAAAATGAGGAAAAAGTAGACTAATGAGATCGATCCGGGAAAATGTCTGGCCCCCCCAGATTTAAGCTTCTAGAACCGCCACTGTACCCTAGGTTTTTTCATGTTCTTTAGGGCATCTTCCACTT
The DNA here is from genome assembly GCA_946902985.2 of Meconema thalassinum. Lineage (NCBI taxonomy): Eukaryota > Metazoa > Arthropoda > Insecta > Orthoptera > Tettigoniidae > Meconema > Meconema thalassinum. The sequence goes on along the minus strand of OX336388.2, from coordinate 931,256,784 downwards.
CCATCCATGTTAGAGGGTACTCCATATCTGGGATATTTTCTTCTTTTCTAGGCTTCTTTTGTTTGGTATTTGAATTTTGATCATTATATAATTTTTCGATACTGTCCCATCTCGTCTTGAATATCTTTCGTACAGCTGACTGAGTTCATGTAATTTCTCTTCTTTCTGACTTTCTCTGTCCCTTAGTTTCCTTACTTCATTTCTCTCTCTATTGCTCTTCGGACAGTTTCATTCCACCATGGGGTTTCTCTCTCTTACTCTGCTGCTTGTTTTGCCAATAATATTTACTGCAGTATCTACCTGGATTTTCTTAAAATGTAAGCCATTCTAATTCAGCTGATCCAGTCTCATATTTGGTCAGTTGGTCTCTAATCTTCATCTGGTATTCAGTCCTCTTATCTGGTTTATCAAATTCCCAAACTTTTATCCTGGGTTTACGTTTGGTATTCACCTTTCTTTTCAGGATGTTTCCTAGGACAGCTACCATTTGTAAATTATTATTTAAAAATAAAATTATTTTTAAAAGCCTATTGTAAAGTAAAGAGAGAGCTTCAGGGACCATCCCTGAAAAAATTCATTTACTTCCTGTAAGTTTCTGAGGAAAAGGTAAATGAAAGAAAATCCACAGCCTGCTTCCAGTCTCCGACCGGGTCAGGAATGGAATGAATGAAGCCCCCATCTAGCGGCGAGGATATGAACTGTGCCGGCTGCCGAGGCCTGACGCACTCCCCTGGGGCAATGATTAAATGAATGACAGATGAAATGAAATGATAGTGGAGAGTGTTGCTGGAATGAAATTTTGACAGGGAAAACCGGAGTACCCGGAGAAAAACCTGTCTGCCTCCGTTTTGTCCAGCACAGATCTCACATGGAGTGACCGGGATTTGAACCATGGACCCAGCGGTGAGAGGCCGGCGTGCTGCCGCCTAAGCCACGGAGGCTACAGAAAAGGTAAATAAGAAGTTGAAAATTAACATGGACAGTGTAGGACATTCTGGAGTCCCTTAGGCATACACAGACCAGTTTCCAAGACATGCAAAAGATACTGAGACACCAGGGATTGGTTAACAGATGTAGGATAGGCAGCTTGAGGTGACAACAGCACATCAGGACCGATACATTATATTCAAACAATGGTGATTTCTGTATAATATAAATTTGCTGTCTTGGTTACCAACTATAAACTGCATTGAGCCTGCCTGATCGAGAGTAGCTGTTTTTAATTGTCCACAATTGCCTCATAAAATGGAATTGGGTGATCTTCCTGAAAATGACATCAACATATTGATCACAAACATGCTACAACATGTATATATCAGTGCCAACAGACACCACACACAGTGGAAACTGCACTGTGTATGACAACCAGCTGCTATAGTTCAGCAGTAAAATATGCATTGTCAAGTATACACTTGTACCTGCCTTCATGTTGAATGGTATAAACCAAGGATAGCCAGAAACTTTGGTAGTGTGACAGACCTTGCAAGCGAGCAATAACTGTCGGAGAGCTGCACACTTCTATGCCAGTCGCAGCAACTCCTCACCTCCACAGCTGTCTGAAGAAGGGGCTGAGTAAGATAGGACAGTACTCATGCGGCTCCATTTGCATACCTTTTGTCGTGAAATACTTTGATACTAGTATTACCCGTCGCGGCTTCGCCCGCGAATATTCTAGTTGTAAAGAGTACACTTAGCAAAATCTCAATCATGAATGCTATGACTGATTTACCCTTGGTATGAATAATCAGACTTGATCAATTCAGCTACTGGTGCAGTGGTTAGGTGTTTGTCATTCCTTCATAGGTATATCAGAGCGAAGTTAGTTTTCTGGGAATATCACAGACACTGTTAATTTAAGGGCCTTTAAATGTGGTTTTCGGAGACCCTTTATAGTCGGGTGAAAATGACCTTTCGTACCACACTCACACGTGAAAATTGCATGAAAAAATTCTCGAGTGCCCCTTGACCCCCTTACGCGCATTATACTGTATGTATTGATGAATTTTACAGCTTAATTTTGTTCAGTGATAACCTTATAACTGTCTGGAAACTTTCACAGTAATGTAATAATTGGAATTGCATTGCGTCTTACAGAAATAGATGGACCTGTGAGATTCTGTTACCATGGTTACCGTGTTGCATTCTTTCATTATTTCTTTGTAAATATACATGTTTTAAGGTATTTATTAAATTGTGAGGCATTTAAAGAGTAAGTGAGTGCGATTCGCTTATGCATTGGGTTATGCTGAACCTGTAGGTACCCCATATGTGTAGGTTGGTGTTAATGGGACCTTATTTTCGGTACAAAACTGGAATGGGACCTTAGCAGAATAATATAGTGAGGGATTGGTTAATTGCCAATTCAATCAGCAAAAATATTAATGTATTGTTACAGATTACTGATAAACATGAGCAACAAAAGTTACATGTTAGTTATTTAATTGGCCCTAATTCATGTTGTCTCTTTTACTTTATAGTTATTTTATGCCCCACCAAAACGATTTTATATTAGGCATTAAGCGGTAAAAAAGAAAGGGGGGTTCTGCAAGAGTATATAATGCCTTTTTTCTCAGTCGCTGTATGTACGCTGAACATATTGAATTATCTCTTTTAGCCTCAAAAACTAAACTTTACTTTCATTCATTTTTAAAAGGGTGTGGCGAAAGATCTTTGGCATCTTTTCCATTAAAACTCCCCTCTGCTTGTCAATATGCAGTTACAAGCGAGCAATTTGGTTGGCGGAGAATGACTAGCAGGGCCATGTCGAATCAATCATGTAACATCAGCTGGATCGTTTCCTTCATTGCTCGCATGCAGCACACAGTGTCCGCATGAAATTTTGTACAGCATGAGCATCACTGGTATAAACCTTCATCAAATAGAGACTGGTTTTTTTCATTCTTTAATGTTTATTTGCTTGTTTGTGAGAATGGAAACGGCAACAATGCATATTGCTCATTATCTGCCTGTAGTTAGTGCATATCACTTTGTATTTAAACCTGTTCTTGAGGTTTGAACATTGCACTTATTCCCTTCAACAACATGGAAGTGACAATTATTTTCTCTAACATCATCATCATCATCATCTTGCACAGTTTCCAGCCACTGGCCGGGTCTGTTTGGAACACAAGCCTCTCCAACGTCTTCTGTCTTCCCACTATCTCTCAGCCTCCACCCTTGTCCAGTCTTCTGCTCTCTTCTTCACGCTTTCTTCCACCCCCTTCAGCCACCTGTCTCTCGGTCTCTTTCCTTCCCACTTCGTCTCGTGTACTCTCCTGGGTATCCTCTTCTCCTCCATTCGTTTTACATGTCCATACCATCTAAGTCTAGATTTCTCTATACCATCCTGTAATGGTTCCTCCTTCATTAATTCTCTGGTCCTCTCATTTCTTATTCTGCCCATCTTTGTAGCTCCAATACTGCTTCTCAAGAACCTCATCTCACTGGCCTGTATTTTGCTCTTCTCCCTTCCTTTCATAACCCAGGTCTCCGAGGCATACGTCAGGATAGGGACATAGTACGTCCGATACATGATCTTTTGCTGTTCTGAGGGACATCCTTGCTCCATAACATGCTTCTCACACTCCTCCGAAATGCTTCTGCCTGCATCCCCTCTCATTTATTTCTCTATTGTTTCTTCCATTATCTTGTATCAGGCTTCCCAGATACTTGAAACTCTCCACTTTCTTCAGCTGTTCCCCACCAATTGTTATTCCCGTTGTGGTTCTTTCCTTCTTCCTTGTTGTGATCACCATCTCACTCTTATTTATGCTAAATTTCATCCCATATCCTTGTATTATTCCTTCCCACACGTCCAACTGTTCCTGTACCTCCTCCTCCTTGTTTCCCCAAATCATCAAATCATCTGCAAACACAATTGCTTTCATCTTTCCTTCCCCAATTACCGGTACTTGTGCCACTCGCGTCATTATGTCATCCATCACCACAATGAAAAGTAACGGTGACAGTGCACTTCCTTGTTTCAGGCCGTTTCTCTGTTCCAACCAGTCCGATCTCTCTCCTCTCACTTTCACACAGCTCACGCTTCCCTCGTACATCTCCTTTATCCTCTTTATAGTCCATTTCTCTACTCCTCTATCCTCCAGGGACTTCCATACTTTGTTTCTGCATACACTGTCATATGCTTTCTCAATGTCCAGGAAGGCCATCAGTAGATCTGTTCCATACTCATAGTGCTGTTCTTGTAACTGCCTTACAGCAAAAATCAAATCCACTGTGGACCTTCCTGCTCTGAAGCCATGTTGTTCTTCCCTCATCCCTCCTATCCTTGTCCTAATTCTCCTTTCCAAAACTTTCTCGAATATCTTTGCACAATGACTCATCAGTGTTATTCCCCGATAGTTTCTGCAATCTGTTCTACTACCTTTCTTGAAGATCGGGACAATTATTCCTTTTTTCCAGTCCTCTGGGGTCTTCCTTTCCTTCCATGCTGTCCTCATCACTCGGTACAACCACTGTATCCCCACTTCTCCTGCTGCTCTCACCATCTCCACACTCAACTCATCCACACCCGGTACCTTCCCTCCTTTCATCTTCCTCACTGCATCTTCCACTTCTTTCCAAGTTAAGTCCTTTTGTGTTTTCAGTTTATCTTCCTCTTCCCCGATTTCTTCCTCCTCACCATCTTTTCCATTTGGGTTCAGAGGTTCTTCAAAATATTCTTTCCACATTTTCTTCAGTTCTTCCCTATTTTCTATCTCTTGTCCCCTTTTGTTCACCATTTTTACATAATCCGTAGGATCCTTCCGCCTCTTATTTTTTACCATCCCATACAGGACCTTTTTTGTACCTTCACTATCCTCCTTCATCAGCTTTGTCCACTCTTCCATCTACTTTCTTCTCTCCTCAGTCACTACTCTCTTCGCCTCCTTCTTTCTTTCCTGGTACTCTTCCCTTGTCTCTACTGTCCTATTTTGATACCACCTTCTAAAGGTTCTATTCTTTTCCCTTACTATATCTTTTGTCTTCTCCTTCCACTATGGTGTTTCCTTCCACCTCTTCTTACTACTTGTCCTCCCACATACTGCTTCTGCTGCACCTACTAGTGTCTTCTTAAATCTAGCCCATTCCTCTTCCACCCCTCTTTCTTCATCTGTTGGAATTCCTTCCTTTACCATTTTGAGGTACTCGACCCTTCTATCCCCTTCTTTCAGTTTCCATATCCTTATACGTCTTTCCTGGTTCTCAGTCCCTTTCTTCTCCTTACTCCCTCTCAGGTTCATTACCAGCAATCGATGGTCGCTATCCAGGTTCTCCGATGGTATAACCTTGATGTCCGTGATGTTCTTATTTAGTTCTTTCTCATACAGTATATAGTCGACCACCGACTTCCTAGTCAAGTCATCACTGTACCATGTGATTGTGTGGCTCTCTCTTTTCTTAAACCAGGAGTTCCCAACTAGCAGGCTGTTCCTCTGGCAGAGGATTATAATTATAATGAATTGTAAATCTCCTTGCCTATAATTATTATTAATTCATTGTGCAAAGAAGCTGGTACATTTTAACTCTTTTCATTTTTTAAAGGCTGCTGAAAGTGCATCAATGCTGAGATGTGACCCATTGCTCCAAGTGTGGGTGAAATCAGAATCATTGGACTCGGAGTATCAAAATGCAGCAGAAGACTCAAGTGTGGGTACTGAGGTAAGTTTTCAAGAAGTACATCCTGAAAAATTCCGGATCTGACTTTAACTCATTGGCTTTATATTTGTTAACAATCTTTTCTTTAACCCTGCGTAAGTGTGACACGGTCTCTTGTTCCGGGCCTCACAACAATGCTATTTAAATTTCCGACTGTTGAGGCTAAGAAGCTGTACTTTGTTATACCTTCCTCTGTTGCGACCCCGCACGTGCAACTAATATTGCCAGTCATGGGAAATTGACCATTGTGACAACTCACTACAACACGGTTCCTGAGACCAGCAACAATTTTTGCGTTACGTTCAGTGTAGCTATGAGGTAATTAGCATATTTTTATTATGGCTTATTTCTTGAGATGATTGCTTCCATATTGAAGAGTTATCGAACTATTTGTTCCAGCCTATATTTTACTGTATTTTAGGTAAAATGGGCTATGAAAGAGAACAAAAACGATTACAAAGGCTACTTGAAACTGTTTCTACTGATTCTGAACCGGAAACATGATGATTCTTCAGAAGATGACGTAGAGGACGTGCTGGAAGTTCGAGAAGAGAATTCGGAAAGGAAACGAGATTTGAATCCTGATGAGGATGCAGAATCCTTGCGACGGCATTATTATCACGGAGGTGAAGACTCTTACTTTTATTATGGTAGGGATGAGACGAAGCGGAAAATTTATCCCCCTCCCAAAAATATTAGAACACGTCAGAAGAATATTATAACGCACCTTCCAGGTGTCAGAGGATCAGTTAGAGGAAAGACCTATCCTCTCGAGGTTTGGAGACATTTTTTTGATCGAGAGATAATTGAAATTATTCTAAAATTTACAAACCAACATATTACCACTCACGCAAAAGAAAATATAATCAAGAATATCACGTTTGTGAGGTCGACTGTAATGACATGGAAGCTCTCTTGGGCCTTCTCATTTTGAGTGGAGAAGTCCAATAGGTTAAATTTAGAAGAACTGTTCTTCACAGATGGAAACTTCCCAGAAATCTTTCGGCTAGTTACGTCTTAGCAACGTTTCTCTTTCCTACTCAGCCATATATGTTTTGACAATATTGAGACCAGGCAGCAGAGGCTACTGTCTGATAGATTGGCTCCAATTCGTGATCTGTTCGAATGTGTTCACATATGTGTACAATATTTCAGCTTGAGTCAGTTTGTTACAATTGATGAAATGCTATTAGGTTTCAGGGGAAAGGCTACTTTCCGGAAGTACAGACCTTCGAAACCTAACAAATACGGCATCAAGGTATATATGCCTTATGTGATGCAAAGGTATTTTATACTTAAAAAATGGAAGTTCATGTGCCTAGGGCACATAGAAGTATTATGCAAAAACTGTGAATGAATTTTCAAAATAAATGTGCAATGTTTACGGGCGACCTTACTTCATAAGATTAATTGGAGGATTATCCACAGTATGCTGTAACAGCCCGAAGAATGCAATGGAGAGATTAATACAGCCATTTCCGGGACGAGAAGGAACGTTAGAGCGGACAACTGGTTCACCAGCGTTGAGCTCTGTGAAATCTTGACCAGTCAGTATAAACTCATGCTGCTAGGCACCATTTGAAAAATCAAGCGCCAGCTTCCACCTCAATTCACTCAAGGACAGTCCAGGCCTACCCCATCCAACGTCTTTGGATTTCGTGAAGATTGTACTCGTCTGTCATATATTCCTAACAAACGAAAGATTGTGTTACTAATTTTATCGATGCACGATGATGACTTCGTCGATGAAGAAACAGAGAAATCAGATATGATTTTGGACTACAATAAAACTAAAGGCGGTGTCGATGTCATAGACCAGCTCTCTGCAAATTATGATGTGGCCAGAAATACAAGATGTTGGCCTATCATGGTGGTATTTTATTCTCTGATAAACCTTGCTGGCATAAACAGTCAAGTTATTATAAGTCAGAACGCACCAACCCAGAATATAGTACGGCGAAAATTTATCACAGGGTTGGGAATGAGTATTTTACAAAGCCACCTTCTGCGTGAGAGGATTGCTGTCGTCTGCAAGCTTGAAATGGTACAAGATGATTGGCCTGTACGTCTCTTTGGACGCTGTCAAACTTGTAATTGGAAACAGAACAGAAAAATAAAATTGTATTGTAGATAGTGCAATAAGTTCATGTGCCTAGGGCACATAGAAGTATTATGCAAAAACTGTGAATGAATTTTCAAAATAAATGTGCAATGTTTACGGGCGACCTTACTTCATAAGATTAATTGGAGGATTATCCATTACTTACTTCATAAGCCACAGGCTTACACGAGATTTATTATGTGCCACATTTCCAAAACTGACACAACATAGGTATGATATATTTGTATCAAATTATTTTTTGTCGTTTTTGCTATTTAAATAATTTGATTTTACTTGGGATTCCCTTTTCTGATTTTTTCCTTTGTTTATGTTATCTCTATGGGTCTGATTTTACTTGCAAGTCTGTTTTCCTTCTGTGAGTTTGAATAAATACATTTTGTGTGAAATCTGATCTATTCTTACAATTCACAATTTAATAAACAAAATAAAATACCCGGTAGAGACCGGCCACACGAATCATGTTCAATATTTCGCCACACTTACGCAGGGTTAATTATCCATACTTCCTGCCAAAATATTGTATATAATACAGGTTAAACTTATTGGACTCCAGCTACTAGTGTCCCTCTTCCCTCTTTCCTTTGTGAACAGTTTTCACCAGAGCCTCCTTTGAATCTTAAAACTGTGATATCGTACAATATCTTGAACAATTCCCCATATCGATTCATACCTTCTGCTTATCTGAACCCTAAAGCCCTGAAATGGAAAGTAATGAAATTACCTGTAATTCGTACTTTCTTGACAGTATATTTGTTACTTTAATCGAGTAAATTTTTTTGATTAATCATTCAATTTTGCAGTGTATGCTTCCTCCTTTCCATTTATTAAACATGTTCTTGAATATCAATATGTTAATTCAATCAGAGGCGGCTCTAGAAAATGCGGGGCCCCAGGCGATATATATATATATGTATCGCCGCAAATTCTTCCCCAAGCCTCCTACAGTATAATCTGAAATAGGGTTTGTAAAAATTATAACAAAAGGAAAAACAACAAAACCGACTCCACGAAAATCCAACTAATTTTATACTCTTTAGCCTACTATATGCCTACAAAATTAATTTTTACAATTTCTGTTTGATTTAAAAAATGGAAAGTCGAAAGGGCTGCAAAGTCAAATAACTCATAATTTAAATACATAAGACGGTGGAAAAAAGAAATATTTAGCCTACATGAATTTAACTGATTCACAAAAGACTAGACAAACAAACTGACAATAAAGTTTTATAATTTTCTACTCTTTAATTTATTCTAAAAAAAACCTTCTTTTCTTCTTTTTACAGCCTTGAATAATAAAAATTTGTATTATATACAAAGTCTGCTCTACGTTATCTTTTAAGTTCATCAAAAAGCTACTTTTCTACTTTTTGCTGCACTAAACTGGTCAATTAAATCACTGAAATTAACATTTGAGGTAACATCTCGCTCAATAGATAAAATGGACAAAGAAGAGAGTCTTTCTTGAGATATAGTTGATCGAAGATAATTTTTTATTAGCTTTAGCTTGAAGAATGATCGTTCTGCAGAAGCGACAGATACTGGTGTTGTCAAAAGAACTCGTAAAGCCACATATATGTTAGGGTAGACATCCACTAAGTTGTCTTCAATCATATTTTTTAATACATTAGTCATTGTCACATCTTCTTGGATAGTCATGATAAACATTTTCAGCTCTTGATACAAGCCCTCGCTATCTATATCAGAGCAACTTGTACTTCCTGACTTCAATGTAAGTGTCTTTTGAAGGCGGTTACAACTTTCCAAAAGGTCTTCATCTGGTGTATTCTTTAAAGAATGCAATCTGTAAAGGAACCCAAAACTTGATTCATACTTTTTTAGCTCAACAAATCGTTTTTCAGTACTCTCAGCAATTACCATTAGGAAAAAGTCAGTTCGAAACAAATCTTCTGCACTTGAGCTTATTTCGTCTTCATTTTCATAAGAAAAGTGGGTTTTCTTTTTTCTTTGGAATTTCAAGCTCATTCGCTATTTCATTTCCAGTAATAATTGCAGAAACTGGGCCACTGACCCTGTACTCAACCAACCAAGATAAAAACTTTTCAAGATGGTTAACGGCGGACGCAAGGTCCATGTCTGCTCTCTGCCACAACTTGCTAATAAACTGAATTTTTACCAACACATCATACCATACTACTAATGATATTATGAAATCATATGAAAGTATTTCATTTCTCAAAGAGTTGCACTCACTACCTGTTGTAGAATCGTTTGTTGAATCTGACAGCTCGTCCAGACACTCAACAATTTCTTTCAGTTGGTAACGAACTGCCTTAACACTTTCCACTCGGCATTCCCATCTAGTTTCCAATAGTGGCTTTAGAGTAATGTTAATGTTTGTTTTGTTTTTCAGAATGCTCCATCTATTAGAAGAGGCAGAAAATAACACATAAAGCCTTTGCAGGGTCCCAAAGAAACATTTTGCTTTTATGCATGATGACGCTGCATCACACAACAACAAATTCCAACTATGACATCCGCACGGTGTAAAAAAACGCTAAGGAGTTCTCTGATAATATTCTTGTTTTTACTCCGCTGTAGTCACCCCGCATATTAGACCCATTATTGTAGCCTTGGCCTCGACAGTCGTTGATATCAAGGCCAAGGGTTTTTAGCTCAGCCATTACACATTTGGCTAAGTTTTCTCCAGTAGTGCTTTCAACGGGTAAAAAACCTAAAAAACTTTCTTCAATATGGCCTGTGCAAACATTCACATATCTTAAAATCAGTGACATCTGTTCAGTACGACCAACATCTGTAGTACAATCAAGAATAATGGAATAATATTTTGCTTCTCTGATGTGGCTCAAAATTGTTGCTTTTACTTGATTTGCCATAAGTTCTATCAATTCATTTTGAGTATTTTTTCCAAGATAGTGAGCGTGAAGCTTGTTCTCTTCAACTTGATCAACATGAACTTTCAAAACGGGGTCAAATTTTGCTAACAATTTAATAAGGCCAAGAAAATTACCACTATGGTTTGTACTCAAGTTCTCTCTGTGACCTCTAAAAGCAAGGTTATGTGCTGCCAAATAATCTATAACAGCCAACACTCTCTCCAAAATGTCTCTCCACCGTTTTTTCTCAAGTTCAATATGTTTTTCCAACTTATCTTCTACTGTTACTCCTTTTTTAAGTCCTTTTTCTAACTGTACCCACTTCAACACGGAAGCCAAATGGTCTGGAGCAGTGTCATGCAATTTAAGATAAGCTCCCAAATTTTTCCAGTTATTCATTCGACTGTCACATAGTGAAGACGTGTTTGATGTTGATAATAGGCGACGGGCAAAACAATAAACTTTATCTTGTTTTTGGGAGTAGACTAAATAGCGCCAATCCTGTTTTCCTTAATTGGGAAGAATTCTGGTGTAATAAAAATTAGAAAAATGCCTATTATTTTTGTCTAGCGGGTAAGTTGTATTGTCAATCCTTATTGGGCCTTGTAAAACCAAACTATACCTATCCATGTCATTGAGAGGATAATCCCAAACACCAGGATCATTGCTTATGCAAACTGACGTTGGTGTGGGTTCTTCTACAGTATCTGTACCTGCAGCTGTAAGTGCATCAGGCTCTCTAAAAACTACGTTTCCAATGTCGGACATTGGTAGACCTATAATAGGCTCCATTTCTTCAACCTCCGGCTCCGATGTGTCATTTGGTACAAAGTAAAGTTTAGAGGCAGAGTTAGAGCCAGAAGTATTGGTATAAGATTTAATTCCACTACCATCTTCAACTTTTTCCTCAATACTAACACTTAAGTTACGACTACTGCTCACAAATTTATCCAAGGAACCACTAATCTTTGTTTGATAATTTTCCCAGGAAGCCTTCTTTTTTCTTTTCACATTTCCAGACTCATATTTTCGACCTACGTCTCTATCACGTTTACAATTTCCCGACATGCTCACCCAATAACATAACAATATTCCAATATATTTCTGAATCACAAAGGTTTATTGAGGTTAACTGGTTAAGTTTACACAAATGCACTGCTAAAACAGCATCACAGCCAGCCACAACTACTGAAGTCTGCAAACAGCACAAAGCACAGTGAGTCATCAACTACGTAGATTGTAGTGGCTGTGGCATTGCCGCGCGGGTGAGTTAGCGTGCTGTGAGAGGGGTGGGAGGGGTAGCGTCTCTCTTTCTCTTGTTTCGCCCGCGATCACTCTAGTCAGCTGTACTGGGAGCACCAGAAAGGAAGAGAGAGAGGTAGATTTATATATAGCCACAACGGTTACATTACGGTAGCCCTTCTGAGACGTAAGCAATCAACTGCCATGCTGCTGCTGCTGCTGCGTTCAAAGCGACATTATGATTCATGCACGCTTAATTTATAATTATAATTTAATTTATAATTTAATAACTGATTCATAATGATAACTGTATATTTTTATTATTACGAACCCCCCCCCCCGGGGCCCTCAAGTGCGCACCGCCTGGTTCGCCTGTTCCTAGAGCCGCCTCTGAATTCAATATCTGCTATCAAAATTTAAATGAATGTCTTCACCCCTCAAGCATCTAAGAAAGTTAAATCACATCTAGTATAGTAATAAAAATGTATTTCCAAAAATGACTCCATGTCAGAAAAACTCGGCAATTTTTCTAGGTTTATGTCGCGTCTTGTTTGGGGTTTCACCTAGGAACACCAAGCTGGATCATCAGTGGGCTCTTGGTGTAGATGCCCGGAACCCCACAGGAGTACCGAACTGTGCGCTACCTCCCTTCTTATGAAGCACACCTGCACTTCTTTATTGTGAGAGCTAAAACCACAAGCAGGCTTTCACCTCCCTATGAAGGCTTCCAAAAAGATGGTATATTAGCTTTCACGGCCAGTGAATTAAAACTCAGCAATTTTTCTAGGTTTATGCCTGTGGGGGTCCGGGTACGGGCACCAAGAGCCCGCTGATGAGCCAGCTTGGTGTTCCTAGGTGAAACCCTACACAAGGCACGGTATAAACCTATAAAAATTGCTGAGTTTTAATTCACTGGCCATGAAAGCCAGTATACTAAATCCTTGTCAGCCATCTCCAGGCCTACTATTTTCAGGTCAGCTATTTAGCCTATTTGGATGGTGTTATACAAAAATGGGTTACCGTAACCCACAAAAATTTTAAAAATTACTTATTGGCATATCTGTGTAGGTAAAATGACACTATATTAAGCAAAGATGATTTAACCACCTTTCTGTATTACTATGCCATCTAGCAGCCAAACTGTCACGTTACCAGCCATTGTGTGTTGAATTTTGAACTTGATTTACTCCAAACTTAGGTGGGTTAACCCATTTTTGCATAACACCGTCCATTTAATGATACTAAACTGTATTCGTAATTGTCAGGTTGATTACATATAAGATGAAAATGTTAATGGCTGGTGTGAAAGTAATTCTCTCAATTATTTTCTATAAAAGTATTTACGGTATGACCATCTAAACAAAAATATTTGTTAAATGTTTTTCTCAATAAATAACATTAAGTTCCGGTAAGAGTTTAAGCCAAGGACCAAAGTAATGAAAGGCTTTAATGGAATTTTAATTGTTGAACAGAATGAATTACTATCTTGCTGTAAGGATTATTTTGACACACTACTGAACTGCCCTGGTCCAGAATTGCCAGTTGCCAAACATACCTGTCGTCCTACACAGAATCATATACCAGAGCCCATGTATGAGGAGGTGCTGAGGTAGTGACAACATTCCAGCTGAACTAATTAAATTTGGAGAAGTAATACATGTGAACTCATTTTAAAAATTTGGCAAAATGAAACTTTACCGGTAGAATGGTAGGAATCTCTCTTGGTGCCTGTACATAAAATGTGCGACAAGAGAGATCTTCGTAATCATCGGGGGATATCTATGGTTAATATCGCTTATGAAATGTTGTCTTTTGTTTGGAAATGTAAAACAAAAATACTGGAATGCAGCCGAAATAAATCAGAAACCTCTATGGAGATCAAATTGGCAGGTGAAAAGCTGAAGGAAGTAGGAGACTTCTGTTACTTAGGAAGCAGAATAACCAGTGATGGACGAAGCAAAGAGGATATAAAAAGTAGGTTGGCTCGGGCAAGAAAAGCATTTCTACAAAAAAGGAATCTGCTGACATCGAATATAGATTTAGGTATTAGGAATTCATTTTTGAAAGCCTTTGTCTGGAGCGTGGCGCTCTATGGAAGTGAAACTTGGACTATTGGTGCAGCAGAAAAGAGGAGAATTGAAGCATTTGAAATGTGGTGTTACAGGAGAATGATGAAGATCAGATGGGTAGATAGGGTTACAAACAAAGAGGTATTAAGACGAGTGGGAGAGGAGAGATGTTTCTGGCGACTGCTAATGAAGAGAAGAGATAGGTTGGTAGGACACATACTAAGACACCCAGGAATAGCAAGCTTAGTTATGGAAGGAAGGGTCGAGGACAAGAACTGTAGGGGTAGACCAAGGTTAGAATATGTTAAACAGATTGCCTCGGATGTAGGGAGTGGTAGCTATGTAGAGATGAAACGATTAGCTCAGGACAGGGAGGCATGGAGTGCTGCATCAAACCAGTCAAAAGACTGAAGACTCAAACAACAACATCATCATCATTGGTAACTTATCAGTATGGCTTCCATTGCCTGTTTATTGAATTCTTCAAGGCAAATGACTCTATTCACAGAGAAAGTTTATGGAACATCATAACAGAATTTGGCTTTCCTCTTAAACCCATAAACCTGTGTCAATTATGTATGGATGACAACCTAAAAAAATGCTCTTTCACCTCTACATTTTCACATTGCACTTGAGTATATTATCAGGAAATTACAATTGGTACCAGTGCCAGCGGACATTCATTTTGGAAATTTTCATGAAGTATATGCATACGCTGATGATATAGTACTTACAGGAAGACATGAAATTGAAATAAGTTATTGTATTTGCAGAGCTAGAGTAAGCAGCCCTAAAGGTTGGCCTGAGAGTAAATGACAAGAAACCCCAGAACATGACAAAATAATAATAATAATGTTATTTGTTTTACATCCCTTTTAACTTGAAACTACTGAGGCGTTTAGAGACGCCGGGGTGCCAGAATTTTGTCCCAAAGGGGATCTTCTGCAGCGTGCTTGTAAATCTACTGACATAGCAACCTCACATTTGCGCACCCTTAAATGCCAACTGACTGCACTAGGATTCAATCCTACAACCTTGGTCACAGCAGGTGCGAACGTTACTGCTGTGCCACACTGCCAGCCCAGTATTTGACAGTTAAGAGGAATAGTGATCTAGATGGTAAACACTTACCTTTCATAATAGACACACATAAATTTGAAAAAGTGGACCAATTCAAGTTTTTGGGAGTTATCATTAATGAACAAAATCACTGACAACTGGAAATTGAACAGAGAATACAAAATGCTATTTTTGGGGGGGGTATCTTGCTAGGATCCACCCGGTATAATAACAACTGTTTCTAGACAAGGCTATGTTTGTCAAATGTCCATGCCACATGGAAAACATCATGTATGTGTAAGCCTAATTAGGTGTTTTGTGTTCTTATGTGGTTTCTCTGACTGTGTTCTAGGATAGTCTTGAACTTGACATTGCTGCAGTTGATAAGCCGAAATGTTCACAAGATGAAAAGTCCCCACATGTGGTAAGTTACTTGGAATTTGTATTCATCAATTTGGAAGTACAGTGAAACCTCTCTGTAATGGACACCCTTGGGACCGTAAATACTGTCCGCTAAAGAGAGGTGTTCACTATAGAGAGGGTTAGAGAAAATAATTGCAATTCGGCACATGTACTTGTGCAGTATGTGTACTTGCATGAAAACGTAGGATCACGCGCGGTAAAACAGTCCAGTTTCGTCCGCATTCAAAATGTATTCCGGCGAATAGCCGTGATTGATGGAAGGCAATTTTTCTTCCCAGCTTGAAACATTATCCATATCAACAATGGAGGATTCTCCACAAATTGCTCTAAATTTTATATTGTGGCACTTTCTGAAATTCTCGAGGCAGCCGTTCGAGGCTTTGAAATCTCCGATACCTAATTCTACCGCAAAATCCAATGCTTTGGCTTATATCGTTGGTCCAGACATAGGGATGTTCTGACTTCTTATTTTGCTGAACCACCCTACCACTGGCTTATCAATAACAGCACCATTACCACTTTGAAACCATCTAATTTTCAGCTCATTACCATTAGGATGCCATACCTTAATTATCTCTTCTTGTTTTTTCACAATTTCTGCTGCCTGTGTCTTTCCAATCTTAAACACTTCACATGGTTTGCATACACCACATTTATCATTTGTGATAATCTACAATGTCTACTTTCTCTTTTAATCATCATCATCATCATCATCATTTCCCCTTATCCAGCTCCTGCCGGGTCGGGGTATTTATGGCACTTCTCTTTTAAGTTAAACTTTTACAAGGAGCCATTTCAAATGCACTCACTTGCTACTGTACTGTAACGCACAGGTCCTACAATAGATTTAAGAAGTTTCATTATAAAACTGACCAGATAGTGAAAGTATCCCGACCATTTCAAGTTCACGAGAACAATGAAAGCGATACCTTTAGGTCTAGGTTTATTTTTGGAGCAGTGCAGAAGATAGGGGCTGGGAAGGTCAGTGCTAACTGGCTTCCAGGAAGCACAGGATGTGTCGAAAGTACATTAACACAAAAGAGTGCTCATACAAGACTAATAGACCTACAGAAATGCGATTTCTTTTCGAAACAAGTGTCCGCTAAGAGAGGTTGGTTCATTTATTTTAAATGCGGCCGGGGTGTCCGTGTCCGTAATAGCAAGTGTCCGCATACGAGAGATTAATTACTAATATACTTAATAGGGGTTTGGTCACGAACCTAAAAAATCGTCCGTTATGAAGGGGTGTCCACCTTAGAGGAGTGTCCATTAAGAGAGGCTTCACTGTATTTGGAAATCCAGTGGCACCGGCACACAAAGCCTGAGAACACAGACTCGAGTCCCTCTGTGGTCGGACATATTCATTCTCTAACTTCCATGTGTGTATTCCATGACCGAATAACCTTCATTTCTCAATAACTGCATACTTCCATTTTATTTATTAATTTATTTATTATTTATTGATTCATTCATTCATTCATTCATTTCAGGAGGAGGGGGTTGCGGAAGAATTAGTTAAATTGACATTGAGTGATTCAAAGTCTTTTCCCATCCCAATCACTTGTAATTATCGAGGTTTTACTATAAGCAGCAAGAAAGTTTCTAGTTTTACGGTACTTGGCTTAAACATAAAATGTGATAAAAATGTCCGGCATAACTCAACAAATTGCTAGCGTTTCGCCCCAGTGTACCAATTGGACTCTTCAGTTGGTAAAGGTACACCTACCAAGAAGCGTAGCTGGCACACACTGAGAAGGCCATTGCAAGACGTTTCGCTACATGTGTAACTATGTCACGAGCAAGCCAGTGCACCACCATACCAACTGATGAGCCCAATGGTACACTGGTTTGAGCTGACCAGATCAATTTTTCAAAATATTGAAATTTCTTTGAAATTTGATGCAGTGTCATTATGCTCATTCAGACTAGAAAACATCCTGGATCCTTTGGGCAACAGTTTACTTCAATATCTGTTATGGTGTTTGAGGCTTTTTTCAGTGTTGCCTTAGTAAACACCACGTCACCAAGATACGGCTAGTACACCAGAGTTTACTATAGGTTAAGTCTATTGTACAACCTATCTTGTTAGTTCAATTCTTCTGTTCTATTGTTGCTGCCATAGAACAATGCTGAATAGAATTATCCTTATGAAAACTTTTTGATTCCTCTATTGATATACAAAAGTGGAATCTGTATTACATTCACACAAAGCTTTGGATGACAAATTCTCTTATTGATAAATTTAACTTGATGCTGCAGTAGACATTACAGCTGTGCAGTTAGCAAGCAGTCCTGGGTTAGATATCTGTGTTGAGATAAACAGCTATTGCTTTTCTCTTTTCTTTATTGTGACAAAACCATGCAAATTAATTTTATCATTTTTGTTTTTGGTTTATTTCAGCCTAATTATTGTGGTTGTCAATACAAATGCCACCTGTATGCTGAAGAATTCACTGAACTCAAGAAAACACTCTCCAAATATTTCAGCTCATTGAGCTACAATGAACAGTCAACTTTCCTTGCAGATCAGTGTATCGAATTACGAACACCAAAACGAAGAAGGAAGATTCCTGCGAATCGGCCTCGACGTCGGTGTACTGTTGTTTATTACTTACCCATAAACAGTGAAAAGAAACGTGTGTGTCAGAAGAGACTATGCGAGACCTTAAAAGTGACTAAAAAGAGACTTCAGACACTTGTGAACAAACTGAGAAATAATGAGGAGCTGTCAGATATGCGAGGCACCCACAAGAATCGACCCCATGCTATTAACCATGCTGTAAAAGAACAAATAAAAAGGCATGTAGCTTCCTATACAAAATACTCTCAAGGGAGAGGCAATAAATTTTGCTTGTTCCTCAATTTAAATCGCAAGGTAATGTATAATCTTTTCAAAGAACAGTATCCTGAATCAAAGCTATCCCTTTATTCTTATCGCAAAATTCTTACTGAGATTTGAAGTGCTTCGATGTTATATAAGAGGATTGTTATTTAAGTAAATAATGTTTGGAATAAAAACTGAACTGTCAAATATTTACTTATAATTTACTCTTTATCAGACTCTCCATTACTTTATATATCTTTATGTTCTCAGGTATACTGTGTATTTAACTATTCGGCATAATGACAAGTTTCTAAATTACCCCCTCGTAGAAGTCTAAAAGGCGGCTTCGGTGGCGTAGTCGGTAGCATGCTGAGCTTCTATGCCCAAGATAGCGGGTTCAAACCCGGCCGAAGCCGTCAGATTTTTTAAGAGCGTTAAAAATCCCTCGGTATGCCTTCCTTCGGAGGGGAAGTAAAGCCGGCAGTCCCATGTCATTGATTTATGGCATGTTAAAGATCCTTCCACTAATTGCACCTGTGTGAAGCTAAATTGGATAGGTTAAGAATGTAAACAACGCTCTTAGGTTTCTACGTTCGTTGCCAAGCGCCGACTGCAGTGGCGTCTATTAGCTAAGTTCTGAACTTGGCCTAGTAGTCGTTGACGGTGGCGCTTGGCGGCAAAAGTAGGAACTATTTGAAAAATTATAAGTTGCAGTACTTAAAATTAAAAAACAGATACACACACTAATACAGTCATCACAATTAACACCAGTTATCAGACAGATTCTACACACACCCAAAGTACACGGGGCTACATTACCGCGTTGTCGCAGCCCCTAAACTTAAGAACCAACCCCCACCAGAAGTCTGCAAGGAAGTCAAAGTTTACAGACACAATGTTATTCAGTACTGATCTTGGAACTTGTGGAAATGGTGAATCATTTGTCTTCATAGGTTTTGGCATCTGCTGATGCACCAAATTGTTGCTGATAACAGATGGCCAGCCAGAGCGCACTCAAAGGATTGTTCCTTGAATAGCAAAAGAGGGCATACACTTTCATTGCAGGAATGATGTTTGAGAAGTCCTGCTAGGAGTGTTGGTGTCCTCATGGTAGGTAGAAGTCGTGAGAAAACACTATTGTACAATTTCAACAGTACCATAGCACAGAATAGAAGTCAGTAACTTTGCCTTGGTGGTGCATTCAAGGCAGTGTCATCGTCGGCCGATACTCTTATCCTAGTGTACGTTTCTTTCCTGCAATACTAATTATTTGCATCCACTCGATGGTGATGTCGCTGGCGAATCAACAGACCAATCCTGGCATAGACCGTACGGAAGCACACAATGCACGTCATGGAAGGTGGAAGAAATGGTAATATCTAGTGCAGCTTTCTCCTCTGACGAGTTTCCATTTCCTGCCTTCAGCGTTCTTCTTCAAAATATGAAACAGCAGCTGAGGTGGCTTCACGCCAATGTGTGCGATCTTCTGCAAGTGTATGCCAGTTATCTGGATTAATGGCTACACTCCTCAAGGTTTGCTTAAGCTGGTCTTTGTAACGCTTCCGAGGTGCTCCTAGAGGTCTCTTGCCCGTGCTGAGCTTGCTGTACAGGATTTGCCGAGGGAGTGTGTCGTCATTCATGCGTTGGACATGACCTATCCATCTGAGCCGGTGACTAATGATGATGGCCTGTATACTCTTCATCTCTGCTCTCTCAAGAACCACAGCATTCGTTACATAATCATCCTATTTGATGTGCAGAATTTCTGCAGTTGAAAGCATTCCAGTTGATGGTCTGGCAGTATAGGGTCTCATATCCATAGAGTAAAGTAGAAATGACAACAGCTTGGTATACCATTAGTTTTGTACAGATTTTTAGATCTTCGTTCTGGAATACACGAAGGGAGAGACATCCAAACGCTGCATGCGCAACACGGATTCTGTATCCACGTTCTTCTCAACAGTACATTGCGTAGACAGAATACTTCCAAGGTATGAGAAGAGACCGACTTGGTCCTAAGATGTGCCAGAGATGGTAATATCAAAATCTGGAATGGAGGTTCCAGGAAAAGGTTGAGCTAATACTTTGGACTCCTGAATGTTTATGGTAAGGCCAAAACGTTCATATGCACTCCTCAAGAAGTTGACAGACTGTTGCAGCTGTTCAGGCTGGTGTACCGTAGACATCTGGGATAACTTGCATTGAGAGGCTGGTTGTTTCAGCGAATAGCCTGTTTCTTGAACTGCCATCGCTGCTGGTGCGTGGGGAGCCGTCTAAATTATATGGCAGTCGCCTATGGGTGCTGAGTCTATGAGTTTGCGCACCATACATTTTAGGGGCAGATGATCTAGCTATTCCGCCCCTTGAAACTCCAATAACTAACTAACCATACCTTTCATTTGACGACTGCTGACTGTACATGCCTGTTGGTCAACGCATGCAGCTGCAGTCCATGGAGTTAATCCACTCTCATATGAACAACTTTTCTGGTGGGTTTTCTGAGTAAACTGCCAAGTTAAGACTTTTTAAGAAATCCACTCAGTAAGAGTTTTCGAAAGACATAAACTTTATTTTGAATTGGCCAAGTAGAACCTTGACTTTATATATATATTTTTAAGTATAGGTTTTCTCCACTCTTCTGGTGGGTTTTTCAAGTGAACTGCCACAAATGAGTCTGCTTTGTCGTCAAGCGGAGTTTTAGTAACTTTAAATTCTGAAACAAATTATTTTTAAAAGTTCTCTTACTGAAAGTCGGTTTTCAGAACAATCCTAGTTGTATTAGTGAACAGCATTTTCAGTTCTATTTCTCAGAAAATTCAGATGGATGTTCCAGAAAACAAAATGAGAGATGCCTCCAATTATTTTCCAAATGGTACCTCTTCGTTATTCATCATTATGGTAAATTATTAAGTTGTGGAGCAATTCTGATCCTCTCTATATAAAATTAAAAATATTCTTGAGTTGCCTTTCGAAGGACCAAACTCACCACCAGGTGCTACTGTATTTAGTAAGTCTCTGTAAACAATAGTATGAACATTCTGCCAATGTTTCAAAACCCTTGGTCTTGGAGCTATCGGAGAGCCTCAATTTGTTCTAGTTCATAGTTGGCAAAGAATTCTTTTTGTTCCTGAAGTTTCTGGCAACTGAAAATTCACTATTATGAAAGTTTGGCCATGTAAACATTACTTTTAAATGACTTGCACACCAGCGGCGTCGGTGGCATAGTTGGTAGGATGCTGAGCTTCTATGCGCAAGATCGCAGGTTCAAACCCGGCCGAAGTTGTCGGATTTTTTAAGAGCGTTAAAAGTCCCTCAGTATGCCTTCCTTCGGAGGGGAAGTAAAGCCGGTGGTCCCATGTCATAGATTTATGGCATGAAAAAGAACCTTCCACTAATTTCACTTGTGGAGGTAAAAATTTGTAGGTTAGTTTGATAACACTCTATTAGTTCCAACGTCGCCACCGGGTGCTGACTGCGATGGCAATTAGTAGCCACGTCCGCAGCAAGGTGTCGTGGATGGTAGCAAAAGTAGGAACTACTTGAAAAATTTAATCGTCTGCAGTCCTTCTACCTGAATCACAGATAACCCACACTAATACAGCCATCACAATTAACACCGGTTATCAGACAGATTCTACCCACACCCAAAGTACACGGAGCTACATGGCCCCATTATCGCAGCCCCGAAACTAAGGAACCAACCAACTACATCAAGGCCTTCTCCTATTGGTTCCATATATTACATACTAGCAGTAGTGCCCGACTTTGCCCAGTGGATTTATTTGTTTTATTGATGATAATGAATACTACTACAGAACTGGCACATGATACTTAAACTAACAGAAGAAATATTTTAAAAATATAACTTTTTGTGGTGGTGGTGGTGGTGGTGGTGGTGGTTGTACTTGGGGTGATAAGTAGTACAGTATAATGGACGTAACATTCGGGGTCATTTTCCCGTAATGATAATGATAATAATGAACGGGGAAACGGCTATTTCCTAACTACAGCACTCACACATGCAATTTACAAACAAATTTTAAAAATGATTAGGAGTAAGTGAAATAAAAGAACGCCTAGGGCCTATATCTCATTGGCTGTTAGAAATGTAGAGACCAATAGTGTCGTCTTTTGTCGCATAGCGCCGTAGGAATATAATCAGAACACTTTGGAAATCTTGGGCTGTCCCGAGCTACTGAGATAGCAATAGTATCATTTATCGCCACATAGCGGTCAACGATAAGGTTCGGAATAAATAAAGGTAAATTTGAAAGAACCAACGATTATTGAAGCTGGTAACCTCAATGTACTGCACCAACTCCATTGCACTCATACAGAGGCATAATATTTTCATGATGATAACTGTTTTAAGGGGCTTAAGAGATCATTTTGCACTAATTACTCCCCATGACTGCAATTTATAAACAGCGCAAGATGCGACTATTTTCGCAATTCTGCACCAGAACACTGGTAGGGGTGACGTGACGCAGCCCGAACTGCCCGTCAACAATATACTTATTAAAATACTCTTACAGTTACACTACTGCCGACGTGAATGGTTCTAGGACCTTAATACGTGGTTTTCAAGTTTATTTTGTTTGTTATTCTAAATGTAGGGAATGAAGAGCGTTGTCCAAAATATCAGTAGGGTTTCAAAGTGTATGTAAAATTTGGTGCAATTGGGAAAAACAGTGTAGATTTGTGATAAAGGGCCTAAATGCAGGGAATGGAGTGGTCTGTCCAAAATTTAAAGTGGACAGTGTCACCTTCAGGGTTCCAAAGGGTAAGTATACAAAATGTGGTTCAGATCGGTGAAACGGTGTAGATTTGTGCCAAAGGACTTAAATGCAGGGAATGGAGTGGTCGGTCTGAAATTTCAAGCAGACAGTGTTACTCTCAGGGATCTAAAGGGTAAGTATACAAATTTTGGTTCAGATTGGTGAAAAGGTGTAGATTTGTGCCAAAGGGCCTAAATGCAGGGAATGGACTGGTCTGTCATAAATTTCATGCAGGCATTGTTACTCGTAGGGTTCCAAAGGGCTAGTATACAAATTTTGGTTCAGATCGGTGAAACAGTGTAGATTTGTGCCAGAGGGCCTAAATGCAGGGAATGGAGTGGTCTGTCCAAAATTTCATATAGACTGTGTTACTCGCAGGGTTCCAAAGGGTAAGTATACAAATTTTGAGTCAGATCGGTGAAACGGTGTAGATTTGTGCCAAAGGGCCTAAATGCGGGGAATGGAGTGGTCTGTCCGAAATTGCACATGAACAGTGTTATTCGCAGGGCTCCAAAGGGTAAGTGTACAAATTTTGGTTCAGATCGGTGAAACGGTGTACGTATTACTAACCATAACGCCAGCGCATGCGGATAGAGCAGTTAGGGATCGCTTGTTCTACCGACTTACTGAACATAAATCAATCTGTAAGTTTACCTGAGAGGTGTAGCCTAATACTACATAGCCTAAACTATTCCCCTTGAATCTGGCTATCATATAAAAAAAGAATTTTCCGAATCGGACTGGTAGTTTCAGAGATTAGCGCGTTTAAACACAAAAACACACAAACTCTTCAGCTTTATTATACTGTATTAGTATAGATATAGATTACATTGGGTTACATTTTACACACATGTACTCAAATAATTTTTCTTTCAGTGTGCACCTGCAAAATAATTTCCGGGGGAATAGTAGAACTCGATGTAGATAAAGACTGCCTTATGTAGTGACTGGTCAAACGGCCTTTCACTAGGGGTGACAAATCAAACTTTTAGGGGGATATATCCCGTATGCCTCCTCCTGGGTATGGTAAACGTTTAGAATTGCCACTACTCGAACTACTACTAGGTCTGTTGTCTGCATCCTTTTTATCTGCACTTTTCCCTGTATGATACATATTCCTCGCCTTTAAGTCTCTTCTGCTTAATGATCTGTTGTGAGGGGCACCTCAACCTTTTCCGAGAAGACCTCTTCGTCTGTATGTCAGTCTAGAGATGAAAGATGCAAAGTAAATGGTTCTATGGACTATCGTTAAAGAGCAGGTAAGTCTACTTTCAATTAACATTGCCTCAAACAGCTGGAATGTGAAACTAAAAAGGCGCCCCCTTAGCAGCGAACCGTATTGTCATTAGCACCACTGTGTGGCAGATTTGGTGCCAAACCGTTTCATAGATAGCACTTTGAAGGTTAACATCCAACTAGCTGAGTCTCACAAGAATATCACTGGGTATCTCTCTCTTCAAAATCTTGATTTGTATACACACCTGAACATGAAACATCTTCCTAATGTTTTTCCATTGTGGGGTTTGAAGCCATTTTCTCAGTGTTGCCTTAGTAAACAACAGTTTAGTGCTTTTCAGTCGGTCAACACAAATGTACCCAAAAGAGCTGGGTTATGCCCTAATCCTGAAATATATTACATGAGATTAATAAATACACTAGGATGACCAGTTTCGATCGCCAAGCGATCATCATCAGATCCATTACACTTAGGCTATAAAATCTATGTTTGAAAATACAGGTGAAAATATTTACAAAATGTACAATTATTTAGTTGCAGTATTGGTACTGCAACTGTCGGTGTATGCTAAATGCAGTATATATGATGTTAGGTGAAATACTAAATGGTGATAGATATCCGGAGTTTGTAATTTGGAGTGATTATATGGTTGTAAAAATCAACTATGGTTAAACTGTAATATTACTGGCTACCACTTATCTGGTTGTCGTCCTTGCTGGAGCTGCGCGCAGTTTTCGTGTTCACTGTTACTCCAGATGTGAGAAACAGTGTGACTGACTTTGGTTGGCTGGTTGGTTGTTTCCTCAGTTTAGGGGCTGCGACAATGCGGTCATGTAGCCCCATATACCTTGGGTGTGTGTAGAATCTGTCTGATAACTGGTGTTAATTGTGATGACTGTATTAGTGTGTATATCTGTTTTTTAATTTAAGTAAGGACTGCAACTTGGAATGTTTCAAATAGTTCCTACTTTTGCCGCCAAACGCCACCGTCAACAACTACTAGGCCTAGTTCAGAACTTAGCTACTAGATGCCACCGCAGTTGGCAATGAACGTAGAAACCTAAGAGTGTTGTTTACATTCCTAACCTATACAATTTAGCTTCACACAGGTGTAATTAGTGGAAGGTTCTTTAACATGCCATAAATCTATCACATGGGACCGCTGGCTTTACTTCCCCTCCAAAGGAAGGCATACTGAGGGATTTTTAACGCTCTTAAAAAATCCGACCCGCTAGATATGTGATTGACTTTAACATTGGAGCAGTATATTATTATAACAGAAAGATTTAGTGATCACATTCGTTGATTTTCAAAAAGCCTATGATAGTATCCTTCGCGAATCTCTATTAAATGTCCTTACTGAATTTGGTTTACATCGAAAACTTGTTAACCTTATTGCGGTCACTCTTAAGAATACTAAATCTAGAGTTAGGTTTAGAAGTGAAACCTCTGAGTCATTTGAAATACATACTGGTCTTCGGCAGGGAGGTGGATTATCCCCATTGTTGTTTAATTGTGTGCTGGAAAAAGTTATGCGTCAATGGGATAAGGTTTGTCCACCGAATGTTAAGATTGGAAAAACTGCTCGACTAAATTCCTTTGCAGATGATCTAGCATTATTAGCAACTAGTATCGAAGAAGCTAAATTTCAGATAGAGGAATTGGAACGATTTGCAGCAAAGGTTGGGTTGAAAATTTTCTTTGAGAAAACAGAAATAATGCCATCTTTTCAAGTTGACACATCACATATTGTACTGCTTAATGCCCAGAAAATAAGGATTGTGAAAAAATTTAATTATCTTGGTGAGATCATCACTTGGAATGCCAATGAGAGAGCATCAATAGATAGTAGAACACTAAAATTGCGACGAGCACAACAGATTACCTGGCCAACATATAAGAAACAGTCTCTTTCGATTAATGATAAACTTCGACATTATTTCTCCGTCGTTAAGCCAGAAGCAACATATGCAAGTGAAACTTTATTTAAACTAAACACCCGATCAACAACTGACAAACTACAGAAGGTTGATAGACGGATTATTCGGACAATACTCAATAAAAAACACCAGGTTGAGGGCCAGTGGAGACTTTTGCCCAATTCAATACTTTACAAGGAAAATGGATCTATCATTGACACGATGTGAAAACGAAGGATTGCGTTTTTTGAACACATATCCCGCTTGCCAAATACTAGACTCCTGAAACAACTTTTTGACTTCTTTTGGAACAGTAAAACAAAAATCACATGGTTTAAAGAATACAAATGGATTTAGACGAATTGAAAATTACTGAGCATCATATTAAACATAGAGAGGAGAAGCTTCTGAATAACAAATACACTCGACTAACATTCAAAATTTCACAGCGTAAGCAATATGTTATAATCAGCAGAAGAACGAGCTGCAAGATCTTCCAGAATGAAGAAGTATTGGGAAAGGAAAAAATTATCAAGAATTAAGAACTGGACTTCTGTAGTATTTGAAGACTTTGTATATAAGGTTTGATTTTTGGTGCTCCAATGTGGGCATAAACAGTGTAAATAAATAACAGAACTATGACTGCTAATATTCATCAAGAAGAAGTGTTATTCGACATATATAATATGTTTGAGATGATGAACTAAGGACTTTTATGCGCAAGGGATATGTTTGAAACAGAGTATTAGATACAACATGGAGCTTCGATAACAAGATTACTTCTGAATGTCTACGAATCAAGTATACATGAAACGTTATGTACAACTCCATCTCGTGTATTAAAGTAATTTCATGGACTTGAACTTAACATCTTCGAGCTACATAAATATTTAATAGAACATCTTTATGAATATTTCTAACAACAATTGTGGTCCAGCACTTCCTTTTCAAATTTTATTTGTATGAAGTTGAACCTGCAACATTGCTCGATAATGACATGTAAAAACTATCAAAGATTCATCAGAAGAAAAGTCAAGATGCCAGGGTAGACCCGGCAACAATGAAGATCTATGAACGAGAGGTTGCAGTTCGATCCCAGACGGAGATTGATGTTTTGCCGGAAAGGAAATCCTTCCTTCTCCGAGGTCGTTGGTTCGAGGAAGCGGACTGGGGTCCAACTTAGTTTCTTGGGAAGAGGAAACACCTAATTATTTTCCAAATACTTAACCAGATCATCGAGAAGTCTTCTGTCAAGGTAGTAGTGTACATTATTATGTAGTTAGAGCATTATAGTGACATTCAGAGCAAACCTTTTCTCCATATTTCGATATATATTTGTACTTTATGTATGTAACAACATTTTATTCTACAAGATAATGTGAGGTGATCATCTTTCGTCATTTTCACATAGATATTCTACGATTCAGTTTCTAAACTGAGATGTTAATTTGTTTAAGGTATTAGTATTCCAGTTTTTCTTTATTTAAGATCAGTAACTTTAACTTTCGACGTTTTTTTATTCATTTTGAATAGAGGATTCAGTCAGTTTGTCTTGGATGCCAATTAAATTCTTTTTAGTAATTTAATTTGGGCATCTTATTGTAACGAAGAAACTTCAAGAACAGAAGAAACCATGAGTGATATATTGTTATAATATCACAATTATTATCAACTTTACACCGATCTGACAAGAAATATTCGTCATGATTATGATAGGAAGTCACATACTCATAGACATTCTTTGTATAGAATGGAGACACATTCCGGAATTGACAATCCTTACTTTACTGGAGAAAGCTACGATCTTTCGTCAATTAAAGTTTATTAGAGATATATCTTCATGGAAGATGCTTTCATCCGACGTTAGGGTAGTCAAAGCTAGTCTATCCCAGTCGCGATTGATTTTTATTGGACAGTTAAATAACATTTGTGGTTATTTATACACAATATGTAATGTCACGTCATATTGTGGACGTAACATTGCAAGACGTGTAACTTTGAAGCCAGATAAGTACGGTGGAACATAATTGTATTTCTATTAAATGTATATGTAACAGTTTAGTCGACATCCAAGTAACATTTAAAGTAAACTCATGGAGATCATTCACAATACGTCTAAGGTCGTCTTTATGAACGAAGGTAACGTTTAAGAATAAATGTAGCTGTTCAGGATGCAGGCGGTTGATTGTTGCAACGCTGAGGTTAATGCCAAAATTGTAAATTCAAGTTTTATAGTAGAGATGTTGGTAACAATTATTTTGTGTAATAGAATTGTTCAACAAGCAGTAAAGGAGAGTGTATTTCCGTATACAGAGGTATACGAGGCTACATAGAGAAATATTTGTGTAAATGCGAGGCAGTTTCCGCATTTAGAGAAGTTATTGCAGTGCAATACTAATCTGGTAAGAATATTGCATTATAATAATGGAATCGAGTTGTTAAGAACTCCGATGTTTGAATTTACGACTTAGAAGTGGAGACAAGAGTGTGATGTGCGGAAACAGAATGGGAAAAGTGTTGTCAACTTCTGTTTACTAATACTATTTATTAACATTTTTATTAAACACGGATTTGAGTAAATACGTGTGTTTGATCTTTGTTGATTGAATACATTAGACTGATAACGACTACAAACCTAAATATGACATGGTGTTGTAGTATTTTATAAAAGAGACGGAGATCTCTAAATGATTCTGACATTTACAATGTGCAGAAAGATAAACTTTGAACCAGAGCTAAGGCTCAGATATATAACGAGTTTTTACTGTTATAAGAGTAAACGTTAGCAATAACGAGAGTACATACTGTAAATAGATTTCATAATTATTTAATTAAGGGTATAATGTGTTAATAATAATTTGATTGTATGTTTTTAACTTGTACTATATTGAAGGGTAAATATTTTTGGAACGAATGTTTTACGTTGTTAAGTATGAATGAGACAACTTCATCAGTTGTTGGATTGTTATGTGAAAGTTCGAATGCATTTGAGAAAGGAATGGCTGCTTTATAAAAGAAGGTTTTGTTAAGAGTGAATGATACAATTTGAGACGTGTAACTTTGAAGCGATGTTTCACATTCGCTAGGCAGACCAGCAGTGTGAACAGCTGTACGGAGGCAAGGAGTGGCGACAGCCCCGTTATAAAATCAAGGTCAATGTATTATATAACTGAGAAGAGTTGCCACGGCCACAATCTTTATGAATGAAAACAGGTTGACGGCTGATTGGAAACTGTGTCAATATATAAACTTGTCGACAGACCAGGTGCACGCTTTTGACGCGTCCTGGAATGTTAATAGCTTGTAGAAGTATGCTAGACACACAGGAATTTTTCGTTAAATGTTATATTACTTGTAATTGGCAGAGGCCTTTCAAAATGTAAGTTCTGTATTACTGGAGACATAATAAATTCAGTGGCGTATATGTGGAGAGGAGTGAGTGTGTGTAAATATGTATTAATTAATTTTTATAGGGAATTTTTATTTGTCTTAGTGTATAGTTTACATTTGTTAATAAATGTATTCAGTTCCTTGTTCTACGTCGTGTTTCGAGTGACTTATTTTAGATATATAGGAAATGATATTGTGGAGCCACATTTCAGGTATGGAGCTGATTACTCTTAATAAACCCCGAGAGATAGAAGGTAAGTGTACACTTGAGCCCCAGTGAATTAATTGTTTGTCCATAATATCAATGTAGTCTTCTGCGTATATTTCCGAAGACCTTGTTGGAGCGGATTTTGATGGTATTTTTAGCCGGGTGCCTTCAGAATTTTGCAATCCAGCCGAGCTATGGATTTCCGGCAGGAAACTTCTCGAATATACGGGTACAATACCATCCCAGCATTTGCCCGAAGACGAAGTGGGGAAACCACGGAAAACCACATCGAGGATGGCTGAGGTGGGAATCGAACCCCCTCTACTCATTTGGGCCACCCGAGGCTGAGTAGACCCCGTTTC
The DNA here is from genome assembly GCA_946902985.2 of Meconema thalassinum. Lineage (NCBI taxonomy): Eukaryota > Metazoa > Arthropoda > Insecta > Orthoptera > Tettigoniidae > Meconema > Meconema thalassinum. The sequence continues at coordinate 931,226,638 of OX336388.2, read as the reverse complement.
AGTCCTCATACCACTTTTCAAATTTCGTGGCAGAGCCGGGATCGAACCCAGGACCTCCGGGGCGGCAGCTAACCATGCTGACCCCTACGCTAGGGAGGTGACTCATATTTTGTTTCTGAGCTTATATTTCCCGATTTTGAAAGCTAAGTGCGAATGAAGGGTTCCCTGACCCAGTTTAAAGCAATTTATTTTGCTTATACTGTAAAGGAATATTTTGGACATTTTTATGGTTTTTGTCTTGTTTTACTCATTTTAGTGATATAAAGTCATGAAAATGAAAATTCACAGCCTGTTTCCAGTAGACCGTCCGGGTCAAGAATGGAGTGAATGAAGCCCCCATCTAGCGGCGAGGATATGAGCTGTGCCGTCTGCCGAAGCCTGTCGCACTCCTCTGGGGCAATGATTAAATGAAAGACAGGTGAAATGAAAGTGGGGAGTGTTGCTGGAATGAAATATTGGCAGGGAAAACCGGAATACCCGGAGAAAAACCTGTCTGCCTCCGCTTTGTCCAGCACAAATCTCACATGGAGTGACCTGGATTTAAACCATGGACCCCAGCGGTGAGAGGCCAGCGTGCTGCCGCCTAAGCCACGGAGGCGTAATATAAAGTCATATTTGGTTATATTTTGAGCATTTTTAATTTTAATTTTGACTAGATTCACGTTATCGGGGTGGAGTTTCAAACACGACATTTGCAACAATGGTGCAGTAAATGTATTACCGGAACAGGCAGAAGACCTGGTTCCGAGAAAAAGCTTCTGTGCGGATGTCTCGCCGAGTAAGCAAATATAGCTCAGAGCAATTAATTACAAGGAAACTCGAGTTATCTTACGCCCAGTTCGCCCTTGATGGGTCCGGTAGGTATTGTAGCTCTATCGGTTTGCATGATTACACATGTGTGCAGTATTATCGCGTTAGTAATACTCCGTTACTTGCTACACATACATAGGTCATATTTTCCCTTTTATTTAAGTTATAAGGGATATTTGCTTGCATATTTTGTACTTTATTATAGGTCTTAAACACCCAAACTCTACTGATCAGTAGGGACCAGATTTTTTGAAAATGCATACGCGCATATGCAAAGGCATATTTTGAGGGTTTATTGGATTTTTCGCATATTCTGAACATAACAGCATATTTTAGCATATACAGTTGAAATTGTCTGTCTGTTACGTAGTCAGCCCGAAGGCTGGTTGGATCCTCAAAAAGTACCGCCGTTAGGTTATGTGGGTAGATACCCACAAAAATCCAAGGCAACGCTATATTGAGGCGTACTAGGCAAGAAGAGGACTGAGGTAGTTTGCCATTGCTTTCCTCACTGAGTCAGAACAGCAGTCTTAACCCTATGAGTAGAACCTTTCACAGCATCCATAGGCACTGACTGTGCCTTAATGTCATTAGTAATTACTAAGCACCACCCATACCTCAGTAGGTTCCATATAATCTCAGCCATGAGTGAGACTGAAACATCGGTGAAAAGCCACATTTTACTCTAGCCTGTGCCAACGGACAAATGCATATGTAATGCAAACAGGCCATCAGTTATAATTTATATATAATTATAGTTTATAATTTAAAATATCTTGAACAAAATAGGTTTCGCCTGCGTGTTGGACATCTCTTGCTAGCAACTTTCTGAGCAACAGATCTTATTATATAATACGCTAAGACTAAGGTGTATGTATCACAAAACTCAAGCTCCTAAACCAGAAGGAGTTAGAAGGTGTGGTTTGTACCAAAAACTTCCAAATCGTCTCAATAGTACAGGAAAAATCTTGCATTTCTTGAAAGGTCAACGGAAATAATTTGTTTATAAAGTGCTTTTAAACAAATAAACAAGACGATAGCCCCTGCGAGAACTCTGTCGCCTACAGCCCGCACAGCACTAAACCGAGCAGGTAGTCTGTACACATGGGGACGCACACAATCCATTATGCGAGACTTCTCGCACGGGTCCGCTAGTTAATAACTAATGTTTTACGCAAGCATGCTGCCTGATTATTTAAAGAAGAGAATGAGGTGGGACATTCCTTTCACCATCTTGACAGCCAGTAGCCCGGGCTTAGTTTTGTGAGGAGATTCTTGTGTTAATGTGTTACTTTATTCTAAGTCTGCAAATCCTTAACTCAAAATGCCTAAAGAGTAGAGCAGCAGAAAGTATTTATCAAAACAGTGGGGTCAGGCCATAGTGATTATTCGACTGATGGCTAGAGACACAGGACATTTATGCACTGAAAACAATTAAAATAGACGCAATTTGTCTCCTGAAAACATTGAAAAGCTTGCAATTATCTATTGTGAGGTTTCTTTCTGCAGTGAATGATTCATGTATAAAGAGATTGAATAAGATTGGCTTATTCTTAAATGCATATTATTTTTCAATTTTTAACGCATATTTTCTACATTTTTAGTGCATAATTGCATGCATATTTTGATCGTTTTCAGTGCATAAATGTACGGTCCCTACTGATCAGTGATTACCTGACCTTCACTACTATTTCCGCCTCTGATTCATGTGTTCGCCAGTAGGGCGCGCGGGACCCGACACGGACAGTAGTTCAGTTCAGTTCCTGTGTCCGATCGCGCCAACATGAGTGAGGAAGGCCGAGAGCGCACCAGATCAGAGGTGAGTCTTACTCCTTTATTAAATACGTATATGAAAATAAAACTTTAATTTCTTATCGCAGTGCATCAGGATTTAATAACTTTCATTTTTTGAATCAATCAATAATAAAAACATTTAATTTAACTTCGGTTGGTTAGTTCCTCACTTTAGGGGTTGCGACAACGTGGCCATGTAGCCCCATGTACTTTGGGTATGTGTAAAATCTGTCTCATAACCTGTGTTATTTGTGATGGCTGTATTAGTGTGTGTTATCTGTAATTTAGATAAGGACTTCAGACGATCAATTTCAAGTAGTTCCTTCTTTTGCTATCAAATGCTACCGTTAACGACACCTAACCGCGAACTTGGTTACTAGATGCCACTGCAACCGACACCTGGCGACGAACGTTGGAACTTAATAGAGCGTTAATTAAATCTAACCTTCAAATGTAGCTTCAGACACTTGTAGTTAGTGGAAGGTTCTTTTACATGCCATAAAGCCCATGACATGGGCCCGCCAGCTTTACTTCCCGTCTGAAGGATGGCATACTGAGGGATTTTTAACGGTCTAAAAAATCCGACGACTTCAGCCGGGTTTGAACCCACGATCTTGGACACAGAAGCTCAGCATGCTACCAACTAAGCCACCGAATTAAACTTTCTCCGCTACATTGAGAAATATCGAATCATGGATATGTTTCCCAGATTTAGATGATGAATAACTCGTTACCTTGGTAACCATATAGGGTGTCTAGATGTTGAATATGCCTACTTGTTACCTTGGTAACCATATAGGATGTCTAGATGTTGAATATGCCTACTTGTTACCTTGGTAACCTAATAGGAGGCCTAGATGACCGGCACACTTTTAGGCCTATTACGCACATTTTTTATTGACTCCCAGCCCAAAAGCATTTCCATGTTAATAATCGCTTGGCCTCAGCGACATGGGCATATATTTCGAACTGGAGTCAATTAAGCGATTTATTCGCTAACTTTGAATTTGAATGTATGTATTCATAGTGAACTGCCACTGAGGCTAAAGAGCCCCTTTATGTAGCATATTGAAGTTTTGTAATAAGCAACTAAACCTAGCTTAACAACTAATAAAACAAAATACAACAATATATACTTATAACTAAACAAGCCAATTAGCAAACATTTCATACAAGATGAATAATACAAATTAGAATATAATAATTAAATAAATAAGTAACCTACCTAATGTTATTATTGTCAACTACTATCAATTCCACCGAAGGGTATCTTGGATACTAAAATATTATAAAAGGCTGTATGGCATGGATATACGAGGCACGTTCAGAAAGTAAGCTCCGTTTGGTAATAAAATTAAATTGTGTACAGATACAGAAAAAATATTTATTGCACAACATTCTACACCTCTTAAACTACTTTTCCACATAACTGCCGAACTTTTGCAGGCATTTGTCATAACGTGGCACAAGTTTTTGGATACCTTCCTCATAGAAGTTTGCCGCCGACCGTAAACGAGAGTGAAGACTCCCCAGTAAGATATTCTACCGTTTAGCCACCACTGTTAGGCAAATTGCGTATGAGGTCAGGAGAACTCCTAAACATACGCAGTTCTCCTGGTAAGCACGCAATTTGCCTAACAGTGGTGGCAAAACGGTAGCATATCTTACAGGGGAGTCTTCACTCTCGTTTACGGTCGGCGGCAAACTTTTATGAAGAAGATATCCAAAAACTTGTGCCACGCTATGACAAATGCCTGCAAAAGTTCGGCAGTTATGTGGAAAAGTAGTTTAAGAGGTGTAGAATGTTGTGCAATAAATATTTTTTCTGTATCTGTACACAATTTAATTTTATTACCAAACGGAGCTTACTTTCTGAACGTACCTCGTATTTCAAAAAATTTGTATGAACCATTTATATTATTGATTCGTATTCCTTCAGGAATCTTGATAGGCTATTAGATACAGTATTTCATGAGTTGTGTAGTTTTAACAGTGTTTGTAAATGAGTGAAGGTGGAATGTATTAAAGAGCCGTGAAGCTGTGCAAAGAAATGATTTATTGTATTTATTTGTTCGGTGGACAGGGATCTGTAGAGTAGAATCAGTAAATCCATTTTCTCTGTTGTGGACGGAGTTCATTGGTTTGAATGTGAAAGCTGTCCTATTGTATGCATGTGAAACATGGAAAGTTACCAATTCTATTAGCCACCAACTTCGAGGGTTAAATAAGGTACCATTCTGGCATTTTCCTTGGAGGAGTGTGGAAAACTACGTGTGAAACCTCAGTCAGGATGGCCGCTCTCAGCGCCAAAATTCGATCATGAGGTCGTCACTTCTTTAATGTAGGTTCAGAGCAGCAAGCCACAATATACAGGTGCGATCGACATAACCAGGGATTTTTGTACACAATATTTTCTGGTTTAGGATCGCAATTGACAACTGCCTACGTTCACGAAGTTTCAACCACTGCATTTGCACATAATAAGGTGTAATGTGTACATCACGCCTGACGTCCAAAATATAACGAATGCATGCATTTTGAACTCTCTGTAATTTTATGTTAAGTGTTTCTGATAAGTCGTTATACACTACTGATCCATATTCGATGATAGGGAGGACACTGACGTTTCTCTTGCACTAGAACTCCACTGGACGACCTGTAGCTGGAAGTTAATTATTTTTGACTTTTAATCACTAGATGTGAGATCATTTACGACTCGGAGTGTCGTGGATATTTCTCGGCCGGTGCAGTAACCGAATCCGTGATAGCCACCACTGATCCACCAAGGAAGCTAATACTGGAGTGCTAGGCGATGTTAGGCAGTCCATTGAGCGTCCTTGCATGGTGTAAAGCGTCCAGGAAGTCCCGATTTTGAACAGTTTTTACAAATTTCGGAAGACGTCTGCTCGCGGCACTTTATTGGTATCCGTCAGGGATTTTAGAAACTGACGTGAGGGCTGGAACGGGGTGCACTCAGAATCGTGAGGACAATTGAGTAGCTGTCAGACAGTGAGGCAGCGCCCCGATCATGAAAACCAAGATTAACGGCCGAGGGAGCCGATGCGCTGATCATGCGTCACCCCAATATCTGCGAGCCAAATGGCTGGGCAGCAGTCGCTTGATAGGCCTAGGCCCTTCATGGGCTGTAGTGCCAGGGGAAAAAGGAAGGGAAAAAAGGCCGACTAGATATTGTTTTTGATTATTTTTTGGAGCAGGACAGTTGGAGCAAAACTGTTTACTGTTCCAGTATGCTTTTTTGGGATGATTTCAGTGTATAATTTTCCTTGGTCTGTACAGCACAAAACAATACAGTTTTTTTATTCATATTTGGCCCGTCATCAGCCTCGTGTACTTAGGTGTGTGTTGAATTCGTCTTATAACTTGTGTTTCTGTGGTGACTCTACTAGTGTGTGTAGCTAATTAATAGGGTCCCGAGACGTTAACCCTTTATGGGATAATGGCCTCTGTATTAACCACCTGTCATAAGGACAGTTTATGCTTTCAAAGATGCAGATGGTTGAATCTTTCTGCCAAATTTCGGAGAATTTCCATGTCGAAGTGCCAGTATTTGTAAAACTCAAATATTATACGTATCTACTTGACGTAATGTGTTGGATAAAATTGAAACGAAAATTAAAACTAAAAACATTAACAATTAAAGTGTAAAAATAAAATCGATTAATATAGAAATAAATTTCATAAATATAAAATTACAATAATAAAAGAAATATAAAAACTAAAATAATAAACATAACTATAAAGGAATGCCGGCCCCGTGGTGTTGGGGTAGCGTGCTTGCCTCTCACCCGGAGGCCCCGGGTTCGATCCCCGGCTCCGTCAGGGATTTTAAAACTGACGTGAGGGTTGGAACGGGGTGCACTCAGCCTCGTGAGGACAATTGAGTAGCTGTATGACAGTGAGACAGCGCCCCGACCACGAAAAATAATATTAACGGCCGAGGGGACCCGACGCGCTGATCACGCGTCACCCCAATATCTGCAGGCCAAATGGCTGGGCAGCGGCCGCTTGGTCGGCCTTAGCCCGTCATGGGCTGTATAGTGCCAGGGGTTGACTTTTTTTTGTTTTTTGTTTTTGACTATAAAGGAATTATGAAAATAATTGTAAAAATCAATTCGAAATTAGTTAATTAATTAATTCAATAAAAATATCAAAATTAAATCTATTAGAACATAAATTGAACATCAAAAATAAATATATAAACAATAAAATTAGAGAAACAAAAACTAACATTGTGTATAGTATAATTATAATAATTAAAAGAAATTAAAATGTAGCTAGAAACACGCGGAAGTAAATAATAGTTTTTCCATATAAAGGGTTAAATAAGGTCCATCCTGGCATTTTCCTTGAAGGCGAGTGGAAAACTACGTGCGAAACCTCAGTCAGGATGGCCGCTCTCGGCGCCAAAATTCGACCATGAGGACGTCACTTCTTTAATGTAGGTTCAGAGCAGCAAACCACAATATTCATTCATTCATTCATTCATTTATTTGCAATGGGGGGTGTGTCCCCCGGTGGCAAATTGGATATACATAACAAATACATAATTATACATAACAATACATAATTATACATAACAATTCAATAACAATTATACAACAATTAAACTGGAGTATTTACACAAATAGTCAGTCTTTTCTTAAACACACCTATATGTTTGGGAAAAGGCTCTAAGACTGCGGCAGGTAGAGAGTTCCAGTTATCAATGGCACGGTTTACAAAAGAATATTTACCATAATTTGTTCGCTGTGGTCGGCCCTTAACTTTGAAAGGATGATCGCTCCTACCCATGTAAGTGGGCTTTCCCAATCGTTTGCTAAGCTCACCCCATGCTGGTTGATTTGTATACGTGTTGTACATAGCGCAGAGTCTAGATTTCATCCTCCTAGCATCCAGTGATTCCCACCCAAGTTTCTTTAACATACGGCTCACACTGCTCCTGGGATTAAAGTCACTGAGCACAAATCTAGCGGCCTTTCTTTGTACCATTTCCAACTCATTGATGAGCCCTACTTGATATGGATCCCAAACCGCCGTGGCATATTCCAGAATAGGTCTTACAAGTGACAAATAGCCTAATTCTTTAGCAGAGGTACTACTTCCTTTTAATACCCTCATTACAAAGTGCAGGGATTTGTAAGCTTTTGAAACTACACATCCTACATGACTACTCCATTTCATATCATTCCTTACGTGAACGCCCAAATATTTGCAAGAATCTTCTTCTACAAGTATTTCCGAGCCAATGTTATATTGAAAATCCTGCCTTCGCACTTTCCCTATTTTTAAGAGACTACATTTTCTTGTGTTTATTTTCATTTTATTTACAATCGCCCACTTATAGACCAGGTTCAGGTCCTCTTGCAGCACTGCATTGTCTTGTGAGTCATGTATCTTTCGATATATTACACAATCATCCGCAAACAATCGACAGTCACTGCGAATTCCATTTGGTAAGTCATTTATAAACGCCAAAAACAACAAAGTTCCGATTACGCTGCCCTGAGGGATACCCGACGTTACGGTAATTTCATCCGAGAATATGCCTTCGACTTTCACTTTCTGGGAACGACCCGTCAAAAATTCTTGGATCCATAAAATTACTCTTCTATCAATCTTCGTCGAAGCTAATTTATGGAGTAGCATGTCATGCGGCACGACATCAAATGCCTTCGCAAAATCTATAACCACGGCGTCGACTGAAACTCCATGGTCTAACGATTCGCTAATGTCTTGAAAAAGTGATAGCATCTGACTCTCGCATGAGTAACCTTTCTGAAATCCATGCTGCCTATAATTAAACCATGATAATGTTTCCCACTGTTCCCTCAAGTAGTCGCAAATGAGATGCTCCATCTGCTTACAAACGATGGACGTAAGGCTAACCGGCCTGTAGTTGCCCAATTCAAGTCTGCTCCCTCCCTTAAATATTGGGACTACCGTAGCTCTTTTCCAGTCATCTGGGATTGGCGCATTGTTTATGGACACATTAAATATCACCTCCAAGTATCGTGCCACGGCCCTACCTCCTAATTTAAGTACTTAACTAACAATATTATCAGGACCCTTTGATACATTGAAACGCAGTTTTCGTATTAGCTTTACAATTGCTGACTGGTTTATTTGGAACAGGGGAGCCCCTGATTCGTCGTTAAGGTCCAACACACAGCTATTGGATTTATTGAACACACTACCGTAAAAGACATTTAATTCATTAGCAATGGCCTGTTTCTCAGTAATTAATTTACCGTCACCGGACATTATCATCGACAAATTATTTGAATTTCCCTTTCTTCTCCTAACATAACTGTAAAAATTTTTCCACCCACCCCCTCCCAAACCAAGTAAACCTTGCATATAACTGTCATGAGCAGCCCTCTTTTTTAAGACGAGCTCTCTTGATAAGGACTTAAATTTCAACATATACTTGTCACTATCATGTCTTTTATTGTATAATTCCCTAATTTTCCGTTTTAGTCTCCTAATTTCTCGTGTGTAATACTCAGGGTCTGGGTTTTGTTTCAGCAATTTAAATGGGACAAATTTATCAACAGCGCTATTTAAAATTTTCAAAAAGTTAGTCCACAGGATATTAATGTGATTTCCTTCCGATGCCCATCCTACAAATAGCTCATTCAAATACCCCTGAAACTTGCCCGGATCCGCCCTGCGATACTGGAATATGATCTTTTTTGCTACATCAGAGTCTAATTTTGTAACGTCACCATATCTAATATTTAATTCAACCCCAGAATGGTCACTAATTCCTGGTACTTTCAGACAGTTAATATACAGCTCTACAGGCCTTACGAGATAAACATCTAAGGTATTATTGTCTCTAGTTGGGAAGTCAACTACTTGGGAAAATCCCCCCTCCCTTAAGAATTTATTTGCAACGCTCTGAGCTTGACCACAGCTAGTTGACTCACCAGACCAGTCTACTTTGGGGAGGTTTAAATCTCCAGCAATTATTATGCTCTTTTTCATAGCATTACCCGTACAAGTTTTATCATACAGTGTTTCGAGGAGAGAAAAGTTATCTTTCGGTGCTCTATACGCCCCTATCACCTGAAGAGGGAATTTATTTCCTTTATCCGAAATTTGTACACATAACATTTCATGATCCACAGGTGCGATCGACTGAAACCCTCGAATTACTCGTATCGTAAATGGTCGATCCAATTTTTAGCATAGGTCCTACTCGGTAGGACAGAAGTGATCCCCAAGAAATCAAATTTCAGAATAGTTTCAATACAGCGATACCAACGTTACCTCACTTCAGAATAACAGAATCCTGTGCTTACCAAACACTGTGTGTTGTGAATGAAGACTGCAAACGCCTGCTCTGCACTCGATACAGAGGTTATAGTCAGAGTCATTATTAATTAAACAATGAACATGCATTTAATGGACATACTGAGGAAAACTAAAATGGTGTACATACCTCATTCACGAGAAGTGGAGGGGCTGAGGAGGACGTCAAGAGCAGAATACGAAAGAAAAATGGTGTTTTTGTACAGCCCTATCCAGTCTGGAGAAACTGTAACATATCCAGGAAGACGAAAATCAGACTTTTTAATACCAATGTGAAAGCTGTCCTATTGTATGCATGTGAAACATGGAAAGTTACCAATCCTATCAGCCACCAACTTCAAGTATTCATCAATCGTTGTCTGCGTCGAATTTTGGGTATACGTTGGCCAGGTATAATCCCAAACGAAGAGCTGTGGCGAAGGGCTAACCAACAACCTAGAGAAGTCCAAATTAAACGGAGGAAATTGGGCTGAATTTGGCAAACTCAGCGGAAACAGAATGGTGCAGTAGAAAGGGGAGCTCTGGACTGGAATCATCAAGGAGCTCGGAGACGAGGAAGAACAAGGAAGACCTGGAAACGCACCATTGAAGAGGAGGCCAAGAAAGCTGGAAAGACTTGGAGGGAAGTGAAGAACTTGGCAGCAAACAGAGCCCGATGGAAATGATTCTTGGATGCCCTATGCTCCACACGGAGCGAAAGGAAATTAGTCACATACCTTATTCAGTATTGTATTAACATACAGTGAGTCCGGGAATGTTCTCCGCAGCGCCTACATGCGTCTGCGAGAGCTAGCTACAGCAGTTACGTTGGTAGACCGGCTGCCGCTTGCATCATAACAAATAAACAGTAAACTTCGTACTCTCCACAGCCATTCATAACAGATGCTGGAACCATTCACAGTACATCACTCATTTTCCGTAATCAGTTTGTTTTAATTCATGAACCACGTTAACTTTATAAGGGAACAACTGTAGCTTGTCTCTTACAGCTTTATGTGCTGTCGACTTAGAAATTCCTGTTTGTTGAGCTAATTTTCGTTTTGATTTTCTTGGACTACGCAGCATTATATCGGAGATTTCATCAAGTGTTTCGTTCGTTAAAAGCGTAGGCCTGCCTGTTCCCGGTACATCGTGAACTGAGCCAATCACACGAAATTTACTTATCAAATCCCGAACGGTATCACGGCGTGGACTCTTTGAATTAGGAAACCCTGCCTGAAATCTTAATTTTACATTTTCTGTAAACCGATCGCCTTCGCGAAAAACATATCCCACCAAAAAAACTCTCTCTTCAGTACCGCCTGTACTCTGTTGCACTCTTCCAATAATCTATCCGAACGCTCGCTGACTGTAATACACACTGAAGACATGCAGGCTTGCTCGCTTATCGCAATATACACTGACAGCCCACACGCGGGAGTCCCCCGTGCAGCCAACTAAACTCATGACTCAACCTCTCACTGCTGCACGTACCCACTGCGGAGAACATTCTCGGGCGCCCTGTATTTCTGCTACGAATTAATACAGTACTGTACAAGCAAACCTTACAATGAACATAAAGACCGGCATTTGTTGGTTGACAGCTCATTAAAGCGAGCATTGGGAAAGGCTTGGGCAACAGGAAACAGGCAAATTATTGTACACTTAGGCGTGTAAGCTGGAGAACAAAATCAGGGAGACCTATTTGCACATTCCTTGTCAGCTACAGAATCAACTGTTACAGCAGATAAGGTTGAGGCTTTGACAAGGTGCCTGGAAATTTTCTAAACGCTACATTTTGGAACTTGGAAATATTCAAAAAATGCGTATTTTGACTTCCGTTGTCCGTGTAACACAGTTTCCGTTTAATGAAGGGAATTTAACACGTTTTTCACCCGTAAGTTTAAGGGTCCATCAATATTTCCGGTAAAGGCAAGTTTCCGTTTAATAACGAGTCCGTTGAAGGCAGGTTTCACTGTATATAAAAGTCTAATGGTGTCTGATGCTCTTCCGTACAGAACTACTCAACCGACTTAGCTAAAATTTTACATGAACGTAGTTCATATACCTGGGGAAAATATAGGACTATTGTCGTTTCGAAATATTTCATCTTTTAAATATGGTGGCTTAAGTCACGTTTCATTTCAGTAGCAGGTGCTACCACATCCCGCCTGGCGAACAGGTACTTGTATCCATGGCGGGTTGCATATATTCACCCTTGACGCTTCTCGCTACCAAATTTATGCTTTTGATTCAGAGTTTATTTACTGAGGTTAGAACTATAAAAGTGAACCCTCCGTGGCTTAGGCGGCAGCACGCCGGCCTCTCACCGCTGGGTCCGTGGTTCAAATCCTGGTCACTCCATGTGAGATTTGTGCAGGACAAAGCGGAGGCAGACAGGTTTTTCTCCGGGTACTCCGGTTTTCCCTGTCCAAAATGTCATTCCAGCAACATTCTCATTTCATTTCATCTGTCATACATTTAATCAATGCCCCAGGGGAGTGCGACAGGCTTCGACAGCCGGCACAGCTCATATCCTCGCCGCTAGATGGGGGCTTCATTCATTCCATTCCTGACCCGGTCGGTCGACTGGAAGCAGGCTGTGAAGTTGTTTTTTTTTTTTTTTTTCAGAACTATAAAGGTGGTCGCAGTGTGAGATACACACACAATTACCCGTAACTTGAAGGTTGGCAGCATGAGTGTCTAGTGTGTGGCCATCCATCTTCACGTTGTTAGTCAAATTACAACGCACAACATAACCAAAATGCCACACATGATTGAAGAAAAGTGATACTTTACTTTATGTAGACTGAACAATCTGTCCACAAAGTATTTTATTGTACACTAACAGACTAGCTGGTTACTCAAACCTGTGTGGCTTTAATGAGTCTTTCTATACATATCCACTTCTTGGTGTTGCGGCTAGCGTTCTTGGCTGTCACCCTAGAGATCCGGGTTCATATAATAATGTTATTGGTTTTACGTCCCTTTCAACTACTCTGGCTTTTAGAGACGCCGGGGTGCGAGAATTTCGCCCCGAAGGGGATCTTTAACTTGCTAGTAAATCTAAGCTCCCTCGTATTTGCGCACCCTCAAATGCCAGCTGACTGCGCCAGGATACGAACCTGCAATCTTGAGCCCAGTAAGCGAGAACCTTACCACTGAGCCACGCAGTCAGTCAAATCCGGGTTCACTTCCTTGCTATATCAAGAAATTTAATTCTGGCCTGAGGGCTGGAACTGAGTCCACTCAGCGTCGTGAGGCAAAACTGAGTTAGTTATTGTCTTATGGGGTGTAACTACGAGATCATCTGCCCTTGGCAAAACTGAGAAGACGTGGGTTCGATTCCCACCTCAGCCATCCTGGAAGTGGTTTTCCGTGGTTTCCCACTTCTTTTCCAGGTGAATAATGGGATGGTTCCTAACTTAAGTCCACAGTTGCCTCCTTCCTAATCCTGACCTGAAATACAAACACTAATGCAGCCATCACAATAACACAGGTTGTATGTATGTCTCCCTCTTATAATTTCCGTTTTCAACGGGTTTGGACATGAGATACGATGAATGTCTATGAAGCGGATGTTTTTTTACGGCCGGATTCCCTTCCTGACGGCAACCTCATGAGAGTAGTTAATGAGAGATGAAGATGAATGAAACTGGGCAAGTATGTGGAAAGAAGCGGCCGTGGCCTGTCATAAGGTACTGTCCGGCATTTGCCTGGAGTTGAAAATGGGAAACCACGGAAAATCATTTCAAGGATGACCGACGGTGGAGCTCGAACCCACGTCAACCGAGTCCGCAGATAGCTAGGCCCCATGTCCTACAACTATGCGTTTTAGCGAGCGTAACTACCGCTGTCGGTAAAATAATACAGGTTATCAGACAAATTTCCACATTCACCCAAGTACACGGGGATAAATGACCACGAGATCAACAACAACTGTTTCTATAAAACATTAAAACTGTTTTGCTCAGAATAAAAATGAAATAATAACGCTTAATTAACTGTTTATAATGAATCAGATTCATTTTGTAGCTGAAGGTTTAACATCCACTTTAAAAAAAGCTCAAAAATCTTATAAACAGAGATAAAAATAGTTACGATTTGAATGTTGAAAATCTAAATATTTGCTCCTAACAGCAAGCTGTGAGTGTTTACTTGGAAATGTATCTAATTGTTGTACACGATTTATGACAGGCACAGTTATAATGTTAACCTAGGGCAAAACTATTTTTTATTTTTATGTGTTTTTAAATTTTAATTTATTTTAATTATTATTATTATTATTATTATTATTATTATTATTATTAATGTTATTCTTTGTTTCTCTAATTTTAATGTGTATATATTTATTTTTAATTTTCAATTTATGTTCTTATAGATTTAATTTTGATATTTTTATTGAATTAATTAACTAATTTCCAATTGATTTTTTCAATTATTGTTATAATTATTTTATAGTTATGTTAATTATTTTAATCTCTATATTTATTTTATTATTATATTTTTTATTTCTATATTTATATTTAATTTTTACACTTCAATTGTTAAGGTTCTTTTTTTAATTTTATCCTACACATTACGTCAAGTAAATAAGTAGGTATGCTATATTTGATTTTTAGAAATACTAGCACTTCGGCATGAAAATTCTCCAAAATTTCGCTTAAAGATTCAACTATCAGCATCTTTGAAAGCATAAACTGTCTTTATGACAGGTGGTTAATATAGTGATCGTCATCCCATAAAGGGATTGTTATCGTTTTGGCTCATTAAGTTAACCTTGCGTTAAAATGTGCACCGGCCAAAAACTAACGCTACATATATACCTTGGAAATGTGTATATTGTTTTCCATGATCTATGTCAGACACAGTCTTAAAATTAATAATATTACTTTTTAGCTCTTTAAGTTGTATCATCCTCCTTAAAATGATTCGTGAACCATGGCATGTCTTAGACTAGAGGGTTCAACCCACTGCCTCAAATGAATGAACGGAAGTATTTTGCAAGCTTTTTTTTTTTTTTTTTTTTTTGTCACATAATATCCGCTAACTTATAGATTGTTCCAAACTTTTCTGTAGCGATCTCTGCGGTCTAAGGCTCTGTTTGAGTTTGACCAGTGTTCGTGGAGGATATTCCACGATTCATTATTGCTGGCATAATTTGTGTTAAAATAATGCCATTAAGTAGGCTACTTTCTTTCATTCTTTCTTCAGTTTGTCCCAATTAATTGGGGTCGCCGGAGCCAACCAGGCTCATTTATGGCTTTGGCCGGGGATCCAAGGCCGGATGCCCTTCCTGACGCCACGTGCTATTTCAGGGGAAAATTTCACCCCGCTGTCACCGGGATTCGAACTCCGGCAGTCCGGGTGAAAGACGAGCAGCTAAGCCACTGCGCCATCACGCTCCCCAATGCAATCAAGTATTGAAATCTATTAATAAAGCTGATTTTATTTAGCCCCGGCTACTATTCCACAGCGATTGCAGTGGTTCGTCCCAAAGGAACAGGAGTAAACGGACCCAGCTCAGGAATCCCTCGGTATTCTCCGTTCCAGCCAATCCCTTCAGTGGAAAACGTTGGAACCAGTACTCATTAACAGGAAACTTGTGACTGCCTTAAATTTTCTCCTTGACTCCTTCACTAGCTACCCGAATGTTGTCTAATGTCTAGCACTTGTTCCATTGGATATAGGTTCAAGAATTAAATTTATTTCTCTCGACTCTCTTTGCAACCCCTCTAAGAGTATTGAATTTTCGAATGCCAAATAGTATGCGCTTGCCTGTAAATGTTGTGTATCGTTGTCAAATGGCGTGAACACAGTCGACAATCCAACAAAGACTTTAATAATTAAACAAAGAATACAAATGATAGTACAAGAAACGCCCACGGTTACTCTTCTAATATCTAACGTCAGAAGGCGGTGCAATTACCATTTCCCAAAATTCTCACGGTGTCTGTAGCGTCATGTATTTGTAATAATAATAATTTTCAGCCATTATACAGTAGTGGATTAGGCCTAATTATTACACTTGGATGACTAGTTTCCAGGCTCTTAATCTATGTCTACGAATATGTGGGTTAAGATATATACTCATGATACACACCATACCGGGTACTGACAGCGGTAGCTACGCTCGCTAACGCGCAGCATTAGGCCATGGGGTCAAGCTATCTGCGGACTCCGTAGACGTGGGTTCGAGCCCCACCGTCAGTCGTCCTTGAAATGGTTTTCCGTGGTTTCCCATTTCCAACTCCAGGTTGGACAGGCCACGGTCGCTTCCTTCCACACCCTTGCCCAGTTTCATTCACCTTCATTCATTTCATCTCTAATTAACTCCCTCATCAGGAAGGGCATCTGGTCGTAAAAACCATCCACCACATTAACTTTCATCGCATCTCATCCTCGACCCCGTTGGAAACGGTATTAATAATAAGGGTAGACATACATACACACACACACATTATACCGGGTGATTCAGCAGCCCCCTCCAATATCGTTTGCTGCAACCCAACTAACGTGTGTTGTCAGGAAGGCCGATATTCTTTTCTGCCTGCATCCCGTATGGTACTATTGCACTGCAAGCATATCCCGCAAACGATACTGAACACTATTATCTTTCCCTCGTATTAGTCTGTTGTCACATTGAGGGAAAAATAATAAGGTTCAGTATCGTTTGCAGGATATGCATGCAGTGATACAAGCACCAAGCTAAGAATTATCGACCTTCCTGCCAATAGGCGTTAGTTTGGTTGCAGCAAGCGATATTGGAAGGGGCTGCTGAATCACCCGGTACGCTATTTTAGTCACATCAGTTTATTGTAAACCTGCGTAACTTATCAGCTTTGATAGTATGTGATTTTCTGTAGTGTTATTATGTTAGTGGCTATTGACCTACGAGTGTACTTGTTTAGTGTGATTAACTGTAATGGTCAGGTTGGTGTTCTGACTTAGATGTGGGTTTAAAATACTTAGGTGATTATTTGGGCGATGTGGCGTCCAGCTTCTGTCACTTACAGGTTACGCAAGTTTACAATAAACTTACGTAGCTAAAATATTTTATACTAGAGGATCCGAGCGAGAAATCTCGCATTTCGACATTATTGTCGTTGGGCATTAGACTCGCACAACAGCAAGTAGTAGGTAATTTATTATGAGCACGTTCCCTGGTTATGTCTTATCGTAACCTGTCAATGGAGGAATTACTTTGTTCATTTCTTGTAATGGCTGTTTTGTTGATATAGCTGATGTAGGAGTTGATATGTCCGGTCCGGCTTTGCTGTTATGTGGGCTGGACGCGACACAGTTCTGCCAGGGGCTATAGTGTTGTTTATTTGTTTAAAAGCACTTTATAAACAAAAATATATACAGTATTTCCGTTGACTTTTCAAGCAATGCAAGATTTTTCCTGTACTATTGAGACGATTTGTAAAATTTTGGTACAAACCACACCTTGTAACTCCCTCTGGTTTAGGAGCTTGAGTTTTGTGAAACATACACCTTAGCGTATTATATAATAATAACCCCTGGCACTACAGCCCATGAAGGGGCTAGGTCTACCAAGCGACCGCTGCCCAATCATTTGGCCTGCAGATATTTGGGTGACGCGTGATCAGCGCACTGCCTCACTGTCAGACAGCTACTCAATTGTCCTAATGAGGCTGAGTGCACCCCGTTCCAGCCCTCAAGTCAGATTCTAAAATCCATGACGGAGCCGGAAATTGAATCCGGGGCCTCCGGGCGAGAGGCAGGTGCACTACCCCAACACCACGGGGCTGGCAGCGTATTATATAATAAGATGATATAATTATACTGCATATTGGGATTGTATATGAGTTTTACGTCCCTTTTAACAACTGCGACTTTAGAAACGCCGGGGTACCGGAATTTTGCCCCAAAGTGATCTGTAACGCACAAGTAGATCTACTGACACGGCTCCCTCACATTTAAGCACCCTCAAATGCCAACTGACTGCGCTGGGATTCGATCCCGCTATCTTGGACTTAACAGGCGTTATCGTTACCGTTGAGCTACGCAGTATTTGAAAGACCTTTCTAACGTGGCCTTGCATTACTTCCTCAAGGACTACTGTGGTCAATGGTATATACTGGCCAATTATTTCACGTTATAATAATTGGTATAATTTGATCGTTGAATGAGACACGTTTCCCTTCCTGCTCCAGAGTAGGAGAAAGTTCAGCCACTCCCGCTGATGTAACAACTGAATAAAGACACTCATCAGCGAACGAACATTGTAAACGTGAACTCCCCGCTTTTGATGCATCATGGCAAACATGTTGATCAGACCATAAGAAAAAAAACGTATGCGGTGGTATTCAATTCTCAAATTCACTTGGGCTATCTCTAGAGAGGTTGGCATTACACGAGTTCAAATACCTGCGTGAGATGCAGTGCCCAATGAGACGTACGCGCTAAGATAAGTTCGTCATTTCCGAACAATCGCACCGCTTCTCCCTTTTTCGATCCCAGCTTATTTACTTACTATGAGTGAGCCAGTGGCATGTTTGCCATCTCTTGATGAATGAAGTACATTTGCATTTGTCTGTTGGCACAGGCTAGAGTAAAATGTGGCTTTCCACCGATGTCTCAGTCTCACTCATGGCTGTGATTATATGGAAGCTACTGAGGTATGAGTGGTGCTGAATAATGACATTCAGGGCACAGCCAGTGCCTGTGGATGCTGCGCAAGGTTCTACTCATAGGGTTAGTACTGGTGTACTGACTCAGTGTGGAAAGTAATGGCAAACTACCTCACTCCTCTTCTTGCCTAGTACGCCTCAATATAGCGCTGCCATGGGTTTTTGTGCGTATCTACCCACATAATCTAACGACGGTACTTCTTGAGGATCCAACCAGCCTTCGGACTGACTACCTAACTGACAGAGTGAGCCGGCGGTGCCTGTTTACTTCACAAGCTCCTACACAGTCTGCCTCGTTACGTAGCATTCTTGGCTGTCAACGTGGAAGCCCGGGTTCGATTGCCGGCTCTGCCAAGAAAATTAATTCTGGTTTGAGGGCTCGAACTGGATACACTCAGCCTTGTGAGACAAAACTGAAAAGAGGTGGGTTCAATTCTCACCTCAGTCATCCTGGGAAGTTCCGTCAGCGGCTGGAAAGCCTTGTCGAGTGTAAAATGAGTTGTTATTTTTTAAGTGATTACGCAACAATTTTGTTTACACCCACCCCCTTTTTGTGATTACCGTACGGCCCCCAATCAGCCCCATGCACTTGGGTATGAGTTGATGACTTGTGGGGACTGTTGTAGTGTATTTTGGGTACTATCTTGGTATTTGCCTTGAGCGAGTGTTGAAAAAAACGAGGGAAAACACACTTAGAATGGCCACTGTTAGCGCCGAGATTCGAACCTCCAATCTTCGGACTTGCTGCAGTCTCCCTAGTGGTCGTGGTGAGTGTTTTAACACTCACGGCTAGCTCGCACAGTTGTATGTACGCGGGGGGGGGAATTAAAATTGTCGTCGAATAACACAATATGGTAAGTTATGTAAAGTAAGTCTCTTTCCCTGAAACGCTATCACCAGATGACCACTCAATTCCGCTAGATTTAGTGACAAGTCGCACATTTGGTAACACTGGCATCTACTGTTGCCATCACTGCTGGACCAGCTGGGGAGAGATTGTAAAGCAGCACTTCCGCGGTCTCTTTAGATCAGACGAGGTCGGCCGTTGACTTGATCCTCAAGGTCACGGGATCTAACACCACCTCAACATGTAATAGTGCCAAGAATGTTATTGCCCTTCAATTAGTAGACTAGTGCATCAGCAACAGTCTGTAGCAGTTACGTCATACTTTTGTTGACGGGCTTGGACATGGTGGGTGTGTGGAGAATCTATTATTATTATTAGGGCTCGGATTTTTAGGTAAATAAATATTTTTTTATGCAAATACATATTTAAAGCACTTTTTCTTATAAATACATAAATTCCTGTTTTTCACTTATTAGCACATAAAAATACATATTTACATTTTTTTAACCAGTTTATTGCATTTTGTTCTGTGTTACTTCAACAGGGAAGAACCTGTAAGTTATCTAATCTTCATGCAGAGCGTATGTCAGCTTGCAACTGGGTTATTCTTAACTTGTCGCCCCGCGCCACTCACTGTGGAAGCCGGGGATTTCTTTGTCCATGGCCATATTGCACTGCGTGCTAGACCTCCCCCTCCCCCAGCTACCTGGAACTAGTGTCACTCACATGCAGTTCATTTCTGGCACTGTGAAGTGTAAAGCAGTTCTACGATAACTACAAGTTACCGTCTGTTGCAGAATTTAAAAATAATTTTACTTCTGATGGGGGCGTTCTGTTCTGCCAACCATGTGGGGAAAGCAATCAAGGCTGAACAGCGATCTTAAGTTACACAACACCTCCAGGGCAAGAAACATATTGCCGCAGTTTCGCGCCTTCAGAAGAAGTGCTTCGCGATAATCGTCGGTCATTTGTGATGGACAACCTGAAGATGTATCTCGTTGTGTATTGTAATGCTTCAGCAGTCAGTGAGACAGAGAATAAATTGCATTCGTGTGTACTGCACATTGTTTATATTCACATTAAGAAACTAAATAATAATTACATATTTTTACTTTTTTGTCACATATTTCAGGTATTTTTAATACATAAAAAATAAATATTTTCCCTATTTTTAGCACCTAAAAATCCGAGCCCTAATTATTATTACTATTAGATATATTATTATTAACTTTTATTTTATTTTTTATTATTATTATTTTTTACATCAGAATTGAGCCTCTATGGACTGCATGTTAACAATCTTATCATTTGTGCCTATTAGTTATTGTTCTTCTACCGGCCTTGACATCCTCCCAGTATTGAGTCCTTTTATCGTGCTTCTTGTAGAGGTTCTCTCTGTCTCCTGGGCTCAGATTCCACTTTAAAATTTTGATATTTTTAACCATTCGTCGAAATTCAAATCTGTCGTGGATTTTCGTTTCTGGAATACCAATTTGCATCAGGTCTTTCTCACATTCTTGGAACCTTCTCCATTTCGTTGCCTTTGGCTTTGTGAAATTATAGATTTTCTTAGTCGGAAGATGTGCTCGTAGAACAGCAATCTTTTATTTATAATAAGAAGTATAGGTGCTAAACTTAGGCACTATAGACAGGTTCTTAAACCGGAAGGGCTGTGTGCTTCGGAGAATTTGACTTTGGTTGGTTGGTTCCTTAGTTTAGGGGCTGCAACAACGCGGTCGTGTAGCCCCGTGTACTTTGGGTGTGTGTAGAATCTGTCTGATAACCGGTGTTAATTGTGATGACTCTATTAGTGTGTGTTATCTGTTTTCAATTCAAGTGAGGACTGCAGACATTTAATTTCAAGTAGTTCCTACTTTTGCCGCCAGAAGCCACCGTCAACGACTAATAGTCCAGAACTTAGCTACCAGACGCCACCGCAGTCGGCCCTGGGCAACGAACGCAGGGAACCTAAGAGCGTTGTTTACATTCTTAACCTATTCAATATAGCTTCACATCGGTGTAATTAGTGGAAGGTTCTTTAACATGCCATAAATCTATGACATGGGACCGCCGGCTTTACTTCCCCTCCGAAGGAAGGCATACTGAGGGATTTTTAACGCTCTTAAAAAATCCGACGACTTCGGCCGGATTTGAACCCGCGATCTTGGGCATAGAAGCTCAGCATGCTACCAACTACGCCACCGAACCGCCAGAATTTGACTTTGTGTACATGTCGATAAATTATTAAAACGCGAACGAAGGATATTACGGAAAATTTTAGGCAACAGATGGGTTGATACTATTGAGATCCAATGAGGAACTATACATTAAGATAGAACCAATCATAAATATTGCAATATTAAAAAGTTCTTTAACTCAATTTGATGACGATTGAGTATATTTTATATTTACTGACATACTAAGATTATCTTTATAACATTTTGACCTTTTTTTCTTTTTAGATTTTTAAAATTCTAAGACTTATCTTCTTTTAACGACTATCTATTTCAGAATGTTTTCCATGTTGAATTTTTTGGACCAGTGGTCTGTTCAGAGGTACAGCTCCCCAGTTCTTAAGTGAAATATTAGCGAACACATTATGAAACAGAAAATATAGAGCAAGAATTCAAATTATTCCAAATATTCCAGGTGGAGAATTTAATCATCACACCACAGTTAAGAAGCAAATGATCGACTAGTTCTTAATATAACATTTGCACACATATTTATGGTCTTAAAAATGTATCTTTAATTTAGAGTGATTCAACAGGAAAAGCAGAGCGGGGGAGGGCTGGGAATCTTAACCTTAGGGGCCAGTCTTCTCCCCACGACCCTACTTAGAAATGAAGCCTGAACCCTTCCACCTAAGCCACTCAGCCACGCCGGCCGGTCCTGTTTCATGGGCAACACCCCTGCAGATCCTCGGTCCATGTGAGCGATAAGCAGGTCGACAGTCAAAGGTCAGAGATATGCAATCGGAGGGACTCAACGTTCGCCTCGAAATGTGTGCTCATGTGATTATAAGAAACTCAAGTTCTCGAGCAATCAGGGTCTTCGTAGCAATGGCGTCATGAAAATAGTTTGAGGCTATTTCTTTTTTCTCCCGGTATAATATTGTCATATTGCGGCAAGTTTAACCTCAAATTGTGCCTCTTGAAATATGCATTTAAAATCTCCAAAATATTATTTATTTCCTCAACTTATAGTTCGTAACAACTCATCCAGGTACATGTCTGTCTGTTAGGTAGTCAGCCCGAAGGCTGGTTGGATCCTCAAAAAGTACCGCCGTTACGTTATGTGAGTAGATACCCACAAAAACCCAAGGCAGCGCTATTTTGAGGCGTTCTAGGCAAGAAGAGGAGTGAGGTAGTTTGCCATTGCTTTCCTCACTGAGTCAGAACAGTAGTCCTAACCCTATGAGTTAAACCTTTCACAGCATTCACAGGCACTGACTGTGCCCCGAATGCCATTACTAAGCACCACCCATACCTCAGTAGCTTCCATATAATCACAGCCATGAGTGAGACTGAGACATCGGTGAAAAGCCACCTTTTACTCTAGCCTGTGCCAACTGACAAATGCAAATGTACTGTATTCATCAAGAGATGGCAAACAGGCCTACCCGGTACATGAAATCAACTATATTCACCCAATTCATTCACACAGAGGGCCTAAGTGATAAAATTATTCTCAGCGATGTCCTCTTCGGCATTTTCTTTCCCCAACAGGTTTCCAAGCACTTTATTTTAAGATCAGTAGCCTTTAGCCTGTAATGCTATTTTTAGCCTACTTTCGATTTTTGCAAAAAAAAAATGAAAGTAGACTTATGAGATCTACACAGGGCCAAAAATTGTGTGTCTGTCTGTGTGTGTGTGTGTGTGTGTGTGTGTGTGTGTGAGTGTGTGTACTCGGAATGTTTGCCCCCCCCCCCTATCAATTCGAACACGGTGAAACCGAATTGAATGTTTTTTTTTACAGAGGTAGCACTAGCAAAGGGCACCTCATATTCATGTTTAATATCCGTATAGCACGTTGTATTTCAACAAGCTACTACAACCAACATTCAATTATACTCCTTGAAAAGGACAAAGAGTTATAACAATACCCATGCATTTAGGAGAAAGTAGGCTGTATGTTCTTTACTGAACATCTTGTTCATAAATGCTAAGACGATGGCACATTTCTTCAGAATGTGCAGCCTTTTGTGCAATAGTTTGGGTGTACCGTATATGGGAAGATTTAGTGTGGCTAGATTTACTGAGAAGAATTTAGGTGTCAGGTCAGTGGGAGAAAGGAGGAAGGGAAGGATCGTCGCATTTTTTATGTCTCCAGATTCTCGCAACTTCCATAGCTAGTGGAGGAAGTGTACTTCTCAATCTTCTCCCTGTGTTAATGGTGTATATTATGGTCATTCGGGATACCGTAGCGATGCCAATTAAGTACGTGTGTTGGTTCTTCTTTTCAGTTAAAATTATGTCCGATCTATTGTTATTATGATTTTTTGTTTTCGTAGTCAGCTTACCCTCCAGGTAGGTTTATCCCACGGACTCAGCGAGGGATCCCTCCTGCATTGCCTCTATTAGCAGTATCCTGGAGCTTGACATCGGGTCGGGGGATACAACTGGGGAGGTGGGATTAACGCCTCGCCCAGGCGGCCTCACCTGCAAAGCAAAGGAGTGGGATGGGGTGGGAAGAATAGGAGGAATAGACAAGTAAGAGGGAAGAATGATAGGTACCATCCCAGCATTTACCCGAAAACAAAGTGGGAAATCACGGAAAACCACTTCGAGGATGGCTGAGGTAGGAATAGAACCCCCTCTACTCATTTGGACCACCCAAGGCGGAGTAGACCCCGTTCCAGTCCTCATACCACTTTTCAAATTTCGTGGCAGAGCCGGCAATCGAACTTCGGACCTCCAGGGTGGCAGCTAAGCACGCTGACCACTACACCACGGAGGCGACTATTATGATGATTAGTATTATTATTATTACAGCATCCTCCTTCTTCTGCCTTGTCGTTTGTGCCTGCTATTTCCTCCTCTTCTAGCACTCCTTCATCTTCTGACTATGAGCCAGTTTTCTTTCCTCCGTCCATAAAGGTCTGCTCTTCCATGTGCTCTTCCTACTAGAAAGTGATGTGGAAAAAACTCCCTGTCGAATGGCTTGGCGGAACGGTGTGTGGTCATGTGCAATCCCCAGTTTCTTCAGATCTGACTTGACCATAGAAATCCATTTGTTCCTGGAGACTTTCCCCCTACCTACCACTGTTAAGATCTTGCGGGTGAGTCTGCAAGGGCTCATGCAGGTTAAGAGTCTATAGAAGATCATTAGTAGAGAGATGGTGGCGGTTCTGCTTCACCCATTATTTTGGAACCTGACTGTACCTTGAGCAGAACCACCACCATCTCTCTACGAATTATTTTTGTCCTAGGGTTATACAACTTGTTTTAGGGGGTAAAGGGGATAAATACCTTTGGTTTAACTCGAACATACAACTTTCTAGGATTCCTAGTTTTGAAAATATAGCCTACTTTCTAAATACTTTTTTAATACATTGCTTTGCTCTAACGATAATGGGCGTATAGACCTTTTGTTTAAGCAGACATATGACCTTTTAGAATTCCTAGTTTTGGAAATATAACCTACTTTCCAAACACTTTTTTTAATACATTGTGTAACCTAACATTTGTGGGTTACAGAGGCTCCTTGTTTCTTTCAATTAATTTATTTAGTTTTTTGTTTTTATCGGTTTACCAGCCGTGGCCAACTGTTGGTGGGGGACCATGGAGAGTCCTATGTGTTGTGGCACAGAGATTCTTTGTGTTCTTCCATCAGTGGGTGGCAGGTGGCTTTGACCTGTTGAGGTCAAAATTACTTGACATGGCATGGTTGCCATGGGGATCAGCTGTTTTAGTGAGGTTTAGAGAGAAGATGGATGCTGCCATTTGCTGAATGAAACTATGCCTAGTTGGTATGTGAATGGAAATGTTGTATTGATTGAAGCCAGGGAAAAATGGTAGCTGTGTTTTTATAAAATGTGATGTGGGAATTGGTCTCTCTGGTCTGGAGATTGGTGTTATAGTACAAGAGATGCAGGTAGTGGAATCCTGCTTATGGTGTTAGACAATGTACAAGAGATTCAGGTAAATGGAAGCTGGTCTACATGTACATAAAGAAAGGTAATAAAGGTATTGTTTTTCTTATATTCCTTGCGTGTCCAACGCTAGTTACACCCCGACGATTATAAATATATAAACAGAGAAGTTTCAGAGAAGTTTCATTATCACCCAACTGTGGTTGTTGTTGTTGGACTTAGACCAGCGCGACAGCTTTTATTATATGATTCAGATAAGATTCAATTACATTGTTTTGCTCTAACGATAATGGGCGTATAGACCTTTTGTTTAAGCAGACATATGACCTTTTAGAATTCCTAGTTTTGGAAATATAGCCTACTTTCCAAATACATTTTTTAAAATACATTGTTTTGCTCTAACGATAATGGGTGTATAGACCTTTTGTTTAAGCAGACATATGACCTTTTAGAATTCCTAGTTTTGGAAATATAGCCTACTTTCCAAATACATTTTTTTTAATACATTGTTTTGCTCTAACGATAATGGGCGTATAGACCTTTTGTTTAAGCAGACATTTGACCTTTTAGAATTCCTAGTTTTGGAAATATAGCCTACTTTCCAAATACATTTTTAATTCTTTTTTTAGTACAATGTTTAGTTATAACGATAAATGGGATAGAGACCTTTCGTTTAAGCCGATATATGATTTTTTTAGAATTTTTAGTTTTTTTTGGAAATATAGCCTACTTTCCAAATTAAACTTTTTTTTTGAAAAGAATCTGAAAAAATATAGTTTTGTTCTAACTATAAAGGGTATAGAGGGTATAGAGACCTTTCCTCTCAATATGCCTTCCTTCGGAGGGGAAGTAAAGCTGGCGGTCCCATGTTATAGATTTATGGCATGTTAAAGAACCTTCCACTAATTACACCTGTGTGAAGCTAAATTAGGTTAAAATGTAAACAACACTCCGATTCCTACGTTCGTCCCCAGGAGCCGACTGCGGTGACGTTTAGTACCCAAGTTATGAACTAGTAGTCGTTGACGGTGGCGTTTGGCGGCAAAAGTAGGGACTACTTGAAAAAATGAAAGTCTGCAGTCCTTACTTGAATTAAGAAATAGATAACACACACTAATACATTCATCACAATTAACACCGGTTATCAGATAGATTCTACACTCACCCCAAGTACACGGGGTTAGATGACCGCGTTGTCCCAGCCCCTAAACTGAGGAACCAACCAACCAGAGACCTTTCCTCATACTCTTGACGATGTCTTCCTGATGTATGTAGATTTCCTGTAGGTGCCTCTCTCTTCTCGTACGGGTTCCAGTATTCTTCTCCTTGATTTCGAGTGTCCTGAGAGCGCCTTTCCTGACATCCCAATGCACTCAGAGGCGTACAGAACAGATGGGTTCACTACTGAATTGTAGTTTTTGAGTTTAAGGTTCTTGGAGAGGCACTTTGAACAGATCTGTATTATTATCATTATCACCACCAACGGAATTGGCTGAGAATGTGTTAATACAAAAGCTCAATGGTTGCTGAACGTTAGCTTCCAAGGATCCTCAGGAGGGAGCTGTGAGAAGCTTGCTGCTCCGCGCGACAAGTTGAACGTGTTTGCGCTTGGGTTTGTTTCTCAAGAAAACAGCATCCGGAACGACTAAATAAGTACGTATGTTCATCTTTCTACCCCTTACCATTTCCGTTTTCAACAGGG
This sequence comes from Meconema thalassinum, assembly GCA_946902985.2. Taxonomy (NCBI): domain Eukaryota; kingdom Metazoa; phylum Arthropoda; class Insecta; order Orthoptera; family Tettigoniidae; genus Meconema; species Meconema thalassinum. Next base: position 931,199,420 of record OX336388.2, on the reverse strand, counting down.
TTGGGGATGAGATACGATGAAAGTCTATGTGGCGGCAGGTTTTTACGGCCGGATGTCCTTCCAGACGCCAACCTCATGAGAGGAGTTAATGAGACATAAAATGAATGAAGATGGATGAAACTGGGAAAGGATGTGGAAGGAAGCGGCCGTGGCCTGTCAGAAGGTACCGTCCCTGGAGTTGAACATGGGATACCACGGAAAACCATTTGAAGGATGGCCGACGGTGGGGCTCGGACCCACGTCTACCGAGTCTGCAGAGAACTTGGCCCCCTGGCCTAGCGCTGAGCTTTAGCGAGCTTAGCTACTGTTAACGACTCTCGCTTGCTTTATCTGATGAGTGAAACTTGACTGCGATTGGGATTCGAACCGGAATCTCCTGCTATCCGGGCAGATGCGTTTAGCTACTTGCACCAATGCGGCCAGGCTCCGAATGCGGCACTATTTCAAATCTTAGATGGAGAAGCGCTGTTCCGGCGGCTTCTAGGATGATGTGGAGATATTCTTGATCGCCAAAACGACACACACAGAGCGCCGAAGTCTGAATCTGGCGTAGGATATTTGACACTTAGAACATCCTAAATCAGGTTCAGACTTTGGCGCACAAATGGCACTGTGCATGTCGGTATATGCCTTAAATTGAAAACGGAAAATCACGGAGCCTTACTTAAGGATTGCTGGTGCCGAGGTTCGAACCTACACATTTCCAAGTCGGGAGATAGCCTGGCCCCATGGGCCTTGTGCGTTAACACGCTTACCTACCCAGGTAGATAACACTTACTACAATAACGTTCTGGCTTCAACGTCCCTCTTAATTGCTGAAGAGGTGCGTGATGGCGCAGCAGTCAAGCTGCTTGCCTCTCACCAAAACTGACCTGCTTCGATTCCTGGTTAATGAATGTGAGATTTTATTGGAGAAATGTCACGTCTGATGGATAGAATTCCGCGTAGAAAGAGAATGCCCCTTGGCTCTTGATCCCTCCCTTCCTTCCTTCCTCGCTTCCTTACTTCCTCCCTTCCTTCATTCCCCCCTCCCTTCCTTCCTTCATCCCTCCCTTCCTCCCTTCCTTCATCCCTCCCTTCCTTCTCCTTTAACTACTGTAGCATTAGAAATGCTAGATGTCGGAGTTTTGATCTGGACAGGATCTTTATTGGCATAAACTTTGAACCATTGTATTGGGTTATGAAGGCCAACGCTTAACCAACTGCGCCATCAGGCCTCGGCAACCACGAATTGTTTCACTCACGTATTCGAGATAACATCAAGCGGAACGATAGTCATCTAAAATTGTAATGAATTGAATAGAAATCAATTCTTGTTCCGTAGCATAATCGAACATAGTGCAGTCAGAAGCACGTTCACTTCCAGTCACTATATCTCATTTTACACCGAAACACAATGGCATCCCCAAACTCAGCATGTTGAATTGTCACAGCCAACACATAATATTAGAAGAACATTTATATTTGGTTTTTAACGGAAAATAATATTCCTTTTAGTTATAAAATTTATAAATTCTATTTGATTTCAAATCTTCAGAGCAACACAACACTTTTAAAAGTTTAAGAAGATAATTTATATTTTTTGGTTAAATAACTTTGTAATAGATCTGATTTCGATAGTGTTGGAATATTTTAAGAGCATCTCAAAAATACAGCATGGTTTTTCAATCACTCGCTACTTTATTAGCCTACTTTCGATTTTTGCAAAAAATGAATCTAGACTTATGAGATCTACACAGGGCCAAAAATGGTGTGTCTGTGTACTCTGAATGTCTGCCCCCACCCCTATCAATTCGAACACGGTGAAACCGAATTGAACGAAATTTGGTACAGAGGTAGAACTAGCAAAGAGAACCTAAGTGTCACGTTTTATATCGCCGCCACCTTGACGGAAACGTAATGGCGGATACCCAAATGTTCAAAGCTTAAAACAAATTACGACTAACCTAATCATCCGATCTCTACCAAATTTTTTAACAATATATATTTATACAGCGAACGTCTTTTGACTAAACTACAAGATCATCAGCCCAATACTTTGCGGATGGTAGCCATGTATGTGTGCGAATCGATTCCCCCTATCTATTCAAACACGATGAAACCGAATTGAACAAAATTTGGTACAGAGGTAGCACTAGTAAAGGGCACCTCAGTGTCATGTTTTATATCGCCGCCATCTTAACGGAAACGTAATGGCGGCCACCCAAATGTTAAAAGCTTAAATCAAATTACGACCAACCTAATAATCTGATCTCTAACAAATTTTTCAACAACATACCTTTATGTGGGAAGCATATTTCGACCAAACTACAAGATCATCAGCCCAATAGTTTGCAGATGGTGGCCATGTATGTGTGCAAATCGATTTCCCCCCATCAATTCAAACACGGTGAAACCGAATTGAACGAAATTTGGTACAGAAGTAGCACAAGCAAAGAGAACCTCAGTGTCATGTTTTATATCGCCGCCATCTTGACGTAAACGTAATGGCGGCCACCAAAATGTTCAAAGCTTAAATCAAATTACGAGTAACCTAATCATCCGATCTCTACCAAATTTTGCAACAACATATATCCATATGGCGAACGTCTTTTGACTAAACTACATGGTCATCAGCCCAATAGTTTGCAGATGGTGGCCATGTATGTGTGCAAATAGATCCCCCTATCAATTCAAACACGGTGAAACCGAATTGAACGAAATTTGGTACAGAGGTAGCACTAGCAAATGGCACTCCAGTGTCATATTTTATATCGCCGCCATCTTGACGGTAACGTAATGGCGGCCACCCAAATGTAAAAAGCTTAAATCAAATTACGACCATCCTAATCATCTGATCTCTACCAAATTTTGCAACATTATACATTTATGTATAAAGAATCATTTGACCAAACTAATTGGTCATCAGCCCAATAATTTGTGTATGGCGGCCATGTATGTGTGCAAATCGATTCCCTCTATCTTTTCAAACATGGTGAAACCTAATTGAACGAAATTTGGTACAGAGGTAGCACTAGCAAAGGGCACCTCATTGTCATGTTTTATATCGCCGCCATCTTGACGGGAACGGAATGGCGGCCACCCAAATGTTAAAAGCTTAAATCAAATTACGACCAACCTAATTATTTGATCTCTACCAAATTTCGCAACTACATACCTTTTTGTGGGAAGCTTCTTTTGACTGATATACAAGGTCATCAGCCCAATAGTTAGCAGATAGCGGCCATGTATGTGTGCAAATCGATTCCCCATATCAATTCCAACACGGTGAAACCTAATTGAATGGCATTTTTTACAGAGGTAGCACTAGCAAAGGGCACCTCATATTCATGTTTAATATGCGTATAGCACGTTGTATTTCAACAAGCTACTACAACAAACATTCAGTTACACTCCTTGAAAAGGACAAAGAGTTATAACAATACCCATGAATTTAGGAGAAAGTAGGCTGTGTGTTCTTTACTGAACATCTTGTTTTTTAACAGTTTCTTCCGACAACTTAAGATTGCTGATGATGTCCACACGGTGGTCGAAACTAGTCCTGTTATATTCACAACTTATAATAATGTATTTATTGACTATTGCTGGTTTTATTTAATACCATTTAGATTTCAAATATTGTGTTGCTGTTGTTGTTTGAGGCTTCAGTATTTTGACTGGTTTGATGCAGATCTCCATACCCTGCCTGTCCTGCGCTAATCGTTTCATCTCTACGTAGCTACCACACCCCATATATGAGGCAAACTGTTTAACATATCTAACCTTGGTATACCCGTACAGCTCTTGTCCTCGACCCTTCCTGCCATAACTTTGCTATTCCTGGGTGTCTTAGTATGTGTCGTACCAACCTATATCTTCTCTCCATTTGCAGTCGCCAGAAACATATCTCCTCTCCCACTCGTCTTTATACCTCTTCATTTGTAACCCTATCTACCCATCTGATCTTCATCATTCTCCTGGAACACCACATTTCAAACGCTACAATTCTCCTCCTTTCTGCTGCAGCAAGAGTCCAAGTTTCACTTCCATAGAGCGCCACGCTCCTGACAAACGCTTTCAAAGATGACTTTCTAATACCCAAATCTATATTCGATGTCAACAGATTTATTTTCTGTAGAAATGCTTTCCTTGCCTGAGCTAACCTACTTTCTATATCCTCTTTGCTTTCTTGGTTGGTTGGTTATTTTGCTTCCTAACTAACGTAGATCTCCTACTTCCTTTAGCCGTTCAACTGCTAATTCGACTTCATAAGGGTTTCTAATTTCTTTCGGCTGCATTCCAATACGTTTTTTTTTCTTTTCTTTTAGTTGATTTTTACTTCCAGCTTGGAATTTCCCACGGACTCAGCGAGGGATCCCACCACTACCGGGGTGACAGCTAACCACGCTGTCCACTACGCAACGGAGGCGACTACGTATTAGCGTACTTTCGATTTTTGCAAAAAATGAAAGTAGACTTATGAGATCAACACAGGGCAAAAAATTGTGTGTGTGTGTGTGTGTGTGTGTGTGTGTGTGTGTGTGTGTGTGTGTGTGTGTGTGTGTGTGTGTGTGTGTGTGTGTGTGTGTGTGTGTGTGAGTCTGTGTATGAGTGTGTGTACTCTGAATGTCTGTCCCTCCCCTATCAATTCGAACACGGTGAAACCGAATTGAACGAAATTTGGTACAGAGGTAGCACTAGCAAAGGGCACCTCAGTGTCATGTTTTATATCGCCGCCATCTTGACGGAAACGTAATGGCAGCCACCCAAATGTTCAAAGCTTAAATCAAATTACGACTAACTTAATCATTCGATCTCTACCAAATTTTGTAACATCATACCTATATGTGGGGAACATCCTTTGACCAAATTACAAGGTCATCAACACAAAAGCTTGCGGATGGCGGCCATGTTTGTGTGAAAATCGATTCCCCCCATTAATTCAAACACAGTGAAACCGAATGTAACGAAATTTGGTACAGAGGTAGCACTAGCAAAGGGCACCTCAGTGTCATGTTTTATATTGCCACCATCTTGATGGAAACGTAATGGCGGCCACCCAAATGTTCAAAGCTTAAATCTAATCATCCGATCTCTACCAAATTTTGTAACAACATACCTTTATGTGGGGAGCATCCTTTGACAAGACTACAAGGTCATCAGCCCAATAGTTTGCGGATGGCCGCCATGTTTGTGTGCAAATCGATTCCCCCTATTAATTCAAACACGGTGAAACTGAACGGAATCAAATTTGGTACAGAGGTAGCACTAGCAATGGACACCGCAGTGTTAGATTTTATATCGCGGCCATCTTGACGAAAACGTAATGGCGGCCACCCAAATGTTAAAAGCTTAATACAAATTACGACCAACCTAGTCATCTGATCTCAACCGGTTATTGCAACATTATACCTTTATGTATGTAGAATCGTTTGACCAAGCTAAAAGGTCATCAGCCGAATAATTTGCGGATGTCGGCCATGTATGTGTGCAAATCGATTACCCCTATCTATTCCTACACGGTGAAACCGAATTGAACGAAATTTGGTACAGATGTAACACTAGCAAAGGGCACCTCATTGCCATGTTTTATATTGCCGCCATCTTGACAGAAACGTAATGGTGGCCACCCAAATGTTAATAGCTTAAATCAAATTAAGACCAACCTTATCATCTGATCTCTACCAAATTTTTCAACAACATATCTTTATCTGATAAGCGTTCTTTGACCAAGATACAATGTCGTCAGTCCAATAGTTTGCATATGGCGGCCATATATGTATGCAAATCGACTCCCCCTATCAATTCAAACACGGTAAAACCGAATTGAACAAAATTTGGTACGTAGGTAGCACTAGCAAAGGGCACCTCAGTGTCATGTTTTATATTGCCGCCATCTTGACGGAAACGGAATGGCGGCCACCCAAATGTTAAAAGCTTAAATCAAATTACGACCAACCTAATTATTTGATCTCTACCAAATTTTTCAACAACATACCTTCTTGTGGGAAGCATCTTTTGACTGAACTATAAGATCATTAGCCCAATAGTTTGCAGATATCGGCCATGTATGTGTGCAAATTGAGTCACCATATCAATTTAAACACGGTGAAACCGTAGTGAATGAAATTTTGTACAGATGTAGCACTAGCAAAGGGCACCTCATATTCATTTTTAATATCCGTATAACACGTTGTTATCCTACAATCTACTACAACCAACATTCAATTATACTCCTTGAAAAGGACAAAGAGTTATAACAATACCCATAGATTTAAGAGAAAGTAGGCTATATGTTCTTTACTGAACATCTTGTTTTTGTTTTACATTAATTTTCATCACGATTTTTTTTTCAATTAAATAATGTCAATAAGGACCAATTTGCTTCAGATATGGTCAATTGATACATAAATAATATCAATAATAATAACAGTAATAATAATTTCATTGCCGACATTTATCCTTGCAAAATTCTCGTTATAATTCTATCTTTTTCTTTATTTCTATGGCTTATCCCAATTAATTAGGGTCGCCGGAGGCAACCAGACTCATTTTTTGGTTTTGGTCTGGGATTGAAGACCAGATGCCCTTCCTGACACCACGTGATTTTTAGGTGAAAATTCCACCCCTTGTCACAGGTATTCGAACTCCGGCCGTCTGGGTGAAAGACGAGCAGCTAGGCCACAGCGCCATCACGCTCCCCTCTCGCTATGATTCTACAACCCCTGATTTCCAAGTTTAATTCGCACCCTGGATGTACTTGAGGAGCTCAGGGATCAAGCAGATCACTGCTATTCTTGCCACGACAAATAAACTGTGAGTGACCTTTCGACGGGGTCATCCCTTCCAAGTTGGACAAATAATCGCCGTTAGCTTTGACACCACACACAATAGCCAAATGTTGAGAATAACTGGCCACAAACATGACTCACAGATAAGGACACAATGTACTGGCTATTGTATTGTTGGGAATCAACATTCAGCTTACGTCTGTTTGGATGAGATTTTGATAAAATTGTTTTTCTCACCTGTAAGTTTAAAATTTAATGTTCCTTCCAAGCGCCGTTGTTTCTAACAAGAAATTCTGTAGTCTGGAATTATTCTCGGAGGGAGTGGACGTTTCTGCTAAATGATTCGCCCCCCTCGGGGGGTTCACAACTTGTGAGATGTGGATTGGCGACCACGAGACCCCAGCTGAGTCCGGTATTGCTTTCACTTGTATGTGCGGGGCTCCTCACTTTCCCCTTTACCTCCCTTGTTCAATACTCTTGTTCTCTTCCAACCCCGATAGTATCAGGGTATCCGAGACCTAGGGTATCTTTCATTTTCCCACCTTAATTGGTCCTTGTCACATCTCAATCATCGAGGGGTCAGACTTCTTCTAGTATCTCCTGGCTTCTGCACAAGGCCTTAAAGGAGGCAGGGTGTGCTTAGCCCCATCACTTGTGGTGCACCCTGGGTAGTGCTACAAGGTCTCACGGCTGGTGAGCTCGGGAGTTGGCGACCCCGAGGGACTCCTGAGCTTGGTCTGGGCTTTCCTTATTTCTCAGTGACTTTGGGGCGGACACTCTCCTCTTTCCCTTTCCTATTTGCATTTCATTGCTCTACTTCTTTTCAAGTCCCTCAATCCTCATTCTTGGAAGGTAGAGGGCATTTCTTGTCCTCTTGTCCTTTATTTACCTTTTCCCGTTTTGTATGTTTGTTTGTTTGTTCATTACTACTTTTAGTTTATAAGTTAACTAGCAACCCGCCCCGGCTGCGCCCGGTAACTTTAACGGTTTACCCAGCGTAAGCTTAAAAGACGCACGAACGGCAGGTTTTTCTTCGACTCGATTCACTGAAATCGATACTGCTCGGTTTTATTTGGTCATAAATGAATGTTTTTGTACAGAAACCTTCCGCGAGAAAGCCTTTATAAAATGGTGAAAACCGCGTCAAAATCCATCCAGTGGTTCTCGAGATTACCCGTTACATCCAAGAATCGGGGACTCTGTTTTATACTGTGTAGAGATTATCATACCGCTAAGGCTGTAGCCTAGTAGTGGTTTCATTTCATTGCCACTTTACACCATCACCCAAACTGCTGGGGGCCGATAACCTCGATGTTAGGCCCCTTAAAACAACAATTATCATGATCCAGCAATAATCTCTATTTTCTCGAAGTGATCACAACTGTTATGGTGTCGGTGATGACCATGAGAACACGATCTGAGTATGTTCCAGGCTCCTTTTCTGTACAACCTATTATAATTTTCCGTTGTACTCTTAGTGGATTTATTGTAGGCACAAGTGTGTATTTCAATACCGCATGGGGCGGTGGGGAGGGAGGAGGGGGAGGGGGTAGAGCAGAGGGCACGACCCGCCTAGAATGAGATTTTGTCCACCCAGCTAACCCCAAGAAAGCGATATAAACTAATCTCAAAAATCTATAAGTTGTTTTCATAGTAGACTTTTTGTAATATTTTGAGATAGTTATTAAATATACTTTATGTTCGACCCTGACTATTATGTGTCTGAAAACTGTATCATAATGAGGGTCATTATAACACTATTTTTCATTATGAAACAGTTTCTCCCACCAATCACAGCTCAAGAAACAGTTGTTTGACCAATTAGATAAGGTTAGCATCGCACCTGCGTGGAGTTCCAAGGCCTTCTAAACTGCGTTGCCTAGTGTAATAGTGGGGTAATCGAGAAGGCCATGGTCAAATACAAGGCATTCTCTGCGTCTCATGCGCTCTGTTCAGTACATAAAACTGGCGAAATCTCGACAGATATTTATGAATATTTATCTTCGAACATAAAATAGTTATAATAATTATAGTCGAACATAAACAGTCGTATGCAACTCGCCTATAATGGTAATTAAGACACTCGTATGGAAATTATAAAACTCGCATACGCTCGTTTTATAAATATACTCGTGTCTTAATTATAGCCATTATAGGCTCGTTGCATAATGTTCTATTACATTCATAGCAGGGTAGGCTAGGGCTATCTGGAAATGTTCAAAAATTAAAACTTTTATTAGTAGTTAGAAGGTATAAACGTAAGTAGGTAGGGATATTTATATTTGAAAAAATAACTCTACAGCATATCCAGATGTCTCGATCAGGATTTGTCGTTTCTTGAGTCTACAGTCTTATGACTGGTTTGATGCAGCACTCCTTGCCTCCCTGTCCTGAGCTAATCGTTGTATCTCTACATAGCGACCACACATTACATCCGAGGCAATCTGTTTAATATATTCTGACCTTGGTCTACTCCTACAGCTCTTGTCCTCGACCCTTCCTTCCATAACTAAGTTTGCTATTCCTGGGTGTCTTAGTAACTTATGTGTCCAACTAACCTATTTCTTCTCTTCATTAGCAGTCGCCAGAAACATCTCTTCTCTCCCACTCGTCGTAAAACCTCTTCATTTGCTACTCTATCGTTCTCCTGTAACACCACATTTCAAATGCTTCAATTCTCATCCTTTCTGCTGCACCAATAGTCCAAGTTTCACTTCCATAGAGCGCCAAGCTCCAGACAAAGGCTATTATGGTGTTTGAAGCCATTTTTCAGTGTTGCCTTAGTAAACAAAAGCTTGATGCTTTTCAGTCGGCCAACACGTTTGTACCCAAATGAGATGGGTTCTCCCTAATCCTGAAAAAAAATTACGTGTATTTATTAATCTCATTATTTTCAGGATTAGGGAATAACCCATCTCATTTGGGTACAATCTTGTTGACCGACTGAAAAGCACCAAACTTTTGTTCGCCTAAATATACAGGGTCTTTCATATAAAGTAAGAATGGCAAGCGGCAGTTTTGTTATTCGCTGCTGTGGTGACCTGGGCCGAGCTTGTGCCACTCCACGGCCGGCCCCCTGCTGTACTATTGAAAGCGCGCGCATAGTACATACGTGGGCTGTTTTCTTTTTCAAGTTCCGATGGACTGTATAAAAACAACAGATTGACAAACCGAACTGATTTTACTACTCAATGTTTGCTTGTTATATTCGTATGTCTCAACACAATCGCCAAAATAATTGAAACATTTGTCGTACCGTTACACCAGCTTTCCAATGACCTCGGCAAAATATTCTGCCGCCACTGAGGTGGGTACGTCTGGAGAGCCTCCTGAAGTGTTTCCTTTTTGACGAGGCGTTGCCGCCCAACCATACCTTCAATTCTCGAAAAAGGTGAAAATCATTCAGTGCTGGTTTAGACTAAACGGCAGATGGTCCAAAACTTCACACTTGAATTCTTTGAAAAATCTATCGTAACGTTGGCACAGTGCGGTCGTGGCCACCTCAGTGGCGGCAGAATAATTTGCCGAGGGCACTGGAAAGCTGGTTTATTTATGTATTTATTTATATATTTATTTATTTATTTATTTATTTAGCGTATGGCTTTTAGTGCCGGGAGTGTCCGAGGACATGTTCGGCTCGCCAGAGGCTGTAGCTACTTCAAGCGTACACCCATGAAGTGAGCTACAAGCACGCTACAAGTTCTGTTCAAAATCAAGTAGTTCCAACTTTCGCTACCAGATGTCACTGACGCCTAGTGGTAAACGTTGGAACTTTGATAGAGCTTTTCAACGAAATCTAACCTAGAAATTTAGCTTCACACAATTGTAGTTGGTGGAAGGTTCTTTTTCATTCCATAAATCTATGACATGGGCCTGCGGGCTTTACTTTCCCTTCGAAGGAAGGCATGCTGAAGGATTTTAACGTTCCTAAAAATCCGCCGACTTTGGCCGGGTTTGAGCCCGCTACCATGGGCATAGAAGCTCAGCATGCTCTGTTGAATGGAGGTCCGCTAAATCGAGAGTATACTGTATTTTGATTTTCATCTTTTGTCTCGGGGAAATTTGTTTGGTGTAAAATGTCTCGAGTTGATATAATTATGATAAAGGACACACGTTCTGGCCACGTTAAGGAAGCCCCTTGTACACACCTGTGCCATGGCACCAAAGAAGTCAAGGAAATATCCCTGAATATTGTGGCTGCTACTCACTCGCTTTGTCTCGGTCTGGGGTACTGGGGTGTAAGGTTTCCAACTTCTTTCTTTTGGGATCTGAATCTAAATGAAAGCTGGTGTAACGATACGACATATGTTTCAATCGTTTTGGCGATTATGTTGAGCCATAAGAATAAAACAAGCAAACATGTAGTGTTAAAATCAATTTGGTTTGCCAATCTATTATTTTTAGACAGTCCATCGGAACTTGAAAAAAAACAGCCCTCGTATGTGCTACGCTCGCGCTTTTAATAGTACAGCAGGGGACCATGGCGCGCCACAAGCTCGGCCAAAGCCACCGCAGTAGCGAATAACAAAACTGCCGCTTGCCGTTCTTACTTTATATGAAAGACCCTGTATATTTGATGTCAACAGATATCTTATATGTAGAAATGCTTTCCTTGCCCGAGCCAACCTACTTTTTATATCTTTTTGCTTCGTCCATCACTGGTTATTTTGCTTCCTAAGTAGCAAAAGTCTCCTACTTCCTTTAGCTTTTCACCTGCCAATTTGACGTCAATAGGGGTTTCTGATTTATTTCGACTGCATACAAATATTTTTGTTCTGTTGTTGTTGTTGTTCGAGTCTTCAGTCTTTTGACTGGTTTGATGCAGATCTCCATGCCTCCCTGCCTTGAGCTAATCGTTTCATCTCTACATAGCTACCACACTCTACATCCGAGGCAATCTGTTTAACATATTCTAACCTTGGTCTACCCCTACAGTTCTTGTCCTCGACCCTTCCTTCCATAACTGAGCTTGCTATTCCTGGGTGTCTTAGTATGTGTCCTACTAACCTGTCTCTTCTCTTCATTAGCAGTCGCAGAAACATCTCTCCTCTCCCACTCGTCTTAATACCTCTTCGTTTGTAACCCTATCTACCCATCTGATCTTCATCATTCTCCTGTAACACCACATTTCAAATGCTTCAATTCTCCTCTTTTCTGCTGCACCAATAGACCAAGTTTCACTTCTATAGAGCGCCACGCTCCAGACAAAGGCTTTCAAAAATGACTTCCTAATACCTAAATCTATATTCGATGTCAACAGATTCCTTTTTTGTAGAAATGCTTTCTTTGCCTGAGCCAACCTACTTTTTATATCCTCCTTGCTTCGTCCATCACTGGTTATTCTGCTTCCTAAGTAACAGAAGTCTCCTACTTCCTTCAGCTTTTCATCTGCCAATTTGATCTCCATAGAGGTTTCTGATTTATTTCGGCTGCATTCCAGTATTTTTGTTTTACATTTATTAATTTTCATCATGAATTATTTCCGTAAGACGGAGTCCATACCATTCAAAGACTCATTAAATTCCTCAGGCTTGTCGGCCAAGATGACGATGTCATCAGCAAATCTCAGAGTTGAAATTATTTCTCCTTGAATCTTCACTCCCACTTTAAATTTTTCTCTAATTTCCTTCATTGCTTGTTCAATGTAATGATTGAAAAGTTTGGGTGATAAGTTGCAGCCTTTCTGAATATCAGCTTCTCTCTCATGTCCTTCAGCTCGAATGACTGCTGTCTGGTTTCTGTATAGATTGTAAATTACCCTCCTATCCCTGTACTTTATTCCAATAGATTTCAAAATGTCAAACAATTTAGTCCAATCAACGTTATCAAAAGCCTTTTCTAAGTCTACAAATGCCATGAACGATCCCTTATCTTTCCTTATTCTAACTTCCAAAATCAGCCTAAGACTTAGTACAGCTTCCCTTGTTCCTACATTTTTCCTGAAACCAAACTGGTCTTCACCCAACTCCGTTTCTATCTGGCTTTCAATCCTCTTGTAAATTATTCTAGACAGGATCTTTGAAGCATGAGTAATCAAGCTGATTGTACGGTAATCTTCACACCCGTCAGCTCCTACTTTCTTCGGTATAGGGATGATTTCATTCTTCTTGAAATCAGGGGGTACCTCACCTGTCTCATAAATCCTACACACAAGTGAAATAACCTGATCACACCTTCATCTCCTATGCAGCGTAGCAACTCAATCGGTATATCATCTATGCCTGGTGCTTTGTTCTTGCTTAAGTCTTCCAAAGCTCTATCAAATTCTGATCTCAATATTAAATCTCCTTTCGCATCCTCATCAATTTCCCCCTCCCTTTCCATTACATGATTCTCAATCACCTTTCCTTATTTAAGCTTTCCATCTCTCAACCGTTTCTTCCCTATCTGTTAGAGGATTTCCATTTGTGTCCTTAATATTACAGCACTTAGTCTTCTTTTCCCCAAAAGTATTCTTAATCCTTCGATAAGCTGTGTCTACTTTTCCTAATTTCAGACAATTTTCCATACCTGCACATTTCTCTTTCAACCATTCTTCTTTCGCTTCCTTGCACTTCTTGATAACCTCATTTCTCAGACGTCTGTATTCTGCTTTCCCTTTTTCATCTCTTACATTCTTGTGTTTCCGCCTTTCATCCATCAATTCTAGTATATCCTGAGTGATCCACGGTTTTCTACCTATTCTTTCTTTCCTACCAATGTTTTCTTTTGCGGATTTTGTTATTTCATTCTTCAAAAGTGCCCATTCGTCTGCAATTGAAGTTTGTTTAGGGTTTTTCATTAGTCCTTCCTTTATACTCATCTTGAATCTTTCATTTACATCCTTTACTTTCAGTCTATTGTCCACCTTTTTGGCTTTTGACTTTTCTTCAGTTTCTTCAACTTTAATCTGCATTTCATTACAACCAGATTGTGGTCAGAGTTTATGTCAGCACCAGGATATGTTTTACAATCCAAAATCTGGTTTCGAAACCTCTGCTTGACCATATTGAAGTCGATTTGGTAACGCCCTGTATCTCCTGGTCTCATCCATGTGTATATTCTTCTATTGTGGTTATTGAATAAGGTGTTAGCTATGACCAACTCATGCTCGGTGCAGAATTCCATCAGCCTGCTTCCTCGTTCATTCCTTTCACCTAATCCGAAATCTCCTACTATCTTCCCTTCTCTTCCTTTTCCTCCCACAGCATTCCAATCTCCCATTACTATAACATTTTCATCACCCTTGATATACCTCAGAATTTCGTCTATTTCTTCGTAGACCTTTTCAACATCCTCATCATCAGCTTGACTGGTAGGCATATAGACTAATTGTACCACTGTGGTGCAGGTAGGTTTAGTATTGATTTTTGCTACAATAATCCGTTCACTATATTGCTCATAATATTCCACCCGCTGTCCAAGTTTCCTACTCAATATGAGACCAACCCCTGCTTGGCCATTGTTTGATTTAGTGCTAATGACCATATAGTCTCCTGACCAAGAGTCATGTTCTTCCTGCCAGCGCATTTCACTAATCCCAACCAAATCCAACCTCAACCTATCTATTTCCCTTTCTAAGTTTTCTAACCTTCCTCTTCCTAGCAGACTTCTAACATTCCACGCTCCGATCCGTAGAATGTCAGATTTCCTCTTTGTCACTCCTGTGATGTTAAACCCCTCTCGAGTAGTCCCCACCCGGAGATCCGAACGGGGGACTAGTTTACCTCCGGATTGAAATTTTACAAGGGAGGAGGCCATCATTACATGTAATTATGCATAGAGAGGTGCATATCCTCGGGAATAGCATTACGGCTGTATTTTCCCGTTGCTTTCAGCCGTGCAGCAGGACGCAGTGTAGCCATTATTTGGCTTATATTATCAATATCTTAACCGTCTATAAGACTAGTAAAGAATTGATTTATTCTGAAAGGCTGCTACTCCCTTTCAGAATAAGTAAAGAGCAATTCTACTAACAGAAATACTAACCTTCTACTAAAAATTAAATACCAAAATTCTACTAACGAAAAAAAATACTTAAGTTCCACCAACAACAAATACTATCACTAAAACAGTCTGTCACCAGGCACACTCACATGCACCCTCACACATCACAGTCTACTGAAACAATGAACTATAACTAATAAACAATGCAACTGCTACCAGACACACTCACACACCACAGTCTAATAGAACAATGACATATATCTAATAAACAAACTAACTTCATACTTACTGTACCGTAATTTGAATTGACAATATTTACAAAATGCAATTTAGATAGAAAATACTTACAAAATGTAATTTAGATACAAAATAGTCACAAAATGCAATTGAGAATAGAAATACTTACAAAATACCCACCCTACAGAACAACTGAGCCTCAAAATATAAAAGTTGCAAAGAAAGGTGTGACTAATAATAATAATATCGTATGGCCTCGGATGCCTGGTGCAAGCTTTGTAATTTGACACCCAGAGGGTAGCTTGCATGTCGAATTTCGTTGTTCCTTGAATCACTATGAAAGTCAAGGAGGTTAGATAATAGATATCTAAGCTCCTTGAACACTATAGCGCTTTCTAGTGGAGAAATGAGGAACTTTGTGTTGGCGGAAACTCCCGAGATTAATTTTGTCATTATGAACTCGGCCTTCTGAATTCAAATGGGTTCTTTGACATGCCAATATCGTATGACATGGTGTCCTCATTTTTGCCGCCTTTCAAAAATCACTTACCATGGCCAGGGGCGAACCTGCAATCTTGGGGTTAGTAGACCGACACGCTATACACTCACCCACCGTGGAAAGCTAAGGTGGGACTGAGGTCACTGAACTTGAAGGAAACATTGAAACCAAAGGTATCATATTTCAGAATGTCTCATATGTGCCTGAGCTGAGTAGAAATTAATTATAATTTGATTATTTATGACGAATTAATTGAATTATAATAATTACTTGGTAATTATTATGGATCATGATTGCAAATATGTTAATTGCAGATATGTTAATCCTGACAGGGTGACTCCTAAAGACTCCTAAAGAGTTTTATATTTATTGATTTTCATCATGAATTCCCTCCTCAAGGCAGACGGAGTCATACCGTTTAAAAACTCATTCAAATCCTCTGGTTATTCCGCTAAGTTTTAGGTAATTTTTATTTGAGGACTATCGAGCATTTAAACGGTTTTAATATTGTGCCTATTAAGGGAAGTGGACAAGATGAGTCCCAGCCGAATCCTTAAACAGATTCTTCCGTATGCTCCAAGTGGTCGAAGAAACCAGAGAAGACCAAATAAACGCTGGCGAGAGACCGTAACAGGCCACAAGGCCTAATACGTGAAAGTTAAATGATGTTGATGATTTTCTTACCACTTTAGCCAATGGTTGGTGCTATCGAAAAACTTAACTGAGATAAGTATTTGGGCCTTATCCGAAGAATTGTACGAACTTTGAATGGATTCGTTTTTATCATTTCAAATGATCTTGTCGACTTCGTCGTTATGCTTGAGTCTAAAGTTATGAGTTACGGAGACGGAAGTGACGTCATGCGGCCGCGCGGGAAGCGAGTGCGTGACGTCATGCAGCCACGCGGGAAGCAGAAGCTAATGGTTAATGGAGTCTGTTGAAAGAGTCCTGGGGCGTCGAGCGACCTGGGGCTTTGAGCGAGGTGAAAAGAATACAGGGTGACTCCTAAAGAGGTGTACAAAATGCCAGATAAGAATACAGGGTGACTCCTAAAGAGATATACAAGACGCCAAATAAGAATACAAGGTGACTCTTAAAGAGGTGTACAAGATGGCAGAGAAGGATACAGGGTGACTCCTAAAGAGGTGCACAAGATGTCAGACAAGAATACAGGGTGACTCCTAAAGAGGTGTACAAGATGGCACACAAGAATACAGGGTGACTTCTAAAGACATATACAAGATGCCATATAAGAATACAGGGTGCCTCCTAAAGAGGTGAGCAGGATGTCAGAGCAAAATACAGTACAAGATGCCAGATAACAATACAGGGTGACTCCTAAAGAGATATACAAGATGCCAGATAAGAATACAAGGTGACCCTTAAAGAGGTGTACAGAATGGCAGAGAAGCATACAGGGTGACTCCTAAAGAGGTCCACAAGATGTTGACAAGAATACAGGGTGCCTCCTAAAGAGGTGTGCAGGATGTCAGAGCAAAATACAGTACAAGATGCCAGATAAGAATACAGAGTGACTCGTAAAGAGATATACAAGAAGCCAGATAAGAATACAAGGTGACAAGGTGTACAAAATGGCAGAGAAGAATACAGGGTGACTCCTAAAGAGGTCCACAAGATGTCAGACAAGAATACAGGGTGCCTCCTAAAGAGGCGAGCAGGATGTCAGAGCAAAATACAGTACAAGATGCCAGATAAGAATACAGGGTGACTCATAAAGAGATATACAAGATGCCAGATAAGAATACAAGGTGACTCTTAAAGAGGTGTTCAAGATGGCAGAGAAGAATACAGGGTGACCCCTAAAGAAGTGCACAAGATGTCAGACAAGATTACAGGGTGACTCCTAAAGAGGTGTACAAGATGTCACACAAGAATACAAGGTGCAGGATGTCAGAGCAAATGACTTAATGAGGTGTACAGTATGTTAGATTCAATTCAAGAGGTTTGCAAGATATCAGATTCAAATAATGGGTTGTAAAAGATGTCAGACTCAAGTACAGGGTGACACTTAAAGAGGTGCCCGCGCGGGAAGCCTAAGTTAATGGGTAATGGAGTCTGTTGAAAGAGTCCTGGGGCTTCGAGCCTTTCTAACATGTGTAGCATTTGTAGCATGCGTCATTTGAAATGATATAACGTCTATTCTTTCAGACTGACTGTAATTTTTTCACATATTAAGAAAGATATAGAGATATTTCACTTTTTCTATAGGACCCGCCCCCACATTTCCACCACCATGGTCCAATTTTGCCCATAAACGAATTCGACCGTGATTTTGAATGGCTATATTTCATGTATGAATTTTAAAGTCATTGATAGAAAATGACGGTAGTTCTCGCGTCCACAAGAAAGTGATATAGGCTATATAGGACTAATATTATTTAAACTTTTGAACTGACGGTGGTTTTGGGGTCTGGGGGATGTGAAACGCGAAGATATATCGACTTTTCCGGAAATCGCGACATGGTATTCATTGAAATAGGTACCGGTAACTTTCTAATGAAATCTACCTAAAACTATCGAAATTAAACCCTCAATCTTTGTCTGCCACCCCCTGAGTAAACTGTCCTGACGACTGCATGGCTGCACTCTCTAGCCGGATTGTTGTTGCCATTGTTTCTTGTTATTCCCCTAGATCAGTGGTTCCGAAAGTGGGGTCTGCGTACCCCCAGTGGGTCCCCGATAAGATTTCCGGGGGTTCGCTGAGTAATTTTAAATTTTGATCAGATAAATTTAATTTTTCCCCGATTTTTATGATGTTAAAAACAATTTTATAATTCATTCATTTCTAAAATTATATTCTATCTTTTAAATTCTCAAATTGGTTTCATAATACTAAAAGTTTGATAGGATGTTCCAGTACTTTATTGCCTACAGTGGCGCTACAGCCCAAGCGACCGCTGCCCAGCCATTCCTCTAGACTAGACCTTTAATCTTGGTCTCCGTGACTGGGGCGCTGCCTCATGGTCGGGCAGCTAATCAATTGTCCTCGCGAGGCTGAGTGCACCCCGTTCCAGCCCTCCGGGTGCGAGGCAGGCACGCTGCCCCAACACCACGGGGCTGGCGCGCTACTTACCCAAGGCCGCACTAGATAGACAGGCCACAAGGCTCCGGCCATGACGTCACAAAGGTGGCCCACGTTCAGCATGGCAGTGTACGGCCCGCTCTCACTGTCACCATGGTATTGTTCACTTATTGAACCTTATCGATGTATTTGAACAGGCCTTCAATTGTAGTCGTATTTAGGCTTGTGTACTACACGAGTTGTATGTGGTGGGGGGGAAGTGGCAGGGCAGTTTATGTACCAATATTACCTCAATAGACATTTCCTTACGTAAATTTAAGCTGACAACTGTCATTTGTAACGGAACAAAATTTCATGTAAAAGATTAAAACCCATAATGCCTATAAAAATGGTTTTAATGTTTCTAGGCAAATAAATGATAGCAATTCGTAATAATAGGCTGGAACCTTTTTTAAAAATTAGGCTTCTGCTTAAAACTTATCTAACAATTCCTAAGGTTTCAATTTATCAATTTTTCTTTTCTTTGGTGATTTATGGGTGTCCTTACTTAAGGATTTCTTCTTAGCCATGAGGTTGTCTTCGATAACTTTTTTATAGTTATTCAATAATATATTACAAAAGATGCCTATACATTTGTCAACAAATATTTTAAAACTAGTTCCACATTCACTGCATGTTTCAAACACGAAGTTTTCATTCTCCAGAACATTGTTGACAAGCAAAATCAGAATGTTTCTTTGAGAGTCGCATTGTAAAAACATCGATTCATACTTATCACTTATAAGTATATTGAAGAATTTAAATTGTGTGATCAAAATGTTAACAATAAAATCTGATGGATATTTCAAAGCTCCCCTGTCGATTACATTGAAACAATAATTTTCTTCTGGTTTTAACGCATCTGACGTTACATTATCATTATAAACGATAAAACATCGTGACAACTTCTACATGAACAGTTTTTCAAAATTATTTTACAAATATATCCGCCAATATAAACTAGACCTAACAAAATATTCTTAGATACAATAACATCATTAAACTCAACCTCCACACTTTCAAAATGTGAAATTTCTGTAGTTTTGAAGCCTTTACAACCTGAGCTCTTGCAATCCACATACTTAATGAAATATCACTGATAGGGATATCTGCGTGTTTAGCAGAGTATGCATTTATTACCGTTAGGGCTGAAATATGGTAGCAGGCACCACTCATTTGCCTGTACTGCCCAAATCTTGCTTCTAATTCATCAGTCTGAAATTTCCCTAACAATACATAGGCTACTTGAATCCCAAACTTGTTTTCAAGAAATTTACCAACTCCAATATTGTTTTTACAGTGTGAACTAAAGCTGTTGGAGATTCATTAGTAAGTTTTCCATGACGAGTCTCTTCTTTTGTGTGTGTGATCTCCCCTTGAACAGGCAGATTTTCCCACCTAATTAACCACGTTAAAAACTTGCGCAGAAATAAAACATTGTCGTCATGAACTGAAAATATTGCGTTACAATGAGGGCCGTTAAATCTATCGCCTTTGAAAGCATGCTTAAGATTGAGAATCTTCCACCACTGAAAATTATTTCTAAAAATACAGCTGTGCTTTTAAAATTATTTGTATTTTTAATTTTGCCAAAGCGTTTTAAAGCGGCGACATTTTTCTCGTCGAACAGTTTAGAACAAAGGTTTATATTTTGTCGCTCTAAAGAAGTTGGAAACAAAACCTTTTGGTTCAGGGCAGGAGCAAGCTTAACTATATTATTCTCTTCTCTATGAAGCTGTTTAAAGTGACCAACACTAGCGAAACATTCTTTGTCTGACTCAGGGTTGTCAAATACAGGGAACACCAAGTTTGTAAGTTATCAGCTTGGTTAAGCCAGTTATTTCTTAAGCTTTTAAATAAATGAACAGGATGACACATTACAAAAATCTTTACTTTCGTCAAATGGGTTTTGAAAAGTGGTTTGTAAATTGCCTTTTCATAACTTTTCAAACATTTTCCTGTTAACACTGTTATTATTATAGAGTATTATAGAGTTTCAAAAGGTCACGTTTTACAGTTAAAATGGACACATCAGGCCTTTTAACAGAATCCTCCCTAATTAAGAACCTTTCGTCTAAGTGTTTGATGCACACAACAGAGCTTGCGAAGGGACAAATTTCGTTCGATGGATGGCTAAGATCCACTTTTTTTTTTTTCGAACCAAGTCACTAGGGAATTTAAACATTGAAATATTAGGCTGTTTTGAACTGTAGTTGCTTCTACAACCAGGTACACAACATGACGTGGGCATAATTCACTATGTTCACGCACGTTTCAATCATTAAATGCCATTGATAACTTCACTGCTGCGAGGTTCAGCTCAGCCTACAAGTCACTGGTGAGAAGTGAGGCGGCCGGCCACTTGTGTGACGTAGCGACCAAAGTGGAGGGGGAACCTTATGGCCTGTCTGTCTAGTGCGGCCTTGTACTTACCTAACCTATCTATTATATAAAGCTCAATTACCACTCATTCATTCATCACGAAATCTCAGAAACCACCGAAGGGATTGGAAAGAAATTTGGTATGCAGCTTCCTCAAGGACCGCAAACGCCCACCAAGAAAGGATTTTTGGATATTCCGGTTCTAAAGGGGTGTTAAGGGGATAGACCTGCATTTCCCGACTGGTTTCATTGGGGGGTGTGATACTCGACATATAAACTCATCATTAAAAATAAGAAGACACGTGTCTGAGGGTTTTTCGATGGGGTGTATATTATGAGGTGAAAAGGGTGAAAAGTGGGGGTTGAAGGATTCCTAACGGAGCGTGTATCCCTTAAACGACATAGGCGAGGAGTTTGAAACTCAGCGGGAAAAAAATCAGCATAAAAAATAAGTAAATAGGTGTTTGACCGGTTTTTTTTCATAAATCCAATTTAAGGGGCCCATGGGGAGGGGTGAAATTCTGGGGGGAAAAAACAGGTAATATGTCTGAGTGGAAAATTATACATGGCCTATGTTGTAGACAATAACACATTGCATCTTTTTTCTCTCTTGCTATTTCATCATACAACGAATACTTAGGGAGTTATTAATAATTTTGTACTGTACTTTTTGGCCGGAATTTTCTAAGTCCCAGGAATGACATAAAAATTGATTCGAATGAAATTTCAAAAATTAGTTGTTTTAATACTTTTATTATATTTTTCACGTCTTTTAGAGTCCGAAACCAACATGATATTTTGATGTGGGTTTTTTTTTTCGTCCCATGCATTTTTGGTTTCAGGTGATAGAATTATTTTCTACTAGGACCCATGGTTATCTATCTATATAACTAATTTTATAACGGGATACCAAATGTTATTGCGGGCGAAGCCGCGGGTAACAGCTAGTTTGAAATATAAGTCAAGAAACAGACTTGTAGTTGAGAATGATTAAATACTGAGATTATCAGACATTAAACCAATCACACACGGCTGAGGCTGAGCGTATTACTAAATCAACAGCTTCACTGTACATATAGCCTACTTGTATGTTTGATGTAATTTTACAAGTTTGACCATAAATATAATCAGTGCTTTTTTTTCAGGGGGAACGCGGGGGTACGCGTACCCCTTAAAAATTTGAAAACTGTTTAAGAAAAAATATTGGTACATTTGTATCTAGTCCGGCAAATATAACTTCCCACTTGAAAGTTCATCGATCATCTGGCGTCAACGCGCTGTTCGCAACAGCTGGAAGAGATTTCGAGTAATCCTCGATTTAAATCGATCTATCGAATCAGTTTCTTTTGGTCGGCAACGCAGGATATTGTTTGGAGGTGGGGTAGGTTGTTATTTTGTGCGTGTGGTTAGTTTTGAAGGATGAAGAAAATAACGAACAATGTATTTAACATCCACCCAGGCATCGAAAAACCTGAAAGTTAATGATTCGAACACAAACAATGACCGGACTTTGCAAATTGCCGAAAATTGCATGTTTTGTCGATTACTGAATATAACACATTTTAATAAATAATAAAAAATAAATAATTAATATTATATTAATTCAATAAATAATTACGGTATGTGTTGAGTACTTTCTGTAGTGAACTAATTTTAAGAGAATTATAAGGTCATTTTGATATTCTGCAGTCCAACATACGGTTTTTTAATTATTTAATCTCAAGGGATCCGTGAAAACATTTAAATTTTCGACGGTGTACGTAGTTTGAAAACTTTGGGAAACTCTGCTTGACTCAAGAGAATTTCAGGAAGCAACGGATAATTTGACAAGCGCATAATGGTAATGGGTCAGTTCTTGAGATAAGGTAGGCTACACTCATCTGCTGATGCAATATTCACTATCAAAGAGCGTGTGTCAATGGTCCAGAATCAGATATCAGTCTCCCTCGACTTTATACAATCTCTACTTCGATATAATCGATAGTTCAGTTCAGCCGTATCGACAGGAACGCTAGACAAACAAGAAAAATCTACTTCGTGGTGCAGTGGGTAACGTTTTGTCTGTCACACCTGAGGTCCGGGTTCGATTCCTACCTCAGCCACGCTAGAAGTAGTTTTCCCACTTTTACTCCAATCGAATGCCAGGATGGCACTCCTAGTCCTAATTAGAAATACACACAGTAATACAGCCACCACAATGATACAGGTTATCAGACAGATCCCAAGCACATCCAAGAATGCGGGATTACAAGACCACGATCTCGCAAAGCCCTTAAATGAATCAACGTTCATGGCATCACGTCCAATCTTAAATATCTGGTGGAGCAGGGAATCAAACCAGATAAGAGGTAAATTTTCTACCCCTACACCACAGTGGCGGCTGAAGATATAATTAGCAGCATATTTTAGCATATACATTTGAAATTAAGTATAATTTATAACATCTTGAACAAAATTGGTTTTACCTGCATGTTGGGCATTCCTTGTAAGAAACTTTCTGAGCAACAGATAACGAGATAACAGTATTTTAAGCCTGGCTAATTCAAGAAGGAAATAAGGTGGCACATTCCTTTCACCATCCCGACAGCCAGTAGCCCGGGGTTAGTTTTGTGAGGACTTTCTTCAGGTAAAGTGTTACTTTATTCTTAGTCTGCATATCCTTTGCTCAAAATGCCTGAAGAGAAAAGCAGCTGAAAGTATTTATTAAATCAGTAGGTGTCAGGTAATTGATGGCATTGTCGTATATAGTCAAGTATTCTCAAAGGAAGTGAAATGTAAAATGAAATATCAACTTGAACAACATACAAAAACGACTGCACATATTACGGCAAAGGAAGGAAAGGGGAGTGAATAATATTGTCTTATTGTTAAGTGAATATTTTTTCAATTTTTAATGGACATATTTTTCTACATTTTTGGAGCATAATTGCATGCATACTTTAATCTTTTTTAGTCCATAAATGTCCGTTCCCTAATGACAATATAGCAATAGCCTTGGCCGTACAACCTCTGATAAGCTCTCATGTCTACACCACGACATAATCCGGTGGACTATGACATATTAACTGCAGTGTGCTGCACCGTGACAAACTATTGGGCATGCTAGGTTCGATTCCTGGCCATGACGTGGTTGATTTCCTCAACTAGAAGGCAGTAATGGCCAGTGATAGTGATGGCCGGTAATAATATTCCCCACGGGAGGCAACTAGAAGGCAGTGATGGCCAGTGATAATGCTCCGCACTGGTGGCAACTAGAAGGCAGTAATGGCCGGTGATAATGTTCCCCACTGGTGGCAACTAGAAGGCCGTGATGGCCAGTGATAATGCTCCCCACTGGTGGCAACTAGAAGACAGTAATGGCCGATGATAATATTCCCCACGAGTGGCAACTAGAAAGCAGTGCTGGCCGATGATAATATTCCCCACGGGCGGCAACTAGAAGGCCGTGATGGTCGATGTAAGTATTCCCCACGGGTGGCAACTAGAAGACAGTGCTGGCCGATGATAATATTCCCCACGGGCGGCAACTAGAAGGCAGTGTTGGCCGGTGATAATATTCCCCGCTGGTGGCAACGAGAAGGCCGTGATGGCCGATGTAAATATTCCCCACGGGTGGCAACTAGAAGGCAGTGCTGGCCGATGATAATATTCCCCACGGGCGGCAACTAGAAGACCGTGATGGCCGATGTAAATATTCCCCACGGGTGGCAACTAGAAGGCAGTGCTGGCCGGTGATAATATTCGCCACGGGCGGTAACTACAGTAGAAGGCAGTGTTGGCCAGTGATAATATTCCCCATGAGTAGCAACTAGAGGCAGTGATGGCCAGTGATAATATTCCCCACGGGTGGCAACTAGAAGGCAGTGATATGGCCGGTGATAATGTTCCCCACGGGTGGAAACTAAAAGGCATTGATGGTCAGTGATAATCTTCCCCACGGGCGGAAACTAGAAGGCAGTGATGGCCAGTGATAATGTACGGGCGGAAACTAGAAGGCAGTGATGGCAGATATCGAATTTAAATTGTTACGATGATAAAGGTTGATTGTTTCATGGTTTGGAAACAGAACGTCGCCATCAAACATTTCCGAAGAGAAATTTCTGGTGGGCTATAAGACATTCAAGATCTTGTTGATGTTGCTTTAATATTAGGAACTTGGGACAGCCCCATGCGCTTATGTGTGTATTGTATTTGTATTATTGTGCTGACTTGTAACTGTAAATGATTGGGGGTAGTGGGCCCAGGTCTTGAAATAAGGCAACATTCTGGAGGGAGCGTGGAAAACACTCAGGCTGGCCGAGATTCGACCTACAATTTCTGGACTTGCTGATATACTGTACTCTCCAATGCAGTCATGGAACTTCTGGGTTGATTATCAAGTGGAGAAAAAGAAAATGGCATGAAATACTAGTGTTGATGATAAGCTTTGAGTGGGGTCACTAATACGTATGTTCACAAACTTCCAATGCTCTTCTACTGAATAATGACTGACTGCATGGTCCAGCGGTAACGTTCTCGCTTGCTGTGCCGAAGGTTGCAGGATCGAATCCTGGCGCAGTCAGCTGCCATTTGAAGGTGCGCAAATGCAAGAGAGCCGTATCAGTAGATTTACTGACACGTTAAAGATCCTCTTCGGGGCGAAACTCCGGCGCCCCGACGTCTCTAAAAGCTGCAAAAGATAAAGGGACGTAGGCTACAGTAAAACAAATATCATTATTTTTATTATTTTATTATCTTCTATAATTAGGTTTCCTACTTGATACGATAGTTTTTGTTACGATAATCTGAAACAAAAACAAGTAGTTCTGTGAAGAACTAAATAGCTATTTTCATATATCCTACTTATGTTAATAGCCTCTACCAACATTCAAAATTTCAGTTTGATTGCTGTATAGTAATAGATTCGTAGATATTGAGAACCGTCTGAATATTACGGATAGTCGCTAAGTTGGATTTTTATGTGGGTCATAGAGTTATGTGTTATTATATGAAGATTATTGCGTAGAAGTATTATTCAAACTTCAATCGCATGATTAGGACACAAGAAATTAATAAAACAAGATTTTAAAATTGTGTACAGCCACCATCTTGTGGTTATGAATACAATAATTGAAATAAATTAGATGTCAGTGGATTAACATTTGTATAAGCATTTACCGTACCAAGTTTCATTGAGCTCGGATGGTTAAATCGCGAGAAACGTCCATTTAAATACTAAAATTTCGTGTCACCGCCACGTTGGATTCGTACTCACCAGGTTATTGAAAGTCCTATAGACGAACCCATATTCCTAGCCTATATCAACATACAAAATGTCAGTTTGATTTCTGTCAAAGATTAGTAGATATTTAGAACCGTCTAAATATTTCGGGTGGTCGCCATGTTGGATTTTTATATTTGTAGGCTATAGTAGAGCCATCCTTACTTCCGACTTGAAGTTTCAGTGCTACGCTACAGCTATCTAGCGGTCAGAAGTGAAATCACTCTAACCAGCCAATTACAGGCAGCTATTCAAATTGATATATCGAGACAAATCGAGTTTCGTTGACGATGTTACCAGCTAACATCTTGCGTTCACACACATGTTGTCAGCTGTTTGCATTGTGCTCGGTTAGGTTCATTGGCGGTCTTTGTGTATTCTCGTATTTCTCATATATTTTTCGTTTTGATATTATTCTAGTTGTTATTTAATAGCTTAGCATTTCTTTGTAGTTTGACGTAGTATAGTTTGGTATAGTATAATTACGTGTAGTTGTAGGTTAACTTTAGGTCAGTGAGTGTCTGCGTTATTTCTGCCGTGCGTGTGTGTTATAGTGTCATGCCGGGGTCTAGATGTTGAGTCTAAACATGTCTGTTAACATTACGAGTGTTTTGTTAACTTTACGGCTATGAATCATGTACGTCAGCCGATTCACGTTAGCAGATTGCCAACACTGTATCGCCAGCCGATGAACTGTCAAGTCGGATGTAACGATGGTGGCACTATAGTGAGTTACGTAACATTAGATGACGATTATTTTGTAGGTTCGCTATTCAAACGTTGAATTCGATCGCATGATTAGTGTAACACCCCCTTCCTAACAGCAGAATACGACCGAGCCCATTTGCGATATAACCCAGATGAATGTACCGAGACTACAGTATCTAGCATAGGCCTAGAAATAATACACTGATACAAACTGCGGTAACAACTTCTATTAACAATAAAACTTACATACATTACATGACATTTAAAAGACATGGAAAATACAATATAACATTCTTTGGTACTTGCCTTATATTCTAAACGACAGACTGACATTCACAGTAATCCAAGTCTCCAAACAAGCAATGACAACGGCGTATAATCTTTCACGACTTTCCTTCACATGCATCGACTCGCCTTGTTACTAATATTGCCCAAATCGTCGGTAGTTCCAATATAATGCTCATTCATGTTCCAACGCATGTTAATAGGCCTGAATACATTTATCTCTTCCGATAATCCAAGAGCCTTCAAAACAAACATTATCAATCCAACGTCCACTCACTCTCATAAAATACTCAACTTCTTCACTATATCAATATCAGCTGCTCGATACATATACATGCTTAAACCCATGTCAAGATGTCGTAATTCATATATTTTAATATAATACTTGACTATCCTCGGCAGCAAAATTTTATAAACGTCTAAGCCCTGTCATGGCTTCCTGAGAACTTCTCTTGTTCACTCCTCGGCTGACGGAAGACTACTGTTACCGTTTGCCAACAGAAGATTCATAAAACAAAAACCAACAGCAACAACTCCAATACATCGTCCAAGGTTAAGGCTACCAAAACAACTCACCACAAATATCTAGTCCTATTTTATCACTCCCGGCTAACATGATTCTTACCCGACAAGTCATATTTAACATCTCAAAGTCAAAGCAGATTGTACCACATAATGCAGTACAGATATTTACTCTCGGAGACACGAACTATCACCGTATCTCAGGCCACTTTAATACATAACAGGCCTAGCAGCAAACTCAACTACTGTCTTTTTCCATGGAGATCCAAGTCTAACCAAAATATTACAAGATCTCGGCACACTTCGTACTTGACATGCAACATAATAGTTAGACAAATGACAACTATCTCGGCGTTCTCTCACAGGACCAGAACATCAGCTGTATTCAGTAGAAAGACAAATATAAGTTCTTACCTTTCGGTGTAGCTCTCTAGCGGGAAAACAGAGAACCGAAGTCATCACACCAGGCAATCAATATTAAACATATCGAAAGACGTAGCAATCGTAAAATAGTGACGTAATACCGGCACATCCTCCCTCTCCACAAGCCTTAACTCCGGTTTTTATTTAAACCGCGAAAACATATTCGGACAGTATATCAAGTCAACATGTAACATGCAAATCACAATACCCTGAAGTTGTTGTTTTTTTCCTCACAATTACTTCCAAAATTCCATAAGGTAAACTCTTCAAAGCATACAATTTCTTTCACATTCCAAACTCTTTGTCGCTCACACAGTCGTTCCAAGATTTGACACCACGTCAAGGACAATATCAGTTGACATCATGTCTATACAAACTTTTACAAAGATGCTTTACATAATGAGATCCAATATAAATACATTCAACCAAATCGTAGTAGATTTCTTGCAAATGAGGAGAAAGCTTCATTCCGATTCCATCCCACGATGCTTGTTCAATATCCGGGCCCTGGATAACTTCACATAAACATCGAAGCCACAACCATCGTCGAAGCAACCACTCCCACAATTAAGCTGAAAGCAAATATACTAGAGGCAGTACCATGTAAGGAGTAACAACCTACACGATAACATAATACCTACAACCAACATTACTCATCCTTACAAGAAAATCAGGCAAGATACCAAACCGAATAATCACTTAATAGATAAATTTCCATGTCCTTCACAAACAAAATTAAGTTTGACAAATCATACTGAACCCTTCAGTATTGCCGTGTTTATATGCAAGAAATCTTAATCAAGGGGTCACGCTCAGTTCATAGTGTGATGTTTACGTCCGCCAAACAACATGCTCTACTGAGGCAAGGGTCATAGGATAAAAACTATAATTAAGAAAGGAAGTGACAAGACATAAAATAATAACATAATTTAATGACTATTTGTGCAAAAATGAAATGAATATAACAACAACAATAATAATTCCTCCCTGAATCTTCCCATGACATAAATATCTATCAACGTTGAGGAGTCAGACGGATCTCCCCCTTATAAAAATGTGGATCCAAGTTCCACTAACTTGCATTGGGATGTTATGTACGCGTAATGACTAACTACGAGGGATGAGTACTTGGATGACCGTTCGTTTACACCGGGTTACAGCCACGATGCTAACGAACAATCATCTCGTAAATCAACGTTTACGGATATGGGACGCAACACTTCTAAAAACCCTTAAAAATTAATGCTGACACACAATCTAAAATCTGATATTTACAGGAATCTCCCTCGAGACCCCTCTTCAGTGCGATGACGCATCTGATAAGAGAACTGCCCACACGGCCAATGGCTCAATACACAAACAAGGAAAAGAAAACAGCCTCGCACGTGACTGCACGGGTCACAAGTATGAAACATAAACATGGAATGGAACCAACAACAACAAAAGCCTCACCGGCTGAAATTATCTTATATGAACAAAAATACACGTTAAGCTATCGCTTCGGAGATTATAGTGATTCGTAGGCAACTCCCTTTTATTTAAAACAATTTTACCATTGATCAGTTCTTATTCTGTATTTCAAGTAACTTTACGGAGCTAACGAGCACTCCACTAATGACCTTGATGCAATCCTTTCAGCCCGCCTTGTGAAACCGGCTTTCCCCTACCACAACTCTTGTCATCGGCCAGCCCAGTGTGTAAAAATAACCAGACCACCTGTCCCGTTATCTCGTAGAACCAACAGCAACAAATCTCAACCACATAAACATATGGTAAGACATTAATCGAAATAGCCACATATGTCCTCGCAAGGCACCCATATGGACCTGGCACCAAGCTGACAGAAATCAGTCTACGCTGAAATTCCCGCTTGTAATGACCAATAAAATATACACACACACACTGCCGGGAATGACTTCACACATTTCACGCAGGTCGGTTGAATCAGGAGCTCACAATCAACTTAAGAAATTATTACAACCTACGAGAGAGCTGACTGCTCCTCGCCACAAATCACATTGCTCCAACGGCAATAAACTCACTGAATCTGATCAATAATAACATTACAAAGATTAATTTACCCTCCATTCTACTGTATGATTATACTAATTCAGTCCTACTTCTGAAACACAACATATCTCCGAGAGACGTTTCTTAAATGCATTGCGTAAACATATGCGAACACGGTTGTCCACATAGCCACGTTAGTTAAAACAAACAAGCAAGAACCTACGACTAAGTAAACATATGCGAGCTGTTTCCATTCAAAAGGTGCGTCAGACCAAAACTAAATACACTACGTTAATCAACACAAGCAAGATATTTACACAAAAATATGTCCCATATACCATAAGTTAATTTATCAGATAATAAGAATATTATTCTGTACTCATCCTCAGCCAGTCACCGTCAGCGAACATCCACTGCCATCTCCCACTTAATTTGCTTAGCTCGTCTCAACCATCTCGCTGGAGTGTTGACAGTTCCAAACTTCTTCCTGGATATGCGTTGTCATCTCTCGTGCTGATGCAAAAAGTTATAATTATTATACACTCGATATCTGACTACTAAATTCACCGTTTTAGGTACTATTTTCCCCCAGAACAGTCTGTTGGCGAATTGTCGAAGATACTGTCCCTACACAATAGTACTGTGACTATCTATCACACTGATTTTAACACACATTAATATTAATAAGACTCTGTGTCCTCATGACACGCAAAGTATAATATAACCAAAGTCCTTAGACGCACACAATGCAATAATCAACCTACGTCCTTAGACGCACAAAATATAATCATAACCTCCGTCCTCAGACGCGCAAAATATAAGTAGTGTTTCTTGGCTCTTCACGCCACTTATAAATGAACTGGCCCTAGGTATCGATGGGGGGGGGGGGGAATTATATAAAAATGTCTCAAAATAATAGTGGTACAGGAATGAAACAAATATCACTGAACTCGTAAAATAACGCAGGTCAAGAATATGCCCATTAATTCTAGAATCGATCGTAGAGATATTGTCTAGCCGATCTCCCGCGTTAATGCTAGCTCTAGCGTGCCCCAGCTAGACTTGGCGCGCTCGTAAGCATTCTTCTGCCATTGGCTCCACTTTTTCAATAAGTTCGCGGTTTTTATCAGACCTCGGCCTCGTGGGAGTGTCCAGTAGTCTCATCAGCCACTCACGTTACTGCATTATATTTCTTCTAGGCGCGAATATTACAATGAACATGCCATAAGCGTGTCTCACCACGCGTCCCTTCTATTTTTAGGTGGCCACCACCTGTCCTTCTGACACATAGCTAGGCTCTTTCTTTTCACAAACCTAAAGTATTTATCATTTTGTCAAACTGCTGCAGGTATGTCCCCGCTGTCTCCAACAAATGCTTGTAGTTTCCTCATCTTTGTCTGGCTATGTCATGACGCTGGTAGAAATATTAATTAATTGAAGAAATAAAACATCGAATCATTTATCCATCAGAGGATAAAGGGTGCAATACATCACACGTTTACCATATAGAAGTTGCTACTATCCAAGCAATAATTAGATTCACAGTTAAAAATTCAAAGATACAGAAAATAACAGACAGAAGTTACCACTTAAAATGAAATCTGAGTTCCTTGCCTCAAAAAAAAAACTAGGGACAATTGGATGTCGGCATTAGTCATCCATAGTCCATCTATACTCACACTTAAGAAAACATAAACCAAAAAACCACCTCCCAAAAAAATTTACGAAAACGAAGACAGACCCAAAGAAAATCCAAAGAAAACCGGAAGTTTACCTCAACACCAAGAAAATATAGCACCGACAGTACATATGAACAGATCAACAACATACAACATCCATAATCATTCATCCAAATCACACAACTTCACGTCACACTGAATATAATAATAACAAGTTACTACCCACAAATCTTCCCCAAAATTGCCTGAATATAAATAGAGTCCGTTAAAACATCTTCTCACAAAACATAAAAAACCCTTAAATAAATCCGTAATTCATCATATCATACTCACCGCATAATTCCCTGGTGTAGCATGAATACCCGTCACCACATAACAAATTCGGCAAGTACTTACTTTCCAACATCAGCAAGCCACCAAAAATGAACAAGTCACCACTTGGAGACACAAAGGAACGATTTGTAAATACTCACCACACAATATAAGAACACCTTATGTCACCTAGTCAAGTCCCATACCTTGACAACAAGTTAGGATCGTAAGACGAACTAAGGTATCCTAACGCAAACCCAATTTATGTATTCGGCTTTACCCTTTATTTTATTTTAACCCCATAATATGAATAAGACCTAACCTTTTTTATTAACCCAATACAACAACAACACCCACCCTATTACAAGAACAAAGCTAAATAACAATCACTCACACTCACACACTCAAATACATTTATACAAGTTTGACACTTTAGACCGAACACAATTTCGAAAATACATACAAGACGAACCATTACTGATTTACACGATTCGGAAGAAAGTGCATCACCTGTGCTGAGAAATAAAAATTTCCCGAACACAATTTAGGAAATACATCAACATACAAAATGTACATCAACAGAAACGATTATCCGGTGCATCACACCAACGACGAAGATGATCGTATGATCCACACCGATCACACCTCTTACCTTTATAGTAGTTACCCCTAAAATCTCTCTGAAGTTCACGCCCCTGAAACATATTCTGCTGAGAATCAGCAGGCATGATAGCACGTATCTCCTGAATAACATCTCCCTGAAATACATGACTACCAGATACAGCATCATTATAGTTTCCAGCAGGTAGTACAGCTTCACGCCACTGAAAATTGTTAGAAGTACAAGCTTGCACAGGTGGACCATAAATAGAAGTGCAAAACTTCGACGAATCATGCATGCGTCTCAAATCAGCTTTCTTTACCTTCTCAGCCTCCAAGATGATGTCATTAAACTCTTTGTAAGACTGGGGTTTGGCATTCATAGACAGGAATGACCTATAAATGGGGTTAATGCCTTCTACCATAGAAGTAACAATTTGTTTTTCAGTTAATTGGACAGCGAAAACCTTGGCATACCATTTAACATCTATAAAATACTGATTGAGAGTTTCGTCCATCCTCTGTACTCTAAATAAGTGATCACGATGCAAGTCAGATAGGGTTCTAGGAGTAAAGAAAAAATCTAAAACTTCAAGATGAAAGAACGTCAAGGAACGATGGTTACTCATACTCTCCACTAATCTCTCACGAAGTAACCCACTAGTGCACGGGAACACAATCCGATAAATGTGCAGCTCAGATAATCCAAAAACAGTTCCACTTTCTTTAAGCTCAATGAATTTCCTAAGAAATTTGATTAATAAATCATTATCCGTACCATCACACACATTTAAGTCCCTTAAAATTACATTCAACGGATTGGGCACGGTAGAGAACTTAACATCATACTCAGACATGTTACGACCCAATCTGTCACCCTGAAGCAATGCACTATTATTCTCACCCAAATCAGATGCGTTCCCCCTTACCACATCATTTTCGTCAAATAAACTGTCCCCGGTCTGCACAGATTTAGGCACCAGAGACAAATTAGATTTTAGATTCGTTTGAGAACACATCGTATCACTATTCTGAACCGATTTAGTAGTGAAAATACATCTTTCAGTGGAACTACTCCGATTAACAGTTTTAGACCT
Source organism: Meconema thalassinum (assembly GCA_946902985.2). Classification (NCBI taxonomy): domain Eukaryota; kingdom Metazoa; phylum Arthropoda; class Insecta; order Orthoptera; family Tettigoniidae; genus Meconema; species Meconema thalassinum. Next base: position 931,165,628 of record OX336388.2, on the reverse strand, counting down.
GACCGCACACAACATATTACGAGGTAAATCCGTAGATGACCCTATATAGCTACTCTCTTTCGAATGATTTCTATTTTCACTGACCCTTGCACTATCCTGACGATTATCTGCCAACGTAGTTTCCAAATTGTCAACTAAATTCACGCGATCACTCAATTCACACGCAACATCACCAATCAAACTATCACAATGCGAACCTTCAATGGATTCAGCCATATCACAATTACTTACCTCAGGAAACTTCAGATCAAATAATTCGACAAGTTTGGAACGTAGGCTTAATAACTCATTCGCAAAACTCACATCACTCAAAGACCAAACACCAATTAAATCCTGTAGCCGATGAACCCAATGAATAGACCTATACTTAATTCGTTTCCGTTGAGAAGTAGCCGTTTTCCCCAGAACATTCACAACATTTAAAGAATCAATTAAATTAGAAACAGTGGACACTATGGTGGACTTACCGGCGCTCCAATAAGGATGTTCATGGTCAGGAATGATAATAGGTTTATCCTTTACTCTCTTCAGTACAGCAATATCCAACTCCCTATGATAATTAGGCTTTTCACTTCTGACCATCAATTCATGGACCACCTCATCTTTGGTCAGATAATAACAAGTAGGCAAAGGTCTCACTTCCATTTGTGACAATATTAAACATGAAACAAAACATACATATATTAGAAGTTATAAATATAGGCATAATCGTACTTCACGTAAGTTAAGGTTAAGTGCATACCCCCACGCCCACACACAACACTGCAATCTCGATACATTAAGAAAATGTGGTAAAATATCGTTAAACACGCTCTAGCTACAAATGTAACACCCCCTTCCTAACAGCAGAATACGACCGAGCCCATTTGCGATATAACCCAGATGAATGTACCGAGACTACAGTATCTAGCATAGGCCTAGAAATAATACACTGATACAAACTGCGGTAACAACTTCTATTAACAATAAAACTTACATACATTACATGACATTTAAAAGACATGGAAAATACAATATAACATTCTTTGGTACTTGCCTTATATTCTAAACGACAGACTGACATTCACAGTAATCCAAGTCTCCAAACAAGCAATGACAACGGCGTATAATCTTTCACGACTTTCCTTCACTTGCATCGACTCGCCTTGTTACTAATATTGCCCAAATCGTCGGTAGTTCCAATATAATGCTCATTCATGTTCCAACGCATGTTAATAGGCCTGAATACATTTATCTCTTCCGATAATCCAAGAGCCTTCAAAACAAACATTATCAATCCAACGTCCACTCACTCTCATAAAATACTCAACTTCTTCACTATATCAATATCAGCTGCTCGATACATATACATGCTTAAACCCATGTCAAGATGTCGTAATTCATATCTTTTAATATAATACTTGACTATCCTCGGCAGCAAAATTTTATAAACGTCTAAGCCCTGTCATGGCTTCCTGAGAACTTCTCTTGTTCACTCCTCGGCTGACGGAAGACTACTGTTACCGTTTGCCAACAGAAGATTCATAAAACAAAAACCAACAGCAACAACTCCAATACATCGTCCAAGGTTAAGGCTACCAAAACAACTCACCACAAATATCTAGTCCTATTTTCTCACTCCCGGCTAACATGATTCTTACCCGACAAGTCATATTTAACATCTCAAAGTCAAAGCAGATTGTACCACATAATGCAGTACAGATATTTACTCTCGGAGACACGAACTATCACCGTATCTCAGGCCACTTTAATACATAACAGGCCTAGCAGCAAACTCAACTACTGTCTTTTTCCATGGAGATCCAAGTCTAACCAAAATATTACAAGATCTCGGCACACTTCGTACTTGACATACAACATAATAGTTAGACAAATGACTACTAACTCGGCGTTCTCTCACAGGACCGGAACATCAGCTGTATTCAGTAGAAAGACAAATATAAGTTCTTACCTTTCGGTGTAGCTCTCTAGCGGGAAAACAGAGAACCGAAGTCATCACACCAGACAATCAATATTAAACATATCGAAAGACGTAGCAATCGTAAAATAGTGACGTAATACCGGCACAATTAGGACACAAGGAAAAAAACTTAATTTTAAAATTTTGCACAACCGCCATCTTGAGGTTATCTAAACAATTGAACTAAATTAGATGTCAGTGCATTACAATTTGTATAAACATTTGCTGTGCCATGATTCACTGCGCTCGGATGGTTAAATCACGAGAAAAGTCTATTTAAATGTTTCAATTTCGCTTGGCCACCATGTTCGTTTTGTAATTAACAGGTATTTGAAAGTCAAATAGGTGAACTTCTAGTAGTGTCCTCTATCACCGTACAAAATTTCAGAGTATCAGTAGAGCCCGGATTTGTAAGCACAATCAAATTGTTAAGCAAGCATATAAGCACGAAAAATGTAGCAAATAAGCACAAAAAGAAAGCGAATAAAAATATAAAATTTAAACATAAATATATTGTTTCATAGAATTCTTACCTTACTTAAGCTTGTTACAGTACACGAGGAAGGACATCTTAAGATGTTCTTGTATGAAGCTCCGTCGTTTGTTAGTGAAGAATGTTTTATACAGTGAAAATGATCTCTCAATGCCGCATGACGTTAACAGGAACATGTGAAAAGCTCTACAGTTCTTCTTGAGTGAATTCCTCTTCGATATACGTTTCTGTACCAGAAAGCTTTTTAGAAATCTTACACAGTGTTTCGTAACCAGGGTTTTTCGTTAATACCTTACTGAGTTTCTCAAATGCAATTTTAGCAATACCGTGAGTCTCTGAAGACAACGTTACCAAAATTTATTCTATCAAAGAAAGCGAATGTTCCAAGGTATTATTTCGAGCTTCCAACTGTGTTATAATAGCAAGTATTTTGGAGAAACGGTTATGGATGTACCGGTACTCTATCTTATCTTGGATGCCAATATTAGCAAAACATTCCTGTGCTGTGGCAATGCTGGTTGCATCTTCTGCATATACGGAGTCTAACACTGTTTTTACTTCAATGAAATGTTCTGCGTAGTATGACACAGCCTTTAACCACGAACCCCATCGGGCTGAGGAGGTAAAGAAAAATTTGGAAGGACTTCGTGAAATTTTTGAACTCGAATTGGTGACTTTACACTTTCTTCACGCTAGAGACAAGATGATCCATGTCTTTATATTGGCTCCTAACTGTTTCAGCGACACGATGTAAACCGTGAGCAAGACACGTCAGGTGAACTAACTTAGGATAAAGGACTTTTAATCCAGTTCCTGCTTTAACAAAATATGGAGCAGCATCACTCATAAATAACAATACATTGTCATACCGTGCACCTTCTGGCCACAAGCTAACGAACCATTGAACAATTTTGCAACAGTAGAATGATTTATTCGGTCAAGTACTTGTATATTAAGAAGATATGACCTACTGCCTGCTTTCATAGCACCAACTACAGCACTACATACACATTGTCCTGCTGCATCTGCGGTTTCATCAATAGAAATCCATATTTTTTCGTGCTTTAATTGATCCCGAACATGACAAATAACGTCGTGAAAACACTGTTGCAAATAGTTTTTTCGCAATGTAGATTCGTCCGGCACCCTTCTGTTTGAGTATTTTTCTAAAAATTTCCGAAACAGCTCATTATTTAATTTCGACAATGGAATGTCCGAACTCACTAATGATAAACACAAGTCTTTGAAAAATGTATCACTTGAACTCGATTGTTCGCCTACGGTGCCTGTAATTAATTGCTGATTTAACTTAGATTTATTCTTAACCCTCTCTTTATGTCGCGTTGTGTTGATATGCTGTACAATGTCATATTTTTTCTTTGTAGAAACACTTTCTTCGCACACCAAAAAAAAACAAGACCCTACCGTCTTCACTAAATACATTTATATCACTTCCAAACTCGTTTACGTATTTGAGCAGTAAAGCCGAATGAAATGTTTTTGTGGGTGGCATTTCTTAACTTACTGCATGACCGATCGTGATCATATAGGCCTACACCTTATCACACGAACACGTATTGCACGACTGAAAGAAAAATACTGATTGTATCAGCAAGCTGCGTCCTAACAACTTGAGAAGCGGGGATTCCCCAACCACGTGACATGCCGATAACGGAACAGCTTAATCGCAGTAGAAGATATTCGGCGGGGCATCCTAAGTTTCTCAACTACGGAGTGTTATTTCACAACATCCTGGGGCTTCCCCCTTTTGCACTTATACCATATTGCTTATTAGTCGATATAAAATAGGGGACGAATTGTTTGAAAGATAAAATGATGGCTTGGAGTGAAAATTTACTTTTAAATTTACATGTTTTGGGTAAAATATGCTATTTTAATTAAAAATCATAAAAGAAGTAAGCAAACCCGTATTTCAGTGAGAAAAGCATTTATAAGCATTTCGCTTAGAAATCCGGGCTCTAGATATCAGTAATAGTTTCAGAGATATAAAATGCCGGTTAAATATTTCGCACAGCCGCCATGTTGGATTGGTGAGACGTAATAAAATTTAAAGGGCACGGTCGGGTTCGGACGAAATAGTACTATGACCTTACCGAGTTTCATTGTAATCATTCCAGCCGTTTAGATTTTATTAGGGACACACACACGGGCAAAAGGTGATCTCATAAACCTATCTTTTTTTTTTCATAAATGAAAATAGGTTAAAAAATATGATCAAGAAACCCAGGGTGTATTTATCACCTTGACTAAAGAAATATAAAGGAGCAGCTAAGGACAATGGGGTCTTTAAAGTGGCATACAAGGGTTTAGGTGGCTGTGAGGAGGAAATAAGGTGGCAAGTGAGGAACATCTTCTAAGGTGATAAGACTAAAACAAAAAAATACTGTAGGCTAATTGTTTAACATTAGATCTCATATTTTATATTGGCCTTCATATTCCGTTGAAAATTTTCGGTAGGCTACAGTATTTTAACATGTTTACGGTAATTTGAAGTGAGTTTTACAGTACACAATGTTTTGAAGAGTCCATAAAACTCGATATTTTTGTAACTCGACTTCCTCCCAATCCACATTAAGTCAAGTTTCATGGACTCTACTGTACCATAATAATAAAAATGTGTGTTTGTTTTAAAACTTGTGTAACTATTGTTCCAGTCCCAGGAGGAGCTGATAGACCCATTCTGCCTGCCGAACAACCCTGTTCAGCTCCAGTTTGAAGACATCACATCTGCAGCTTTCAAAATAAAATCTGGAGTGAAGGTCACACCATGCATTGTGAGTACTTACACCCTCGTGGAATGAACCAGATAGAGGAGTTTTGTTCCTACTCAATATAATTACAACATGGGACATATCACTACCATAACAGAATTACCTGTAACAACTTCTCTTAATCTCTGTGGTTGTAATGGAACAATGTTGTTCTGTGATTTTTGATTTTGACATTTGAGATGCTTTTTAGTCAGTCTACATGATTGTTTTTAAATGGTATGTATTCTGTCTTGAGGAAAGAATTCATGATGAAAATGAATAAATGTGAAACAAAAATATTGGAATGCAGCCGAAAGAAATCAGAAACTCCTACTGACATCAAATTGGCGGGTGAAAAGCTAAAGCAATACTCAAAACATTAATTCTATTATTATCTAAGGTTCGGTGTGCTTTCTGATGGTTTTAAATCATTGCCAGAAACTTTTGGGCATCCAAGTGTTATAGTTTCCCAGGAAACGGGTTTTCAAGATGAGTTGAATTTACATTGTTTAGATAGCCAGGGGGAGGTACCCTTAAACTAGGAGGACACACTGAAGACAAGCCGGCGGTCCCATGTCATAGATTTATGGTATGAAAAAAGAACCTACCTCTAACTACACTTGTGTGGAGCCAAAATTTGTAGGTTAGAATTGATAATGCTCTATTAGTTCCAACTTTCGGCGCCAGGTGCTGACTGCGATGCCATCTGGTGGGCAAGTCCGCAAGCTAGGTGTCGTGGACGGTAGCATTTGGTAGCAAAAGTAGGAACTACTTGAAATTACTGTCAGCAGTCCTTACTTGAATTAAAACAGATAACATACACTAATACAGTCATCATAATTAACACCGGTTATCAGAAAGATTCAGGGGCAGATGACCTAGTAGTTCCGCCCCTTAAAACAAAAATAAGTAACTAACTATCAGAAAGATTCTACACACACCCAAAGTACACGGGGCTACATGACCGCATTATCGTAGCCCCTATACTAAGGAACCAACCAACCAACACTGAATACATGTGTTGTCCAGCGACAAAGAGAGTCAACACCAAACTCACATAACAAGTTGGGTGGGACTGAGCGGCAATATTTTGGAAATGAAAGACTTTCAAGTTGGTGTCCATTGACTGTACATTAATTTTCTGGCTCAGAATAGTGAACACCATACTGATACTAAATGTATACAGTATATGAGCATATTTCAGCCCACGCCCTTAGAAACACTTTTCAAGGTAAAGTACGGTACCAAAATTTCTCAGGGGAACTGGAGGATTCCCAACCCCTGGATTCACCACTGACTTACAAGGAAATATTGAGAGACTCTATCTTTCTTTCCAAATAGTCATGACTCATGGCAATGGAATTTGCCTCAACATTGACATTGTACTCTAATGAACAGATTCTATCACACTAATAGCTGTAAATATGCACTCTTCTATGATCTGTTATATATGCTGTTCTTCATCCATAGTGGACGGCAGGCATTCTCAATCTTCTTGAGTCTGTGAGCACCACCCTCAAGTACTTGACCACCATTAGATCGAATATAATAGTTAACTAATAATAATAATGCAACAAGTATGCGTCTCTCCCACAGAAATACTGTAATAGCTAGGGATTCACCACTCACCAGGCATGCTGCAACTGCTTGCATGACAGTTGAGTCAAATCAGCATCTTTTGTGTTACTCATAAAACAGAGAGGTCCAATTATTTTTACTGTAGATTAAAAATTCTATTTCACAAAATGATAAAATTTCTGACTCAAAACTTGCAATGAAAACACTATTATTCTGATATGTAGATTAAGGCTTTCACGGCCTGGATTACAATTTAAATTATCCATGTTTTTGGGCTAATGCCATGTGAAAATAAAATTAAATACCTCCAGACGTTTCGAAGGGACCTTGCCTTAGTTTAGGGGCTGCGACAACGCGGTTATGTAGTCCCGTGTACTTTGGATGTGTGTAGAATCTGTCTGATAACCGGTGTTAATTTTGATGGCTGAATTAGTGTGTGTTATTTGTTACTCAGGTAAGGACTGAAGACGATCAATTTCTCAGATAGTTCCTACTTTCGCTACTGTCAACGACACCTAGTTTCAGACTTGGTTACTACTAGATGCCATCGCAGCCAGCACCTGGCGGCGAACTTTCGAACTAATATTGCATTATCAAACTAACCTACAAATTTTATCTTCCATAAGTGTAGTTAGTGGAAGGTTCTTTTTGATGCCATAAATCTATGACATGGGACCAACGGCTTTACTTCACTTCCGAAGGAAGGCATACTGAGGGATTTTTAACGCTCTTAAAAAATCCGATGACTTCGGCCGGGTTTGAACCCGCGATCTTGTGCATAGAAGTTTAGCTTGATGCCAACTACGCCACCGAAGCCGTCACTATTATTCTGGTTCGTGCATCAGAATTTGAATTGAAGAATGGTTCTCAGGAGGGCTTGTGCTTGCGAGCTCTTTTTGGCTTGTTTGATGAGAGCACCAAATTTCATTTAGAGAGCACCAGGTTGAGAACGTCTGCTGCACGGTATATAATCTTATTACTAAGCCCCGGAAGTTCATGCACTATTACAAGAATAAATATGTATGCAAAAATACACTAATTTTTGGTCAAATGCATCACGTTTCAAAAAATATGCAGCATGAAATAACTACGGCAATTACAATCACTCCGTATTCTTTAGCGTTTCTATTTTGAATATAAGGAAAATATGAACAGATGGACATATAACTACATCTTTTTTTTAAATATCTCAACTAAAAACAGTTAGTAGGAAATATTATTTTATGGAACTTCAGGCGGTGTTGACAATCAATAATTATTTTATCATGTTAATTTTTAGTCGCCTCCGTAGCGTAGCGGTCAGCATGGTTAGCTGCCGCCCCGGAGGTCCTGGGTTCGATTCCCGGCTCCGCCACGAAATTTGAAAAGTGGTGTGAGGACTGGAACGGGGTCTACTCAGCCTCGGGTGGTCCAAATGAGTAGAGGGGGTTCGATTCCCACCTCAGCCATTCTCGAAGTGGTTTTCCGTCCTTTCCCACTTCGTCTTCGGGCTAAATGCCGGATACCTCCTGTAAGGCCACGGCCGCCTCCTTCCCTCTTCCTTGACTATACATCCTTACCTTCCAATCCCTTCCCCCATGAGGCCCCTGCTCGCTTTGCAGGTGAGGCCGCCTGGGCGAGGTGCTAATCCCACCTCACCAGTTGTATCAACTCCGATTAGATGTTCCCAGCTCTATGACACTGCCTGAAAAATGGCGGTAGGGGTGAGTTCCCTCGCTGAGTCCGTGGGAGCCACCACCCTGGAGGGTGAACTCGATTTTTAAAAAATGTTAATTTTTAAGTAGGCTATAACTGACATAAGTTACAATTTTAATAGTCACTGCATTTTTTTAAATAAGAATAATTTTATAATATTTACATGGACAGTGAATGCTGAATAAAAATAATTAATATTGACTTGCAAAAAGGACTGAAACGTACTAAGTATTAAAATAAAATTTCAGTATTATTCTGTGATACCTATAGACTCGCGAAGTCTGATTTGAAATATACGACTTTAAGAACATTAAGTAACAAAAAGCGCTTCAAAACAACAGGAAATTAGAATATAGGCTACGCCCTTCTCAAGCAGAGATATGCACTTAAACCGGCAAAATAATCAAAATATGCGTTGGCCTAAATATGCAAAAATATGATTTTGCATGAACTTCCGGGCCTTACTTATTATACAATGACTATCACTGTGAATAGTAGCTTGCCACGGTGGGTGAATGGTTAGCGTGTCGGTCTACTAACCTCAAGCTTGCAGTTTCCCTCCTGGCCGTGGTAAGTGATTTTTGAAAGGCGGCAAAAAATTACGACACGCATGCCATATAATGTTGGCAAGTCAAAGAACCCATTTGAATTCAGTAGGCCGTGTTCATAATAGCAAAATTAATCTCGGGAGTTTCCGCCAACACAAAGTTCCTCATTTCTCTACTAGAAACCGCAATAGTGTTCAAGGAGCTTAGATATCTAACCTCCTTGACTTTCATAGTGCTACAAGGAACAGCGAAATTTGACATGCAAGCTACCCTATGTGTGCCAAATAACAATTCTTGCACCCAGCACCTTAGGCCATACAATATTTTTATTATTATTATTATTATTACTGTCTGTGTATATATATGATCATTTGGTTGCAATAAATTATTATTATTATTATTATTATTATTATTATTATTATTATTATATACCCATTGTGTTAGCTTTCACTGAGGGTAGCATTGTTGAGGTATAAAGTACGGTAAGGGATAAAGCCAGGACTGCCACTTTGTGTAAAACTTTGCTTCATCTCTCAAGTTCTCTTCCTTGATCACTTATAGCAGTTTCTATAGCCTTCAGTGTTATTTAACTTCACATTATTGATCATATTGTTTGTTCTTTCACAGCGATCACACTTCTCAAAACTCACAGGCATGGAGGTCTACTTGAAGAAAGATTTCTTACAATACACAGGCAGGTATGTAAAGTACAGCTATATTTTTTTAAAATTTCAATCGATTTTACCCTTTAGGTTGGTGGCTCCCATGGCCTCAGCGAGGGAACTCACCACTACCGCCTCGACGGGCAGTGTCCTAGAGCTGGGAACATCTGGTCGGAATGGATACAACTGGGGAGATGTGATCAGCACCTAGCCCAGGCGGCCTCACCTGCAAAGCGAACAGGGGCCTCGTGAGGAAAGGGAGGGGAAGATTAGGATGGATAGACAAGGAAGAGGGAAGGAGGCGACCATGGCCTTACAGTAGGTACAGTACCCGAAAATACCTACCATCAGCTTGTTGGAATCCCTCGATGGTAACTGGATCGTAGAACCTGAAAAACCCCGGCTAGAAAACCCCCAGATTCTACCAACGAGAGACGAGGACAATGGGGCACAGGATTACCTAACTGAGGAGACGTTAAGAAAAAAAACATAGCAACAAGGAAAAATAGCTCAAAAGAACACGAAAACTACGTGAAAACGTAATCTCTGGAGCGTGGAAAACTCCGAAATACCCGCAATGGATTCCTAAACGTGGCCTCATATCACGTCTATAAAACATCACACTTAAAGAATTAAAAGGAAACTATCCAAAATTTATTCATAAAGCCGAATATAGCAGAGAAATGCTATATCACACAAGAAACAAACATAAAAAAAAAAAACAACTTCAAATGGAAATTGATATCAACGTCACGTGAATGCATTGCACAGTCATCACTGCTGAACTTGCATTCCACAATATTAGACAAATTAGATCAATGTCATAATAATCCATGACCCTAACATGTTGGATATTAATCCTCCTGGATCATTATAATAAAATATTCCACATTTAGGTAGGCTCTTCTCTGCCTACATGTTCTATATCCCCTGTTACACAAAAATTTACAATTATGTACAGTGAATATGGCACACTCCCAGTCGCAGGCGCGGATCTAGAGTTTGTTTGGGGGGGGTCAGAGATTCGATCTAGAGTTTGGCTTTGGGGGGGGGGGGGGTCAGAGAATCGAAATTGTTAAGAAAAATGGTATCACTAAAAACGCAATCACAAAATAACCAAACGTACAAAACCAGACCAATTTTTTTGCAAGCTTCATGGATAGAAATTTGATGCGTTTAGCGCACCAAAAATATTCGTACAAATTGCAACGGCGTGTTTTGCGACTTTTACATCGAGCTTCGAGAAAAGTATCAAGGTACGTTACAGTTTCGGCAAGTCGAGTTGATACCGACAAAGCGAGAAAGTCACAGCTTAAATTGCCACCCAAGCTTGCAGTTTGGACGTCGGCAAAAATTTTTGGTGCGAAAAAAAGCCCCAGTTTCCTATCCGTGCATTGCTGCACATTCATCGTGACATCACTATAAACATCGATTCGGTAATAACAAGGTTTGCTAAACAAAATGGACAAGTTGATTTTGTTGTATAACTAATCGTTTTTATACGAGAGGTTTGAAGTTGTAAATATGTACAGTTGTAACAGAACATAATAATTCCAATAAAGATAATTCAGTATTGAATAAAATGAAGAAAAAAAATGTTTTTCAGTTAAAATTCGTTAAGTTTTATTTGTCTGGTAATTGTGTTTTCGTTTTTTGAGTTTGCAAAGAAATTTTGTCTCCGTTTGGGGGGGGGGGGTCATGACCCCCGTGACACCCCCCCCTTGATTCCGCGCCTGTCCCAGTGTGTCTGTATTTCCTTTTGCAAGTATTCAGATTCAACAACCTCCCATTAGTGTTATATTCTTAAGTCATTTCATAAGTGTTAATTGTTTAAATTGGGCCTCTCCGACCAAGCAATGAAGCTAAGTGGAGGTGAACACTACCTTAAAATCAACTGTACTTTTCAGAATGGACTGACTTAGGATAACTGTAAAAAACCTCTATCAGCAATGCATTTAATTCCAGGATAAGGATTATGAATATCCTTCAACAAATAGTTTGATCTTTCATGCCATGAACTACACAACAGATAAGCCTTTAAATTCCGCTAAATCTAATCTGTAAGCCAGTCAAGTCACACAGAGATGCAAACTGCCCTCCCAGCAAGCGCCATTTTCTTACCTAACAAACCCAAAAGAGCTGAGCCTTGCAATCAGAATGGTTGCAGTGCTTTCACATTAATCAAATCTGGGCTATACACTGATTAAAAAGTGAATGTTGTTTCAGAATCATCATAAGTCAACTGACTAGTACGGTATTAATAACGATTATCAATTCCATCTAACATGGATCTCAAATAAGCCTTCACAAACGTGGTATCATGAATCAAAAATCTATATTTATATCAACGAAGAAAAAGTTTATCCAGCTAAAGTTCGGTACACCCCTGCTCAAATGAATTTTAGAAAACGAGTACAGTTCCTACACCACCGAACTAGGTAATCATAGCAATTAGCGCGATTGACTGGTTAGAAAACCATACAAGTCTCTATCCTTCAAAAGCACAGAGAATGATCCCTAGCAGAAGCGAAGGATCAAACTCCTCTATAACAAAACTTCAAAAAGCCTATAACTTGCTATCAAAATCAGCATTAATTTGCGAAGTAAATCACTCGAATGTCGAACTTTTCTGAAGTTCAGTGATACATGTAGCTCAAACCTGAGTCTACAGAAGCGAAAAATGTCAAAAATAGACATATGTAAGTGTTCACCACACTACTAAACACGCATAATCACTGTCGTTGCCTACGGATTCCTCTTCACTACACTAAAGAAGCTTCAACTGAATTTAACTAGAATTTACTATTAATATTACTGAATCAAACTACAAAATGAAAATGGTTGCATTCCTTATAGGAATCAAAAACCTTGTCGAGCATAAGACAGTCATGATTAGAGCGTCATGCTTAGAAATTATACTTCGATATGCTACTCAAAATAAACACAAGAAATAATGGCAGCAAAACTAACATTGAAATGTCTACACTCTACTATAATAGACTGGTTTGCCTGTAGCTTGTTGAATTCTGAAGATCAAAAGAAGGCACTGATATGCCTTTCATATCATGTCTTCCCTCTGTGTAGCAATAGCCTGGACTCCTCTGGTCGATGGGAATCGAACCTCGGAACTCCTGTCTCCAATCCACTGGTTCCCTCTGGTTAACAGGATATCATCCATCGTGGACGAACCGTCAGCTACCCTTCCATTAGGACTCCAACTCCATCGTGACCAATGTCTGTTCCACCGTAGCGTCGCGATATCCATATTGAACCGAAATGTTATTAAACACCCACGCATTACTGCCACTAAGAACTGGCATTCTCGGCACTAGTCAGCTGTGCACTGGTGGCCCGGTAGTAAGCGTAAAGTGTTACCGGCTTTCACTGAAATGTTCGATGCTCTGCAGGCCCAGCAGTATTCATGTTAACGTGTTTAACCCGCCATACTGATCAAAATAGAATGCATTAGAACTGTTCCTCTCGACATCTTGACAAATAATGTGTCGTATATAAACGAGGAGCAATGTTCAGAGTTCATGAAGTAAACCTGTACTGAAGAAACTATGAATCAGAATGCATAGCATTCCTTTAAATAAAAGGTTCACTGCCGTGAATTGCAGCTTGTTATATCGTGCTAAAGTTCCTACAGTGTTCATGATAAATGCTGCATAGTTGAAGTTCATACGTGAAAATGAGCGTATGATTTGCTTGTGAAAATGAATACACGTTTCATTCTTGTGTGTATGGCTTAACAAGTCCACATAGTGTATGAAAAATGACAGAGTTCTTCGTCACTGAACTCTGTTAAATCACCAAGTGTCGTGCACTGTCACGTCGAACTTACACTTTCAAAACGCATTAAATAGCTCTCCAGGAGATGCATCTTCCTCAGAGACTAGATATAATCTGCTTACCGCTGTGCGTGTAGGGTTTCAAGACGACTTCCATACCCCCACCTCACTGCTAGTCTGGATCGAATGTCCATATCATTGGTGAATGTAGTTCATAACTTATATGTTTCACAAAGGTAATCAACATGAAAATATATAAAAATATATATCATGCTATATTAATTCATCATCCTCAATGCTACAAAGCATGTATATTATTCTCATTTCTTCTTATACATCATAAAATGTGTCCAGGCAGTTGATCAATAAACTGGTCAATACTCGCCATGTGCTTATTGCGTCACAGCCGAATACCAGTCTCGGGTCTCCCCGCTGTGAATCGGAAAATACCGTAATCTCCAATCATGTGTTGCGCTCACCTCGCCTAGCGACCGCGAGTTATGCTGAACTTCAAAACAAACATCGCGCTAAAATTCTTGTCATATGGATGTAAGAATAACGATACAGTACCATCCCGGCATTTGCCCGAAGATGAAGTGCGAAACCTCGGAAAACCACTTCGAGGATGGCTGAGGTGGGAATCAAACTCCCTCTACTCATTTGGACCACCCGAGGCTGAGTAGACACCGTTCCAGTCCTCATACCACTTTTCAAAGTTCGTGGCAGAGCCGGGAATTGAACTCAGGACCTCTGGGGTGGCAGCTAACCATGCTGACCGCTACGCTACGGAGACGACACAGCTATAAATAATGATTAATATTAATGTTATTTGTTTTACATCCCTTTTAACTACTGTGGCTTTTAGAGACGCCGAGGTGCCGGAATTTAGCCCCAAAGGGGACCTTTAACGTGCCAGTAAATCTACTGACATGGCTCCCTCGCATTTTCACACCCTCAAATGCCAGCTGACTGCGCCAGGATTCAATCCTTTTACCTTGGCGAGAACGTTACCGCTGAGCCACACAGCCAGCCTATAAATAATGAGAACTGCTCTATTTTGTTTAGGAACTGGAGACATTGAGATCATCAACCCCATGTCCTCAAACTAGGAAAGATATCAGTCAGATAACCAGTATAGAGAAACTGTAAACCAAGACCATAAGGCGTGTGAAGAGATCTTACGATAGGTCAAGACTGGAAAAGTTGAAGGAAGAATTTAAAATGTATAACACCAGAAACTTTTATCGGGTTTTCAAAGAGGAACTCTCTGGGTATAAACCACAATGCCTTCACTTTAAGGATACAGCCGGGGAGCTGGTCACCAGCAACCGCGAGAATGTGGAACTTTTAGCAAACTACTTTGAACAATTGCTTAATTGCGAAGAGCCTACGGACAGATTCCCTGTTGAAGATCCTCCAGAGATACTCCTGCCATTTAACCCACCAACTTTGCAGCAAGTTGCTAATGCCATCACCCATCTTAAGAACTACAAGGCACCTGAGGAAGATGGCATCATTGCAGAAGCCCTGAAAGCAGGTGGAAATACAATCGCAGAGGCCCTACACCAGATCTTAATCGAATGTTGGGAGACTGGCAGGATCCCTGATGACTGGAAATCATTTATCATACACCCTTTACATAAGAAAGGCGATCACAGTTATGTCAACAACTACAGGGGGATATCTCTGCTGTCAATAGCATACAAAGTGCTCTCCAGGATTTTACTTGACAATGTAGAAAGTCAATGTGATCAAACAATTGGTGAATATCAAGGAGGATTTTGGCGTGGAAGGTCCTGTACCGAGCAGATCTTCAATCTGAAACTATTCTCCAACTAAAACAAGTAAGGAGTACGAACATCCCTGTGGTTTTCGTCGACTTCGCAAAAGCTTTTGATTCCATCGACCACCTGACACTCTTCTCAATACTCCAAGAACGAGGTGTGGATTATAACACACGCACCCTCATCAAACAGACTCTCACGGATACAACCTCTAAGGTGAAGTTCAGAGGAGAACTATCTCGGAGTTTCAAGATCAAAACCGGAGTACGACAGGGTGATGGCCTCTCGCCCATTCTGTTTAATCTTGTCCTTGATAAAGTCATCAAGACATGGGAATGCACATTGAGGAATCTGGGAATCAAACCAGTTGCCATTGGAGCAGGAAGCCGAAGAATCGAGATAAGGTGCCTTGCCTTTGCAGATGACATTGTAATCTTAGCCAACAACTCTAAGGATACTGGCATAGCTGTCCAAGCCCTGCACAAGATAGCGGTGAAGTCTGGATTACAGATATCTAACGATAAGACCAATTACTTTGAGAATCAGCACTCCGGAAACACCCCTTTGACGACCATACATGGAACGATTGGAAGAGTCAATCACTTTCGTTATCTTGGTGAATGGATCCACCCCAATGGTAGAGATGGCACTTCCATCCTAGCAAGGCATATCAAACTCAACGCAGCATACCAACTATCCCACAATTTGTACAACAAGAAATGCATTTCGAGGAATGCTAAGATCTGTCACTACAGCACTGCTGTCAGACCACAGCTTCTGTATGCCGCAGAGACCCTCTTGATGAACAGAAAAGGCACCATGGATGACCTGGAGAAAGCCGAAAGACGTATCCTCAGGAAAATCAATGGCCCGAAATTGCTCCCAGATGGAACCTACCATTTGAAATCTAATTCTGACTTGTATCGACAGTTAGAATCAGCAATAACAGTATGCGACGTAGGATGCTAAAGTTCTACGGGCACCTACAACGAATGAACAGCAACAGGCTTACCAAGAAGATCTTCTCTTTGGTTAAAAGCTACAAGACTGGAAGCCTGTGGCTTAATGAAGTACTAAAGGACTTGGATTCAGCTGGAATTGCTGAACTTGATGTAGAAGATCGTTCTAAATTTTGTGCTATGGTAGAATCTTGGACCCCACCACCTAGAGTCCCTAAATGTCGGAAGCCCATTTCGCAGGAGAGAAAGGAGAAATTATCAGCAGGGCTCAAGAGATATTAGGAACGGAAAGGAGCATCGAAGAAGAACTAGTCATAAGCGCTCCGTAGTGGGCTTAAATCAATAATAATAATTATTTATATTGTTTACATGATAGACAATGTTTAGTTCTCTCCTAAGATAACTCAAATTCTTTTTATTGTTTACTTGAGTGTTTACCTTGTCTGTAGTGGCAACCTGCAAATGTTGGATTGTATTCTACAGAATAAATTGTTATTATTAGCCAGAAATTAAAATATATTAACATTATTTCATTTTTATTTCAACGTATGGCATGTTTAGTCCAATCAGAACTCAGCATGGCATGTCTGCTGGTGTTGCCAGCTATACAAGGCATGGCTATAAATGGATTTGTGAAGAATGGGTCAATCAGCTCTAAAAGAATAGGACTGGTGATGTTATATTTATTGGTGTAATTTTTATAGAGCACTATTTTTTAACACATTATTATAAAATTCTAGGCACGTAATATCTTAAAAAGTTGATATATTGGCTTTCATGGCCAAGGAAATTAACCTCAGTAATTTTTTTCTAGGTTTATGCTGTGTCTTGTGTGGGGTTTCGCCTAGGAACATCAAGATAAGCTCATCAGCGGGCTGTTGGTGTCCATGCCCGGACCCCCACAGGTGTAGCAAACTGTGCACTACCTCCCTTCTTATGAAGCACACATGCACTTCTTTACTGTGAGAGCTAAAAGCTCAAGCAGCCTTTCACTTCCCTATAATGGCTTCCAAAAAGATGGTATATTGGCTTTCACGGCCAACGAAAACCCCACACAAGACACGGCATAAACCTAGAAAAATTGCTAAGTTTAATGAGGGTCTCTGCGGCATACAGAAGCTGGGGTCTGACAGCATTTCTGTAGTGACAGATCTTAGCATTCCTCGAAATGCATTTCTTGTTGTACAAATTGTGGGATAGTTGGTATGCTGCGTTGAGTTTGATATGCCTTGCTAAGATGGAAGTGCCATCTCTACCATTGGGGTGGACCCATTCACCAAGATAACGAAAGTGATTGACTCTTCCAATCGTTCCATGTATGGTCCTACACCTATAAGGATCAAAATTTGTAATTTTTCAGTTTATTTTTTCTACGTTTATTGATCCTCCCTCTCCAAATCACTGCAACAATTTCTTTGATATGTATAATACTTTTGAAGTTGAGACCGAAAACGTGCAGGACTGTCACCATCTCTGTCTCTGACGTTTTAGAAGTTTTCCTACACATTGGCTACTTTGTTGCTCTTTCCCCGAAACTTTGGATTATCAAATTCGTTTCCTTTGTAACTGCCAGAGTTTTCAGATAATGAAATTTAGTATACATGTGTATCTTATAGGGAAGAAACAAGGATGTGTACTGGCTCCAACGCTTTTCGCGCTGTACTTGGCTGCAATGCTTTATGATTCACCCACAAACATCCCAGGTGTGGAGGTCAAGTATCGTTTTGATGGAGGGCTTTTCAACCTAACTCGTCTCCGCTCCTTGAGGAAAACTCAGGTTACTAAGGTTACTAACATGTTGTATGCAGATGATGCTGCGTCGCCAACTCTCACACCAGAAGAGCTGCAAGAGTCAGTTAATTGTTACAAAAGTGCATGTGATCGCTTTGGTCTTACCATAAATGTCAATAAGACCAAAGTCCTGGCACAACCTTCACCAGGCACACCTCTTCCTCAGTTCAATATCTCCATCTCATATTTGCCATTAGAACAGGTAGACCACTTCTCGTACCTGGGCAGTACCATTTCTGTGAGCTGTACCTGTGAGCAGGATGTGGATAAGAGAATTGGTGCAGCCCATGCAGCATATGGACGATTAGCGCACCGGGTCTTCATGAATAAACATCTGTCCATGAGTACAAAGCTTATGGTGTACAAAGCAGTAGTCATTTCTACATTGTTGTATGGCTGTGAAACGTGGACCCTTTACCAACGTGATCTCAGGAAGCTTGAGCGTTTCCACCTACAAAAACTTCAATCAATCCTGAGGATTAAATGGGAAGACCATATTACCAATATTGCTGTTCTGGAAAAGGCTCAAATCAACAGCATATAATCATCCATAATAGGTCACCAATTTAGATGGATTGGTCATGTCCATCGGATGGATGATGTGAGATTACCTCGTCAAATGCTATATGGTGAGCTATGCTGTGGCACCAGGCCTCATGGTGGTCCTAAGAGGCGCTACAAGGACCAATTTAAGCAGACCCTGAAATTGACAGGTCTTGATTCACAAACCTGGGACATGCTGGCTGAAGACCGCTCAACTTGGCGCCGTACCATCTCGGATACTGTAAAGACGTTTGAAAGGGATCGACGCACACATGAAGAGGCCAAGCGTCAAGCTAGGAAACTTCGAGCAGCCCAACCACGTCCTCCTCCAGCAATACTATGTGACTTGTGTGGTCACTTGTTCCATGCCAGGATTGGACTCTTTAGTCACCGTAAACACATCCACAAACTGGACTGAAGGAAGAAGATTTATACTCGGATTCGAGTTAAAGCCGATGATGATGATGATAGGGAAGAACAATATGACCTAGAACTGTTGCTGTACATGTCATAGTTCCGTTTTCTTTTTAAATATTCAGTGAATAAAATTGCAAAACTGTTACACTTTAATATAAGCTCTTAAAAAAATATTTTTTCTTTATAGATTCCAATTAGGGAAATGGTGGAACAGTGGACAAAATGCAGCCGCCAATTTAAATGCTTAATTTCCTGAAATGCATTCGCCATATGACTTGTAAATACACGAACATATTGGCAAAGCATAGTGTGATTAGCAGACCAAATTACAATTCTTTAGTACTTTCTGTTGCTGAGGAATAAAAAAAGTGAAATATACATGATTTTTGGATCCTTATAGGGGTAGGTCCCCCCTTAAATTACAGTACCGGTAAGTTGAACCATCAGGATTGCTTTAAATGAGCCAACTTTAAGTCTATTTCTGTCATCTTTCCATCGTTCATTCATAGCAGAATTAATTCTTCCTACGCATGCATTATGTCCAGGCAAGCATAAATAGTAGTGAGCTAATTTTAATACTGTTCTCTACTTTTACAATGACACAAAAATCAACCCATTTATCACTGTTCCTTAGCCATCGTGGTAAATATGTGGAAACATAATCAAAAGTATTACCTACCTGTGTTTTGATTACACTGCATGTTTATTATTGTGGCTAAAATAAAATAGAGGCAACGGCTTTTCGATTTGCACTCGTAAATAGAGCTTTCCCTCAAATTTCTTATGGAACCATAGCTTCTTAAAGAAATCACTTTTGAATGTTTTATGTTTTGTCAATATGACTGCAATTCAGCTTCAAGGAGCGAGGAGCTCGCTATGCTCTGCTCATGCTAATCCCGGAGCACAAGGAGAGGGGAGTGATCTCTATTGGTCTTGTGTTTCAGCTTCATGGAGCAAGGAGCTCGCTATGCTCTGCTCATGGTAATCCCGGAGCACAAGGAGAGGGGAGTGATCTCTATTGGTCTTATGTTTCAGCTTCATGGAGCAAGGAGCTCGCTATGCTCTGCTCATGGTTATCCCGGAGCACAAGGAGAGGGGGGTGATCTATATTGGTCTTGTGTTTCAGCTTCAAGGAGCGAGGAGCTCGCTATGCTCTACTCATGCTAATCCCAGAGCACAAGGAGAGGGGAGTGATCTCTATTGGTCTTGTGTTTCAGCTTCAAGGAGCGAGGAGCTTGCTATGCTCTGCTCATGGTAATCCCGGAGCACAAGGAGAAGGGAGTGATCTCTATTGGTCTTGTGTTTCAGCTTCAAGGAGCGAGGAGCTCGCTATGCTCTACTCATGCTAATCCCGGAGCACAAGGAGAGGGGAGTGATCTCTATTGGTCTTGTGTTTCAGCTTCAAGGAGCGAGGAGCTCGCTATGCTCTACTCATGCTAATCCCGGAGCACAAGGAGAGGGGAGTGATCTCTATTGGTCTTGTGTTTCAGCTTCAAGGAGCGAGGAGCTTGCTATGCTCTACTCATGCTAATCCCGGAGCACAAGGAGAGGGGAGTGATCTCTATTGGTCTTGTGTTTCAGCTTCAAGGAGCGAGGAGCTCGCTATGCTCTGCTCATGGTAATCCCGGAGCACAAGGAGAGGGGAGTGATCTCTATTGGTCTTGTGTTTCAGCTTCATGGAGCAAGGAGCTCGCTATGCTCTGCTCATGGTAATCCCGGAGCACAAGGAGAGGGGGGTGATCTATATTGGTCTTGTGTTTCAGCTTCAAGGAGCGAGGAGCTCGCTATGCTCTGCTCATGGTAATCCCGGAGCACAAGGAGAGGGGAGTGATCTATATTGGTCTTGTGTTTCAGCTTCATGGAGCAAGGAGCTCGCTATGCTCTGCTCATGGTAATCCCGGAGCACAAGGAGAGGGGGGTGATCTATATTGGTCTTGTGTTTCAGCTTCAAGGAGTGAGGAGCTCGCTACTCTCTACCCATGCTAATCCCGGAGCACAAGGAGAGGGGAGTGATCTCTATTGGTCTTGTGTTTCAGCTTCAAGGAGCGAGGAGCTCGCTATGCTCTACTCATGCTAATCCCGGAGCACAAGGAGAAGGGAGTAATCTCTGCCTCGGCCGGTAACCATGCACTGGCTCTCTGTTTCCATGGGAAGAGTCTGAACATCCCAGTGACTGTTGTTATGCCCATCGTAGCTCCCATCATGAAGATTCAGTTGTGTCGTCAGTATGGTGCCACTGTTGTAATTCAAGGGAAAGACATGGCAGAAGCCAAACGCGCAGCTCTCAAGATCGCAAAAGAACGGGGCCTCGTGTATATCAACGGGTAAGTCAAATAATTATTTTTGTAAAGTGCAGATAGAAAATAGGGAATATTTCTGTAACCAATGAAACATTTTTCGGACAGTCTGACAGTCAAAGTGGAATGGTCTCTTTTGTAGGTGATGGATGTTAATCTTGTGCATTTTTCTGTGCAGTCCTACTTGCATTGGTACAAGAATTCTTTCAGGGGTATATTTTATGATTGTATGTAAGTAGTTTTTGCCAGCCCCGTGGTGTTGGGGTAGCACGCCTGCCTCTCACCCGGAGGCCCCGGGTTCGTCAGGAATTTTAGAAACTGACGTGGGGGATGGAACGGGATGCACTCAGCCTCGTGAGGACAATTGAGTAGCTGTCTGACAGTGAGGCAGCGCCCCAGTCAGGAAAACCAAGATTAACGGCCGAGGGGAGCCGACCACACGTCACCCCAATATCTGCTGGGCAGCTGTCGCTTGGTAGGCCTAGGCCCTTCATGGGCTGTAGTGCCAGGGGTTATTATATTATTATTATTATTATGTAAGTAATTCATACAAAATATTGTTTTGTGGTGTCAATGAAGTAATGGATTTACCTTAAATCATTTTATGATCAACGATGTCTATTTGTTAATTTTGAATGTTGAATAACAATGATACTTGTAACTTCACCATCTGCCCTATTGTTGGAGTACATAATCCTCTAATTTCAACTTGTCCTCCCTTCCTTTTTGAATCTCATCAAACATTATTCTTTTATAATTATTATTATTATCATCATCATCATCATCATAATCACCATTATTATCATTACCGGTATTTATTTTTACATTATTATGCCCGTCTAAGGAGCGCAATTTAACCTATTTTTATAGCTGATCTTGCTTTCTTGTCTTCCAAAAATCTCTTCATCTTTTTGCTATGGCTCTTCCGCAGGCTCTGTTAGAAGCAATGTTTGGGTGATGATTGTCAACTAGTTCTCTGAATTGAGATCAGTCCAGTGTACCATATCACTTGAGATGTCTATTTCCTGAAGGTCATTTTGAAATTCAAGCAGCTTTCTTGGAGAGAATAAGATTAAGAATTCTTTTCGTCACTCATTCCGAGTATTTGCCCAAAAAATTTCAAACGTCGTTTCCTGAATGTGTCCGAGATTATCTCTGAATGCCGATAAAGCTCCTGCGATTTCCTTTTCATCCAAATTCCCTCAGTAGAAATTGGGCCAAAAATCTTCCTCAAGATTCTTGTTTCTTTTTTCGTGTATCTTTAGTTAGTGATCTGCCCCCAATGATCAGTGTTCCAGAGGTGTATAGTGCCTCGGGTGTGATTACCCTATTATTATTATTTAAGCGAAAATTCCTCTACAGGAGAGCGATTAAACTTGATAACATGATGTCATTTGGAGGTGTGGCTCCTCCGCTCCTCCCAAAATCTCTTCATTCTCGCGGAATGCTCCCTCTTCCTCTTCCTCTCATCCGTCCATTTTTTCCCAGGTTGTTGTAATGATTTTGGTTCAAACCTAACATTCGCGATTATCGTCTGGAACTCAGTTCGGTCTTCTAAATTTTCTATGCGGATTACTCATAAGTCTCTCTGTACCTCTTTAAAGCCATTCTGTCCTGCATTTACTCTACGTTATGATACCAAGTAGTTTCTTTGACAATCTGGAGGTGGCCATCCTGTGGGTGTGAGTGTAAAATTTGGCTCTGCGTTTTCTAATTTTGTCCGTTATCGTATTGGTCTTTTGCTAGAGTTCTGTCTGGATCTCTTCATCCAAATGCCGTTTCTGTTGATTACTCCATAGCTCTTTTGGATAAGTTTTTGCTCTTGCTTTTCCAGTTCCCTAATCTTGGAATGACCATCGATTACTATTGTTTCCGCAGATTATTATTTAAAAAAAAAAAAACTTTCTTCAAATTATAGGAAATATTTTTACAAGTGTTAGAAAATTGTTTTAATTTGCAAAAATTACATCAGCTCTCTAATTCTCTTTGAGAATTCTGGAAGTGCTGGTATCTCAGAGCCTTATAGAGCCCAGCATCTCCATTCTGTTGCCACAACCTTCAGCTGAAACAAGCCTTCTCAAACTGTCTTATCAACAAGTTCAGAAGGTCAAACAATCAAGCTTTCTGTAAGGAATAGGGGTGAAAAATACAGTAGACTGTATTTACAAATCCCATTAATACTGTGGGTGTTATGATGGCTATGGTATGTGGAATAAGATATGGTTGCATTTCATTTACAGTTACGATCACCCTCACATCATGGCAGGACAAGGCACCCTGGGACTCGAGATTGTCGAGCAAGTGAAGGACATCGACGCTGTGGTAGTTCCTGTGGGTGGTGGCGGAATGATTGCTGGTGTAGCTCTTGCAATCAAGACACTCGCCCCTCGGGTCAAAATTATAGTGAGTTATGTGGATACTTACTGTACTTGTTTATCGAACCAGTAGCCAGAGTAGCATGCTCTTCAATTGAATTATTATTCCTTCAGTATTTATCTCATGGCTACACACAGATTATTAAAGAAACATAAATAAGGCTTCGATGACGTATTCGGTGGCATGCTGAACAGCTATGCTGAAGATTGTGGGTTCAAACCCGACTGAAGTCGTAGGATTTTTAAGAGCGTTAAAATCGTTCAGTATACCTTCCTTCAGAGGGGAAGTAAAGCCGGCGGGCCCATGTCATAGATTTATGGCATGAAAAAGTACTCAAAATAGAACTTTCATTCATCTTCATCTCTCATTAACTCCTCTCGTGAGGTTGGCATCAGGAAGGGCATCTGGCCGTAGAAACCATCAGCCACGTGGAATTTCACCGCATCTCATCCCCGACCACATTGGAAATGGGATTAATAAGGGGTTGACATAGGTAGAAATAGGGCTTATAATGTACAAAGGAAAATCACAATGCCTCGTGGAGGCTTCTTAGCCACTGTTTAGCCTCATCAGGTAAAAGTGACCCAGTACAATTGAATGTTCTTATATCACACTCAAAAGTTAGCCTGTGTATTGAACAGTGTGAATCAATTCTTCACAGTCACAACTAGGAGATGGGCACACACTCCACTTGCGGGGTACTAATCCATGTAAAATGCACACAAGAATAGGGAAACAAGTATAGACTTTATCCCATATAAGTAGAGCCCTGCGCGGATAGACAAAACGTTATCCACATCCGCCCCGCATCCACAGGCTGTTATCCGCATCCGCCCCGCATCCGCACGACTGTTATCCGCATCCGTACGACTTTTATCCGCATCCGCCCCACATCCACGCGACTTTTACCCACACGTGTGTTATCGGAATCTACTGGCATTACAATCTAATATTTTCATTGTGTTGCTTTACTTTATCTTTTAGACATTTGAGCAGCAAGTCGAACCCTTAGGCTATGTACTGTACAGTACAGTATGTCATGTCAACAAAGTCAACAAAAAAAAGTCAACCCCTGGCACTATACAGCCCATGACGGGCTAAGGCCGGCCAAGCGACCGCTGCCCAGCCATTTGGCCTGCAGATATTGGGGTGACGCGTGATCAGCGCGTTGGGTCCCCTCGGCCGTTAATCTTGGTATTCGTGATCGGGGCGCTGTCTCACTGTCAGACAGCTACTCAATTGTCCTCACGAGGCTGAGTGCACCCCGTTCCAACCCTCACGTCAGTTTTAAAATCCCTGACGGAGCCGGGGATCGAACCCGGGGCCTCCGGGTGAGAGGCAGGCGCGCTACCCCAACACCACGGGGCCGGCTACAGTATGTCATGTGCTATGTCTAAAATGAATGTTACACAGCCAGAATTGCAACCCTTTTCAGTTCGGAGTGTTCATTAGGCTATGCTTAATGACATAATTTGAATGGGATTAGCGTAAATCATCATCTTACATTTGTCATGAAAAACCATAACGGAAAAATATGATATGTCATAAACATCCGGGCCCTAATAAGGGAGAGTGGGGGAATTGTGTGCACTTAAGCAAGAATCGGTCTTGTGATGATGAAATAATAGATAACACAACTGCAGTTATGAATAAGGGAGCCTTAGTAACTCTATATTTGATGTGCAGAAACAAATTTAATTCAAAAATAAATTTGGTGGACTATAATTCGAAATCTCGCAAATATGCATTTGCGCACGATTACCCACCCTGCAGGGTAATCATGCGCATGGGTTGGGAAATTGTGCGCATGGGATGAGTGTTGGAAAGCTATACTAATACAATGTAAATTGGCAGAAACTTGCACTGTGCATTAACATTAGAATATTCCAATGCTTTTTACAAAAGCATAACAATGCAATGAACTAAAATTCTGCAGTTTTGGATATTAGAATAAAATATCTTCGTTTCGTCAGCATTAAAGGAGGCAATCCAATTTAGGCTTGTTCCTTCAGGTTGTCTCAACGTTAATGCAGGATATGTCTTCAAGAACTCATACAACCAATATTTGCCTCCTTGACTTTTAACTTTATGGAAATTATGGGGAATATTATTCTCCTCTGCAAACTTGAACTCGAACCGTCTGACAAGCTTGGTGGGCGTTATGCCGTAAAATAATTTTGCCAATGTCAAAAGGTATTCGGATAATTATGACTCAATTTCGTTGGTAAAACAGCTATACGGACTAGACGAGGTGGAGCAAGACAATTTTGCAGCAACTGCTTTGGTAGGATTGACTGGGGAATGTTAAAACTTCACCCCACTTCCCTTATTTTCCTCCCATCATCCCTAATTGCACGTCGAGATTTCTGCACATTTTCTGCTGGGTAGGTGTTTTTCTCCGTTTTCGCGTATAATTTCTTGGCATCTAGAGAACAAACACGAAATATTTTGCCATTAATGTCACATTGTATTTGTAGTTTATTTGTAGTACCCCACGCTGCTTTTAAAACGTAACTCACTGAATTCCGGTAAACTAATCTGTTATATTGAAAATTAAATACATGCAAAACCACTGTACACACTGGCATTTAAAACTACATTTAATTTTAAATAATTGAATCACAACTGTAGGCTTACCTTCTTATTTGCTGGCTGCAGAAAATAACATGCAACGTGTTAAGTTTCTTCATCCAAGCCTCCGGTCAACACATACCGACTGGCATCATGCTGACTGTCCCTATCTGATAGGTACGATGACAGCTTTAGGGTAGCAGTGAACTGAGTTGCTAGTTGTACTACCAACTCGAAAAATATAGGTGCGCACGATTACCCGCTGCGCACAATTACGCAACTTTCCCAATGATGTTCAACAAGTTCGGATTGTATTCTAAAACTAACCGCAAATTTACTCCAAATATTATCCGCAGCTTATCCGCTATCCGCACAGCCATGCAAAGTATATCCGCATGGCAAAAAATGTTGCGGATATCCGCGGGTTTATCCGCGCAGGGCTTTACATATAAGTTGAGAGTCACTGACAACATGCCAGAGCCACGAAGAAGAACTCTTACCTATACGACCACACTACCTTCGATTGAAATATGACAAACACCGTATCAATTGTAAACTGGCTTTAACTTCACGTCAGTAATCAAATGTTCTCGAAAGAGATTCAAATGAGTATTGTCCGTTGAGCCATTATAATTAACACAAAAAGTGATAATGCTTAAATCAAATTACGACTAAACTAATCATTAAATCTCTATAATGTATCTTTTAATTAATGTCATTTAAGAAGCCGAAGAAGGGGAAGTAATTCCTGGAACATGTACTTCTCAATTATATACTGTAATATAAGCTTACTGTATATTCTATATAAATAAGTATAGACTTTTAAATGTATTTAATAAGCATCATTACTTATTGTACATGAATTTCAGAGTAGTGCTGGAAATGCTGTCCTTCATTTGCTAGACACACATTGCACCAACGTAGGAAGTTTTGGTACACTCACTGTAATTCATCCTCACTGATATTTTGTATCAGTGCAGTTATTTCGTTCTCAAGAGCCTCCAGAGAACATGGATTGTTTCTGAGGTTCCACCACAAGTAAAAATCGCACGGCGCTGAAACTTACTAACACATTTACTGGAAGACTCCTTCTTTAGAAGATAAGATCTCACTAGAAAAATTCAATGTTTTGTTCAATACCTAACCATGTTCACGGGATACGAGATAGGCTACAGTACTTTACCACAAGTCTTAACTCTCTGAACTAAGGTATCTTGCCAGCTGGGAGTATAATCAAGCTATGACCTTATGCGGTGATTCCCAATCCGCTGTTGTGTAATGGCACTGACTAATCACTCTCCGTCCATCACACGGCCCAAGCAAGGCTCTCATTGTATTTCTCTGCTTATTCTACCACAACAGCCCGCACTCTTTGCTGCAACAACAAATTTCTAGTGAATATTTACGATCTACCTTGGTCCCTTTGGCTACCTTTGACAGCAGCTCCCAGGAAAGCCTTGACTCTGATAGACGTAGCCTCGAGCAATGAAAGAGCCACAGATCAGCATTCGTTCGCGGCCTAAGTTTTTCCAGTACCCGATGCTATTTGTGTGTTTATTTATTGAAAACAAACTATAAACATTTTGGTAAAATCCTTTAAAACATTTCTCTCTTCTGCCGGGTGAACTAAATGCGTGCACTCTGGCAAGGGGTGGTTGGAGTAGCACCCCAACTGGGAATTAGCAGAGGATTAGGTTTCGGGCACACAATGGAATGTAAATAGAGCGACAAGGAAGAGACCAAACATTGATAACTAGAGTTAATACATTTATTTGATTTTTTGAATCAATAACAAATATTTTCTTTAGAATGATAGTTAAAAGAAGGCAATTCAAATGTATTGTTTCTCCAGGAAACTCAAAATAAACGTTGACTAGAAAATATGAATTACAATACGAATGCATAAAAAAGCCTAATAACAGGTGATAAAAAAAGTCTTTTCAAGAAAAGAAGCAAAAAAAGGCTTGGCCTTGAAAAAATGTATTAAACAAGCTTGATTAAAGTTGGCGTTACCAATGGTTGGATACTTGATACAGAGTATCTTCCCATAAAATCGTCCTGCAGGAGACTCGCTCAGGCAGTAGCAGGAAGTGGTATTGTTTTGCCCGGACAGGGCAGAATCGAAGCGTTGGTTCAGCACAATCCAAAGTTTTAAGTGCAGTGCTGGAACACGGCCATGGGTTAGCTGGCCTGCAGGGAGCGGGTCGTAAAATCCAAAAAAAGGCTTCCTCCAGTAAGTCTCGGCATGGCTTCCGAAAATAAATAGATTGTAGCTCCTTCGACGAAGTGTACCCATTAGTAACAGATCTCTTGGTAGTGACCTGGCTGGTGGGTTACGAGCAGTTACAATTTCACATTGCAGAGTTGATGAGATGAAGGCCATTGACACAGAACTTGCCCAGCACAACAAAGTCCAAACAATGAGGCATGTCACTTAGAGTGGTTCCAGCTACACGATGTTTACCAACAGTGCTGACCCAATAAGGGCCTTGTTGTGGTCAGGCAGGCAGCCGTGGTCGGATGTAGACAGACGTAGACAGGCCCAGTAGAACGGCGATGAAGGCAATAGTGGAAATGACGTCATAGTGCGCCGAACATTCCAGATGGGAGGAGGGGTGTCAACAGCCAATCAGCGCATATCTCCATACACATTGCGAGGGTTACTGCTGATGCGAGTACAGTATTTGTGAGAAGTGTGACAGTGCGGTGCGTCTAGATAAACACACTTCAGAAAAAGGTGAGTAGGCAAGAAATAATAAAGAACAACAATTCAATTGAAACAGAAGTTTAACTACACAATAAATAAACAGAACACCGCGTTCATACTGCAATTATAGCGAAGTAAAATAATGGGGCAGAAAGATTGAACAAATGTTTCAAACCATACGGGAAACAAAACCTTCAAAACCATTCGCAAAAGCGAACACACTCCAAGCATGATTTATGCCACACACCTCTCACAACACAGGTAGCCTGGAGGTGGAAATTCTCCCGCACTGAGATGTTAATTTGTGAACCATGACTGTAAGGGAGAA
Organism: Meconema thalassinum; assembly: GCA_946902985.2. Lineage (NCBI taxonomy): Eukaryota > Metazoa > Arthropoda > Insecta > Orthoptera > Tettigoniidae > Meconema > Meconema thalassinum. The sequence continues at coordinate 931,136,357 of OX336388.2, read as the reverse complement.
ACAAAAGTCCGGAAATTAAAGGCTCAAATCTTGGCACTGACAGCAACCACCCTGAGTGGACTTTTCCCCAGGTTTGTCTACACTTCCTCCAAGAAAATGCAGGATGGTACCTTATTGCAAGTCCTGGAGAACCTGCCCCAATGATTATAGTCACCACGGAAACACATGTTATCAACAGTGTTTAACTTATGGAGGAACTTAATTATAACTCCTGAGAGATATTTTCTACTCACTCACTCCAATAGTCTTTGTGCTTGTAGGTCCACCTCTCAGTAAGAGTGATGCAGAAAATTATGTAAATTCTTGGATTACTAAAGGACACAACTGGAAAACAGACACAAACAGTAATGGGTGCCAGAGGAACAGAAAGACACATCAGAGCTGAAGATTAGAGACATTGTGTAAGCTGATGTAAACTAGTTTTATGCATATCTTCTTCCACTTCATTTTTTTGGCTATAAATTAACCACTGGTTACTAGACAAATCCAACACACACCGTAGTACATGGGGATGATGACTAAGATGTTCCAAGCTCTTAAACACATCTTTAACACAATACCTAAAGTGAACATATGTTTGAAACCTACCTATGTGGAGATGAGAGTGGATCAATTCTTGTTTCAGGGAGTAGAATCTGAGAAATGTCAAAGTTTTACAAATGCCCTGAAGGCTAAGAAGCCTGTCCACACCCAGTCTGACCCGACGCTTGCCGATGGCTTGGCTGTTCCGATGGTTGGTTACAATGCGTTTGCAACAGCTGCCCCCCTTATTGATAAAATGGTGAGTAATAGCTAACAAATAGCATACAGTATGTAAATACCAACTTCTGGAAATGTTATCCTCAAAAGAGGTGTTGGCGGTGGACATGAGAATCAATTTTAGGTGAGAACCATGTTTTGGAAACAACTGCATCACCTGGTGGATGTTCGAGTAGTTTTGAGATACCTTGGAATGAAGGCCTATTATGGCTATCATCAGGGAGAGAAATCATGGGTTGAGGTTGAAGGGATGAGAAAATTACATTAGTCCCTAAAATGCTTTGTTGGGAAGTTGTCAGTAGAGTTTAGCATTAGCAATAGATGCAAAATTTGTCCACAACTCATTAACTGATGTATCTGTAAATTTTAAGACCTCTAAATGTGGATTCACCAAGTGCAATAATTTTTATGCCAAATAGTGGCTGGGTGAGGCTCCTGCCAAGCTGCTGATGAGCAGCAAACGGGGAGACACCTAGTGTATTCACAGAGCTGTTAGATGGTACATTTATGGGTCACAGTAATTCACTGTTTTCTGCAATTTCATTCTTCTTCTTCTTCTTGAAGTGCCATCTCCTCTCAGCGGGGCTACATGACCGCGTTGTCGCAGCTCCTAAATTTAAGAACCAACCATCTCCTCTCAGGAGGTCAGCAACCATCATAGAGACTCTTGCTTTAGATGATGCAGCACGGAACAGCTCAATAGTGGAACAATTCAACCTAGTTTTCAGATTATCGATCCAAGAAATGCGTCTTCTTCCAGGTCTTCTTTTGCCTTGTAACTTTCCTTGAATGACCAGCTGCAGCAGATGATATTTCTCTCCTCTCATCACATGACCCAGATTCTGCAGTTTTCTAATTTTGACAGTATTTAATATTTTCTTTCTCTTTCCCATCCGCCTCATCACCTCATCGTTGGTGACCTTATCTTTCCAACTCAGCCTCAGTATCCTTCTGTACGTCCATAGCTCAAATGCCTCCCATCTGTCCATTTCTCTTTTCTTTATGGTCCAGGTCTCAACTCCATAGAACAAGGTGGAGAAGACATAGCATCTCAGAAGTCTAATTTTTATATGTAAATTAAGGTCTCTGCTACAGAACACTCGCCTCATTTTATTGAATGCATTTCTGGCTTCACCGATCCTGAGTTTTATCTCCTCAGTACAATGTAGCAGTTCACATTTGTTCCTAAATACTTGTACTTTGTCACTTGTTGTACTGCCTCCCCATTGATTATCAAGCTCTCTTGATGTTGTGTTCGTGATACTACCATAAAACGTGTGTTACTGACATTAAGTGTTAATCCCCATTGTTCACTTGCCTCCACGACTTTGTTAGTCAGTCGCTGTAAATCTTGTAGACTTTCTGCGAATAACAACGTGTCATCTGCAAACCTTAAGTTGTTTATTATTTTTCCATTCACTTTAATTCCTGCTGTTTCTTCCTCTAAACCTGCTTGTAATATTTCTTCTGAGTATTGATTAAACTGCCTAGGAGACAAGACACAACCTTGTCTAACACCACATTTTATTTCCACCTCATCAGATGCTCCCTACCTTCCTTTATGACCGCAGTCTGTTTGTAATATATATTGCTGATGATTCTAATGTTCTTCACATCCAAGTTCTTCTTCTGGAGCATTTGGATGAGGCAATCATGACGAACTTTGTCAAAAGCTTTATTATAATCCAAAAAGCAGACATACATCGATTGATTGACATCTAAACATCTCTGTGCCACCACATTGAAGGTAAACAGGGCTTCTCTTGTTCCTAGTGCATTTCTGAAACCAAATTGTGTTTCACTGATATCCTGTTTCAATTTTTTGAAGAACCTTCGATGGATAATTTTTAGGAATAATTTTAGTGTATGACTCATGAGACTGATTGTTCTATGATCGCTGCATTGACGGGCATTTGCCTTTTTCGGCAACGTAACAAATATAGACTGTAGCCATTCATGAGGAATGACTCCTGTGTTGTAGATTGAATTATACAAGTCTACTAAGACTTCTAAATGTTTTTCATTAATGAGTTTCAGTATGTCAGCTGGTATGAGATCAGGACCAGGGGCTTTGTTATTTTTTGACAACTTTATAGCATGTATTACTTCTTCTTTTGTTATATCTGGTCCATTTTCGACATCTATATCTTCACTAGCATAAGGTTCTTTCCTATCATCTTCAAACAGTTCTTCTATGTATTCCTTCCATCTCTCAAGTTTTTCTTTATTCTCAATAATGATGTCACCATTTTTGTCAAGCAATATACTCCCTTTCCATATTTTATTGATACCAGTTAGTTCTTTGACTTTCTTATGGATATTGAAATTGTCGTTTTTTGAAATTAAATCTTCCATCTTCTGTGCATCTTTCGGTGTACCTTATCTCCTTTGCTAACCGTATCTTCCTTCTTATTTCTGCATGTGTACTGCTGTAAAGATCATCTCGGTTTTTACAGAGCCTCCTCTTTTCCATCAATTGTATTATTTCATCAGTCATCCAAGTCTTTTTATGCACTGTTTTACAATCTTTCAGCATCTCTTGACTTGTATGCTGGAGTAGTCTCTTCTTCCATTTGTCATTAACATCACTGAAGAATTTTTCTCTTCTTTACAGAGCTCTTCATTGATCCGTTCTATAATTTGTTCTCTCACTATAGGATCTTGAAGTTGTGAGATGCATAGCATATCCTTATTTTGTTTTGGTAATATTTTCTTAAGCTTTATTTCGAATCTAGCCACAAGTGGATTGTGGTCTGATGCCACATCTGCTCCCGGATAAGTTTTCACTGCCTTGATGGCATTCCTATAGCGTTTATTGATTAGGATGTAATCAATTTGATTCCGGATGATGTTATTAACGTTATCTCCAGGTGCGTTCCAGGTGTACAATGTTCTTTCTGGTAGCTTATAGAAAGTGTTTGTAACAACTAACTCATTGTCCTCACAATACTGTGCCAGGATTTCTCCCCGTTCATTTCGTGATCCCAGACCAAAATCTCCTATTAAATCACCTTCACGTCCCTTGCAATTTTTGCATTTAAATCGCCCATGATGATTGTGATGTCTCTAGATGTTGTGGTACTCAATACTTGCTCAATTTCTTTATAGAACTGCTGCAACTCTGCTTCACTCTTGTCTGCAGTTGGAGCATAGACTTGTATAATGTTAACTTTTGCTCTTTTTGTTTGTAGTTGTAAAGCAATTACCCTGTCTGAGATTAGAAAAAAACTTGTCACACACTAACTCGTGATTTTGTCAACAATAATAGCAACTCCATTCCAGTGATAATTATCATCATTACCAGAGTAATATATCTTCATTTTGTTGCTACGCATTTCACCTGAGCTAGGCCATCTTGTTTCACTTAGTCCCAATATGTTTATCTCGAGTCACTGCATTTCTTGGATCACGTTCTGCAACTTTCCTGACTGATATAATGATTTCACATTCCACGTACCTATATTCTTGATGTATTTCTCATAGCTCTTTTCGTCGTATTCCCTCCCGGAGATCCGAATGAGGGAATTGAAACTCCGGAACATTTTACTTTGAAACCAGCCATGATGGTTTTTCCCAGGATATCTCTCAAGATCTTTAATGGAGTGGATTTCCGTTGCCTTCTCCATTTTATGCCGTTGACCAAGATGCATTGGTTCATCCGCCTTTAGGGGCGATTTCTCACTCCAAGGACAAGAGAGTGCCCTGACCTCAATTCGCTCATCCACCCTCAGAAGAGTCTGTTGGCAACATTGAGTGGGGCCACTTATACCGGTGGCCAGTTGGTCCCCTTTTAGTCACCTCTTACAACAGGCAGAGGTTACCGAGGGTGTTATTTTACCGCCCCCACCCACAGGAGTCGCAATGTCATACAAAAAAAACAAATTTAACATTTTTTCTGTATAGCGAGTATAAAGCTTCATGTCCCTTAAGAAGTAAAATTTGGTCCTCTGGTCTTAATTTTTTGGATGTAAATTTTTCCCACTCATCGTAGGTACTAATGAAAGTATGCAACCCGGTAACTATGGCAACAGAATCTCACAGGTCCATCTATTTCTGTAAGACGCAATACAATTCCAATTATTACATTACTGTGAAAGTTTGCAAACGGTTATACGGTCATAACGGAACCAAATTACGCTGTAAAATTCATCAATACATACAGTGTACTGCGCTTAAGGGGGTTAAGGGGTACTCTAGAATTTTTTCACGCGATTTACAAGTGTGGATGTGGTACGGAAGGTCTATTTAATCCCTAGCTCTATATAATTATACAATTATTATTATTATATTATGGCACACAACAACAAGACAAAGCTCATTTTCAGCCCCTCGGTGTCGGAAACAAAACACGGGGGCCCTAAAGGGTCCCCGAAAACAACATTTTAAGGCTCTATAACCCACAGTTTCTGAGATAATCCATGAAAACTAATTTAATTTAATAAACTAAACAAGGAATGCAAGCCGGTAACCATGATAACAGTATCTCAAGAGATGACATCCAACTTTCCATCTCTTTCTGTAAGAAGCAATATCACTCCATTTATTACATTTCTGTGAAAGTTTGCAAATGGCTATAAGGTTATCACGGAACCAACTAAGACTGTAAAATTCATCAATGCGCTTAAGGGGGTCAAGGGGCACTCTAGAATTTTTTCAACCAACTTACACGTGTGATATGTTGCACAGAAGGTCTATTATATCTCCAACCAGCAACATTATTTTCAAAAATTCCTGAATTGAATAGTATTTTTGTGGCTTTTTAGGAATTTGGGCCATTGGAGGCTAAAAAACCGAATTTTCGTGCACCACAAGCCGATATAAATTTATTGGGGTTTTCCTGTGGATGGGGAATTTACAGAACGGTGAGGGTCAGTTTTTATGACTCGTGTATTGCGTTTCGTTTATGAGGTATTCAATTTTATTTTCACGTCAGGTAGTATACGTTAGGTGAATTTAGTTTGAGAGCACATTTTAACTAATAATTCTTTTTTGTCAACAAACGGGTTCATCGTAAGGATGATTTTGTTTGAGTTAGTTAGTTATTGTTTTAAAGGGTGGAACTACGAGGTCATCTGCTCCTTGAATTTGTTTGATACTGTGTGGCTGATATATCCATATTTGGACATCTGGGTGATATGTTGTAGTCAATAGAGTTAGTTTGCCTCATGGCCACTAGCTGCCTTTGTTCTTGTGTAAATACACCTATCTATAAATGTATGATGGTTTGCTTATTAAAATTTCAATTTAGTTTCTTTTACGCATTTCGGTATGTTTTTTGACGGATACAAGCAAAACGTTCATTTGTGTGTCTGTCTTTCTGTGTATCTTTATGTATGCCTATAACTCGTGTTTGGATGCTTGGAGCATCCTAAAATTAAGTAGGTATCCATGAGGGTCAATACACTAATCATTTATAAAACTCTTCACTGTACTTCTCATAGAAGGGTGGGTATAGGGAAAAACGTTTCAAAATACATGCTAAAATAGGCGAAATATAAAAATTGTCCTAGAAGGACGACCAAAGCATATGTTACGCTTCTCAATGGGAGACACAAAATTCGGGAGTCTATAAAGGGTCTCCGAAAACCACATGTTAAGGCCCTTAAATTAACAGTGTCTGTGATATTCCCAGAAAACTAACTTCGCTGTGATATACTTATGAAGGAATGACAAGCCCCTAACAATTGCAACAGTAGATGAATTGATAACGTCTGGTTATTCACACCAAAGACCGTTCGAAGAATGGGTACTTCTGCTAGTGTTTAGATAAAACTTAAATTTCATTAATATATATTGCTTTGACCATGTATTTATATAAGTTGCTCAGAGAAATTATTTGATTTGATTTTTTATATTTCCATTCTAGATAGTTGTAAAAGAAGAATGGATAGCTCTTGCCATCCTTCGCATGGCAGAGATGGAGAAGTCTGTTGTCGAAGGTGCAGGCGCTGTTGGCTTGGCAGCCATTATGGCTGGACATTTAGAGGAGATGAAAGGAAAAAAGTAAGTTTTCTTTCTTCTTATTATTATTATTTTTGTTGCCCTGGAATGTACATTGTATGACAGTGGAAGACCAGCAGTACTTGGAGCAACTCGCACAGCGCATCTTGAACCTTGGTTGGGTCCTTAGTTTGGGGGCTGCGCCAATGCGGTCATGTAGCCCCGCGTACCTAGGGTGTGTGTAGAATTTGTCTGCAATTGGTGTTAATTGTGATGGCAGTATTAGTGTCTGTTATCTGTGATTTAGATAGAAGGACTGCAGATGATTTATTTTTTCAAGTAGTTCCTACTTTTGCTACCATCCACGACACCTAGCAGCGGAGGTGGCTACTAAATGTCATCGCAGTCTGCACCTGGCGGCGAACGTTGGAACTAATATAGCATTATCAAAGTAACCTACAAATTTTAGCTTCCACAAGTGTAGTTCATGGCATAAATCTATGACATGGGAACGCTGGCTTTACCTCCCCTATGAAGGAAGGCATACCGAGGAATTTTTAACGCTCTTAAAAAATCCGACGACTTCGGCCAGGTTTAAACCCACGATCTTGGGCATAGAAGCTCAGCATGATCTTGAACCTTGTTGTATCTGCCAAGTTAACTGCTTGGATTGGAGATTATTAGTCTGTGGAAATTTGAAGCCATTCTTTTTTCAGTGTTGCCTATTCAAATCGTCTTTTGCTGCTTTTCATTCGGTCAACACGATTGTGCCCAATGAATTGGGCGGGGTACAAATTATAAATTTGTAAACACACTCCTGGAAAAAATTACATGAATTTAATTTCATTGGACACAATCTTATTGACCGTAATTTTTTCCAGGAGTGTGTTTACATATTTATGACTTGTACCCCGCCCAATTCATTGGGCATAATCGTGTTGACCTACTGAAAAGCAGCAAAAGATGATTTTGAGTCTAGCAACTGTGTCATACCCAGGGCCGGATTTACCGTAAGGCAAAATAGGCACGTGCCTAGGGGCGCCGCAGTCCAAGGGAAGCCGCAAGGCACCCCTTCGGTTAGGCAACCGGCAATGATCTGTACTGGAGGCGCCCTCTTTGCTACGGCTTTAAATGTGCTATGTTAGGATTATAGCAGTATATATGCAAAAATAAATATTGAGAAATGAGCAGAGACATTTAGAAATATTATCGTGTCTTTGTCGCATGCCCTTCCACTTCGCTCTTCGTTATGCCGCTCGACGCCCTTTCGTCCCGACAAGTGTAAGAGGGGCGAGGATGCGGGCGAGCGGAGCTGTGCTACGCGAGCTGTTGTTGCGGTAGCTGGGTTTGCTTGAATTGTAGTAGCATCGAAATTCCCCGCTCCCCACCCCCCTTGCCTGTGCTGTGTGCGAGTTCGAGCTTGCGTTGTCTTGTTTTGTTGTGATGTGATCTGCAAGTAAATGTTTTAAACTATGGGCAGCAAAATTTGTCTGGTTACCAAAACCGTGTCCGCAAAGCTGAAGAGGATAAGAAAGCCGAGGTTACACTATCAAAATATCGGAAAATAAATGAAATGTTCAGTGCGCGTGTGAATCCTACACCTCCAACGACAAATTCGGATAACAATAACTATTCTTGCCCTGCGGTTCACGACATTGACTACGATGGTGTTCAGCAACTTGAGGTAAGCTACCGTACACGAATTACTTTACGCAAAGTAGGCCTTTCCCAATAGGTGATTCCTTGATACACTGTTGCACAAAGTAACATACGTAGAAACTGAGACTGGCCTCGAAACCGTACCGTGCCTGCAGAGTATATTAAAAGTTGTTCTTTTTAAATCTACTATGTTTGAAGTGCTCTAATTAATACGGGATTTTCCTTTTCAGCTCCAACAAGCCAAAATTGATGAAAAAGAGAATGAAAATTCTAGGGCAGGCCTACATTTAATTCAAATTACACCTTAGGGGGCTAGCAACAAAAATTTAAATTTGCCTCAGCGGACAAACAAAATGTTACGGCCAATGGTGAACCAAAATAAAGGTTTCTAGGATTTATGGCGAGCATCGGGCACAAGTCAGGGCAGCTTTTTGAGGCAGTAAAGGCTAAGTTGGAATATCTGGATTTGAAAGTGGAGGATATTCGAGGCCAATCTTACGATAACGCAAGTAATATGTCCGGCGAATATTCCGGGTTGCAAACTCGAATAGCGGCCTTGAATACCTTAGCTCTCTATGCACCATGCTCACCCCATTCACTAAATTTGGTTGGAACTCATGCCGCTGAAGCTTGTTCAGAATCTGTAAGGTATTTTTAACAGCTCAAGAACTGTACAACTTTTTTACTGCTTCGACCTACCGATGGAAAATTTTAAAGAACTTTATCGCGCGCGTACTAAAAAGCCCATCAGTGACTCGGTGGTCGGCACGATATGACGCTTGTCAAGCTCTGAGGGAAGGCTGGTGTGGCGTCGTGGCAGCTCTTGAGAGTATTCACGAAGACAGAAATCAAAAGGCAAACACTCGAAGTGAAGCCAAAGGCATCATAAGCAATGTCCTACAATTATAAACTGCTTTCCTAGTTGTTTTTTGGAGTACCATTCTAAAGAGATTTAATACTGTCAGCCAGAAGCTCCAAAAAGTTAGCACTAATTTGAGCACTGTGTTACGCTTCGTTAGCGGAATTTGTGCAAAGTTTAAGAGATAATTTCGATGTCTATGAGAAAGAAGCCAAAGAATTAAGCGGTATTGCTCAATATTCCTACGACCTAAAGAGAAGACCGGAACGAAAGACTAGGAATGATGAGACAAAGCAATGAGAATATGTACCGTCAGAGGGCTCAGAAAATTTTCGCGTCAATGTATTTTATGTAATTCTGGAAGTACTGAACCCGAGGAGGTTATGCTGACTGGAATCGAACGTGGTTCTCAGAGACTGTGATCTCAGTATAAAGGTTCCACCAGGGAACGAACCCGAAGTCTGTGGAGGGAGTTTTATTGTAAAAACCCCTCGAGAGAAGTGTATATTAAATCACTGATGTGATTTCAGTTGCAATGACATTATTTACTAAAATAATGAAGGGAAAAGGAGCAGAATACTGCATTATTAGACTACTTGGTGTAGGCTATACGAGGCTTGGAACACTGCAAGTGCAGAGTTGACATTTTTACAAATTGGCCTAGAATTGTGGGAGGTGTTCAGTGGAGCCACGTCCATCTCTCTGACCTCGCTATGTCGTCTGGGAGAGGGTGAGGGCCTGAATAATGACCCAGTTCTTCCCCGACGGAGAATAGCATTGAGTTTGGTGGGGAGAGATAGCCAGGAAAATCATTGATTACTCGTGATTGGAGTAAAGGATTGACTTGAGAGTTGTCCACAGGTGAATCTTTTGCCAAAAGGCTAATTTTAGAGCCTTTAATCTGCAAAATTGACGCATATTTAAGGAAGTGCGGAAGGACCGTAGAACTATCATTGTTCGCGGCGAGTTTTGAGAAGGTTGCCTGGGATTCCCAAGAAAATAGCGTCCCCAAGCCATGGAGAAAGGAATTAATATTAATTAATTGGACGAGCGATTCTTCTGCACGCCGGTAGTTCTGGGATCTGTGATGACAAAGGAACCCGATGATCATGGTTTCGAGACCAGAATCACGCTGTGAGAGGAGCCGAGATGACGCGGGAAAATTTCGCCCTACTTTTCGTGGGAATCCAATATAAGGGAGTCGACCCTTGACGGAGCGCTCAGTCTGAAGTCAGTCTTACTCAGTCCTACGCAGTCATCATGCCAGGCGCACGCCAGTATTGCAGCCAGTCCTAACGCAGTTTACAAAGTTGGACATAGTTTGTCACCGAGAGTTGAAAACAGTAATCGCTACACAGTTTTGTAAACAGTATGAACAATGTGTGTTCATTTAGGAAGCAACGTGTGAAATAAGTTGCAGAACTATTGTAAATAATAATCTATGTAAAGTTATGCACAGTGTTAGCGCAATGTAAAATATTGACTGATCGTATATGTGTAATTACGATGGAATGCACTAAAAGAAACGTTACGGAGCAGTTGGTAATGTCATAAGTATACCAAATAACCACGCTCAGGACGGTAGTTAGCATATTTATGCAACGCAGGGAGCTTACCGTAGGAGTATGGATAAGAACTGTTGGTGAATTCCGAGAGCAGGTAAACCAGACTTTCAATCAGGAGTTGATAGGAGCACGGGAGATGCCATCGATACCTGCAATTTTGATCTTTGCTAGGGAATTTCAACAATGAAAAGTGTATAAAGTGTCGTGTGTTATGTGTAAAGCATATGTAAAATATCTTTTAAAGTAGTGATTGAATAAGTGTTATAAAGTATCACATGTGTGGGAGCGATAGCTTCCTTAGAGAAATGCAACGTGCCGTGTTGTTAACAGAAAATATGTGTCATAAAATGTGTGTATTCAAGATAAATATGTCGCATTAAACTGCTGATGGCGGGCGACATGGAGAAATATGATTGGTTGGAGCCACCATAAGACGCCTATAGAGATGTAAGTACCCCACAAATTATGATTATGTAGAAATATGGGCCACTGCATGCTGTGATTTCCGTAAAGATGCCATTAAAAATCAGTTTAGGAGGTAGATCCTCCATGTTCAATCATTATTGTGTTGATTTTTATAGAGTTGAGATGTTAATTTGCATCATTAAGTGGAGTAATCATTCCCACTATGAATTAAGAATGGCAATCAGTTATGTAAATGCAACGAACACGATTGTTCGAATTTTAAGACGTTTAGTTATGTCGGATTTTTGGTAATTTATGTGAGAATAATAATAAAGAATGATTTTGGTCATTTATGTCAGTGAGATTAATGAATAAGAAGTAATGATTTTGGTCATTTATGTCAGTGAGATTAATGGTAACAATAATAATGAATATTAAAAGTATGAATGAACACATCAGGAAACAAATAAATGTTGTAAGCGAGATAATTACGCTAATTGCAAGACTTATCAATCTAAGCAGTAAGATGATACAGTAAGATTACATTACAGTAATTAAGGAAAGAAGTTTTATATCAGAATATTGCATATATTCAATAATGAGGCCAGGAATGAAAGAGCTTTTAGTGAATTGAATTTGCAGCTTATATGAGAAGCTTATAGAGTAATTGATAGATTTCTCTTAATATTAGAGGGCGGAGGTCGTACATTAGTTAAAGGGGCCAGGTGGTCTATTCTACGTATGAAATCTCCTATGTCATGGGCATAAGTGGAGATATAATTTATGCCAGAGTTTTAGTGTGGTACCCTAGCTCTGAGGAAGGATATGAAAGTGTTCCGGGTTGGAATCCTGTGGTAGAGACGAGGAAAACGAGGACACCTCGAAACTCTATGGATCCCCGAGAACTTATTGATGAGTTATTCAGCTCGTGGGAGCGAAACTCATGGCGACAGCTTGGACTGAGCGCCTATTTTATTTGAGACACTGGTCACCCGTCAGACTAATGTATTACGAACCCCGAACCTTCATGTTGAATGGACCTGTGTGAGGCCAGTAATTACTATATCCTCAGTGTAGGAGTAATTTAAAAAAGCTCATTCAATACCTGTTTGCATAATAGTCAATTAAGATCCTTTGGGATATGTGTGTCGTTCAGACAACAGTATTTGTATTGTACATCTTCTACTGCGTAGTGAAGGAAAGCATTCAAACCTTTAGGGAGGGTCGAGATAATTGGTGGAACCCCCATCCCACATTCTATTGTGTGCCGACTCCTCGAGCAGAGGGTCTGCGGACGGTCACCCGAACCGTCAAGGCAAGTTGAAAGGAACAGATTGAGACCCTGTAATGACATGTATTGAAATATTGTTATGTTGAGTAACGTAGCCATGTGGTTTAAGAACACATGGATAATTATAGATCATCCTGATGGTTCATTATTTTAGCTATCTGACGAATGGTTAGACGATGTATTTGCACTGTCACTGACGCCAAGTTACTGAAGTTGGTTACCAGATGCCACAGGCTACGCACGCAAGGTAGTCTTATTGTACTATCCGACACAGCTATAATTTAACGTCTTTAATATGAAATCACAACAGCATGCAGTGGGACTATATAAATAGTGGAGTAGGGGTAGCTTACGTAAATATGGAGTTGCACGTAGTTTGCGGTGCAACACCAGAATAGGCTAATGCATGACGCATTTGGTGGGAAGAGAAAGATCAAAACACACACGGTACACATATTTGTCAAAACTAAAGAGGTTTAAGGAATAATTAAGTTGTGAAATTAAAGAAGTCACATTGGATGACAGTAGTATGTCAATGTAAAAGTTGTTTGTGAAGTTGTACGTGCATCAGCGCACTAGAATATCTTTGTGAAGCTCACATAAGGGTAAAGCTTTGTGGTATGATATGATTTATTATGATTATATTTTTGCTCATATTAGTGGATTGTGGAAAGTAATTTTTGTTTGCTTTTGTTTTATGGTTATGGGGATTGTTTTATTTGTTAAAGCCATGATTTTATTTACTGGATTAAAGTTTTAGAATAGAGTTGTGCCTTATTATTGTAGAGTTGATACCTTGTAGCCTCAAATCCAAAATATGCACTGCTCAATTGGGGAGACGGTACACGCCTGAGACCTGAAGCTAGCTGGAGGCAGAAGCATATTTTCCATCGAGATTATACGCATGGGTACAGTACTAAGTGCTGAGCTTAAGAGGCGAAGTGAGGCTTACGAAGTCCTCCATAAGAGATTTTATTTCCTAGAAAACCTGTTAGACCTAGATGGACCAATGATTAAAAAAAATCGCTGACGATCTCTCAGAAATGTATGTGGATGACTTACAAAGTGCACTGGCTGACGAGTGCTTGCATTTAAAAGAACATTAAAAATTTTGCAGATTTTAAAGGTAGGTCAGCCTCTGAGCTCAGCCCTTTCCTTCATGAAAAAGATTTACACGATACTTACCCGAACGTAAACATCGCTTTACGGATACTTCTAACCATTCCAGTGACCAATTGTTCTGGAGAAAGATTATTTTCAGTACTGAATCGCGTCAAGAACTATTGGCGGTCAGTCACTAAAGAAGAGCTCTTAGCGATTGAAAAAGATATGACCATAAACTTGAACTGCGGTGCCATAATTAATGAATTTGCCGAAAAGAAGGCAAGAAGGAAACTTTTGAAGTAGTTCTCGTTGTGCTTGAGGCAGGCCCCGTTATGTCTTCATTCATGTTTTTAATCTGCACTTTAATTTCTCTAAAACATATTGCAGGACTATATGCAGTTGGCCTTATTTGTAATTTAGAGGCGCTTTGTTCAATTTAAAATGTCGTTCGTACCACTGCTCTTAATGCGTTTTAAAATTAGTGTGTGCTCTACTATTTTAGCCTACTTTCGATTTTTGCAAAAAATGAAAGTAGACTTATGAGATCAACATAGGGCGAAAAATTGTGTGTCTGTCTGTGTGTCTGTGTGTGTGTGTGAGTGTGTGTCCGTGTGTGTGTTAGTGTGAGTACTCTGAATGTCTGTCCCTCCCTATCAATTCGAACACGGTGAATCCGAATTGAACGAAATTTGGTACAGAGGTAGCACTAACAAAGGGCACCTCAGTGTCATGTTTTATATCGCCGCCATCTTGACGGAAACGTAATGGCGGCCACCCAAATGTTAAAAGCTTAAATCAAATTACGACCAAACGAATCATCTGATCTCTACCAATTTTTTGCAACATTATACTTTTTCATATTAAATATTTTTTGACCAATCTACAAGGTTATCAGCCCAATAATTTTCGGATGGCAGCCATGTTTGTGTGCTAATCGATTCCCCCTATCTATTCAAACACGGTGAAACCGAATTGAACGATATTTGGTACAGAGGTAGCAATAGCAAAGGGGCCCTCATTGTGATGTTTTATATCGCCCCCATGTTGACAGAAACGTAATGGCGGCCACCCAAATGTTAAAAGCTTAAATCAAATTACGACCACCCTAATCATTTGATCTCTACTAAATCTTGCAACAGCATACCTTTATGTGGTAAGCATCTTATGACCAAATGACAAGGTCATCAGCCCAATAGTTTACAGATAGCGGCCATGTATGTGTGCACATCGATTCCCCCGATCAATTCCGACACGGTGAAACTGAATTGAACGAAATTTGGTACAGAGGTAGCATTTGCAAAAGGCAACTCAGTGTCATGTTTTATATCGTCGCCATCTTGACGGAAACGTAATGGCGGCCACCCAAATGTTAAAAGATTAAATCAAATTACGACAAACCTAATAATCTGATCTCTACCAAATTTTGCAACAACATATCTTTTTGTGGAAAGCATCTATTTGACTGAAATACAAGGTCATCAACCCAATAGGTTGCAGATAGCAGCCATGTATGTGTGCAAATCGATTCACCATTTCAATTCAAACACGATGAAACCGAATTGAATGAAATTTTGTACAGAGGTAGCAAAGGGCGCCTCATATTCATGTTTAATATCCGTATAACACTTAGTATTTCAACAAGCTACTATAACCAACATTCAATTAAACTCCTTGAAAAGGACAAAGTGTTATAACAATACCCATGCATTTAGGAGAAAGTAGGCTATATGTTCTTTACTGAACATCTTGTCTTAAAATATATCTCGTGCTACCGCAGTTCATTCAGTTACAGCAGTAAATTATGTTTTTAATTTTGAAGCTACTCTTCATTTTTAGCCTACTTTTCACATTTTGAAAAAATGAGGAAAAAGTAGACTTATGAGATCGATCCGGGAAAATGTGTGTCTGTCTGTCTGTCTGTCTGTGTGTGTCCCCCCCCTATCAACTCCTAAACGACTGCAGCAATCAAAATCAAATTTAGTATGAGTAAAGATGTGCACCGGAATAGCTCACGTCCATATTTGAAAATTATGTCAGTGCTACCAACTGCTGAAAAAACGCACTAGAAATTTGAGCTCCATGTTGGATATCTTGCAAGGTATGCATAGGAGCTATTCCAAAATTGGCACACATGTAGATAATACTATTTCAGTTTAATTTCCAGGAGGCCAACCACGACAGTGTTGCCAAAATAATTTTAAGCCTTCTGATAGGTCCAATGTTTAAATGCATATAACTTCCACACTATCAATTGGATTTCAACCAAATTTTGTATGTAATATCTGTACATAAACAGATATGACTGAGCATATTCTTAAGAGCCACCAGGGCTGCCAACTGTTAATAATTGCTCTCTCTATTTTTTATCCAAATACCAATATATCAGAAAGTATTCAAGCCAACAGCTTTAAACAATGCACACGTATATTCTGACATTTTAGATTAATTTGGAGTAACTTATATACGTCAGTTCTACCAACATGATTATAAGCCTGCTGATAGTACCAATTTTTAAATACATGTAACTTCTATACTATCCAATGGATTTCAACCAAATTTCGTATGTGCTATGTGTACCATAACAGATATGACTATAAGTATTGTTAAGAGCAATCAGGGCTGTCAACTGTTAATAAATGCTGTCTATATTCTTTTTACCCTAATATCAATATATCAGAAAGTATGCAAGCCAACAGCTCTATACTTTGCACACGTATAGCACCTGACATTCTAGATTAATTTGGAGTAATTAATACAAGGCAGTGCTGCCAACATGATTCTATGCCTGCTGATATGTCCAATTGTAAAATACATGTAACTTCTATACTAACAAATGGATTTCATCCAAAATTGGCACAACAAGATATCATAATAATTCATATTATTTCTGACCAGCACACGCATGGTATTGTTGGCAACATGCTTTTACGCGTGCTGATAGATCCAGTGTCTAACTGCATGTAACGTCCATTGGACTTCAACCAAATTTTGTATTCTGTACCTTAAGAGGTGGAACTAAGAATATATTCAGTCACCAGGGCTGCCAACTGTAGTGCTCTATTAGGCTACATTATACCAGGTATATTTTGAACTAATTAGATATTTCGATATTACCGACTTAATTTCGTCATTATTCTAGATAGGTTCATATACTGTAGAATAATCATTAGCATGAAAAGTAGGCTGTATAGTTCTTCACAGAACTTCTTGTTGTTGTAAGAATTAAGGCTAGACATTATTTTTGGAAAGGGTATTCATATAGTGTTTTGGTTGCATAAAAGTTAAACTGTTTCATGTAGTTTTATTGCAAGCTGTTTTCTTTTTAAATTGAATTGACTATGTTTTCCCTGCGTAAAAATTCAAGCATAAAATTATGCTGTCAGCCATATGTTATCTGTTTATTCCTTTTTTTTTCGAACCTTACCTCATGCGAGTGGCTATGCCTTATCATAAAAATCGGGGGTGCTCAAGTTAGGAGGGGCGCTCAATGGAGAGGTGCCTATAGGGTAACTTTGGGTAAATCCGGCCTTGGTCATACCATCACTGTAGAAACCTCATTGGAGCGTAAGTAGTGCAACGATAACTAGTGCACCACACTTTTACAGTGCATTTCGCTGTAGTATTGGATTCCCCTTCCCAATCATATCCCCAATTTCTAAGTACACGCACTAATACAGTCATCACAATAACACAGTTAATCATACAAATTCCACACAACACCCAAGTACATGGGGCTATATGACCACGATGTTGCAGCCCCTAAATTAAGTAACAACAACAATGTTATTTAATAACAAAACCATCCGTTAATAATATTCTTTCTTTCTTTCCCTGGCACTACAGCCCATGAAGGGCCTAGGCCTACCAAGCGACCGCTGCCCAGCCATTTAGCCTGCAGATATTGGGGTGACGCGTGATCAGCGCATCGGGTCCCCTCGACCATTAATCTTGGTTTTCGTGATCAGGGCGCTGCCTCATTGTCAGACAGCTACTCAATTGTCCTCACGAGGCTGAGTGCACCCTGTTTCAGCCCTCACATCAGTTTCTAAAATCCCTGACGGAGCTGGGAATCGAACCCGGGGCCTCCGGACGAGAGGCAGGCGCACTACCCTATACAAAATGCAATTTTTCTAAAAACAACTTTTTCCATCAACCACCACTGAAATACAGTAACAAATGAACGGTTGACTCGAAGAATGTTCCATCAGACAAAAGGAACAGAAGGAAGCTTGTAGTGAGTCCTCCTTTTAATGGAATCACATTAACCAGGAATGGAACTGCCTTGGTAAGAGACAAACACACCCATATCATCTGACAAAATGTTGGAGAGTCATGCTTCAGTGAAAGGGACATTTCTCATGGGCTATTCTGCTATGTATTACAACTTTTTGGATGGCTTATGGACCTTTGCTATTTTCCACTGTTATTCGCAAGTTGGCCAACAAATACTGACATTGTGAATTTGAGGTTTTTCTCATTCCTAAATAATTGGCAAACATCAGTTGGGATGTTCATAGAGTAAGAACAGCAACTCTACTCTGACAGAAAGAAATGGCAAGAGATTGTATACCACACCCAGGAAACTGGAGCTGGAAAATGATGATGTTGTTTATAGAGTTGCTCCTTCAATTGTTTCCATCTCGCACCAACCCCTCAAGTGAGAATGAATTTAGTATTTGATGGGTCTATTACCATTGACTTAATTATATAGAGTGTCATACTTACTTACTTAATTTCTGCCGCTCCTTCCGGAGCATAGGGCCTTGGCGAAATTTCTCCACGCAGTACGGTTCCTGGCCATTCTCTTCACTTGACTCCAGTTCTTGTCCACCTCTGCAATTTCATTTTCGATTGTCCTCTTCCAGGTCTTCTTAGGTCGACCTCGCTTCCTGGCGCCTTGAGGATTCCAGTCTAGCGCCGCCCTCTCAACAGCTTCGTCCGGCTTCCTTAGTGTGTGACCAATCCAGCGCCATTTCCTCGCCTTGATCTGGTTGCTAATCGGTTGTTGATTGGTGATGGTCCAAAGATCTTCATTTGAGATTATGCCCGGCCACCTCACATTCATGATGCGACGCAGACATCTGTTAATGAACACCTGTAGCTGGTTGTTGATCGGTTTTGTGACTTTCCATGTTTCACAGCCGTAGAGAAGAATCGACTTTACGTTGCTATTGAAAAGGCGGAACTTGGTCTTCCTGGAAATGTTTCTATTTCTCCAGATGGGGTAGAGCTGGATAAAGGCACCATTTGCCTTCCTGATACGGCTTCGAACATCTTGCTCTGCTCCCCCATCATTTGTGACTATACTTCCAAGGTAGAGGAAGGACTCAACTTGCTCAATTTCCTTTCCGTTGACTGTCAAGCTAGTCATGACGTTAGAATTTATCCTCATCTCTTTGGTCTTGTTGGTGTTGATCATCAGTCCTGCACATTCTCCTTCTCTCTGCAACCTCCCCAGCGTATCTTCTATGTCTTTGTACCGTTGTGCCATAAGACAAATGTCATCTGCGAAATCCAGGTCTTCAAGCATGTCATTTATACCCCATTGAATACCCTCTTCCGTCCTCCCATTACCTTCTTCATCACACTATCCAGGACCAACAGGAACAGAGTGGGGGAAAGGACACACCCCTGTCTCACTCCAGAACTGATCTTTATCTTTTCTGTTAATTTGCCTTCAATTAGAACCTGCACTCACACCCTTCGTACATCTCTTCCATGATTCTGATGATCTTTGTTGGAATTTTATATTCCTCGAGGGTCTTCCACATGATTCTTTGATTTACGGAGTCGAAAGCTTTCTCAAAGTCAACAAATGTGAGGTAAAGGGTATTCCGCCACTCGACACAGCTGCGATGTTGTCGAAATCCAGCCTGTTCCTTCCGAAACCTTTTTTCTACGCAGTCCTTTATACGATTCAGGATGACTCTCGCCAGCACTTTGCTTGGAATGGACAGCAAGGTGATACCCCTCCAGTTGTTACAGTTTGTGGTGTCCCCTTTCTTCGGTAACTTGACTATCAACCCCTTCTTCCAGTTGATTGGTATTTTCTCCTCCTTCCAGATCTTCTCCAACAGCGGGTGCAGCAGATTGATCGTAATATCCAGGTCTGCTTTCAATACTTCCGCTGGGATATTATCCAGACCTGGTGACTTCCCGCACTTCATCTGCTTCAACGCTGTCCGTATTTTGCCCCGAGTTGGGGAGTCAAGGCTGATGCTTGGGTCACTTTTTGCTTCCTCTTCATCTTCTCCTCGCTGCTTACTTTCTGGTCCTCCATCTCTATTAAGAATTTCCGCAAAGTGTTCTCTCCATCCAGTCAGCTGCTGTTCACACGTCGTGAGGCTCTCGCCCGTCTTGCTCTTCACAGGCCTAGTTTTATTATAACCTTTCTTCGAAAGCATCTTTGTGATGCCATAGAGCTCCTTAACGTTCCCCCTTCTTGCCCCTTCTTCTGCTTTCTCCGCCTGCTCATCAATCCACCTCCTATGATCCTTCTGCACACTCCTCTTTACCTCCCTGTTTGCTGTTGAATACTTTGCTTGTGTGAGAGCCTTCTGCTGCCTAGTCTTGCAAGTGTTGAGCTTGGCCTTGATCTCCTTCCTATAATTTATCTAGTCCCAGGTCTGATCGGATATCCATTCTTTCCGCAGGTAGTTCTTGTACCCGAGCTGCATCTCACTGGTTTCCACGAAGATATTCTTTACCTCGCTCCACACAGACTCCACATCCTTCTCTGTCTCGGAGTCCAACACCTGGAATTTATTTCTGAGCTCCAGTTTAAATTGGTCCAATCTCTGCTGGTTCTTAAGCTTGCCCACATCAAACTTGTTGTGCCGAGTGCTAAACTTTCGGCGGACTGCCACGATCTTCATGTGGAAGTTGGCAACCACAAGATGATGGTCACTACCAACATCCACTCCTCTCTTGTTCCTAACATCTTCCAAGCTTCTTCTGAACCTCCTGCTCACCGCGATGTGATCAATTTGATTTTCTGTGACTTGATCAGGAGACACCCAGGTGACCTTGTGGCACCGCCTATGAGGAAACACTTTGCCACCCATCACCAAATCCTGACTGGCGCAATATTCCATAAATTTCTCCCCATTGTCATTCATCTCACCAAGGCCATGGTTACCCATGATCTGCTCCAACCCCTCATTGTTTGAGCCCACCTTCGCATTGAAGTCTCCTATAACAATGAGAATGTCCTTCTTACTTGTTTGTCTTGTGGCATCTCGCTGCATTTGGTAGAATCCTTCCTTCTTTTTTGGCTCCGATTGTTCTGTAGTTCTTGTACCCGAGCTGCATCTCACTGGTTTCCACGAAGATATTCTTTACCTTGCTCCACACAGACTCCACATCCTTCTCTGTCTCTGTCTCGGAGTCCTACACCTGGAATTTGTTTCTGGATGATGATCACATTCCTTATCTTTGTCTTGAACCTAGCAAACATGAGCCTACTAGAAATTGGCTTCCACTCCATAAGGCTTCTCTTTGCATTTCTGTTGAGCAGCAACCCCACTCCATCCCTGTGTTCTTCATCATCTCCCCCAGAATAGAGAAATGTAATTCCATCTGCTGTCTGTATTTCACCAAATCCTGGGCACCTCAGCTCACTCAATCCTAGGATATCAAGCCCATAGTTCTTCATCTCCCGTGACACTTGTTTCAGTCTGGTTTTCTCCATCAAGGTCCTCACATTCCAGAAACCGATTTTCGTATTCTCTTCATGCCAAAAGTCGTCATCAGGTTTTCCATCCGGTTTTGTAATTTCGCTTCAGTTTCAGTAATCAGTTTATTCAAGAGGAGCGAGTGATTAACCCACTGCCTCCGAGTGCCTTGGAGGGGCTGCCACCTTAAGCCTGAGGCACCAGGCTGATTTTCTGTCAGGGTTTCTTCCCTTAGCCTTTGAAGAGCCAACTCCAAACTACAAGGCAGCAGTTGTTTCACCAGAGCCCCGTTAGCCATAATTTCTTCAGGGTTCCTGTAGGGCCTTCACAGCTACCGTAGCGGTCTTGAGGCACACACAGTCCCCACTGTACTTCACCCCTACAGGCAATCCCCTAATTCATTACGTTGCCCATCTCCCACGACAAGGACGAGGGGTTGGATTTGTGGGAGACATAGAGTGTCATAGTGATTAGTATTCTTGGCTGTCACCCCTGAGGCCCGGGTCTGATTCCCTGCTCTGCCAAGAAATTTCATTCTGGTCTGAGGGCTGGAACGAGGTAAACGCAGCCTCATGAGATATAACTGAGGAGAGGGGGATTCAGATCTCACCGCAGCCATCCTGGAAGTGATTTCCCGTGGTTTCCGACTTCCACTCCAGGCAAATGTCAGGATGGTTCCTAGCTTAAGGCCATGGCTGCCTCCTTCCCAATCCTCACCTGAATTGCAAATATACACACTTCTACAGACACCACAATAACACAGGTTCATCATCAGCTTCTAAAGGCTAAAAGCCTTGTCGTTGCAGCCATTTCTTACGATCTTCAGCAGTTCTCTTCATATGGGCATACAAGTCACAACACAGGTTATCACACAAATTTCATATAATATACGAGGTGTGTTTTTTAAGTAAGTACCATTTTGAAATAAATAAAAAATGAAGATATTTTAACAATTTTATTTTTATATGAAAGCCTGTAACTTACATTAATCTACTTCTCAACATAATTCCCACCATTATTGAGGCACTTATCATAGCGTACAACGAGCTTCTGCATGCCCTCCTCATAGAAGTCGGCCACCTGATGTGTCAGCCACTACAACACGGTCATTTTGACACCATCGTCGTCGTAGTGGTGCTCGCCGGCCAGATGTTTCTTTAAATGCAGGAACAAGTAATCACTGGGTGCTAGATCGGGAGTAGCACTCAGGTGCTAGTTGATTGATTTGTTCCCAGAGAAACGATGTGATGAGGTCTTGGGTTCGATGAGCCGCATGTGGGCGGGAATTGTCATGAAGCAGAAGGACGCCCTTACTGAGCATGCCACGCCTTTTGTTCTGAATTGCGCGGCGCAATTTTTTTAAAGTCTCACAATACGTTATTGCATTGATTGTGTCACCACGTGGCAAAAAGTCCACTCGCAACACCCCCTTTCTGTTCCCAAAACATGGTACATATGATTTTCCTGGCTCACAATGTTTGCTTGAACTTCACTTTCCATAGACTGCTGTTTTGATTCAGGTGTAACGTAGGCCACCCAGGTTTCATCGCCCGTTACATTTGGTTCAAAAAATCATCACCTTGTGGTAACGCTCCAGGAAAGTTAAGGCACTGCCCAAACGTTTGCTTTTGTGCTCCTCCGTCAACATTTTCGGTACCCAGCTTGAGCACACCTTTCGGTAATTGATTCGTTCACTCACGATTTCATAAAGAACACTTCGATAAACATGAGGAAACACATCACATAACAACCTAATCGTAAAGCGTCTGTTTTCTCTCACTATTCGGTCAACTTGCTGCACCAAATCTTCACTCATGACTGAAGCTCGCACAGTCCGTTCTTCATCATGCACATCTTTGTGGCCACTTTTAAATGCTCGAACCCACTTCCTAACCATTCCATGGCTCATAGTGTTTGGTGCGTACACTGCACTGATCTCACGATGAATATCGCTAGCTTTCAAACCTTTTGCACTCAGAAAACAAATAACAGACCGGACTTCACAGTCGGCGGTACTCTTGATCGGCGATGCCATTTCAAAAGCTTGTCAACAAACGTAACACTTGGGCGACTGTTGCC
The DNA here is from genome assembly GCA_946902985.2 of Meconema thalassinum. Taxonomy (NCBI): domain Eukaryota; kingdom Metazoa; phylum Arthropoda; class Insecta; order Orthoptera; family Tettigoniidae; genus Meconema; species Meconema thalassinum. The sequence goes on along the minus strand of OX336388.2, from coordinate 931,113,023 downwards.
GTAATGGCGTCTCTGCCTTGCCAATAGATGCAGGTACACAGCGCGCCTGCACAAAATGCCGACCGCAGCACTGTAACGGCATAATATCACAACGGTACTTACTTAAAAAACGTGCCTCATATATACGAAGGGCGCACTATATTGTTTTACACTTTATTTATTTCTACCCAAATGAAGTACATTACACATCAGTTGTTACGTCCACCTTCTCAACATAATCTCCTTGTAGTTTTATGCACTTTTGTCATCGATGTGTCAGTCTCTCCAGATCTTCCTGAAACCATTCTTTCTGAGTGCTGCGTACCCATGCCTTGACAGCTGTGTCCAGTTTCTGCAAAATCCGCAAAACAGCGACCATGCAATGGAAACATAGGGGCAGTCCACCACCAAAGAAATGTCAAACAGTGCCTTCAGTTGGCAAGCGAATGGCGACAGTGTTCCGAGACACAAAGGGCATCATCCTCATTGACTGGCTGGAATTGGGGGCCACAATTAACAGTGCAGCATGAGCGGCAACCCTTAAGCACTTACATCATGCCAAACTAAGCAGCCAGGAAAATGGGCTAAAGGTGTGCTTCTGCAACATGACAATGTCCGCACCCACACTTGCCGAGACACCACCTCTGCCATTTATTTATTTAGCGTATGGCAACACATTGTAAAACACAACAATACTCAGAATACATAAGTTACCAGCAAAAATACTAAGACATTATTACAATAAAAGCAAAACAGAGAATGTTAGTGTAATCTACAGTCACAATTGGCACTTATAATGTAAAATTTAAATTGTCTATCCACTTAACAGCATCTGGAGTCAACACGAGAAAATCCTTTAAATCCCCTGAGTATGACGTAATACTACACTGCTGCACAATGTGTTGTATGGTCTGGGGTGTCGCTCCACAAACACATGCAGGATCGGGAATTTTGTTCCACTCGTAGAGTAAGTCCTTACACACTCCATGGTTTGTGCGAATCCTGTTGGCAGTCTTCCACATACATCGAGGCAGATCGAATCCCTCTGGTGTGTTGATCAATTGGGATTCATGGTGCTGCCACGTCCACCATACTCTCCCGTCTTGGCACCAAGTGATTATCACCTGTTCTGGACACAGCTGTCAAGACATGGGTATGCAGCACTCCGAAAGAATGGTTTCAGGAAGGTCTGGAGAGAATGACACATCTATGGCAAAAGTTCATTAAGTTACAAGGAGATTATGTTGTGAAGGTGGATGTAACAACTGATGTGTAATGTACTTCATTTGGGTAGAAAAAAATAATGTGTACATACACACAGCAAGTGCACAAGGCTAAATGACCACGATGTCCATTACCTCAAATGAAACAAGAATATATTTAGAAGTTTCTATAAGTTTTGTTTGCACATCTTTCAGAATTGTCTTGTGTGTGTGTGGTGGTAACATTGACACCACCATACTAGGCCGCTGTCTGGAAAGAGGACTGGCAGCTGATGGCCGGCTATTGAAGTTCTCCGTCACTGTGAGTGATCGTCCTGGAGGGATCGCTGAACTGTGCCGTCTGTTGGCGTCGATAGGAGTCTCCATCAAGGACATCATGCACGAGCGAGCTTGGATCAAGTCTGACATCTTCAGTGTAGAGGTGCTTATGGTGCAATCACTCATCTTGTTCAATTAGTTCTGTATTTCTTAACCAATTGTTAACCACATGTAGAATCACATTTGCACACCATCTCGATACATTAGTGCTTGTTTTCATGTTGCATGCAATGACTTTCCTTCTGTGCTACTGTAGTCAATTGCATGCCTCTGAAGTAGTTGAGTGGAAATATTGCCTCAGTATGGTGTTCTAATGTGGTCATAATATTCTAAGGGGTAGTACCAAGTGGGGTAGTTATGTGATGGAGCCAGGCTATGTTTAGAATCAAAAAGATAAGTTGGTTCAAACTCCTTTGTCAGTTCTTCTCGAAATGGTTTTCTATGGCTTCTCATTTTCAAGTCCAGGAAAATGCTGGGACGGTACCTTCAAATAGGCCACGTTGCTTCTTTTCAACTCCTTATCCATTAAAGAGAGCTTAGGAGGCATTTTTCAGCGTTGCCTCATTAACAATTATTATTATAGTTTTCAGCAAGCCTCCGTGGCTTAGGCGGCAGCACGCCGGCCACTCACTGCTGGGTTCGTGGTTCAAATCCCGGCCACTCAATTTGAGATTTGTGCTGGACAAAGCGGAGGCAGACAGGTTTTTCTCCGGGTACTCCAGTTTTTCCTGTCACAATTTCATTCCAGCAACACTCTCCACTATCACTTCATTTCATCTGCCATTCATTTAATCATTGTCCCAGGGGAGTGTGACAGGCTTCGACAGCCAGCACAGTTCATATCCTCGCCGCTAGATGGGGGCTTCATTCATTCCATTTTCCGACCCGGTCGGTCGACAGGAAGCAGGCTGTGGATTTTTCATTATAGTTTTCGGTTGGTCAACACAAATAATTCCAATTACTGGAATACCGGTATGTGAAAAATAACCTGAAATAAATTACATGTGATAAAGATTTATATACAGTACTAGCTGAACCCGGCATGCGTTGCAATGCCAATCAAAGAAAGTGTTGGCGTTGTAATTTAGTTTCTTGAAGTGCTTTTGGATACAAAATATTTTTTGAATTTCCTTTAACTGTCTCCAAACTATCGTAAAATGGATTAACTAATTTAGAAACATCCCTGGGAGCGTGCACAACAACTCACAAAGTTTCATCGCTATCGCATGAATAGCATATGAAACGATTTAAACGATTCGTGCGCTGTCACTCATATGTTGAATCTCCTCGTGCGCTACCTACTGTGAAATGGATTTACTAAGTTAGAAACCTTCCCTAGCATGTACACAACAACTCATCAAATGGAAGTAGAAGAAAATAATCAGCTGGCCTTCTTAGACGTTCTGCTCTATAAACGAACAGATAACACACTCGGACACAGGATCTATAGGAAAGATACTCACACAGATCGGTACCTACATGCTAACTCAAGTCATCCTCCATTGCTGAAAGAAATGGTAGCTAGATCACTCCTCACCAGAGCCAACCACATTTGCGATAAGGATAGCGTGAATGAAGAAAAGAAACAAGTTTGGAACACGCTCCTAGCTAATGGCTACAGCAAAGGACAAATAAATAAGGCCACACGGAAGGTAGAACAAAGCCGAAGAACTGGCAAAAAGAACAAAGATAGGCCCCACCATAAAGCCTTTCTGCCGTACGTACAGGGGTTGACAGATAGAATCGCCAGGCTGCTCAAGAAACACGATGTTACTACTGTGATGCATCCTATAAACAAGCTGACACAAGTGGTGCGTAAATCAAACGAGATAAAGCTGCCAAGCCAGGACGCAGGAGTTTACAAAGTGCCTTGCTCCTGTGGACAGGTTTACATAGGGCAAACAAAAAGACGCGTTTCCATTAGGATTTCAGAGCACATTCGGGGCATGAAACAGATAAACTACAGATCTGCAATAGCTGAACATGCTGACGTCACGAGACACGCCATCGAATTTGATAAGGCCGAAACTGTTGCTAAAAGTCCCGGATACCAAAACAGGTTAATTAGAGAGGCAATAGAGGTCGTGAAGCATCCCAATAATTTCAATCGCGAAGATGGGTTCAAACTCAGCAACATCTGGAAGTTCTACTAGCGCGCGACTGCCAGGGGCGTGGACCAATCAGCGAGCAGCATGACGTCAACGCAGGGCAAGCAAACACATCTGACTGGCAACAACCGTTAGTTTGAGTACGGACACCAACTCGTACCTACCCATGATTAAGGCTGCTGCAATGTCAGCCGAAACGTCGGGAAATAATAACAGATATGCGACGCGGCTCAATCCTGTAAGCCAAGATGATAAACTTGACACCGGCCGCGAAAGCCTACGATCTAAACTCATCAAAGTTTCATAGCTACCAGACGAATGGTTTATGAATGCATACGAGACTTTGTTGAAACGCCTTGCGCGTTGTCGCTCATTTGTTGAATCTACTCGTGAGCTACCTATTGTAAAATGGATTTACTAAGCCAGAAACCTTTCTTGGAGTGTACTCAACATCTCACCCAAGTTTTATTGCCATCGGATGAATGGTATATGAACGCATAGGAGACATACCCACTGACCCACAGACAAACTATCACGTAGCATTGATTTTGATATATACAGTATATTGTTACGGACTGTTGAAGAAGAAAACTAAGGAATGACATGTTTTGCTCGTCAATTCTACTGTACTTTTAGGGCTTACTGCTTAAGTGTATCACATCAATAGTAGCCACACCGTCATAGATTAGTTTGGGGGAGGGAGACTGGTTTTGTTGATGGGATCATCATTTCTAAGTTTTACAACATTAAAATAAACTAGCGGACCCGCATGTGTGTATATACCACCCGCCTGGCTTTACTGTTATGCGGGCTTCTATAAATATGTTCAATTGTTTAAAGGCACTTTAAAAAAATATTGTGGGTTGTATGCGCCCCATGTGCACAGACTACCCTACCAGCCCTGCTATGCGGACTGGGCACGACAAACTTCAGGCAGGGGCTACCGTCTTGTTTATTTGTTTAAAAGCACTTTACAAACAAATATATTTCCGTTGACTTTTCAAGAAATGCAAGATTTTTCCTGTACTATTGAGGCGATTTGGAAGAATTTGGTACAAACCGCACCTTCTAACCCCCTCTGGTTTAGGAGCTTGAGTTTTGTGAAACATACACCTTAGCGTATTATATATATAGATAGTTCTTTTTTGGTGCTTAATACCTTAATATTTGACAAAATCTTCCACACCATTGTCTAGGCCTATATAACACTCCAAGAATAACCATAAAGTATTAAAAGACGAGCATTGTTTGGATGTTAAAATGAATAAGGCCGAGTGGATTAGATTTATTTTTAAATAAATTTGGGGGTGAGAGGTAGGCATATAGACCAGTAGTCACTCATATGGATGGTAAGTAGGGCTTAAATCCAACTTAAGGGCTTGCAGATTTAAAGCAGAAACACATTTTACGTATATATACTGCTTCAAATGCTCATCTACAGGGTCTTTCATATAAAGTAAGAACGGCAAGCGGCAGATTTGTTATTCGCTGCTTCGGTGGCCTTGGCCGAGCTTGTGGCACGCCACGGCCCCCTGCTTTAAGCATGTGTACAATCCTGTATGAAATATTACCATATAAAAGATGCTAGAAGTGCCGTCCTTCCTGGATTATACAGGCATTGTATCTGGTAACCACATTCTGGCTGACGCGAGTGAGTTCTGCCACTGTAATGTTTCTGATTTTAAATTTTATGCTTTTTTTGAGCACTGAGTCAGTAGTGTCAAACTTATTTACAATTACGTGAATCTGCTAGTGAAGGAAATTGCTGAACAAATGCATCACGTGCCCGCCGAGCCGATTCGTACTTAAAATAAGTTTTACATACAAAAATACGATGTTGAAATGATAACTGCCTCATGTTAACATGTGAGTTTCAGACTGGCGACTGAACACCTGCACGTTTATTGCAAGGTCAAGTACAGTATATGCGCCTATGCGCGCGCTTTCAATACTACAGCAGGGGGCCGTGGCACGCCACAAGCTCGGCCAATGTTACTGAAGCAGCAGATAACAAAGCCGCCGAACGCTGTTCTTATTTTATATGAAAGACCCTGTATATGTACTGGAACTATGATATCAGCTAAAACTTTTTGAGGCATCAATAACTCATAATTTGACAGCGTATTAAACTGAAAATGTGGGGTAGATGACCTCGCTTTTATGCCCCTTAAAACAACAATCATCATCATCATCATCATCATCATCATCATCAAACTGTTATTCATTTTCTCATAGATAAAGGTTGTTTTCCTTCTTGAAAAAATCTACAGCCTGCTTCCAGTCGACTGACTGGGTCAGGGAATGGAATGAATGAAGCCCCCATCTAGCGGCAAGGATATCTACTGTGCCGGCTGCCGAAGCCTTCGCACTCCCCTGGGGCAAATGAATGACAAATGAAATGAAATGATAGTGGAGAGTGTTGCTGGAATGAAATTTGTGACAGGTAAAACCGGAGTACCCGGAGAAAAGCCTGTCTGCCTCCGCTTTGTCCAGCACAAATCTCACATGGAGTGACCGGGATTTGAACCACGGACCCAGCGTGAGAGGCCGGCGTGCTGCCGCCTAAGCCACGGAGGCTTTCTTCTTATCCTTCAAAATAATGCATCTATCCTGAGGGATAAACTAATATTCAAACATACACTGCAGATCATTGGTCACCTTTGAGAAGGTGGAACATTCTTCTAGTTATACAAGGTCACTTTTCAAGGACTTCATCCACCAAAAAATTTCTATTAGCTATTACTTTTATTTTGTACGAAGCTATGGGGATTCGGGACCACCTTGAGACACCCATGTCCACACTGATCATTGCCATTATGTCATGGAACATACCACTGAAATCTTTAACATGATTCTTTGGGTACCATAATGTTTCTCTGGAACTGCTGAAGGCTGGAAAGTAACTGAGATACTCTTTCAGGTGACGGTGATGTGTGAGACGAGCGACTGCGGTCACGCTAATTTGCTCAAAGAGACACTGAGTGAGCACTACGACTCTCTAGTGTTTGGGGATATCCCCACTCCGGCCGTGATGGGGGACCCCAATAACATGCCTGGCTATGACTGCACGTTCTGGACGTAGACCAATTCTTCTTCCTCCTCTTCCATCAGTATTGCTACTGTAATATGACAAAGTCTGAGATCCTCTTCATGGGCTGAATAATTGTTAAATAAAGCATGGTTTTTAGTTTTACGTCACACTCCAGTATTATTGTAAACCTGTCCATCTCTTGTTATACCAATTCCTAAAGTATGATGCATGATCAACTTTCAGTAGTTTTTGTTTTTCCTGCTTCATTTTCAAGAAATTATAAGCATGAACAGCCAAAGAATTGACAACACACTTTAGGTTTTAAAATGAAAACAAAGGGCTTTTCTATTTAATTTGGTATTGCTATTGGTTATCAACTACTAAGCCCTTCATTGACCATTCCAATGTGACAGTAATCTAACCTAGAACATTTTTCATTGAAGATTACCAGCAGATCATGTGATTTATTCTTCATAAACTACACAACCAGTGCCTCTCCCTCTGAGACTTGGAAACATATTGTTGTTGTTGAGGCATCGCCACATTGGTGGCGGTGGCTAAACCCATCTGCAGGAGATTCGGTTTTGAATCCCAATGGCAATCACATTTCCAAGTCTTACTCAAGCAGTTTAGATGAAGATTCTCTAAGAAACTTTGTCTTTTTTATATATATATAAATTTCCTTGCAGTTTTGCAATTTTTAAAATGTATTTCAGACTTTCCTAACAAGCATATGCAAAAATATATATTTTTATCTGTTGTTCTGTGCCTGTTTGCACACTTATAATGCGAAAACGGCTGGATGGATGAAGGTTAAAGTTGGTATATGTATAGGCATGGCACTTATCACTTCTATAATTCTTCACCAAATCTCTCTCTTTCATTTGTCAGACTAATAAGACCTGAGAATAATCAAGAACCACTTACAATCCATATTTATTCAAACAGAATAATTTAAAAATGTTTTCATCCTTGTCATTACAATGCTTTTCACAAATATTCTGCTACATGTTTTGAACCCTAATCAGGTTCTTCTCCAGTGCTAACTACACCACAGTTTATTATTTCTGCATGTTAAAATGTTTTTCACTTTTACTTAAGGTTCTTAAGATCGTCAACATTCCACTTGTTTTGTTGATCAGAATGTTTGTACATAAAATGTGACTATATAACTGGCTATGAATGTCCACTGCTAATTATCCCTCGCTAAAGGTTTGTATGTAATCACACAACAGATTCCCCTCATTAGAGCGGATCATTAACTGGAAAATTCTACAAACAAGTTGTCTGATTGTGGAAATTCCTCTTCCCTTATAGACCATACACAGCTTAGAGCAGTATTTTAGGTCATAAAGGCATTTATTTTCAAGGAAAGGTTAGGCAATTGATATACCAAACAAACAGTTATCCCACTTATGAGTTGGCTCATTCAAATTACTCACTCCTGATATGTCGTGACCAAAGGAGGGATGTCTTTGCTTGTTTCATTGATTATGAAAAGCCATTTGTAAAGTCAAACACGATAAGCTGATGGAAATCCTCCAAGAAATGCAACTTGACAGTAAAGACACTCGGATCATCGAAAATGTATACTGAAATCAAAGTGGGACATGCACCAACAACCAACATCAGTATACAGAGTGGAGTTCTTCAAGGTCGCATATTTTCTCCCATGTTGTTCAACTTATACTCTGACAGGATCTTTAAGAAAGCATTAGAAAATAACAATTTAGGAGTTAGAGTGAATGGTGTTGTGCTAGGTACGATTAGATATGCTGAAGACACACTGATCATTTATGATAGACTTGAAGGTCTTCAACAATTACTAGACAATATCAGCACAATATTTGGGAAGCCAGGCCCTGCCTGTCACAAGTCAGGACAAAGGGTGAGTGATAGAGGAGTAACACCTCTTAAAAAACCTGGGATCAGCTGACCCGGCTGGTAGTACCTTGTAAGGGTCCCTTGCCAGGGTTACGGTGCAGTCCACAACGGCAGCTACAGTGGAGAGGATAATCTTCGGTACAGTGTAGATGGCAGATGTGGAAACCCAGTGCTCGGGATTAATTGAGTAAAAGGTATCGCCCTCACTCCGAGGATAGATATCAGTTGTTGCAATATCAGCACAATGTTTGGGAAGCCAGGCCCTGCCTGTCACAAGTCAGGACAAAGGGCGAGTGATAGAGGAGTAAAACCTCTTAAAAAATTCTTATATTTTATCAGTTGTTGCGTTTGACCCGGAGCGGGCGGCTACAAACAGCGTCTGTACCCCATGCTAGGGGCGGCCGAATCTACACACATCAAAAAAAGTTTTGCATCACCTCGGTTCCAAGAGTTCCGGAACCGTTAAATACAAAGGGAATAGAGATCAACACAAACAACATTTCAGCTCGTTTTATTGCTCATGAGACCCACACATTGCATGTTGTACCATCATACAGCTAGACTTTCAGCATTTGTGGTCCAGATTGCAGTACACACTACCTCTAATACCCAGTAGCACGTCCTCTTGCATTGATGCATGCCTGTATTCGCCGTGGCATACTATCCACAAGTTCATCAAGACACTGTTGGTCCAAATTGTCCCACTCCTCAACGACAATTCGGCGTAAATCTCTCAGAGTGGTTGGTGGGTCAAGACGTCCATAAACAGCCCTTTTCAACATATCCCAGGCATGTTCGATAGGGTTCATGTCTGGCGAACATGCTGGCCACTGTAGTCGAGCGATGTCGTTATCTTGAAGGAACGCATTCACAAGATGTGCACGATGAGGTCGAGAATTGTCGTCCATGAAGACAAATGCCTCTCCAATATTCTGCCGATATGGTTGCACTATGGGTCGGAGGATGTCATTCAGGTATCGTAAAGCCGTTTCGGAGCCTTCCATGACCACCAGTGGCGTACGTCGGCCCCACATAATGCCACCCCAAAACATCAGGGAACCACCACCTTGCTGCACTCGCTGGACAGTGTGTCTAAGACGTTCAGCCTGACCAGGGTGCCTCCAAACACGTCTCCGACGATTGTCTGGTTGAAGGCATATGCGACACTCATCGGTGAAGAGAACGTGATGCCAATTCCGTGGGGTCCATTCAGCATGTTGTTGGGCCCATCTGTACCGCGCTGCATGGTGTCGGGGTTGCAAAGCTGGACCTCGCCATGGACGTCGGGAGTGAAGTTGCGCATCATGCAGCCTATTGCGCACAGTTTGAGTTGAAACACGACGTCCTGTGGCTGAACGAAACGCATTATTCAACATGGTGGCATTGCTGTCAGGGTTCCTCCGAGCGGCAATCCGTAAGTAGCGGTCATCCACTACAGTAGTAGCCCTTGGGCGGCCTGAGCGAGGCCTGTCATCGACAGTTCCTGTATCTCTGTACCTCCTCCATGTCCGAACAACATCGCTTTGGTTCACTCTGAGACGCCTGGAAACTTCCCTTGTTGAGAGCCCTTCTTGACACAAAGTAACAATGCGGACGCGATCGAACTGCGGTATTGACCTTCTAGGCATGGTAGAACTACAGACAACATGAGCAGCGTACCTTCGTCCTGGTGGAATGACTGGAACTGATCGGCTGTCGTACCCCCTCCGTCTAATAGGCCCTGCTCATGCATGGTTGTTTACATCTTTGAGCAGTTTTAGTGACATCTATGAACAGTCAAAGGGACTGTATCTTGGATACAATATACACAGTCAACATCTATATGCCGGAGATCTGGGAACCGAGGTGATGCAAAACTTTTTTTGATGTGTGTATATGCTGGCAGTAGCTTTAAAATGCTAGGCTTCAGACTCAGCGACAAGTCGGCCGAAATTTGAATGTCGTATCATTTTGCACCAAGTAAATTGCAGTATCCAAGCTAGGCGTCCCCCGCAGGCGACGCGCCCCGCCCCAGCCCGATTGGGGTGGGAAATGGACTAGGGCTACCTACCCAAGGCCGGGGCAGGCTGAAGTAGCAAGGCTCTATTACTTGATTTGCGACAATCAACGTTGCGACATTAACTGGACGCAGTCGTGAGTTGTCTGAATCGATCTACCAATGCAAAATTGATGCAGCCTGTATCCAGGAAACAAAGTGGAAAGGCACAAAGTCAAGTGATATTGGTGATTGTTACAAGCTCTTCTACTACGGCATAACATCGTACCGAAATGGTGTGGCAATTGCCATCTGTGAACGGCTATGGAATAGTGTCACCAGAGTAAACCATATCTCTAATCACCTGATGAGCATCCGGATAATTACCTACGCAATATCACTCCATATCGTCTCATGCTATTCACCACAGACTGGTGCCAAGTAGAAGAACAAGACAAATTCTGGGGTGATCTTGAGGCATTAATACATTTAGTTGATCCTAATGAGTCTTAGCTTATTGGTGGTGATCTCAATTATCATGTTGGTAGATCTCGTGATGGTTTTGAACGCGTACATGGTGGTTGTGGTCATGGGACGCGAAATGCAGCTGGTGTGCGTACCTTAGAGTGTGCCGAGGCTTGTGACCTAGTGGTGGTGAACACCTTCTTCAAGAAACGGTTATCACATCTCATCACATACAACACATCAAACTCAAATTGATTACTGGTTGGTGCATAGAAGAGATCAGAAATTGGTGAAGGACTCCAAGGTCATTCCTTCAGAAAATATTGCTCCCCAACATAAGCTCGATCTTAGACTTCATATTACTCTTCGTGCTCCTTCAGGACCTACCACCAACACTGAACGTATAAAGTGGTGGAAACTACCTGGCCATGAATTGCAACTTTTAGATTCTATTGGTCCTCTTCCTGACAACAATGATCAACTAACATGGAATGAATTCACCTCAAACATCCAGGCAAATGTAAAGGAAGTAATGGGTATGACAAAACCGGGATGACAATTTGTTGATAAACAAACTTGGTGGTGGACTGAAGATGTGCAACAGCTGTGAAATCAAAGAAAACTGCTTTCAAAAAGAGGCTTAGAACAAGGACCGATGCTGATCTAACTCAATATCGTCAGCTCTAATCTGATGCAAAACACTCTGTTGCACTTGCTAAATCCAAGCAACTAAATACATTGTATGAACAATTAGAGGAATCTACTGGGTTACATAATATTTACAAGCTAGCCAGGTCTCGTCATCGTGCCACAGTTGACATAGGACATGTCATGCATATCAAGGATAAGCACGGGCATCTTCTAACCAAACCAACAGAGATCCTTCAACGATGGCATGAACACTTCAATACTATCTGTAATGAGGAGTTCCCGCACCCACCGATTCCATTAACCAAACCTGTACAGGGTGCAGTTTCAAACCTCATCTGCCGAGGTCAATACTGCTATCCACGCCATGAAAAATGGCAAGGCAACAGGCCCTGATGATATCCTTGCAGAGCTATAGAAGCAGTTGGGTCATGCCTGTGCAGAGTTCCTAGCAGAGTTCTTTAACAAATACACAAATACCTTGCGAGCCACCAGATCCCGTCAGCTTGGCAAACTAGGGTCACAGAACCAATATGGAAAGGCAAGGGCGATGCAACTATCTGTGCCAATTACCATCCTATTCGTCTCCTATGCCACATAATGAAGATTCTGACACTCGCTTATGTAAGATTGTTGACATCCTCACTTAACCAATGTGGGTTCATGAAAGGTCGCAGAACAACTGATGCTATCCATGCAATGCGGCTTTTGATAGAAAAGTATATGGAGAAAAGAAGGACAATCTGGAGAAATCATTCGATCGGGTTCTGCATCAGCTTATATGGTATTCTCTTCGATCTCATGGCATACCAGAAGCTTATGTGCGTTGGGTCCAACTCCGTTACAGTAATACAAGTAGCTCTGTACGAAGTGCTACTGGCTTCACCAAACAGTTCGATATTAGAGTTGGGGTTCACGAGGGATCTGCACTATCTCCATTCCTGTTTATCCTATGTATGGATACAGTGACTGCCGATTTGTAGATGCAACCACTACTGTACGCCGATGATGTCATTGCTTGCAAGCGAGACTCGTAATGATCTAGAACACTTGGTCAACCTCTGGAATGTGAGGCTCTGTGAATTTCGACTATGGCTCAACCTTACTAAGACCGAGTACCTTGAATGTGGTTCCCAGACAAATGGGACCATCATAGTAGATGGCACCCCACTACCAAAGGCTTCACATCTCCGATGCCTTGGCTCAGTTGTGAGACCTGATGGTGACACAATCTTGAATGCCCGTGCAAGAGTGAATGCTGCGTGGATGAAGTGGCGCCAGGTCACAGGCGTTCACTGTGACCGCAAGATCCCTTTGCACCTCAAAACTAAGATCTATCAAACAGTCGTCCACCCTGTTGCTCTGTATGGAGCCGAATGCTGGCCTAATACAAGGAAACATGAACAAGCCTTGCACTCAATGGAGATGGGGATGCTACGATGGTCCTTGGGAATTACACGGCTGGATCATATTAAGAATGAAGACGTCCGCAATACTCTTGGAATTGCCCCTATTCCAGCCAAAATGAGGGAGACTCAGTTGCGTTGGTACGGGCATGTAGCCCGAGCAAATGCAGAGTCCATTGTAAGGAATTCACTTGCTCTCGAGCCTGATGGACAAAGACCTCCAGGACGACCAAAAAGGCGTTGAATGGATACCCTAAGACATATATACCCGTGAAACCCGGGTACGCGGACCTTCATACATGGGTACACGGGCTGCTATAAGTGTATGATAAAAAATGTTTCACAATTAATTATACTTAAATTCGTTGAATTAATAACACTGTATACAGAAGATTAACCTACTAACAGTTCGTTTAAAAAACGGAAGTAAACACAGTAGAATCCTATTCAATGAACACAATACATCAGCTGTAAGTCTTGTTCTCAGCGCTAAAAATAACTCGCCACTCTGCCTTACCAACCCATTACGCCTGCGCTCTTGCGGCTAAGTAGCAAACTTCTACGGCAGCCGCATTACGACTGGAAGTGTAGGGGATTCAAAACTGCTTATTTTATAGAAACACGCAGGAGAAAAGCAAGATTCATCTCTATAGAAACATTCTTAAACAAATACCCTTTACAACCATGTACCGGTAACTTTTCATCATTTTTGACATTCACATTGATTTTTAATTTCTGAAGTAAAATCGGTGAAAAAAAGGCCTTGCCTTATGGGAAAATTGCTTCTCAGTTTCAATGATACAAAATGTTATTATCAATGAAATCTCATTTGAAAAGTGTAATACGTGCTATTGAAGGTATTTACGTGATTTGAAAGTGAAGTTTTGTTTAATTTCAGCCATTGACCTATTTTAAACGTAGATTTCAACTCTCTCTCAATGTTATAAGCAGAGCCTGCCACGAGCGGCCGGCCGGCTGACTTTAGTGCCCTCTTAACTGAAGTTCTTAAAAATGTCATTTCTACTGCTTGTATCTTACTATTTTGCCTTTTATTCGTTACCAGTGTTTCCAGTCCATATGTTACAATTGGTATGAAATACTGTTTATATAATGTTAATTTAGTTCTCTTGGGTACTTGGTCATCCCATAAAAGTTCTCTGACTTGATGATAAAATGTGGTACCTATACTTAGTCAGTTATTAATTTCAATGTTGATTACTTCCATTTATGGTAGGGCTACCGATGAGACACGGATTGACGTGTACCCGTGTAACCCGGGACCCGTGTACACGGGTAGGTATGCTCGAAGAATCCGTGTAGCAGAAAATACAAGTGTACACGAGTAGTACCGCCCGTGTACCCATGTATGAAGGTCTGCGTACCCGGGTTTCACGGGTATATATGTCTTATCGTGTGCCCGTATGGTGCATGAAACCCTTTCTCAACTTTGGAAGAATATTTTTGACATTTTGTTGCACTAATGCCCCGTTTAATTGCAACCAAATGTAGAATCAGGAAAACGAACACAACAAACATAAAAATATAAAGTTTATGCTCTTTCGAAGAATAAATGAAACGACAACACTGCGTATTTTGAAAAAGGATGTTTTCGAAATACTAAGAACACGGCACCGAGTGATTCAAATTTTCCGGCAACCAAGACCCAAGGTTGAACATTCGTTCTCTGGGATGAGTGATTATTTTGCTCCCGTGTCTACTTCAAATCTTTGTGATTTATTGTTGAGTTTAACAGTGATAAAATATTTATCTGATTCTTGTCCTACTTCAAAGAGATCTTCGATGCATTCCAGTTGTCCTATCCCGAAATTGGTTTCAGGGTGGTCATGCAAGTTGTCATCTATGTTCTCAGTTGCAATGTTGTGTGTATTTGACTGTTGAAGAAGTGTAGTGATACAAACTTTTGCAACATGTCCCACTTTCCTACATGACCTACATTTAAGAGAGTTTCTGTTTGTGCGACAATCTCTTGACCTGTGGTTTGAATTTCCACAATTCAGGCATAATCCATCAATACCTAGTGCTCTATAATTGACAGAACTACGGCGGCCCCTGGACTGTGAACGTGAGTGAGAGCCTGGGCTAGGCTGTTGAACAAAACGTGACTGAGTATCTCTGCTATATTGATTCATACTTCGGTCATTATATGAACCTGTGGCTTTTGTTACTTTGTTTGTGTCCTCTACAGTGTCTGACGGTGCAGTGAGCTGTCTTGACAGCTGATTACTCTCATACCGCGATGCTTCCAAGGCTATAGCCTTCTTCAGGAGATCATCAAATTTCGTGTCATTAGACTGGAGAAGTTTCTCTCTGATCCAATTATCTCGCAAGCCACGTATAAATTGTGCACGAAGAAAAACATCCGCGATTGAAATTCTGGCGTCACATGTACACTGAATATAAAAGTCACAGTCTAGTAAGTGGCTTCTAAGAGTGGCAACAAATCCTGCAATATTTTGACTTTCTTTTTGATTGACGTTCAAAAAATAGTGTTTGGAAACCTCGGTTGAGACTTGAGGTGATAGTATTTGCTTGAAATGCTTTACTAGGTCATTATAACCGAGAGACTTGATTGGTTTATCAGGGCCTAAAAATGCAGAGAGATTGTTATAATGAATTGCCCCTATTGATGTACACAAGAGTTGAGCTTTCTTTGTTGGATCGGTGGCATTGTTGAGGTTTGAGTAATTTTCAAATCGTTCTAAATACGACACAAATTTTTCCTTTTCAGAATCAAAATTTCCAAAAGGTGTGATGTTAGTGGCTTGTGGGGTTGTGACGGACTGGTGAGCTTGATACCTTTCAAGTAACTTCTCTTGAGAATCAGTAAAAATGTTCAGTAAGTTAATTGTTGAAACTGATTTGCGTCCATCTTGACGGAACATCGAAATAATTTTAAAAATCACAGTTCAAATATAATAAAATGTTTCAAGATAACCGATTTAAAACACACTGGGTAGTGATCGATGACCGAATATTGTCCTGGGCATGAGAAAGAAAAAAAAAACATTGCATAACCTCAAAGTTCGAACTGCAATAAATATTATTTTGAATATGTGGCATGCAGGCACACGCAGCTGAATATACGATGAGTTGCTTAGGATCGTTTACAAGTACTCTGTGTACATTTCATGTCGATTTGCCTGATTCTTGATTTTACTCACGTGGCCGTTGAAACAGACGACGTAAATGCCGTACTTCATTGATGTAGGCTATATCTGTACCGGAGAATCAAGTCCCAATTCCTCGTCGCCAACAATTATGTTTTGAATAAAGCACATTATAGCTATTATGTTTTGAATAAAGGATATTATAGCACTTTAATATGCACACACATCTCAATCTACATCTTCTTCTTCTCCTTGTAAGGGGGGGCATGGTGGCGCAGTGGTCAAGCTGTATGCCTCTCACCAAGGTGGACCGGGTTCAATTCCCGGTCAATGCTTGTGAGATTTTCGAAGTGAAATGCCACGTCCCGTGGTTCGGATTCCACGTAAAACGGAGGTCCCGTGGCTTATGATCGCGAGATTAATGGTCACGTTAAACTACAAGCTTCCTTTTTTTTTTTCTTGTAAGGGGTTTTTTGTGGGCAGAGCGTATAGCTTTTCACCCAATAACTAGGTTCGGAGCGTAATTAAGGTTTGATGGACCATCTACAAATTAAAGAAATGGGGTTAACAAAAAACGAAAAAAGGAAAATGAAACCAAGGAGACGGGGGAACTATTCTTCACGTCAATTGACCCACAATGACGACTTCCTAAAAAGTAAACACAACTGGGTCACACATAAAGGTGTCTGGCTGCGTGGCTCAGGGGTAACGTTCTCGCTTGCTGAGCCCAAGGTTGCAGGTTCGAAACCTGGCGCAGTCAGCTGGCATTTGAGGGTGCGCAAATGCGAGGGAGCCGTGTCAGTAGATTTACTGGCACGTTAAAGATCCCCTTCGGGGCAAAATTCCGGCACCCCGGCGTCTCTAAAAGCCAGTGTAGTTAAAAGGGACGTAAAACCAATAACATTATTATTATTATTACACATAAAGGTACGAAATTTAAAAAGTAAGGTTACACGCATCAATAAATGTTAGGAGAGAGGTAATGACTGGGGCAGTGGGGTCTGAAAGAAGCGTTTCAATGGTTAAGGGAAGTTGAAAGCCATAAGTAAATAAGGTGTGAAAAAATGAAGGTCGGTGAGAATCATAAAGGGAACATTGAAATACTATGTGATTGACGGTACCTAAAAACTTCCCACAATCGCACATTGGTGAAGGTCGGAAACGGAGGCGGGCTAAATGAACAGGGGATAAAGCGTGATTAAAACGGAGGCGAAGAATGGTTGTGATATGACGACGAGTATATTGTCCGGTAGAGAACCAAGGCTTGAAAGGAGGTATGGGCTGCAATCGATGATAAAAGGTTGCTTTGGAGCGGGAATAGGAATGCCACCATTGTTGCCATTCTTGACGTAAGTGGGTGTGAATATCAGGGAGCAGATCAGCGTACGGTATCGCTAAATCATATGTATCGCCACGTCCTTGGGCAGCATTTTTAGCCATAGTATCAACCAGTTCATTACCAGGAATGTGAGAGTGACTAGGGAGCCATAAAAAAATAACATCAAAATCAAGATTAGCAAGGTCGAAAGTTAATAGGAGAATTTGCATAAGGTACCAATTATCTGTGTTGGAGATATTCAAAAGAGCTCTGAGCACGCTAAGTGAATCGGTACAAATCAGAGACTGGCGAATGTGATGTTGTTTAATATAAAGCAAAGCCTGTCGGATGGCAAAGGCTTCAGCCGTAAAGATGGAAAGCGAAGAAGATATACAATATTGTAGTGAAAGATCTAGTTGAGGAGAATAAACAGCTGCACCAACACGAAGGGGGTTGAAAAATTTGGACCCATCAGTATAAAAGACAATGTGATGAGGGTACGTAGATAAGAAAGTGAGTACTAAGGAGTTAGTAATAAGAGGATTGTGACGGAGATCGGTAAGGGGAGAGTTGGCTAAATGCAAGTAAGAATTCGGGGAATAATAAAGAATAGGGTATGGAACCGTATAACAGAGAGGCTTCCGTGTTTGAAGAATGAATCTACATCTTAACACATTGAACAAACTACAAATAACATCGTCACAGAGTAAATGCATATATACACTCCGACCAAGTTCCATAGAGGACATAAACTAGATACATAATAACGGTTGTGCGGGTACACGGGTAATAGGGAGCACTAATTGATAGTGCTACTTAGATATGTAAACTGTTCTACATTCTCTAATTGTACCTCATCTATGTTCACTTGACTTTTCTTTTTCTCTTTTCCACAGTACATGACTACAGTTTTCATTTTACTAATTACCATTCCAAACTCCTTCAGATTTTCATTCCAAATGTCCAGTCTCTTTTGTACTTCCTTTTCTCCCTTTCCCCAAATCATCTGCAAATACTTCATCATTACTGATACTCTGTTTTACACGTTTTATAATTTCATCCATCAGTATAATAAATAATAATGGTGATAGTGCACTTCCTTGCTTGAGGCCTTTTTTTTTTTTTTGTATAGAATGTTTCAGAGTCACCACTTCCGACTTGTACACTGCTTCTACTCTCATGATACAACATTTTTATCTTATTAATTAATGATTTCGTTACATTCCTTTTCAGTAGGCACTCCTATACATGTTTTCTCTTAACTGTATCAAAGGCCTTTTCCAAATCTAAAAATACGAAAATGATTTCCTTGTTTCTTTCCAGATGTTTTTCTAATATCATACATCAAATCTATTGTTGAGCTATTCGGTCTAAAACCATATGCATTAAATTTTAAAATTCTCTGTATCAATTTTACAGTTGAGGTCACCTGCTATAATGACTGGTTTGTTGTCACATTGTTTGATGAGAGTAACAATTTCATTAATTATTTCTCACGGCACCAAAGCCATGACGAATTGGGCATGGACAGCTCCGAACTACAAGATGCGCCACGTCGTAACTAGACTGTCTACACATGGCTTCCACCATCTAATATGCCAAAACAAGAATTTCCATGACCCAATGCCAGTGTGTGTATGTGAATTATGCAACCAAATCTGTGAAAGATACCACATAGAACAGTGTACAAAAGACCAAGATCAATAAGCGAAAACGCAGATATGTGAAAATGTTATGCAGTATGAACTGTAATCTTACATGGCTATTTAGATGCATTTATTGAAAAATGAAAATCCACAGCCTGCTTCCAGTCTCCGACCAGGTCAGGAATGGAATGAATGAAGCCCCTATCTAGCGGCGAGGATATGAACTGTGCCGGCTGCCGAGGCCTGACGCACTCCTCTGGGGCAATGATTAAATGAATGACAGATGAAATGAAATGATAGTGGAGAGTGTTGCTGGAATGAAATTTTGACAGGGAAAACCGGAGTACCCGGAGAAAAACCTGTCTGCCTCCGTTCTGTCCAGCACAGATCTCACATGGAGTGACCGGGATTTGAACCACGGACTCAGCGGTGAGAGGCCGGCGTGCTGCCGCCTGAGCCACGGAGGCTCTAGATGCATTTATTAAATTATTAAATTTTAAAAACAAGGATATACTAAAAGAAAAAGTTCAATAATCACAAAGAGGTCCAAATGACCATATACAGGGGATGTCTCATAGGTAATGTCGTTTCTTAAAGAAAAATTTTATTTGGAAATTTTTCTGACAATAAATTACTGTAACCTATTCTTCAAAGTAGAAACTTTCAGATTCTATGGTCTCGAGCCATCTTTCAGCGAGGTTTCTTATCCCGCGACCATACCAGTCTCTGGGTTTTGGTGCAAAGAATTTGGCAAGATCCACTTCCACATCTTCAATGTTTTTGAAATTTCTTCCATGCAAGAAATAGGCTGTGGATCAAAAAAGATGGTAATCTGAAGGCGAAGATCAGGGCTGTATGCTGGATGTGGTAGCAGTTCGACTCCTCCCAATTCCTGAATTTTTGCCATGGTTGTTCATGCAGTATGAGGTCCTGCTGCAAATGAACTCTTATTTCCGTTAACTAATGCTGTTTATCTCCGTCTCAAAATTTCATGAACTCGTTCCAGTTGTTGAGAATAAAGATCCACATTGACTGCACGCCCGTTTGGAACAAACTCCCAGTGAATCACCAAAATTCCACCAGACACACAACATGACTTTCGGGCCAAACCGATCCTTTTTAACTATGACTTTGGCTGGTTGACGGGGACTGAGGCGATGTTTTGTTTTAGTTTTTCTACTAGGCCTATGACTGGTGTTTGTATTCTTGTTTTCCTCTTAAAATAATATCATATTAAACTGTTATATTTGAGCCATATAAATTTCCCTATTACTGTACCACTTTCCCCAACTTACGGGTTTAAGCATGCAAAACGGACATCTTTGATCTTTGACTGGTTCTTTTTTTCAAAGCAGCCCTAATACACTATTGGGTCACTGATCCTCATTGTGCAACACAACAAAACAAAGAAATGCTGTTCGGGGTAGATTTGCATACAGCGGGTGGTTCTCCCAAAAATCTTAGAAGTGTTGTGTGTCCTAGAGAAGAAGTGGTTGGATGGGTTCTCTTCCTCTCCGTGGCTGCCTAGTTATACCCCACTGTTCCACACAGTATAGTTCAAATGTGGTCTGTGCTGGTGATTGCTGTTTAAACCTTTTCACTCCCAAGTAGCTTCCCTGCTTATGCATATCCCATCCCAGGTTTTTAGGATATTGTTACACTACCTGAAATAGGCTAATGTTTATTTTATATTTACAACAATTTATAAAGTTTTTGGACTAACATGAGTTGAAATCATTGTCTCTTCACATTTTCATCAAAATTTCACCAACTTACTGTGTGATAAATTTCCACGCAGGGGTGTACACAGAGGGATGCACTGCAACACATTCATATCTGGTTTCCTTCCTTTATTGGGTTGTCTTTTCACTCCTGAAACACACTATACATTCCCTAGTAGATCTCTCTTCTTCTTTGCTGTAGCTGGAATGGGAGACTGGAAGTGGGGAAACAAATCCATCGGAAATGGGATAACAAATATTTCCTATTCAGTAGAATTTTCATTGTGGTTAAGTTCATCCCAAATGCCAGACTGGGCTCGATTGAAATCATGTTTCAGAGGTGTAAAATTAGCATAATTTACCCAGATTCTATATTTGGCACTAACTTCGGTCATTTTCTCACCATGTGAGAGGATCCTCTTCCTCCTACCAGCAGATCTCTTCACATCACTTTCCACAGAAACATTTGCTATTGCATCATCTTCAATATGCTCATAATAGTCAGATTCATCATCATTACCTAAAGCATCTAAAATATTAGTCCGCCAAACTTTGTTTACTAGTGGACGCAGCCATGTTGGGCAACTAAAGACAGCCATCAAAGAGAGATGAGATTACCATACGGTACTTTCTTTGTATCCAGATAGCTAGTTCTTCTCTGAGCAGTGACAGATGTTGCCATGTCATGCTGAACAATAGAACTGAATCATCCGACTAATCTCGGGACTGGGAGAGAGCACAACATTTGGGGTAACTCATGGATGGAACAGATTTATGAGTTAACTCAGACATGGGAGTGGAAAGGTTAAGGGTGGAGCATGGTAACAAAACTACAGTATTCTACAAATTTGGAAAATTAAAATTTAGAGGTAAGTACTAAAATGAAAGTTGATGTTGTATATGCAGAGTCATCCATGTATCGTGTCTCCACAGCTGAGACTCGGCCAATACAACCCTCATTGCGAGACCTTTAATAAACCAGTTATTGCCGCAGACCACTCCCTTCTCTGCACACAAATGCTGCTCCGATAAGGAAGAAGCAATAACTTATCGGCCAAATGGAGACATGATATTTGGATGACCCAGTTTAATGCACAAAGTCTATTTGAAGTCTGTCTGTTCCTTACACAATTCTACACAATTTCACCAATCTGAACCAAATTTTGCATACTTGACCCCCGCAAGTAACGGCAGCTACTTGAATTTTAGACAGCCCAACCCTCCAGATTTAGACTTTTCAGCACATGTGTAAAGGCTAACTTCAATGAAATATCAACTTCCACAATAGCTAGTAACTGGCTCTATCATGTAGAGGTACCATGCTTGCCTCTTACCTAGGAGGTCCTGGGTTCAATTCCTTGCTCCATCAGGAATTTTAAACCTGACATGAGGGCTGGAACGGGATTGCACTCAGCATCATGAGCACAGTTGAGTAGCTGACCTATCTAAGAGGCAACGACCCTGGTCAAGAAAGCCATGATTGTATCATGTCATGCTGATCATATTGTATCACTATGTAATATGCTAGCTGAATGGCTAAATACTGGTTGCTTGGTAGGCCAATGCCCTCAATGGGCTGTACAACCACAGGGTTTTCACAATAGCCAATTTCGTACAGTTGGATATCAAAGGGCATGCAGGTAAGACTATCACTCAGTGAGAGCTGTGTTGAATCCCTTGGTCGCCTGAAGAGAATAGATCCACAAAGAATAGCCTGAGTGTTGATGGAGAAAGATATTGAAGGCAAGAGACCAAGGGGTCAGCCAAGGAAGAGATGGTGAAACCAGATTAAGCAAAGCCTAAAAAAGGTGGAGGCTGGACTGGCAGGTGATTATGAATGCAACTGGTAAGGAAGAAGTGAAGAGTGCTTATTCACTGCTTCCAGGTAACTAGAGCTAGTTCAATATGATGATGATGACTTAGTAAAACTGAGCAAAAGTTAAACCCAAAATGGGGATCATGCTACATTGTGACTCTTCATGCTAAGAACGAGTTCTATTAAATAATAAACATACAAATAAAATAAATAAATAAATAAAACGAAACAGTTCACTATAACGTTTGTATCTTTAAATATACAGCTGAAGCAAAGAGCATATTATCCCTTATTGCCCAACTTCTCCAATAGCTACAAAGCTGTAATTTACTACTAATAGCAGGGAGAACCTAGGAAAAAGTTTGGGAAGGCGGACAATACATTATTTTACTACATGAATGAATGATGCCTTTTATTTTCAAGGTATGGATGAGCTCTTTGGAGATTGATTGATTTGTTCATTCATTCATAATTATCCTACCAGCCGAAACCAGGTACGACTGCTACTAAAAAGAAATCCTAAGTGAATAATAATTACGGTGGCTTCGGTGGTGTAGTTGGTAGCATGCTGAGCATCTATGCCCAAGATCGCGGGTTGAAACATGGCCAAAGTCGTCGGATTTTTTAAGAGCGTTAAAAATTCCTCAGTATGCCTTCCTTCAGAGGGGAAGTAAAGCCGGTGGACCCATGTCATAGATTTATGGCATGAAAATGAACCTTCCGCTAACTACACTTGTGGAAGCTAAAATTTGTAGGTTAGTTTGATAACACTATATTAGTTCCATCGTACGCCGGCAGGTGCTGGCTGCGATGGCATCTAGTAACCAAGTCCGCAGCTAGGTGTCGCGGACGGTAGCATTTGGTAGCAAAAGTAGGAACTACTTGAAAAATCGATCGTCTGCAGTCCTTCTACTGTAACGTGTTTTTCGAGGGGTTTTCATGCCACTGGCATAAGTCAGTAGGAAGCCATTCTATATTTATTTACGCGGCAAATTGTTCAGCCAAGAGAATTTTTCATGTTAATTTATTATTATTATTAATTTATTATAATTATTATTAAGGTATTTTCGGAGCATTTTATAAAAATTATAAGCATACAGATAGGTTTTCTATGTCTTAGAAAACGCTATCAATCAAATTATTACGAACGACAATATCATAGAAAATTATGTGATTGCGGAATTTTACGGAGTTTTCGTCAGTTAGGGTATATCGAGAGACGTGACTCACTGGGAATTCATGTACACGCTTAATCTTGTTGGAAAGCATGACGCAAGCGTGGGTCGGAGCGTCAACGAAAAGGCGAATGTATGGAACGGAAAACGACTTCTCCCTCCAGCCGAGTGTAATGATCCAGAGGAGGGGTGTATAGCGCGTGGGGTGCAGCCAATCAGTGGAGACGACACAAGCTAGAAGTCTGCTGAAGAGTGGGGGAGCCGACAGGTGCATATATCGTTCGACGCGCCGTGGAACGAGAACTATCTGTGTAGAACTTGACGAGTATGGGTGCGCGTGCGAGTGGCTCCGATGTTCAGTGGAGTTAAGGACTATCTTTGTAATACTGAAGCAGTATGGTTGCGCGTGAGTGGCTCTGAGGTTCCGTGGAGCGTGAACTATCTTTTTGGAGAACTTAACCAGTGTGGTTGTACGAGAGTTTGGGTTCGATGTTAGGACCATAAAGTGATTAAATCTACAAGAATATCATCAATTATCGACGGTGATGACGACGTCCAGGAGACTGTGGGAAGCACACAGCATCATCCAGTACGAGGGAAATGCATTGGCAATTTCCAGTGGTAAGCGCGAATGACGCAGAAATACGCAATCTCTCATTTTTCTTTGTTTTATATTTCATATTTCAGTAACTTCATAGCTTGGAAATAAGAGTAAGATCAATAATTTATCAGACTCCGTTTTCACGTAATTTTCTATCGGTAATATTAAAATCGCAACGCTCCAATTTAAATTTTATACTTATTATTATTATTATTAATTTTGCTATTCTTGTTTTATATAATAAATTCATTTCTTTTACAATGCAATCTTTGCTTTCAGTAGGTAGCATTAGATATAGACAAATTCCTTCTCCTGATACAATTGTTTGTTGGGTTAATGATCAAATCATACCACGATCTGAGTGAATAGATTCTTGAAGGTGTTCTACCAGAGCTAGACGTTGTTAAATACAAATTTACATTTCAACATTGCGTTGAGGTCTTGGCGCCCATTAAAACAACATAGCTTAGGCAAAGGTAAACAGTTACATTTATTACCCAACAGTTAGGGGCAGTCAAACCGTCACACTTGTCGCTACCAACATGGGGCGCTAATAACGTCACACTTGGAGCCCAACGTGGGGAAATAATAACCACCACACTTGTACGCTCAACATGTGGGCTAGCAAAACCGTCACACTTGGCGCCCAACGTGGGGATGAAAACCTAATAACATTTGTGGAAGGAGAAAGGTATATATTTCTGTGCCTGTATTTTGGGGGTTATTTGTCTGTATCAGTGTATATCATTATGGGGGATGAGAAAGAAAGACAGATGAGGTTGCGTAGTGGTCATCAACGGGAGAGTGATGATACGAGCAGTATGTCGAGTGATGGTAGTACCGGGGTAGCGGAGGTAAATCCCGATACTGAAACAGGGAGTGTAGGCGGCCAACCAGAATTAAAAACTTTACTTCTCGAGTTTATGTATCAGAACAAAGTTAGTAGTGATGCCTTAAATGCAAAGTTAGAACAGAATAATGCAAGATTAGAACAAAACAGTAGGGAAAATAAAGAAAGTACAGATGCCTTAAATGCAAAGTTAGAACAGAATAATGCAAGATTAGAACAAAACAGTAGGGAAAATAAAGAAAGTACAGATGCCTTAAATGCTAAATTAGAACAAAACAGTAGGGAAAATAGAGAGAGTAATGAAACTTTAAACGCCAGATTAGAACAAAACAGTAAGGAAAATAGAGAGAGTACTGAAACTTTAAATGCTAAATTAGAACAAAACAGTAGGGAAATGAGTGACAAATTCGAACTGATTAGAGGTGAGATCAGGGGGGTGATGGAAGAAAAGGCTAAAGAGATTATTGCAGATGTAGACAGAAAATTAGGAAAAGTACAGGAGGAGTTGGAAATTAGAATCAGTACACAGGCTGAAAATTTAAAAGAACTAGTGCAACTGGAAACACAGCAGGTCAAAAAGCAATTGGGGGGAGAAATTGACAAAATTCAGGTAGCTACTAAAGAGGTTAAGGAACAGCTGGGGGGTAGAATTGAGAAAGTCCATTCACAAATAGTTCCAGAAGTAAATGATTTAAGAGAGAGTAATAGAGAGAGCATTAGCAAGATTGAGGAGAAACAAGCAAAGCTATATGATAAAGTAGAAGAATCAGAAGGAAACATTAAATTAACAGTAAACAGTATTGAGAGGAAGGCTGAGGAGAAAATCGCAGAATTAGAGTTAAAATTAAAAGCTAGGATCAGGCAAGAATATAGTCAGAATAGGCCAGTTTTTGTGAATAGCACACACAGGGAGGTAGAACTGGGTAAGTTCAGCAATCGACAGGGGTGCCCAATGGAGTTCATGAACACTATAGAAAATAAATTCGGGGAGAGGTTGGAAAATGGTAGTATTGAGTGGTGCCAGGTAGTTGAAATTTTAGAACAAGTGTTTGTGGGGGAAACGAGGAATTGGTTTGCTGTCTACAGAGACAAGTTTACTGATATTAATGATTTTAAAATGAAATTCTGTGAAAAGTTCTGGAATGAGGTTATTCAGTCGCAGCATCGTGAGGGAGTAGTGTGTGGTAAATATAACCCTAAAGGAAGCTCCACCATGACCGAATACTTTTTAGGGCAGGTATTAGTGTGTAAATATCTGGATGGCTTGAAGGAGGAAAGTGATGTGGTAAGGTTGCTACTTAGGCACTTTCCCTATAGGATCAAGGAGGCTGCTTGTATCCAGAATGTAAAGACAATAACACAAGTAGAAAATTTGTTAAGCACATTTGATGCACTAGGGAGAGGGGGTTATGAGGACAATTTCAATAGGAACCAGGGTAATAATAATAATAGGCCTAATGAAGCCAGGCATCAGGAAGTTCTAGGGAACGGTGGCAAAGGGGCCAACGCTCAAAATAGAAATAATAATAATCAGCTAAATCAGAACAGAGGAAATGGCTATGGTAATTAGTATCAAGGGAGGAACAATGATTACAGGGGAAATCAAGGGAGAAACAATGATTACAGGGGAAATCAAGGGAGAAACAATGATTTCAGGGGAAATCAAGGGAGAAATTATAATGACAATAATTACAACCAGAATAGGGGTCAAGGAAGAGGACAGCCTAGTGGTAGTAATATACAGCCAAACAATGACAACACAGCCCAGAACAACCAGACCAGTTCAGTAGTTAGTAGTACTACGGCCAGCTGTAGCGGTTCTTTAAACGCGAACCAGGCTGCGAAGTAAGGTCAGAATCTCAGTCTGTAGCATGCCCTGTCCAAACAATTATACAGGAACCATATGACCTAAATGTAAGAAATGAATTATTACATGAACTAAATGATGAAGGTATTATTCAGGAAGTGGTTAGTAAGAGCCCCATAGTTAAATTTAACGTGTCCGATGCGTACACAGATGTTTTAATTGATAGTGGTTGTATGAAGAGTTGCATAAGTAGTGCATTTTATGATAAAATGAAAGGAACTGGTGTAAATTTTGAGGAGATGCCAATTAAAAGCACTTTTGTTATCACAGCTGTTGGGAAGAGGTCTAAAGTAATTTCTAAGCAAGTTTTAGTAGACATTAAAATTAATAATCATGTAGAGAAGCAGATTTGTCTTGTAATTCCAAATTTAGTATTCAGTGTTATCTTGGGTTCAGAGTGGCTAAGTAGAGTGTCTGGTAACTTATGTTATGATGTAGGGAGTTTGAAATTTAAATGGGGAGATTCTGAAGTAGAAGTAGCGTTCAATGACCATATTCAGAGGAGTAGTATTGTAGGTGTGATTTGTACTTTAAATGAGATATCGCCAGCCGTAGAGCGGGGTTCTCCATGTTTTGTGGGCAGTGTGATTACGAACGGAAGTCTAGAGAACTCGTTACGTGATGCTGCATTTCTGGGAAATATAGAGGTGGAACAATGTGTTCGGCTCTATGATGTGTTATGGTGTAATAGGAGAGTTTTTGAGGATCGCATTGGTATGGCCAATTGCTATACACATTCATTGAACGTTATTGATAGGTCAGTATTCACAGGACATAGATATCCTGTACCTTTCGCTTATCAGAGTGCAGTTGAGGCACAAATTAATCAGATGCTTGAAGATGGGATTATTGAGCACTCTAACAGTCCATATGTTAATTCTTTGATCACGGTACCCAAGACCGACGGCACGGTTCGTATTTGTTTAGACGCTCGTTTGGTTAACAGTAGAATTAGTTCAGATCAGCTGAAATCTATGTCAATAGAGGAATTAATGCAAACATTTGAGGGGAAGAAGTATTTCACTTGTGTAGATTTGAGTTCCAGTTTTTGGCAAGTGCCACTTATGTACGAAGATAGACCATTTACAGCTTTTAGTCATAAATATAACCTTTATCAATTTTGTAGAACACCTTATGGGTTAAAGAGTAGTTCAGCAGCTTTAATTAGGGCTTTAAACATCGCATTAGGGGATGACACAGGAGAGTTTGTAACCATTTACATAGATGATATGGTAATTAGTTCACGCAGTTTTGAGGAGCATCTACGTCATTTAAATATAGTTTTTCAGAAGTTAGATCAGGCAGGGTTCACTTTGAAGCTGTCTAAGTCATCATTCTGTCAGTCAGAAGTGACATTTTTAGGTCATAGAGTGTCAAGTAGAGGTGTTACACCAGAGGAAAGTAGGGTTAGCATGTGTGGACAATAGCAACAGGGCATCGTTACAGACACTGAGAAATATGTTAGTGGAGCAAAGTGATGACATTAAGTTTGAGTCATAAAGTGAGGATGTTTAGCTGGCGAGCCAGCCTTTCAAATGAGTAAGTGTGGTATTTGGTGCGTGGGAGAAGATGGTCTTCCAGGCAGGCGTATCAGAAGTCACACAGGGGGGTAGTATGTAAGTAAATGAGAGTTTTTAAGGTACAGGGAAATATGACGGGATTGTCGGATGCTCTTGAGCACTAAAATGTCTCGATACACCAAGGCCAGAATTTGGTAGCGCTGGTGAATTCCCATTTGTCCCCAAGAGATGGGTGAGCGCTTGTACATGGTATTTTTGCTTAAGGCGTCCACGGGACAAAAGATGGGCCATCAAAATGCGAGACAGTCCTTCATGAAACTCATACATAACAGCACACGTGATTTCTGTTTACGGCCTCGCCATGTTAGATTTGTAAGTGTGTAATTTAAGGTAATTTGTACAATGGTATTATTTGTGTGAGGAGAACTGGAATGCGCATTTACTGTCTTTTTTTTCAGAAGTCAATATTAATTTAATCTACTTTAAAGAGAGATTAAGTATTATGGTCACGATGCGCTGCCACAATAGTGTGATCATGTGCTCAGTGATAAGTGAGATTAAATTTCACCATAAGGAAGGGACCTCCAGTGAAATTAGGAAGTTCTATGGTGATATAAATATATCAGAACACCTTCAATGCGTGTGATATGACATCATAAATACATAGTGCTCACACATTAATTATGTCTATTGTTCCAACATAGGGAAATTTGAGAGGCGGAAATATCCGTGGAGCACTATTCTACATGTAAAACATTGGACTGGTTGCAAAGTGCAATCCATAGTGACAACAAACTTTGACGCAAAATGCGTGAAGAAAAATTATGAGTGTATATATCTGTAATTTAGGGTGATTTCATTTATGTAATATGTATTTTGGATGGGGTTTATTAACGTGTCTGGGATAATCAGATAATGGACCGTCGTCACGGTAAATCATCCGATGATCCGAGGCGAATATGTAACGTGTTTTTCGAGGGGTTTTCATGCCACTGGCATAAGTCAGTAGGAAGCCATTCTATATTTATTTACGCGGCAAATTGTTCAGCCAAGAGAATTTTTCATGTTAATTTATTATTATTATTAATTTATTATAATTATTATTAAGGTATTTTCGGAGCATTTTATAAAAATTATAAGCATACAGATAGGTTTTTCTATGTCTTAGAAAACGCTATCAATCAAATTATTACGAACGACAATATCATAGAAAATTATGTGATTGCGGAATTTTACGGAGTTTTCGTCAGTTAGGGTATATCGAGAGACGTGACTCACTGGGAATTCATGTACACGCTTAATCTTGTCGGAAAGCATGACGCAAGCGTGGGTCGGAGCGTCAACGAAAAGGCGAATGTATGGAACGGAAAACGACTTCTCCCTCCAGCCGAGTGTAATGATCCAGAGGAGGGGTGTATAGTGCGTGGGGTGCAGCCAATCAGTGGAGACGACACAAGCTAGAAGTCTGCTGAAGAGTGGGGGAGCCGACAGGTGCATATATCGTTCGACGCGCCGTGGAACGAGAACTATCTGTGTAGAACTTGACGAGTATGGGTGCGCGTGCGAGTGGCTCCGATGTTCAGTGGAGTTAAGGACTATCTTTGTAATACTGAAGCAGTATGGTTGCGCGTGAGTGGCTCCGAGGTTCCGTGGAGCGTGAACTATCTTTTTGGAGAACTTAACCAGTGTGGTTGTACGAGAGTTTGGGTTCGATGTTAGGACCATAAAGTGATTAAATCTACAAGAATATCATCAATTATCGACGGTGATGACGACGTCCAGGAGACTGTGGGAAGCACACAGCATCATCCAGTACGAGGGAAATGCATTGGCAATTTCCAGTGGTAAGCGCGAATGATGCAGAAATACGCAATCTCTCATTTTTCTTTGTTTTATATTTCATATTTCAGTAACTTCATAGCTTGGAAATAAGAGTAAGATCAATAATTTATCAGACTCCGTTTTCACGTAATTTTCTATCGGTAATATTAAAATCGCAACGCTCCAATTTAAATTTTATACTTATTATTATTATTAATTTTGCTATTCTTGTTTTATATAATAAATTCATTTCTTTTACAATGCAATCTTTGCTTTCAGTAGGTAGCATTAGATATAGACAAATTCCTTCTCCTGATACAATTGTTTGTTGGGTTAATGATCAAATCATACCACGATCTGAGTGAATAGATTCTTGAAGGTGTTCTACCAGAGCTAGACGTTGTTAAATACAAATTTAGATTTCAACATTGCGTTGAGGTCTTGGCGCCCATTAAAACAACATAGCTTAGGCAAAGGTAAACAGTTACATTTATTACCCAACAGTTAGGGGCAGTCAAACCGTCACACTTGTCGCTACCAACATGGGGCGCTAATAACGTCACACTACCTGAATCACAGATAGCACACACCTATACGGCCTTCACAATTAACACTGGTTATCAGACAGATTCTACACACATCCAAAGTACAAGGGGGCTACATGACTGCGTTGTTGCGGCCCCTAAACTAAGGATTCAACCAATAATAATTGCACAAACAAAAAGCTATGGAAATTAAAAAATTCAAACCACAATTTACACAATCATTGAACAGGAAAGACAGAATAGAAACACATGAAAAGGACAAGGTCATTCTCCACAGCCAAACACACTGATGTCTTCATGTCAACAGTCCAATCAATAGCTATTCAAAACTATAACATTTATCTTAGCTTTTCCCTTTGATAACCCCCTCTTGCTGAACCAGCCTGTCATTGTACAGTAGAGTCCCGCTCAACTGACCTTCGCTTATCCGACACTGGTAGACTTAATTTGAACGTTCGGTGTTCACTAAATTCTGGGGTACCCGGTGTGGAGGTGGCAGTCGTGGGCAAGCACTGACGAATATGAGGATGGTTATTTATTTATTGTATGGCTTTTAGTACCTGGAGTGTCCGAGGACATGTTCGGCTCGCTTGAGTCTGTAGCTGCCTCCAGCGGACACCCATAGGGTGAGCTGCAACTTCCGTTCAATTTCATGTAGTTCCAACTTTCGATACCAGATATCAATGATACCTGGTGAACGTTGGAACTTTGATAGAGCGTTCTGACGAAATCGAACCTAACAATTTAGCTTTACACAAGTTTAATCTATGAAAGGATTTTTACATGCCATAAATCTATGACATGGAACCGCTGGCTTTACTTCCCCTCCGAAGGAAGGCATACTGAAGGATTTTTAACGCTATTAAAAAGTACGACGACTTCAGCCGGGTTTGAACCCGCTATCTTGAGCACAGCAGTTCAGCATGCTACCAACTACGCCACCAAGCATGGTAAAGAAGAAGAAAGAGGTATTGCAGAACAAACGGATAAAACGATGTCTCACAGTGAAGGATTGAGTACATTAGATATGGCATTAACGTAAGTGGAGCAACAGTCAGAGACAATCGCAACGGAGGTGTTTATTTTTTGTCGATGGCGAGATCACGCAGCAAGAAAATAGGAATCAGCAGGCAAGCAGACAGTGTTGACAAGTCTTTTTTCTTAAGGCATTTGGAGCATTTTTGTTCAATACTGCATGTACAATTGAATTGACAATTCAGTAAATAGAGTACCGTAAAACATGGCATTGTTTTAGTGATACAGTATAGCATACCGTAGCTATTTGTTTTAGTTCATTTTCAAAGTAATTCTGTATTATCTGACACTTTCGGTGATCCGACATACTCCAGGTCTAGTTTAGGTCAGATAATTGAGACTCTACTGTATTTCCTTTCTTGTCCAATGATTGTAAGTCTCCTTGTTATATTTTCCTGTATAGATTTATATCACAGTTTGTAAAAAATTCAACAAGAAATAATTGTATTTCAAAATCAAACAAATGGTTGTTTTTTCATTCACAATTTTGAACTTGAAAATTTATATGTTCCTCCAATAAAGGGGATGATGCAATCAGTCAGTCAACACAAATATATGCCCAATTAAATTGGGATAATGTGATACCTCCTGAAAAAGATTTGTTGTTGTTCGAGTCTTCAGTCTTTTGACTGGTTTGTCTCAGCTCTCCATCCACGCCTCCCTGTCCTGACAAGGGAACTGTCCATACGGTCATATCGAAACCGACAATGATATTTCGTTGAGATGATGAGGAAACCATAGTTAGCGATGTACAAAAAATTAGCTGCCATTTCGAACTGGAAGGTCCTGAAATTGGCACGGAGATTTCTAATAGGATTGCACGCGCTAGCATATAGCTCGACGCGGATAGCCCTGGTGACCAGCTGAAGCGTGCGCGTAACCTTGAGCACTCCTCATCTTCATTAACGGAAAAAGAAGGCAGCCCACCATTGCCAGGTACAAGGGGAGTTACGGATCCGAGTTTGAGCCCCGCCTCTGATTCCCGTCAATCCAGTGAAGAGACACCACGGTCACCTGACAAAACTTCTAATTTAAGCTATGCTTCCAGTCCACAGAAAAAAGTGAAACAAACTGTAGATCTTGCGTACAAGAGAAAAGCTGTAAATTTGTGGTTAAATAAGGGGGGTAAGAAGACGCTTTCATTCACCACTGTACACAAAACTTGTCGTAAGGCGATGTTACTACAACAACTGTACAAGTGGAAGAACCGATTAGAATCTGCATCAGTAAGTCCCATTGAACACAGAAAATTGATGCATACAAAATTATTTTCTTGCTTTCCAGAAGCAAGAAGGCTGAAGCGGAATCTATATGATGAAGACCTGCGACTGTGGGCCTTGGAAATTTCACAAGAGATTTCAAATGGGGCGAACTAATTTCAGCACATGTACTAGTAGTTGAGTCGTTTTAAGAAAAAGCACAGAATGAAAAGTAGAAAAATCACGAAATTTGTATCCCGTGCGTATCTGCAAGAAGAAGACGAAAAAGATCAAGTCGCAAAGAAATTTTCAGAAGCAGCTACAGAGCGATTTTTAGACTACAGCCCTTCTTCAATATACAATACAGATCAGAATGGTTTCGTGCACGAAATGAAAGTGAAAAGGACTCTTATCGTTTGTTGGTGAGA
This sequence comes from Meconema thalassinum, assembly GCA_946902985.2. NCBI lineage: Eukaryota > Metazoa > Arthropoda > Insecta > Orthoptera > Tettigoniidae > Meconema > Meconema thalassinum. Next base: position 931,079,316 of record OX336388.2, on the reverse strand, counting down.
AACATACAGAATCAGTTACTAAATCAGTTCATGCACTCACCCATTCATACACAATTATGCCTACAAATAGTATGGCCGGTACACTTTTCCTGAAATTATTCATTATAGGCTACTACAGGAGGCAACTGGAACTTTCGGTCCGAGAGTTTCCAAAGAAATGTTTCAAGCCAGAAATATAATTGTAACAGCCACAAAATCAGAAAAATGGGGAAAAAGGAATTGAAATATTGGTTTAAAGAATTCTTTTTCCCATTTGCAGAAGAGAAGTGTTTGCTACTGTTAGATTCCTGGACTTCTTATAGTGATAAAAGCTGTCTTGAAGACATTCCTCCAGGCAACAGTATAGAAATTCTCCAGATTCCTCCCGGCACTACAGGGAAAATACAGCCCTTGGATGAGTTTTCTTCCGGCAATGGAAAGCTTTGTATCACCGTTTAACGGACTTTGTGTCGGCTTGTGAAAATGTATATCAGAGAAACAGCATACTGAAAATTCAATCCTTAATTAATTTTCAATTTTCTCCCCAAAGGTTCAAGGACATGGTTAAATATTCGTGGTTCGCAACCAATTACACAACGGAGAGACCTCCCGAATTTGAAGTGCCAGCGAAATATTGCCTTCAAACATGTAAGGAAAACTGTGAAAAACAATCTGGCCTCAAAGTGCATATTCGTTGTGCATGGTGCCAAAAATATTTCTGTTTTTATCATGTGATTAACGAACCTCATTTATGTTTCACATTCGTTCCCTAACGATGAAGTGTCCTTGGCGCATGGTTCATGCCAGTTCGTTCGCTCTCTCTCCAGCACAACTGCAACTCCACTCCGCTGTGCGCCGCACGAGCCATCAAGATGCAAGGGTTGTCCAGTAGTTGCGTTGTCACATGGATTTTGAATCAAGATTTCGATACCTTCTAGTTCGAAATGGCAGCTATTTTTTTGTACATCGCCAATTTATGGTTTCCTCATCTTCTCTACGAAATATCATTGTCGGTTTCGATATGACCGTATGGACAGTTCCCTTGTGAGCTAATCGTTTCATCTCTTCATAGCTACCACACCTTACATCCGAAGCAATCTGTTTCACAGACTTACATGTGATAAAATAATTGCACAGGTTGAAGGGTGGTTAAGAGGATGATATGCTTCCAAAAAAGAATAAATCTATAAGACAAAATAGTTCTACAAAACACTACCAAGGCCCACAATGTCAACCATGAACAGACTGTAACGTGTTTTTCGAGGGGTTTTTATGCAACTGGCATAAGTCAGTAGGAAGCCATTCTATATTTATTTACGCGGCAAATTGTTCAGCCAAGAGAATTTTTCATGTTAATTTATTATTATTATTAATTTATTATAATTATTATTAAGGTATTTTCGGAGCATTTTATAAAAATTATTAGCATTCAGATAGGTTTTCTATGTCTTAGAAAACGCTATCAATCAAATTATTACGAACGACAATATTATAGAAAATTATGTGATTGCGGAATTTTACGGAGTTTTCGTCAGTTAGGGTATATCGAGAGACGTGACTCACTGGGAATTCAAGTACACGCTTAATCTTGTCGGAAAGCATGACGCAATCCTGGGTCGCAGCGTCAAGGAAAGGCGAATGTATGGAACGGAAAACGACTTCTCCCTCCCGCCGAGTGTAATGATCCAGAGGAGGGGTGTATAGCGCGTGGGGTGCAGCCAATCAGTGGAGACGACGCAAGCTAGAAGTCTGCTGAAGAGTGGGGGAGCCGACAGGTGCATATATCGTTCGACGTGCCGTGGAACGAGAACTATCTTTGTAATACTGAAGCAGTATGGTTGCGCGTGAGTGGCTCCGAGGTTCCGTGGAGCGTGAACTATCTTTTTGGAGAACTTAACCAGTGTGGTTGTACGAGAGTTTGGCTCCGATGTTAGGACCATAAAGTGATTAAATCTACAAGAATATCATCAATTATCGACCGAGATGACGACATCCAGGAGACTGTGGGAAGCTCACAGCATCATCCAGTACGAGGGAAATGCATTGGCCAGTTCCAGTGGTAAGCGCAGATGACGCAGAAATACGCAATCTCTCGTTTCTCTTTGTTTTATATGTCATATTTCAGTAACTTCATAGCTTGGAAATAAGAGTAAAATCAATTTATCAGACTCCGTTTTCACGTAATTTTCTATCGGTAATACTAAAATCACAACGCTCCAATTTAAATTTTATACTTATTATTATTATTAATTTTGCTATTCTTGTTTTATATAATAAATTCATTTCTTTTACAATTCAATCTTTGCTTTCAGTAGGTAGCATTAGATATAGACCAATTCCTTCTCCTGATACAATTGTTTGTTGGGTTAATGATCAAATCATACCACGATCTGAGTGAATAGATTCTTGAAGGTGTTCTACCAGAGCTAGACGTTGTTAAATACAAATTTAGATTTCAACATTGCGTTGAGGTCTTGGCGCCCATTAAAACAACATAGCTTAGGCAAAGGTAAACAGTTACATTTATCACCCAACAGTTAGGGGCAGTCAAAACGTCACATTTGTCGCCGACAACTTGGGGCTGAAAACCTAATAACATTTGTGGAAGGAGAAGGGTATATATTTCTGTGCCTGTATTTTGGGGGTTATTTGTCTGTATCAGTGTATATCATTATGGGGGATGAGAAAGAAAGACAGATGATGTTGCGTAGTGGTCATCAACGGGAGAGTGATGATACAAGCAGTATGTCGAGTGATGGTAGTACCGGGGTAGCGGAGGTAAATCCCGATACTGAAACAGGGAGTGTAGGCGGCCAACCAGAATTAAAAACTTTACTTCTCGAGTTCATGTATCAGAACAAAGTTAGTAGTGATGCCTTAAATGCTAAATTAGAACAAAACAGTAGGGAAAATAAAGAGAGTAATAGGGAATTGAGCGATAGTTTAAACGCCAAATTAGAACAAAACAGTAGGGAAAATAGAGAGAGTACTGAAACTTTAAATGCTAAATTAGAACAAAACAGTAAGGAAATTAGTGTGAAAATGGAGCAGATTAGAGGAGAAATCAGGGGGGTGATGGAAGAAAAGGCTAAAGAGATTATTGCAGATGTAGACAGAAAATTAGGAAAAGTACAGGAGGAGTTGGAAATTAGAATCAGTACACAGGCTGAAAATTTAAAAGAACTAGTGCAACTGGAAACACAGCAGGTCAAAAAGCAATTGGGGGGAGAAATTGACAAAATTCAGGTAGCTACTAAAGAGGTTAAGGAACAGCTGGGGGGTAGAATTAAGAAAGTCCACTCACAAATAGTTGCAGAAGTAAATGATTTAAGAGAGAGTAATAGAGAGAGCATTAGCAAGATTGAGGAGAAACAAGCAAAGCTATATGATAAAGTAGAAGAATCAGAAGGAAACATTAAATTAACAGTAAACAGTATTGAGAGGAAGGCTGAGGAGAAAATCGCAGAATTAGAGGTAAAATTAAAAGCTAGGATCAGGCAAGAAAATAGTCAGAATAGGCCAGTTTTTGTGAATAGCACACACAGGGAGGTAGAATTGGGTAAGTTCAGCAATCGACAGGGGTGCCCAATGGAGTTCATGAACACTATAGAAAATAAATTCGGGGAGAGGTTGGAAAATGGTGGTATTGAGTGGTGCCAGGTAGTTGAAATTTTAGAACAAGTGTTTGTGGGGGAAACGAGGAATTGGTTTGCTGTCTACAGAGACAAGTTTACTGATATTAATGATTTTAAAATGAAATTCTGTGAAAAGTTCTGGAATGAGGTTATTCAGTCGCAGCATCGTGAGGGAGTAGTGTGTGGTAAATATAACCCTAAAGGAAGCTCCACCATGACCGAATACTTTTTAGGGCAGGTATTAGTGTGTAAATATCTGGATGGGTTGAAGGAGGAAAGTGACGTGGTAAGGTTGCTACTTAGGCACTTTCCCTATAGGATCAAGGAGGCTGCTTGTATCCAGAATGTAAAGACAATAACACAAGTAGAAAATTTGTTAAGCACATTTGATGCACTAGGGAGAGGGGGTTATGAGGACAATTTCAATCGGAACCTGGGTAATAATAATAATAGACCTAATGAAGCCAGGCATCAGGAAGTTCAAGGGAACGGTGGCGAAGGGGCCAACGCTCAAAATAGAAATAATAATAATCAGCTAAATCAGAACAGAGGAAATGGCTATGGTAATCAGTATCAAGGGAGGAACAATGATTTCAGGGGAAATCAAGGGAGGAACAATGATTACAGGGGAAATCAAGGGAGAAACAATGATTTCAGGGGAAATCAAGGGAGAAATTATAATGACAATAGTTACAACCAGAATAGGGGTCAAGGAAGAGGACAGCCTAGTGGTAGTAATGTACAGCCAAACAATGACAACACAGCCCAGAACAATCAGACCAGTTCAGTAGTTAGTAGTACTACGGCCAGCTGTAGCGGTTCTTTAAACGCGAACCAGGCTGCGAAGTAAGGTCAGAATCTCAGTCTGTAGCATGCCCTGTCCAAACAATTATACAGGAACCATATGACCTAAATGTAAGAAATGAATTATTACATGAACTAAATGATGAAGGTATTATTCAGGAAGTGGTTAGTAAGAGCCCCATAGTTAAATTTAACGTGTCCGAGGCGTACACAGATGTTTTAATTGATAGTGGTTGTATGAAGAGTTGCATAAGTAGTGCTATTATGATAAAATGAAAGGAACTGGAGTAAATTTTGAGGAGATGCCAATTAAAAGCACTTTTGTTATCACAGCTGTTGGGAAGAGGTCTAAAGTAATTTCTAAGCAAGTTTTAGTAGACATTAAAATTAATAATCATGTAGAGAAGCATATTTGCCTTGTAATTCCAAATTTAGTATTCAGTGTTATCTTGGGTTCAGAGTGGCTAAGTAGAGTGTCTGGTAACTTATGTTATGATGTAGGGAGTTTGAAATTTAAATGGGGAGATTCTGAAGTAGAAGTAGCGTTCAATGACCATATTCAGAGGAGTAGTATTGTAGGTGTGATTTGTACTTTAAATGAGATATCGCCAGCCGTAGAGCGGGGTTCTCCATGTTTTGTGGGCAGTGTGATTACGAACGGAAGTCTAGAGGACTCGTTACGTGATGCTGCATTTCTGGGAAATATAGAGGTGGAACAATGTGTTCGGCTCTATGATGTGTTATTGTGTAATAGGAGAGTTTTTGAGGATCGCATTGGTATGGCCAATTGCTATACACATTCATTGAACGTTATTGATAGGTCAGTATTCACAGGACATAGATATCCTGTACCTTTCGCTTATCAGAGTGCAGTTGAGGCACAAATTAATCAGATGCTTGAAGATGGGATTATTGAGCACTCTAACAGTCCATATGTTAATTCTTTGATCACGGTACCCAAGACCGATGGCACAGTTCGTATTTGTTTAGACGCTCGTTTGGTTAACAGTAGAATCAGTTCAGATCAGCTGAAATCTATGTCAATAGAGGAATTAATGCAAACATTTGAGGGGAAGAAGTATTTCACTTGTGTAGATTTGAGTTCCAGTTTTTGGCAAGTGCCACTTATGTACGAAGATAGACCATTTACAGCTTTTAGTCATAAATATAACCTTTATCAATTTTGTAGAACACCTTATGGGTTAAAGAGTAGTTCAGCAGCTTTAATTAGGGCTTTAAACATCGCATTAGGGGATGACACAGGAGAGTTTGTAACCATTTACATTGATGATATGGTAATTAGTTCACGCAGTTTTGAAGAGCATCTACGTCATTTAGATATAGTTTTTCAGAAGTTAGATCAGGCAGGGTTCACTTTGAAGCTGTCTAAGTCGTCATTCTGTCAGTCAGAAGTGACATTTTTAGGTCATAGAGTGTTGAGTAGAGGGGTGACACCAGAGGAAAGTAGGGTTAGCATGTGTGGACAGTAGCAACAGGGCATCGTTACAGATACTGAGAAATATGCTAGTAGAGCAACGTGATGACGTTCATTTAAAGCGAGCCACTTGCAAGGTTGGAAGCAGGTGACGCAGAAACATTTATAGTTTCCAAACGTATTGGCAAAACAGCATATGTGCTGGAGAATAGTGAGGGAAACAGATTATACGGGACGTATAATATACATAGTCTCCGAAAGTATGTGTCATAAAGCGAGGATGTTTAGCTGGCGAGCCAGCCTATCAAATGAGTAAGTGTGGTATTTGGTGCGTGGGAGAAGATGGTCTTCCAGGCAGGCGTATCAGAAGTCACACAGGGGGGTAGTATGTAAGTAAATGAGAGTTTTTAAGGTACAGGGAAATATGACGGGATTGTCGGATGCTGTTGAGCACTAAATTGTCTCGATGCACCAAGGCCATTTTGGCAGCGCTGATGGGTTCCCATTTATCTCCAAGAGATGGGGGAGCGCTTGTATAGGGCTTGTTAGCTTAAGGCGTCCACGAGATAAAAGATGGGCCATCAGAATGCGAGTCAGTCCTTCATGAAACTCATACATAACAGCACACGTGATTTCTGTTTACGGCCTCGCCATGTAAGATTTGTAAGTGTGTAATTTAAGGTAATTTGTACAAAGGTATTATTTGTGTCAGGAGAACTGGTCTGTGTTGAGAACTAGTATTAAGTAGAATATGGTCTACGGGAACTTAACAAGACAGGGCGATTACGGCACAGAAATATTTGGTGTTATATGTAATGCACACTTACTGTTTTTTTTTCAGAAGTCAATATTAATTTAATCTACTTTAAAGAGAGATTAAGTATTATGGTCACGAGGCGCTGCCACAATAGTGTGATCGTGTGCTCAGTGATAAGTGAGATTAAATTTCACCATAAGGAAGGGACCTCCAGTGAAATTAGGAAGTTCTATGGTGATATAAATATATCAGAACACCTTCAATGCGTGTGATATGACATAAATACATAGTGCTCACACATTAATTATGTCTATTGTTCCAACATAGGGAAATTTGAGAGGCGGAAATATCCGTGGAACACTATTCTACATGTAAAACATTGGACTGGTTGCAAAGTGCAATCCATAGTGACAACAAACTTTGACGCAAAGTGCGTGAAGACAAATTATGTGTGTATATATCTGTAATTTAGGGTGATTTCATTTATGTAATATGTATTTTGGATGGGGTTTATTAACGTGTCTGGGATAATTGGATAATGGACCGTCGTCACGGTAAATCATCCGATGATCCGAGGCGAATATGTAACGTGTTTTTCGAGGGGTTTTTATGCAACTGGCATAAGTCAGTAGGAAGCCATTCTATATTTATTTACGCGGCAAATTGTTCAGCCAAGAGAATTTTTCATGTTAATTTATTATTATTATTAATTTATTATAATTATTATTAAGGTATTTTCGGAGCATTTTATAAAAATTATTAGCATTCAGATAGGTTTTCTATGTCTTAGAAAACGCTATCAATCAAATTATTACGAACGACAATATCATAGAAAATTATGTGATTGCGGAATTTTACGGAGTTTTCGTCAGTTAGGGTATATCGAGAGGCGTGACTCACTGGGAATTCAAGTACACGCTTAATCTTGTCGGAAAGCATGACGCAATCCTGGGTCGCAGCGTCAAGGAAAGGCGAATGTATGGAACGGAAAACGACTTCTCCCTCCCGCCGAGTGTAATGATACAGAGGAGGGGTGTATAGCGTGTGGGGTGCAGCCAATCAGTGGAGACGACGCAAGCTAGAAGTCTGCTGAAGAGTGGGGGAGCCGACAGGTGCATATATCGTTCGACGCGCCGTGGAACGAGAACTATCTTTGTAATACTGAAGCAGTATGGTTGCGCGTGAGTGGCTCCGAGGTTCCGTGGAGCGTGAACTATCTTTTTGGAGAACTTAACCAGTGTGGTTGTACGAGAGTTTGGCTCCGATGTTAGGACCATAAAGTGATTAAATCTACAAGAATATCATCAATTATCGACCGAGATGACGACATCCAGGAGACTGTGGGAAGCTCACAGCATCATCCAGTACGAGGGAAATGCATTGGCAAGTTCCAGTGGTAAGCGCAAATGACGCAGAAATACGCAATCTCTCGTTTCTCTTTGTTTTATATGTCATATTTCAGTAACTTCATAGCTTGGAAATAAGAGTAAAATCAATTTATCAGACTCCGTTTTCACGTAATTTTCTATCGGTAATATTAAAATCACAACGCTCCAATTTAAATTTTATACTTATTATTATTATTAATTTTGCTATTCTTGTTTTATATAATAAATTCATTTCTTTTACAATGCAATCTTTGCTTTCAGTAGGTAGCATTAGATATAGACCAATTCCTTCTCCTGATACAATTGTTTGTTGGGTTAATGATCAAATCATACCACGATCTGAGTGAATAGATTCTTGAAGGTGTTCTACCAGAGCTAGACGTTGTTAAATACAAATTTAGATTTCAACATTGCGTTGAGGTCTTGGCGCCCATTAAAACAACATAGCTTAGGCAAAGGTAAACAGTTACATTTATCACCCAACAGTTAGGGGCAGTCAAAACGTCACAAGACACCTCTGATCTTGATCTCGTGATGCTCGCTTGAGCGAAACATGTCATCCTTTTAACCCCCAAACTAAATCTGTGCAATTCTTCTTCTGCGCGAATGGGTCTCCTAGGACCACGCGGAATCAACACTTCTTGGCCTTGATGTTTGCCCAATAACTCTTCATGCGCAACGATTGAGCGAGTCTTCGTTGCTGCGACCAGACGTGTCTCGTAGGTCTTCTCTCTTCTGCCTCAAAACCGCGTGTATGAGTAATTTTCCTAATTTCCTCCCAATCCTTTTCTGCCTGTTTGTACCAATTGAACCTTGTTGCCTTTTTCTGCAAAAAAGTATAGATTTTATTTGTTAACCTAGTTGGGTCCATTCTGTCCAAATGTCCCATGAATTGGATCCTTCTCATATGGATTGTGTCTGTGATTTTAGTAATTTTTAAATAGATGTCAGCATTAGGTTTCGGAAGGTGAATTCCATCTTTAATTCTTGGTCCCAAAATTGTTCGCATGATTTTGCGTTCCTTAATCTCCAATTGATTTCTCAATGTTTTATGTTGTAGATTAAGTGTCTCAGCTGCATAAAGGGCTGCAGGCAAGACTACTGTTTTATAATGTTGAATTTTACAATTCCAAGAGAGGCATTTTTTATTATAAACTTGTTTTGTCAAATGGAAAGCAGTTTCCATTTTCTGTAGTCTTGCTTCTATAGCTTTTCTTTCATTGCCAGTTTCATTGATCCATTCGCCTAAATACTTGAAGTCTTTCACTCGGGAGACCTGACAATTACCAATGCGGAGTGTATTCGGAGCAGTTTTAATATCTGTGCAATTATTATTTAAATAACATGAAAATCAGTTTCAGGGGCTGACACATTATCGCATTTTAATTGGGTATATATTGGTGTTGGCAACTTACAATTGTTAATAAGGCAACTCTATAAACTGTCTTAATGTTAAATGTCATTTCCCTCATTTGTTAGTAATGTCTAGAGATACCTGTTTCAGGTGACAGTGGTGTGTGAGACAGGTGACACAGAACACTCCTGCATCCTGAGAGAAACACTCCAAGAAAACTACAAGGATGTGGTAATCTGCGACTATCCCCTCCCAGCAATTGTCTGCAGTGTAGCAGACGAGCCAGCCTACGACTGCACTGCCCCAGAGTAGATGGGCCTCTTTTCTCATCCCCTCCCAACGATTGCCTGCAATGTAGCGGACAAGCCAGCTCATGACTGCGCTGTCCTGGAGTAGATGGGATCCCCTTCTGGCAATTGTCTGCAGTGTACTGGACAAGCTAGCTCATGACTGCGCTATCCTGGAGTAGATGGGTCTCGGTTCTCATCCTCTCCCAACGACTGTCTGCACTGTAGCAGACAAGCCAGCTCATGGCTGCACTGCCCCTTCATCATCACCTTTGAGCCAAAACGTTGAAAGTGTAAAGTTCCACTCATCACCTCAGTTGTTTCGGAATAATTGAGGCTGTACTATCAGTGGCGAAGCTGGAGGGGAATCTTTGAACCTTAGAATACCCATTTCATTCTCAAGGAATATGCACATTTAACTTTTCCTATTTTTCATTGGCATGGGGAAATTAAATCTTTAGTTTTCGGTATTATTCTCTGTAACCACAGTGGGATTGACGCCAGCTTCTCAGCGCAGGAATGAGCAGTCAGTGAATCCCTTTGAAGCAGGCTCAAGTCTCTGTAGGTAGATAAGATAATTGCGCATGCAATAAGCGGAAGGTCGATAGCTGAATGTGTCAGCGGAGAGCCTAGGCTCCAAGCTGTCCATTTGTGAGGCTGGCGGTATTTCAGCGTGTACATGTTCATTTGGGAGTTTTAAAACATAGATCACTGTAGTGATTTAATAGTGTATTTAAGGTCGAGACCATTTTTTTCATTGTCCTATGAAGAGAATATTTTTTGAACAATGGCCTAGAAAAAATATATCAAGAAACAGTGCGCCTCATAAGACTGATTCTTACCTTTCCTGTATCTACTGCTTCGACTAAACGAAGTATGAGTGCATTGGGGAGAGTTAAGATATTTTAAGGAACTCCATGCTGATTCTAGACTGAGCAATTTGAGCACTCTGGCTATTGAGAAGAGTTTGGTGAACTACCTTTTCAGGGATGACATCTTCAAAGAACGCAACATTGATTTCTTTGCTGAGCAAAAAACACGACGACTGGAGTTTATCTAAAAAGAAACTATAAGGTATGAACTTAAGAATACCTAGTTGCATGAATGTAGCTTCGCCACTGATATATATATAACTACTTTCTCAGGCTTATAAATACTTTTCAATGATTTTTATAAAAAATCTAGATAAGGTTATCAACCATAGATCTCATTTTTGCTACCAGGACCCTCCTTGGAAAGTGAAAATGAAAATCCACAGCCTGGTTCCAGTCGACCGACCGGGTCAGGGAATGGAATGAATGAAGCCTCCATCTAGCAGCGAGGATATGAACTATGCCGGCTGCCAAAGCCTGTCGCACTCCCCTGGGGCAATGATTAAATGACTGACAGATGAAATGAAATGTTAGTGGAGAGTGTTGCTGGAATGAAATTTATGACAGGGAAAACCGGAGTACCCGGAGAAAAACCTGTCTGCCTCCGCTTTGTCCAGCACAAATCTCACATGGAGTGACCGGGATTTGAACCACGGACCCAACGGTGAGAGGCCAGCGTGCTGCCGCCTAAGCCACTGAGGCTTAAAACTTTCTTTGGCTTTTCCCAATTAATTGGGGTCACCGGAGCCAACCAGGCTCAATTTGGTTTTGGCTGGGGATTTAAGGCCGGATGCCCTTCCTGGCGCCATGTGATTTTTCAGGTGAAAATTGCACCCCGCTGTCACTGGGATACAAACCCCGGCCGTCCGGGTGAAAGACGAGCAGCTTAGCCACTGCGCCATCACGCTCCCCTCTTTGAAAAGTACTGGGAGAAAAATAAGACAGTTATAACTGTATTCCTGGACATTGAAAATTCGTATGACCATATACCAGACATATCTGGGAATTTGATTTAATGTTCAATCTCCGTCAATCAATACATTAATTAATGTATTGATTGACGGAGATTGAACATTAAATCAAATAGTACTTTGTCAATACGGACCAAAATGACACCAAATATTCCCATATCTGGGAATGTCTATGGCGAAAGGGAGTACCAGAAGAGATTATATCTTGTGTGAAAGAACTGTACCGAGAAACGATGAGCTGTGTGCAAGTCCAGGGAGAAAGATCGCGCTGTTTTGCCACGAAGAGTGGCATCAAACAAGGAAGTTCCCTGTCACCGCTTCTCTTCATTGTTCTAATGGATGAAGTTATAAAAGCTGTCAAAAGAAGGGCTCAAACAACAAATGCTTTTTTTTTTTTTTTTTTTGCAGATGATGATATGGTATGGGGAGGAACAGAAACGGAAGTGCAGGCCAAATTAGATCTGTGGCAGGAAGAACTTGAAAAAATGGGGCTAAAGATTAGCAAATCCAAGTCAGTTGGCTTGGTAATTAGTAGGAATGCTGGAAGAGTCAATCTTAAAATTAAAACTGAAGAAGTGGATATTGTTGACAACTTTAAGTATCTTGGCAGTTTTGTTTCTTCTGACAACACCAAGAAAGGAGAACTCAACAACAGTCTACAAGAAGCTTCAAAATTTTATCACCCTGTGCATTCACTACTTGGGGATCCAACATCCCCACTAGCTTCTAAGATTACCACATACGAAACCTACTTTGTACCAATTCTAACATAGGGACTTGATGCAGCAACACTGACAGGCTGCTGAAATGAAGTTCCTCCGTTCCTGCTTACAAAAGACAAGGAAGAATAAAATAAGGAATGTTAATATCAGAGAAGAGTTTGGATTGGAAAGAAGTCTTTTGGAATTAATGGAACTCTACAGACTACGGTGGTATGGCCATATGAAAAGAATGGTTCCAGAAAGAACTCCTAGAGCTTATTTTGAAAGGGTAGTTGCTGTTAAAAGACCCCAAGGACGACCTCGAGATTTACGGGTGAAACAAGTTTCAAAGGAGGTGTAAACTGGCATACTATATCCGAAGAACAGCTATGGATGGATAAAACAAATTGGAAGAGGCTTTTGCACTATCACACCCGGCTTGCTGGAGCAGGACCTGATGATGATGATATTGATAAGGTTGAAAAAGTAGTTCTATATGAATACATTATCCTATAAGTCAGTACGAATCCACTATGGTGAAAATCTTGCACATAAATGATTGAAGCTTTGCACTTACGTTATGAATTTTTACATTTGCAATGCCATTAATGTGTTATTAAATCAATAGAAATTAAGATTTTGCACATTTGTCGTTTTGACATTGGATGAACAATTAGCAGGCGATTGAAATAGTTTTGTATATCATTGCATCCTCAACAATCCTTTCTCGTATATTATCTACTATCTTGCACGCTGACCTTCTGGACAACGCTTCAGAAGGTCATTACTGAGTCAGCTGAGGAAACAATTGGTTTTGTGAAGAACAAAAGACAAGACTGGTTTGATGAAAATAATGATGAAATTATGTGTCTCATCAATGCCAAACGGGAAGCCCATCTATCCTTTCTTCAAGATCCGTCTTCCAGTGTGAAAAAATCACAATTCGTGCAACTTAAGGGGAAATGTCAGGCACAAATCAGGGAAATAAAGAACAACTGGTGGCAGCGAAAAGCTGAAGAACTGCAAAGACTATCTGATGCCCGTGACCTGCGAAACTTCTATGCAGGCATAAAGGAGGTATACGGCCCAATCCGATCATCATCAGGTACATTGAAAACTGCTGACAATTCCGCCATTTTAACAGAACAAGGACAAATTTTGGAGCGTTGGAAGGAACATTTCTCTGCACTTCTAAATCGTGCCTCCAACATTGCCGAGGACTTTCTTCGAAACATCCCTCAGCAGCCTCAACAACCATGGATGGCGGTTCCGCCGACATTCCGAGATTTCACCAAAGCGTTCAATCAACTAAAGCCGAGAAAGGCTCCTGGTCCTGATAACATCCCTCTGGAGTTGTTACAAAGTGGAGGTATGGCCTTGAAGACTCGACTTTTTACACTTATCCTGTTAATTTGGGAAACTCGAGAAGTACCTGACGACTTGAAGAATGCTGCCATCATCACCATCTTCAAGAAAGGCGATCGTAGCGTGTGTGGGAACTACCGTGGTATTTCGCTATTATCCATTGCAGGTAAAGTTCTCGCAAGAATTCTCCTAAACCGGCTCCAAAGTATCTCGGAGAGGATTTTGCCCGAGTCTCAATGTGGTTTCCGAACCTCCAGGGGCACAACAGACATGATATTCTGTGCCAGACAACTCCAGGAAAAGTGCAGAGAGCAACAGGAGCCCCTGTATTTAGTTTTCTATGACCTGGAAAAAGCCTTTGATTCAGTACCAAGACCTGCTATGTGGAAAGTACTAACGCACTTTGGATGTCCAGATCTCTATGTGGAATTAGTTAAAGCTCTTCATGATGGAATGTCTGGGAAGATTCTTCACGGTAACTCTGTATCCGATCCATTTCCAATCACTCATGGTTTGAAACAAGGCTGTGTGCTTGCTCCAACACTCTTTGCATTGTACATGGCTGCCATGATGTATGAATCATCTTCTAACAACCCAGGCATAGAGATTAAGTTTCGCTTCGATGGAGGTCTTTTCAATCTGGCAAGACTTCGTTCACAGAGACATACCCAAGTTACCCGGGTGACAGAACTGCAGTATGCCGATGACACCGCATCTCCTGCTCCGACAGCTGCAGAGCTTCAACAATCGGTCAATCGCTTTAGCACTGTGTGTGATCTCTTTGGTCTCACCATCAGTGCAAAGAAAACAAAGGTGCTTGCACAACCTGCCCCAGGATTACCTCTTCCTGAGTTCAATATCTCCATCTTAGACTCAACACTGGAGCAGGTTGATCATTTTTCATATCTTGGTAGCATCTTGTCTAAACGGTGCACTTGTGAACAGGATGTTGACAAAAGAATTGGGGCTGCCCATGCAGCATTTGGCCGTTTAATGCACAGAGTCTTCATGAATAAAGACCTAAAGATGCATACCAAACTCATGGTGTACAAAGCTGTCGTCATCTCAACGCTACTGTATGGCTGTGAAACTTGGACACTCTATCGCCGTGATATCAAGAAACTTGAGCGTTTCCACCAACAAAAGATGAGATACATCTTGAACATCAAGTGGGAGGACTACGTGACCAACACTGCAGTTCTCGAGAGAGCGCATCTCGATAGCATTGAGACAACTATCATTGCTCATCAACTGAGATGGTTAGGCCATGTTCACCGTATGAGTGATACCAGGCTTCCACGTCAATTCCTTTATGGTGAGCTTTGCTCCGGCACTAGACCTCATGGGGCCCCTTTGAAGCGTTTTAAAGACCAGTTAAAACACATCATGACGACGACTGGTATAGACATCCACTCATGGGAAACATCTGCTGCGAACCGTTTACTGTGGCGGAACACTACATCGATGGCTGTCAACTTCTTTGAGGAAGAACGTCGCAGACATGAAGAGGCCAAACGACAAGCAAGGAAGCTTCGTCAGTTGCAACCCCGGCCTCCCCCGACCATTGAGTGCAATTTATGTGGGCGCATGTTTTATGCCAGGATTGGCCTGTTCAGTCATCAGAAGCACATCCACAAGCTGGTCTGAAAAGCTCTATGCAGGAAGAAGTATGTTTACTCGGAATCGAGTTACAGCCGACGACGATCTACTATCAACATAGAGCCAACAAAAAATTTGTAATCTAAGGTTTATTTTTGGAGTTAGTTCTAAAAGTACGATGTGTATAACCTATATCATTCAATGTGTCGGTTTAATCTTTGCTACAATGGTAAATAAATATGTAGTCTATTATTTTGAAGAAAATGTAGAAGAATATGGTAGGCTACTTGAGAATAATATATATTTTAAATAAGACTGTTATTCTGTAATTTTTTCATTATTATAGTGATATAAAAGACTAATAATAATAATAATATCATATGGCCTCGGGTGCCTGGTGCAAGCTTTGTTAATTGACACCCAGAAGGTAGCTTGTATGTCGAATTTCGTCGTTCCTTTGAACGCTATGAAAGTCAAGGAGGTTAGATATCTAAACTCCTTGACACTACAGCGCTTTCAAGTAGAGAATGGAGGAACTTTGTGTTGGCGGAAAATCGCGAGATTAATTTTGCCATTGAACACGGCCTACTGAATTGAAATGGGTTCTTTAACATTCCAACAATGTATGACATGAGTGTCGTGATTTTTATCGCCTTCAAAAATCACTTACCATGGCCATGGGCGATCCTGCAATCTTGGGGTTGGTAGTCCGACACTATAACCACTCACCGACTGTGGCAAGCATATAAAAGACTGATAAATCATCATCATCCTGCACAGTTTCCAGCCACTGACCGGGTCTGTTTGGAACACAAGCCTCTCCAATGTCATCTGACTTCCCACCATCTCTCAGCCTCCACCCTTGTCCAGTCTTCTCCTCTCTTCTTCACGCTTTCTTCCACCCTCTTCAGCCACCTGTCTCTCAGTCTCTTTCCTTCCCACTTTGTATCCTCCTGGGTATCCTCTTCTCCTCCATTCGTTTCACATGTCTGATAAATATGTATTATTTTTCAGGAATAATATACTGTAGCTTTTGAACTTGATATTCTATTTCATGTTATATCTATTTACATCAAAACTATTGTTAAACTAAGATTTATAAAAATCCTGAAAGTATTCAATAAATATTTTCAAAACAATGGCATTCAATCATTTACAGTATTTTCATTTTAGTCTTTTGCCTTTCAGCATTCCTGCAAGTCTTTGTGATTCCCTACAAGCAATTAGCACTGCAAGATTCTACAGGGACTTTGTTTTATATACGACGGGGATTTTCGCTCGCCCACATTGCGAGCCTGTCTCCCGCCAAGCACTTTGCCGTAATGCGGAGCCCGGCCGGCACTGAGTCATGGAGTATAGGAATTTGTACTCATCTAGTTCACAGCTGGTGCTGAAAATGTTTGCCATTCACTGCTACACATCACTGGCACATATTTAGCACCAGCTGTGAACTAGGTAAGTACCTAGTACAAAATCCTATACTCAATGACTCAGTGCCGGCCGGGCATCGCATTTCAGCAAAGTGCTTGGCGGGAGGCAGGCTCGCAATGTGGGCGAGCGGGCAAGCTAAAATCCCCATCGCATACAAAACAAAGTCCCTGTATTACAATTTTCTCGTTATTGTGGCCTCCTCTGCTTCTAGACCTTGAAATTGCTGAACACCGAGTCTAAACTATGAATTACCGTATACTTTTCAGTTGGTTAACATGCTATTCACCCAATATACTCACTGGCATAAAAAGCGAAACACTACGAATTTCAGACAGATTGATATAAATTGAATGTTGTGACTTTGCAGCACTATAGCAATGTGTCGTGAGCTCATTTGAGAAGATTCTGTGCAAATAATTGATTAACATTGTACATCGTGACAATCATACACCAATATTATCTTTGGACAAGAATAACCACACGCAGCTGTCATAAGGTTTATTGCCGTGAATTCTCGTGCCACATATTTTTTTGGACATAATGGTTTGTCTACAACATTCGTAATCATACAGTGCAACAGGTCGGAGGACAGTACGATGGATTCAAGGTTTAGACATTTCCAAATTCGTGTTTATGCACTATTGTGATTGTCATGATGTTTATCAATTATTGTGTTAATAAGGGTAATTAACTTATGATATATTGCCATATTGTTGTAATATCATAGTACACCTCTCTCATCCAAGGGAAATGTAAGAAAAATGTCTGGAAATAATTCATATTATGTAATCACTACAGGGCCTGTGCGAGAAATTCCGCCTGGATTTACTGTTATGCAGGCTGGATGCGATACAGTTCTGGCAGGGGCTATCGTCTTATTTATTTGTTTAAACACAATTTATAAACAAATAAATATATTTTCAAGAAATGATTTTTTTTTCCTGTACTCTTGAGACGATTTGGAAGATTTTGGTACAAACCTCAACTTCTAACTCTGGTTTAGGAGCTTGAATTTTGTGAAACATACACCTTAGCGTTTTATAAATGATGGTAGCATACTACCATCTCTATGAGACGGGTTATATTATTAAGTAAACTAAGTAGGCTGAGTCTTTGTTTCGTTCAACAGTGCACAAGAATTGAAAGTTCAGCCGAGGCAATTGTTCTCAATCAGTGAGTGTTTCTAAATCTTTTAGAAACACTCTCCATTTCTGTGAAAAAACAATGGAAATAAGATTGGATGATGAACACTCGCTCCACAGTGTAGATATTAAAGATATGTATACAAATATCCCTATTCAACCAACAATAGACATAATTAAACAAAATTTATTGGACAATAGTAGATTATCAAAGGTCGAGGTTGAAGAATTCATAGTCATCCTCAAATTCATCCTAAGCAATAGCCATTTCATGTTTAATAACAAAATTTATGGGCAATAAGAGGGCCTAGTAGTGGGTTCACCACTGTCGGGAATTATCGCCAATATTTACCTGGATCAATTGAAAAAAAGACAGAAATAGAGGGCAAAATACAAGGCATAGAATTCTGGGGGAGATACATGGATGACGTCTTCATTATAGTCAATGATAACATCCAAAAAATATAAAAGATAGTAAACCGGTTAAATAATATGTACCGGTATAATATAAAATTCACTGTAGAGTCCGCTATCAACAACAAAATAGATTTTCTAGACACAATGGTCACTAAAAGGATAATAGATTACACTACCAGATTTTCAGAAAGCCGACACAAACCTACACTGCAATAAGATATGATTCGAATCACCCTGGCTGCCACAAAAGGGCAACTTTCACAAGCCTCATCATAGAGCTTTAAATTTGCGCTTTCCAAACAGGACTACATAAAAGAGATCAAAGTCATATATTACCCTTTCACGAATTGTTTGCCGGTGGTCGAGATGGGAAGTATGCTTTGTTTACTTGTGTCACACTGTCGGCTTGCTTGGTCGACAGATAAAGTTGCACGAGTAGGATATGACTTGGCTCCAGTAGCCTCAGTCATCGTTGAACTGTCCATGGTGACATGAGCTCCTGTGATGCTTATCTGACGCAATGCTGCGTGACTTATGTACAGACTGCACTCTGTCTCATCGCTGTGTGCTCCGCTTCACCGAGCGGGGCTCCTGGTACAATAAACAACAAATGCTGGCGCAGCCATGTTCAGGGGCTATCAAATCTTGAATGGGTAATATCAATGGTTTCAGGCTTCAATACGTAAACAGTATAATCAATAAAATAAAAAATAAATCAATTACATATCTCAAACCAGAACAGAAAGAACAACCAACATATGCAGTGTTCACGTATTTCAACTATTTCACTAACAGAATTACCAACATCTTCAAGAAACATAAAATGAAATTAGCCTACAGAACTGCTAACACCAACCAAAATCTGTTTTCTTTAAATTCAAATAGCATTAATAGTAAAGACAAATTCAGTAAATCAGGTAACTTATCTACAGATTAAATTTTAACGATTGTAAAGCCAATTATATTGGTCAAACCGGAAGGAATTTCACTACAAGATTTCGTGAACACTTAAACGTCATTAAATACAATAATTTTTTAGCCATGGCCATCCATATGGAGGAAATGGGCCCTAGTTTCACATAGATAATAAATAACCTTCGCTTATTCGACATTGTTCTCTTACTGAATTGCATCCTGGTTGTGAGGATACTACGACTCTAGATGTGAGTAAGTGGTGTGCACAAGTTCAGCTGTTTGAACTAACTGACCCTAATATTATTGATTTCGTGAATGCTAATGGAAATGAGGATGTTGAAGAAGAAGAAGGAGGAGGAGGTATTGCAGAAAAAAAAAGGATAAAACAATTTATCACAGTTGAGGATTAAGCGCATTGGATATGGCATTAACGTACGTAGAGCAACAGCCAGAGGCAAGCGCAATGGAGGTGTTGATTTGTCGTCGATGACAAGATCTCACAGCAAGAAAACGTGAATCAGCAGGCCCGCAGACATTGTTGACAAGTTTCTTTTCTTATGGCATTTGGAACGTTCTTGTTCAATACTGCACGTACAATATTGAATTGATAATTCAGTAAATAGAGTACCGTAAAACATGTCATTGTTTCAGTAATTCAGGATAGCCTACCTATTTGTTTTAGTTCATTTTCAAAGTAATTCTGTATTATCCAACATTTTTGGTGATCCGAAGTACTCCAGGTCCAGTTTAGGTCGGATAATCGAGACACTACCGTACTAGTAAAGGCACCTTAATGAACATTCTTGTATCCACAGAAATAAATACAGCCCAAAAAATTTCGGATCCCGTAAACCTCAATGAAATTTGTTTCGATACTAATATTTTATTTGACACTCTGACCATTAAAAAAAAAAACGATAAAAAATAACAATAAACCTCCATAAACACTGATTATCACCAATTTGTTCCCTCAACCCCCACTCCCCATGTCCTTCATGACTTTTGTACACCCGATAACATGTCCCCCTCCCTCATACACCCCTCTCCGCATGGCCCTCCCCTTCAACTCTACAGCTGATACCCATCAATGCTTGCTCCCACATGGATGGTAGTGTACAGCCCGGGGGGCAATACCCCCCGAGAGCCACCCCCCATCTTTTACCAAAAACCACCCCAACTGGCAACACCATAAGACCAGGACATTATCTATACACAGCAAGCGGCGGCCACCTAAGTCTAGGAGGTTAGCCAACTGCTTGCAAAACATACTCAAACATTTACACTTACAACTATCTGGGGCAGCTACATTTACGCAGTGCTGACCAAGCAGCGCCGGAAGGTATAAGAATGGAGTCCAGACTGGAGCCATTATCTGTTCTACAGTGTTCTTCGCCAGCGGCCCGGCCAGACGTCCGTTCATCATCAGGTGAGATTCAGCTCGTGCTCAGACTCCTTTAATTCTTGTAAAACACCTACCCCAAACTTGTACACACAAATTGTATTTTATACTTGTCTAAATTCCCCAAGAGGGACATACCAATCTACATCTACTGACCAATAAATACATGGTCAGTGAGCTACACTTGCATTACTAATTACACTCCACTTCACATCCTCATACCCCACCTGACCTTCGTCACAATTGCCCGTGACCGTGGTAGCCAGTAATTGCTTTGTCAGACTCCATTGTACTCACAGCACGCGACTCGACTGCTTAGCGTCGAGCCGCTGACTTAGCACGTCTATTGAATTACTCATTCCGCTCAGCTGGCAGGCCAGTATAGTAGCCTGCATTTAGAGATCCATCCCCTAGTAGATACTTGCATCTTTGCAGGGACACCCCCAAGAGATTAAACACTTAACACCAACACACTACACTAGTAAGCTCTCCTAGCTACGGGAAGCTACTCTCACCCAGGAACCGTCTTCCAAATTAGCACAGTGACACAAGCGCGTTTTATCCCAACTACCCCCAACCAAGGGATTAAAACAGTAGTATAGCACAACATTCCGACTAGACTGTCTCGTGCTAAAGTTTTATCACCACATGCGTCAGAAATTATACGTAAGTTCAACCTCACATAGCTTTATCTATAATATTTCCTTTATTAATATAACGACTAGTAATTAACAGGTAACCAAAACTTGTCAGTTTTTTCACCCACTCACTACACATTTTAAATATTTTTTTTTTCCTCCCATTTCTTTACAGCTGGTTACAGAGGTTCATCCCATTACCTGAAAGATGAATGCACTAATGCATTTGGTACTCGATGGTGTAATTCCATTCTGATGGTTGCTTTCAACAAGTTAAAACACAACAGCTTCATTGGCATTGTTTATACAACATTGGTGATGTATTGAATATTCCTAAATATTTCTTCACATTTTAATACATTCTGACGGAAGCCGGATCGCACAAGATATGTATTACATCAACAGATCCTAGATAGCCCCCCCCCCCCCCCCCCGTTTGTTTCAACAACTTAAGTGATCACAAAAATAGCGAGTGTTTTTTGTTTCCCTCTGGACAACCATATTTTTACAGAACAATGAACATTATTTATATAGCATGATCTAAAAAATATCTAAAATTCTATGAGTCACAAAACGCTCAGTTATCGCACTCGAGTTTCCTACAGTGTGTTCAATAATGTTCACACATTCCATACTGTATCTATCATGCACCGTGTTGCTCATCATCTCATCACCCCCATCATCCCATTGGTTTTTTTTAAGTGTTCAAATTGCCAATGTTCTGATGTCTTTTGTTCACACTGTACTAGTATCTAATGTAGGGTGCCAATAGTGATAGGCCCCGAAACACGTCCCAACAGACTATACAGGATGTTACAAAAATATACGGCACAAAATGCAGGTCACATTCCTCACACTTAGACGAAGAAATAATGTTATATAAAAATGGGTCCGGAAAGCTTTGTTTCCATTAAACACCTCATTGTCTCCAACTCATTAATCATGGGAACACACATGAACGGAACGTACCACATGCAGCTCTTTCTCACAGGAGATGTTCAGGAACTCGTGTAGAGTCCGTTGCCCACTGCCATTAAAATCCTAAGGCTAATATAAACACCCCTGGTTTTTGTCACGCACAGTGGGGCTAGTCACGCATCAATAATCTTTATCCATACCAATTGTTTTACCTAGCAGTACAATCAGTAATTTGAATTGATGTTGGCAGCAAACATGGCGATGTGCTATTTGATAAGTTTATTACTTGCAAGTTAATGTTGACAATTTCCTTATTTTGAAAGTGTGAACGTGGTGTTTGTTAATGGCAGTTGGCTTTAATAACATGGCACAGTAAGTACAAACCATTTTCAGAGTGCTACTAAGAGAAATAACGCACTTTTGAAACAGGCATCGGACACTACACGAGAACCGATGTTCAATATGCATCAATCCGTCGTCGTAATGAATCTCTGATGCGCTGATGTATCCTGGAGTATTGCGTATGGTTTCGCAGCCTTCCATAATACGGGCACGCAGACTCTGAACATCTTGTACAGGGGTTCGATACACAAGAGCTTTCAAATGCCCCCACAAATAAAAGTCCAATGGGTTTAGGTCCGGAGAGCGTGGAGGCCAGGCAATTGGTCCACCTCTACCTATACATCTGTCACCGAATCTGTTATTTAGAAGCTGACGGACATTAACACTAAAATGAGGTGGTGCTCCATTGTTCATGAAGTACATGTTTTGTCGCACAGCTAGAGTCACATCTGCTAACAGACCAGGCAGAACTTCCTCTAAAAAAATATGGTAACTGTGTCCGTTGAGCCTGGGTAGAAGAACATGAGGCCCTACCAAACAGTCACCAACAATGCCAGCCCAAACATTGACAGAAAATCTTTGTTGATGACTTGCTTCAACAGTTGAGTGAGGATTGACGTCAGCCCATACATGCCGATTGTCAAAATTTACAATCTGATCTAGTTGAAATGACACCTCATCTGTGAACAGTACCATTGCACTAAAATTAGGGTTGACTGTAGAATAAACCATTTGCAGAGGAGTACCCGTGCAGGCAAATCAGCTGCTGATAGTGCCTGCACACTGCACACACTGTAAATGGTATGGATAGAGCTGGTCCTCGTGTAACACTAGCCAGACAGACAGTCATGTGGTCAACATTCATTGTTGCAGCTAATTGTCTTGAACTGTCACTAGGGTCGTCTTCAAATTCATGAAGAATTGCCGCCTCCCACTGCGGTGTCCTCGTCCTTTTAGGCCTATCTCGGTCGCATCGGGCTGAAATGCGCCATGTTCCCTCAGATGAC
This sequence comes from Meconema thalassinum, assembly GCA_946902985.2. Lineage (NCBI taxonomy): Eukaryota > Metazoa > Arthropoda > Insecta > Orthoptera > Tettigoniidae > Meconema > Meconema thalassinum. Next base: position 931,055,960 of record OX336388.2, on the reverse strand, counting down.
GATGATCAATGGCTTCGAACGTTTTCCTGTCTGGGCACCTTTGAGCAGCAGGTGTGAGTAGGCTAGATAAGTTTTATTGTCCGCACATTAAAGCATCAAACGACTCAAAAGCAATTCCTTTTTTTTTACTAAAATCTTTCAAATATACACCTAACCACATGGAATAGCTGATTTATAAAATGGAGCAAATTTATTAATTTGTTTCTTCATCAATTATCAAGTTTCATTCATCTTCATCCATTCCATCTCTCATCCCGACGCGCAGGTCGCCCACGGGCGTCGACTAGAAAGACCTGCACTCGGCCTCGCAGGAGGCTACACGACAAAAAAAAAAAAAAAATCAATAGCCTCCTCCGGTATATCCTTGCTTGTACCAGCAGCAGGTTGCGATTGATTGTCCACCACAACAAAATCAAAAGCACCTGACCGTTGGTACAAGTACACGGTCAGATCTGAAGGCAGTGAGCTTTCTCCATGCTGTAAAGCTCCAAATCCATCTTATATCGTTCTCTTTCGGCAATGGCTATCTTCAGGTCCAGCAACTACATCTATTTTTTTTTTTTATCATTTCAAATGATCTTGTCGACTTTGTCGTTATGCTTGGGTCCAATGATATGCGTTACGGAGACGGAAGTGACGTCATGCAGCCGCGCGGGAACTGAGTGCGTGACGTCATGCAGCCACGCGGGAAGCAGAAGCTAATGGTTATTGGAGTCTGTTGAAAGAGTCCTGCGGCGTCGAGCGACCTGTGGCTTTGAGCGAAGCGAACACAAGAATACAGGGTGACTTCTAAAGAGATATACAAGATGCCATATAAGAATACAGGGTGCCTCCTAAAGAGGTGTGCGGGATGTCAGAGCAAAATACAGTACAAGATGCCAGATAAGAATACAAGGTGACTCAGAATCAATTTAGAGAATCAGAATCAATTTATTTGGCGTTAAACACAAGTGCAATAGCCATCGTCAGGTTAATAATACAAAACAATAAAATCAAACAATCCTACATTACTTAGCCTACTTATAACAGTATATACAAACAGCTTATTATCGTTATAACAAAATGTAACCTACTTCTATTGTACTAAGTATTACACCAATCTGCTTCCATACATTCTTCCAGTAAATACCATGGATTCACCAGCAACCACTTTTGCAGCTGTTTCTTCAAGATTTTGGTTGGTAGTTGTTGGAAAGAAAAACTCAGTTTGTTAAAAAATTTTATGCCAAGAATTTCATGACTGTTCTGTGTTTTTGAAATCCGACACCATGGTACCTCTATCTGGTGTGAGTTGCTTGTACTGTATGAGTGAACTGTTACCCGTCTGCCTGGCAATTCATGTGGATGTTTATTTTTCATATACATGAGGATATTTAAAACAAAAAGATTTATAACTGTTAGTTTGGAAGATTCAATAAATAAAGGTCTACAGGGTGTGTTAGGAGGAGCATTTGCAATAATACGGATTGCCTTTTTCTGTAATTTTAAGATATTTACAATGTATGCACTATTTCCAAAAAATATTAATCCATAACTAAAGAGACTTTGAAAGAAAGCAAAATAGGCTGTGTGTAAATATGTCGTAGGAACCTCATTTTTTAAATGACGGAGTAGATACACCACCCTTGCAAGTTTATTCGAAAGGTTATGAATGTGAGGTTCCCATGTTAATTTTGAGTCAAAATTCATTCCTAGTAGCTTAGCTTCTTTTATATCATTACTTATGTTTTTAAGACTAAATATTAAATTTTGAGTTTTAGTTTCATTTAAGTGGAATCCATTCTCACTGAACCATTTCCTAGCTTCTAACAAGCACTGACTTGATAAATTTTGTAATTCACTTATACATTTGCTAGAACCAAAAATGTAGAGTCATCTGCATAAAGAATTGTTTTTCCAGAAACATTTACTGCTAATTCATTCATCATAACGTCAAAAAGAAATGGACCCAGAACCGAGCCTTGGGGAACACCATACCTAACTTCTAACACATGAGATTTCCTATCCCCATTCTCTACAAACTGTACTCGGTTTGTTAGATATGATTTAAAGACTTCATACTCTGATCCTTTAATTCCGTACAGTGCTAACTTTTGCAGAAGTATATCATGTGACACACAATCGAAGGCCTTGGATAGATCACACAGGAGTGCATCTACTGAGCTCTCTTTTTCAAAATGGTGCATTATGTGACAAACAAAATCATCCAGTGCACTAATTGTAGATTTTCCCGGAAGGAACCCAAACTGAGTTGGTGATAGAAGGTTGTTGGGTTGATGAAAAATTCATAAATTTGACCAACTATAACATATTCAAAGACTTTTGACAGGATGGTTACTACAGACACAGGCCTGTAACTATCAGGTTTAGTCTTATCCCCTTTTTTTATACTGGAACAACCCTCGTAATTTTTAACTGAGCTGGGAAATAGCCTACGCTAAGGCACTCGTTTATGCAGTGCGTCAAAGGAATTAAAATGCTGTCAATAATAGCCTTTAAAATGTTGTTGGTGAACCCATAACAATCCTTACTATTGGAAGGTTTCATATTTCTTACAATTTTCTTTACCTCACTACTGTTTACCTTTCTCCATTTAAAAGTATTATTTGATAAACTCGGAACTATTTTTTCTACTCTTTCATTTGCTGCTGTAGGCAGCTGTGAGGCAGGTGAGAAAATCCTTTCGACAGACTCAATAAAATGTTTATTCAGAACCTCAGAACTGATTTCTATTGTGGAACATTTATTTGCGACTCTAACATTGTTAATTACACTCCAAGCTGCTTTACAGGGGTTATTTGAATTTTCTATGAATCTGACATTTGCTTCAAGAGGTGTACAAAATGGCAGAGAAGAATACAGGGTGACTCCTAAAGAGGTGCACAAGACGTCAGACAAGAATACAGGGTGTCTCTTAAAGAGGTGTGCAGGATGTCAGAGCAAAATACAGTACAAGATGCCAGATAAGAATATAGGGTGACTCATAAAGAGATATACAAGATGCCAGATGAGAATACAAGGTGACTCTTAAAGAGGTGTACAAGATGGCAGAAAAGAATACAGGGTGACCCCTAAAGAGGTGCACAAGATGTCTGACAAGATTACAGGGTGACTCCTAAAGAGGTGTACAAGATGTCACACAAGAATACAGGGTGACTCCTAAAGAGATATACAAGATGCCAGATAAGAATACAAGGTGACTCTTAAACAGGTGTACAAGAAGCCAGAGAAGAATACAGGGTGACTCCAAAAGAGGTGCACAAGATGTCAGACAAGAATACAGGGTGACTCCTAAAGAGGTGTACAAGATGTCACACAAGAATACAGGGTGACTTCTAAAGAGATATACAAGATGCCAGATAAGAATACAGGGTGCCTCCTAAAGAGGAATGCAGGATGTCAGAGCAAATTACTGGGTGACACTTAACGAGGTGCCCGCGCGGGAAGCCTAAGTTAGTGGGTAATGGCGTCTGTTGAAAGAGCCCTCCTGAGCCTTTCTAACATGTGTAGCATTTGTAGCATGCGTCATTTGAAATGATATATAACGTCTAGTCTTTCAGACTGACTGTAATTTTTTGGGGGGGCTTTTATACCCTGAAGATCAGCCTTTTCCTTCTTCCTGCGGCTTCTCCCTGCAGGCGCAGACTGTCTGCTCGTCCCAGGAGCTTGAGGCACCGGAGGGGACACACTTCAGGCACCTCCTGATCCACTGGAAGATGGATTACATCCTCATTGGTACCAGATGGTTCCGGTATAGGGAAACCATCTAGTACGGAGAGTCGGTTCCAATTATTTCCAGGATCAGCAGGTCAGATTCATCATAGATAAACCTTTTCCCTCCTCCAGTACCAGTTTGTGGCCTGTTGTCCCTCTTTTCCTGGAGGGCAGAAAAAAGTATTTAATTACATTAGGCTTATGAAACAACATTTCACAAATTCTAGCTTTCCAGAAAAAAGTACAAAATAGGCCTATGGTGATTATTAGGATACAATGCCAAAATACAACACACTGTCCATAATGCCTTAAGGGAGAGTGTGTACACAAGTTTTCAAAACAACTAAGTTAATTAATTTCTAGGCCTATATGATTAAAAAAAATCATTAGCACTAGCCTACTAGGCCTGCTAGTGAATTATATAGGCCAGCTTCATAATGCTTCCTATAGACCTACTCCTAATCTCATACATAAATAGAAAGCATCAAAATCTCCATCTAACATTATTGAAAAACTATTTTATACAAATTTTCAAATCAGTGGTGGGTCTCTCTTTGTCAACTCACAGTGATGATATTCATAATGAAGTAGCTTAATTTAATAATTATGGTAATGGGAATAATATTCAAATGACAATAAAACAAAAATCTTAAGAATTGTACTTACAATCGTTCTCGTCCTCCAATTTTGCCACATGGTGTCCCGAAGGTATCGCCAATCGCGACTATAAATTCCAATAGCCGTGGCTTTTTCCGCGATTTACTTCCATTTCAAAGATTTCCCTTCGTGAGTTAAAACGTTTGAAAACTTTCCAAATAGGATTTCCTTCTCGTCCTTTATTAGCGCCAAAATTCTCATTTTCTGTTCCAAGTCGGCAACGAGCTAAGGAAACAACAAACGAGGAAGTAACAAGGAAACAGCACAATGGCACGACAGGAAAGATTTCTTCATCAAAGCGATAGTGCCGTGCCGTGCCAAAAAAAAAAAATCTAAACATGTGCTCTTAGTGAGAGTGCGAAATTTATCCAGTATGTATCATATTTTAAATATTTAATTGTTCCCTTGATCGTAGACATTTCATAATATATTATTTACTACCAAAAAAGTGCCGTGGACGAAACAAACATTACTTGTGCATCGGAGCGGCACGGTTTCAAGTCGTTCCTGAATTGTAGTTTATATGGTGAAGTTACGCAAAACAGTGGAGGAAGAAATAGAAGAAGAACCAGACATTACTATGGCAGAAGTGGAATGGACAGTTAGGAAGATGAAGATGGGGAAAGCTGTGGGAATCGACGAAGTGGCAAGAGAAATGATCAAGGCGGCAGGACCAGTGTTACTGCAGTAGACATACAGACTTCTCAGGAGTGTGTGGCGAGAGAAGAAAGTACCTGAAGCCTGGAAAAAGGGAATAATATTACCAATATTCAAGAAAGGAGACAGGAAGGTGTGTGGTAACTACCGAGGAATCACCATCATCTCGCATGTTGCCAAAGTAATGGAAAGAATCCTAGAAAAAAGAATTAGAGTAAAGGTAGAATGCCAAATAGAGGAGGAGTAGTTTGGATTTAGAGGGGGCAGGTCAACAGTGGATCACATTTTCATTCTGAGACAGAACATTGAAAAGAGCTGGGAATATGGGAAGGATATGGTAATGACTTTCATTGATCTAGAAAAGGCCTATGATAGCATCCCTAGAACAAAAGTTTGGGAAAGCTTATCAAATAGGGGGATGGGCAAGGAACTGAGAGACATGATAAAAGGAATGTGCATGGAGTGCTACAGTAGTGTGAAGACTAGAGTCGGGACATCAGAATGGTTTAAAATTGACACTGGACTAAAGCAAGGAAGTGTGTTGTCACATTACTGTTCGTAATGGTGATGGATGACATCATGAAGGCAGCAATGAAAGAATATAGTAGGGCAAAGATGAAGGTAATGTTGTTTGCAGACGATGTTGTGATCTGTGGCGAGGATGAGATGGAGGTACAAGAAAAGTTAGACGTAATAAATGAAAAGATTGAGCAATGGGGATTGAAGATAAATGTGGAGAAGAGTAAACCAGTGGTGATGACTAGAGATAAGAAAGAAGGAAAAGGAGTAATCAAAGTAGGAGATAAGGAATTGGAAATGGTGAAACACTTCAAATAGGCTACTTGGGAAGTGAACTGACTGAAGATGGAAGACTAGATTTGGAAATTAGCAGAAGAATACAACTCGGGAGTGCTTTCTACCAACAGGTACGGGGACTAGTATGGAACAAGGATATACCAATTAAGGCTAAAGAAGTTATGTACAAAGCATATTATGCTCCTATAATGACATATGCAGCAGAAACTTGGACAATGACTAAGAGGGATGAGAGCAGGGTACAAGCAGCTGAGATGAGATTCCTGAGAAGTATGGCCCAGAAAACGAGGAGGGACAGAGTGAGAAATGAAGATATATGGAAAGAACTGGGAGTACAGAAACTCAATGACAAACTGGAGCAAAGCAGATTGAGATGGTTTGGACATGTCAAAAGGATGAATAAAGTAAGGCTACCAAGACGAGCACTGGAACGACGGATGACAGTGAAGAGAGGACGAGAAAGACCAAGAATGTGTTGGATGGACTCGGTGGAGAATAGTATTAAAAAACGGAACCTGGATTGGAACACTGTGTCGGAAGAGGAATGGTGGAACGACAGAATAAAGTGGAGAGGAACCATATTTGCCCCCACCCAGTGTCAACTGGAAAAGGGGAAATGATGATGATGATGGTGATTGTCAAGAAAGATAAATGGCTGACTTTTTATGTATTTTTAGAAGCTGTAATGATTAGTGATCGGATTTTTAGGTGGTAAAAATCAGGAAAATATTTATTTTTTATGCATTGAAAATACCTGAAATATGTGACAAAAAAGTAACAATATTTAATTATAATTTAGTTTATTAAAGTGAATATAAACAATATGCAGTACTCACAAATGCTATGCCTCACTGACTTCTGGAGAATTACAATACACAATGAGCTACATCTTCAGGTTGTCCATCAGGAATGACCAACGATTATCGCGAAACACTTCTTATGAAGGCGCGAAACTTAGGCAATATGTTTCTTGCTCTTGAGATGTTGTGTAACTTGAAATCGCTGTTCAGCCTTGATTGCTTTCCCACATGGTTGACAGAACAGAACGCCCCCATCAGAAGTAAAATTATCTTTCAATTCCGCAACATTCTGCTGCAGACGATAACTTGTACTGTAGTTGCTTTTACTTTAGGCATCGTAAAACTGCCCTACATTTCACAGTACCAGAAATGAACTGCATGTGAGTGACACTGGTTCCTGGTAGCTTGGTGGAGGGGGGAGGTCTAGCATGTGGTGCAATATGACTATGGACAAGGAAATCCCCGGCTTCCACAGTGAGTGGCACGGAGCGACAAGTTAAGAATAACACAGTTGCAAGCTCACATAAGCTCTGCAAGAAGATTAGATAGCTCACAGGTCCTTCCCCGTTGAAGTAACACAGAACAAAATTCTGTAAACTGAAAGATCTAGCACACCGTACTGATTAAAAAATGTTAAATAATATGTCTTTTTATGTGCTAATAAGTGAAAAGCAGGAATTTATGTATTTATAGAAAAATGCTTAAAATATGTATTTACATTAAAAAAAAATATTTGTTTTCCTAAAAATCTGAGCCCTAGTAATGATAATCACATTAATGTTTTAATAATCCTTCCTTTAATAATCGCGCGTTCAACATTTTCAAGACCGTTCGTGTAAATCGATATTGGACATTATCGATTCGCGGAACTATCGAAGTGTACATATCCTCGACAGGTGGATTCAGGGTGGATTTGATAAATTGTCAAGGTTAATACCGGCCTTTGTGACAGGCGTAAAGTTTACAATATTTCTCCTGTCACACACTGACATATTGTCAGATAGAAGTGTCGCGACATATTGACAATTATGTCAAATTGTCACAATTGTCGGACACGTCGAGTTTTATGAAATAGGGCTCTGGCTGTTCCACTCCTTGCAACAATAATAATGCAATGTTCGATAATTCTCGAAACAAAACACACGAAGGGTTCTTAACCAAATTAGTCATCATATTACTACGACTAACAGCTCATCCATTTACTAAATAAAAGATGTATTATTTATACTGATTTTAAATAAGTTATATTTTGTATTAGTGGCAAATATTTAATCTTGTGATAATGCAGATATTTGGCTATTTCTTGTGAGTTTTATAGTGGCATTTCATGTACTTGTGTTGGCTACGAAAACTAAAACACTTTCGCCAACTCAGAGTAGGCTATCTCACTGTTGGATATAAAGGGCATTTGGTTATTTTCAAGGTCACCATTATTTCCATGGCAGTTAAATCATTTAATTGCAGAATAAATTGTTCATCAGTTGAATTTAGTAAGCCAAAAAGAGAGTACGCTAAAGCTAAACATCAACGATAAACAGTTTCAGATCTTGAACTCTGATTCAATATTGCTGCTAATTTCTTGAAGTTGGCTGTTCTAATTTGCAAACTCGAAAACTAACAATCGATTACTTCATAAACGCGGGAAGTAATGAACCTACACGTGAGAGATTTGTCATATTTTGTGATTCTGTAATTTTTCATGTTTACGTGTCTTTTGTAGTCAAGGAAAGTAAGTATAATAAGTATATTATCATGTTCTTTTAGAATTTTATAATAAAGATAAATTTCAGCTATCCCATTTCCAAAAGCGTGTTGTTAAAGCAGTCAGTGCTGTTATAAAAGATACCGTACTGCTAATGGGACGTTTAAATTCATACTATCACGCTAATATTTAAGTAATATGTTCAGCTTTGTAGCACATTCATGTAATATGATAACTCACATCAGCGAATTGGTATAACATACCTGTGACAAGCAGTAAATGTGCATAATGGGATGGTGGTCAGCTGGTTGGTAGTGACTTAAAAAAAATCTATATTAGTGCTGCTTTCTTGCATCCAGGTCACCGATTTGTAACGAGACTTCGTTTTTTAAGGTTTTTAGCTCTATTACATGAATGTAATGTTTTTGAATGCATCAACCAATTTTCATAAATACCGAACCACCAAAAATTACCCAACACCTGCAGTAGGCCTAAAGTGAAAATATTGCCCCGAAGTACAATTTATGCAAGGGTTATTTATTTTTATAGTAGAACATGAAATTAACCATTGAGTAATTTGGTGTCACAGTCAGCTGGCATTCGAGGGTGCGCAAATGTGAGGGAGCAGCGTCAGTAGATTTACTGGCACGTTAAAGATCCCCTCGGTGCAAAATTCCGGCACCCGGCGTCTCTGAAAGCCGGAGTAGTTGAAAGGGATATAAAGCCCATAACATTGAGTAATTTGAATAAATGCCAGACTTGGTGGCTGCTGAGTTGGTTCTGTTGGTCCTTTGTAGTGCCGTTTACAGCACTGTAACTGAAAGGAGGGTAGCCTACTTGATCCTTCTGAAACATGGTTGCTTCTTGATGTGTGGTCCATTCCCCTGAGTTTTTTAGTATCAAAGAATGAGAGATCATTGCACAATAACATTTTATAAAGTACTGAAATTAGCCAAAATACCTTTTCAAATGATGAAAAAATAAATCAGGAAATGATGTGGTAATAAACGTTGACTCCTCCACTGACCATAACCCACTGACCATCCCCATTTTAGATCACAACTTATGTAATCTGGAATAATTACTTCCATTTTATTGGTCCGTATTGACGACTTATATAGTAAAATTGCAGCCTTGTCTGCCACTAATGCTTGGGCCAAGCTCTATGAACCTGCGGAGTGACGGGAAAGAGCAGGGAAGGGTCGGGCGAGAAGAGAAGGATCTGTCAACAGCCCACCGTGATATAGCCTATGGTATTCCTTTCTATTCCAATACTGCTAACATTGGGCCGTTGCTCAAACCACTGTGGTGTTAGGAATGAGTGAGTGAGTCACCGACCAATGTATTTGATTCTGTACTATGCACGGACCGAGAAACCTCATCACTCGTCAACACCACTACTCGTAGTCCGCGATGCACATTCCTCTCAGGTTCACGCAGCTTAGACCCGAGCAGTATCTGTGTCAAATACAGTATTGCCAACCCTGCACTTACTGTAAAATTTGATAAATCCAGACCAATGGCTTTTGCCTAGACCATTAATTTTTGTCTAGACCAATAATTGTTAGGGGTCGGCGTCAGATACACCTTTTGTCACGCACAATGGGGTAGCCTTCCACCAAAAATCTTTAGTTAGTTGTATTTTGTATCCCACATGTTGGCAACAATGTGTGTGCCTTGTTGACGGTTGAATTTTCTATCACAATCTAGCCTACTCCCTCAGGCTTAAAAGAGGAATAATCCTAGGCCTATATTGCTTATGAAATATTCAGACAAGTTTTGCACTTCAACTCTAGAAAGATTTACTCGCATGCTTTCAACTAAATACCGTTTGTAGTTACATCAGTGCTCGCTATTATTGTTACTATTTTTACGTACGAGTTATAGTACCGGTACTGTCGATAAGCTTGTTAATTCATCGTGGTGACATAATTAAAATTTCTCAAGTCTGTTTAATGTCTCAGCTATGCCGTAACTTCTGTTTTGTACTTGTTTCGACTAGTCTAATTAACAAGCATGTTCCTATTTTTTGGGATTGTCTTTGAACTGTCTTTGTTATGAAACCGGAGTTTTGACTTTACAAGAGTTGTTAATCAAGAATGTTTTGTAGATTGTTTTCAGGAAAAATGGGTGACTTTCCAGATCCAGATGAGGAGTTTGAACTCATGTATGGGGAGGAGCTGGAGATGATGAAGCAAATGGAAGGTAATTTAATTCTTTCAGTAATAATAATAATAATAATAATATCGTATGGCCTCGGGTGCCTGGTGCAAGCTTTGTTAATTGACACCCAGAGGGTAGCTTGCATGTCGAATTTCGTCGTTCCTTTGAACGCTACGAAAGTCAGGGAGGTTAGATATCTAAACTCCTTGACACTACAGCGCTTTCAAGTAGAAAATGGAGGAACTTTGTGTTGGCATAAAATCCCGAGATTAATTTTGCCATTGAACACGGCCTACTGAATTCAAATGGGTTCTTTAACATGCCAACAACGTATGACATGAGTATCGTGATTTTTGTCGCCTTCAAAAATCACTTACCATGGCCATGGGCGAACCTGCAATCTTGGGGTTGGTAGTCCGACACTATAACCACTCACCCACCCTGGCAAGCTAATGCTTTCAGTGTCTTTTCTAGAATAGCCTACTTCTAATTTCACAATCTCCTTTGAATTTCATTGGCTATAATGAAATAGCTGAGTTCTATCTAATATTCTGTGATTGTAAAATTAGAATCCGTGCTGTTGTGCGATTAACTGGATTCCTGTGTCAATGGCTGTTGAACATGCAGGGGATGGCTAGATTGTTAATCTTCAGCTGAGACAACCATCTTCAAACTTCAAACTGACAAAATGGTCCATCTATAGGCCCATAGTTATAAATTGAAACTTTAGAGAAGAAAAGTTAAACCTATTATAAATGCAATCAATATAAGAAATTTAATTTACCGTGATCTTGCTCAGGGATAAACGTCGAATACTTACTGAGAAGAATTTAACTGAATTAACGATTCAAACTTGAAGGGAATAAAACACAAACAAAAAGCTATTCGTAAAGCGAACACGTCTATGTTGAAAGTGAATGTCGATTGCTACAGAAAATATCGGGGTATATTTCTACCTCCATATTTTTAAGGTTTGCAGACGATGTTATCATTTGAACCACAGCACGTAACAGCCCAAATCAGCAAATGCTTCTTGAACACAGAATGAACCAGGCACTTATAAAACTCAAAAAACTGGACTGAAAACAATAATATGGAAATCAATACTTTCAAAACAGTAGGCCTATACCAGTTTTTCTCCCTGAGACACCACAATCCAACTTTTAGTCTCAAATTCAGTAATCAAGACCTTTCAAAAAGTGAAAGTACAAAATACCTAGGTATCATCATGGACAACAAGCTGAACTGGACCAAACACATAAAACATGTGGAGGATAAGGTAAGCAAACGGATGAAATTACTGAAGAGACTAGCAGGAGCTACTTGGGGGAGCACTCAAGACACACTCAACAAAACCTACAATACTTACATCAAACCTATCATAAAATATGGCAGTGAAGTACTCTCTACAGCATCCCAGTCAAACATTGATCGCCTCGAGAGGTGTCAGAATAATGCCCTACGAATCATAACAGGTGCAATAAAAACCACACCTATAACCGCCTTGCAATTATATACCCACAACTTACCAATAGAAGAAGAGATGAAACATCAAACAGCCAATGCATATCTCAGTATACAAAGACTACCTCAAATGACATGGATCAAAAAACCAGTTTCTAGCCCCAATCTTAAAACACAAGAAGATCCCTTAAGTCTCACCAAAGAATATATCAATAAGAGCAATCTGCAAATAAAACTTGAACCACTCTGTATGCCAGTCAACCCCATTGAATATATACAAGTGACTACAGATCTTACTTTGTTAGAAGAGGTCTGCAAGAAAGACTCTTCACCACAAGATCTAAAACAACTGGCCTTCTGTACAATAGAAGAAAGATATCCATGTAATCAATGGCTAAAAATATTTACAGATGGCTCACAAGACAAAGAAAATAGAACTGGAGCAGGAATACATTCATCTCTCTTCTCACTCTACTTCCCATTAGGCCAAAACAAAACAAACTTTGATGCTGAGATAAGAGCAATTTCACATGCACTCCATCAGTTATTAGGCAGAAACATTGATTATCAAAAATGTGTTATCATTACAGATTCAAAAGCAGCCATCCAAGCCATCTCGTCAAATTATAAGCCTCAAAATAAAGAACTGAAAGACATTTTTTGTATGATAAAAACCCTTCAAAGACTCCTCAAACAGATCTCATTTCAGTGGATCCCTTCTCATGTTGGAATAGCAGGAAATGAAGAGGCAGACAGATTAGCAAAAAAAAAGGTACCACACTACAACAACCTGTCAGTCAGACTGATTTTATGTCAGCAAAAAGGATCTTGAAAAATACTATCAAAAACAGGTATGAAGAAATGGCAAAGAAAACAGCAGAAACCAAATTATGGAAAGACATTGATGCTAAATGGGATCAATACAAACTAACACCAAGAAGAGAAGCTGTAGCCTTCTTCAGACTTAGCACTGGCCACGACTGCCTTGCAGCTCATCTGAAACGAATCAACATCCTGAGATCTGAAGAATGCACACTTTGTCTCGAACCTGGAAGTAAAATGGATAAGGGGCACCTGCTACATTGCAACAAACTTGATGTGACTGCTAGAACTTCTGGAAACCTCACACAACTCTATTATAACACAAGAAAGCTGATGGATTGGAATCCGGGCTAGCCATAGGAAACAACAACAACAATATTTTTAAGGTTCCCTTGTGAAATAGACGTGTTCGAGCTCCTATTTGGCCTGCCCATTTCATAATTTTAATATTTGCTTACAGTGGTTAACGTGTCGGACTACCACCCCAAGCTTGCAGGTTCGCTCCTGACCATGTAAGTGATTTTTGAAAGGCGACAAAAATCACGACATGGATGTCATACGTTGTTGGCATGTTAAAGAACCCATTTGAATTCAGTAGGTCGTATCAATGGCAAAATTAATCTCGGGATTTTCCGCCAACACTAAGTTCCTCCATTCTTTACTAGAAAGCGCTGTAGTGTCAAGGAACTTAGATATCTAACCTCCTTGATTTTCATAGCGTTTAAAGGAACGACGAAATTCAACCTGCAAGCTGCCCTCTGGGTGTCAATTAACAAAGCTTGCACCTGGCACCCGAGGCCATACAATATTATTATTATTGTGATCATTAGCTATGGAAACTCCATTTTTAAGTAGAATCTGAATCGCAGAACGTGATATTTCGCTTTGAAAATCTCTCGCATGCATTCACTTTGAATCGAACCTGATCCGGATTGGTTAGATACAAGTAGCTTGATCACTGCACCATCACGCCTCCAAAAATTGTGATTTCACCATATAGCGGTAGTTGATGGTTGTCATGAGGCAGACCATAAACATGGATTGCTCTGCCTTGGCTTGTACTTGAATGTTCCATTCGACTGGTTTTGTGCTGTATTGCAGATGAGGACTTATATGCTGACACTCGCCTTCATCCCGCTTCTCGTCGCAGCCTCAGCTTCACGAGTCCATCTCAAGCCAAAAGTGTCAAAGAGAACTTGGCACATAAAGCAGTGTCGAAACCAAGCAGCATTGAACCGGTATGTAACTTGTACCTGTCTCGTTGAATTTCAGATATTTGTTTTAACAGGCGGAATCTTTGTCCAAGCTTGAAATGGGATTTATCTAAATGAGGGCATTGTTTTTTCAAACTCCAAGGAGGTTGGAGGCATGTATGCTTGGAGGGTGACTGCACATCTCCCCTACTATAACCACTGCCACTTCCAACATCATTACGTCATTTTGTGCTGAGTTACAGGCTCATAAACATGGCTGGTTCTATTGATTCTCCCGCCAAGTTGTGTAGTGTACTTAAGTGTCTTCAAGCTAGAGGGAATAGTGTAGCGGAAATTTTCAAAGAATTATTTTTTCTGATTCATGGCAACGCCCATCCTGCATCCTCACAATGCTTGGGAATACAATTTGAAGACAATTGAGTAGGCTTAGTTGCATGATATGAGAAGTACCTTCCCATGACGTAGATCCAATGTAATGCAACTGAGGATGTTGTCCTGCATAGTCGGAAACTACATTGGGAGACCCTTGGTTGAGATTTAATTAATGTTGTCATGTTGTTACCAATGCGAATTGAGAGGTCTCTTGTCAGTCAACATTGTAAGCCTCAAAGTGTCACAGACTGTATTCTTGTTTAATAGATTAAACTTTGTTGCCTGGGAATCAAACCTGCAACCTTGGGTTCATAAATCGGACACTTCAGCACTAATCCACCGAGGAAACTTGTGAAAATCAATCTCACTATTAGTTGATAAGCTGACAATGTTAAGAGTCACATTATGATGGAGCTTTAAGTTTCCTAGGGCTGACAGCGGCAATCCTGAATGTGGGTCTTTCAGGTTTATCCACACTCTTTCCTGGCTAATAACTGAATGGTAATTTATTCCAAGTCCTGGTGCATCCACTAAAATCCTAGACTCACGAAAAAGTATTTGTTATGGATTACCAGAAGAGGGAGAAACTCCAACTCTTATAGGATCGACAGAATCCTTAAAAGTATGGATAATACAGCTGTTAAAAACTGAAGTGTTAAGCCCTATTAAAAGGAAGGTTTTATGAATGTCTACAAGGTTGCTAGGCTTAAAATCACAAATCTACTCATAAATTGTCACCCTCCCTCATCCAAACTAGGCCACTAAGATTTGGCTAATACAGTACTGCTGAGAAATACTTTAAGCGATTAACCATAATTACCATACATCATCGTTCCACAAACTACTTTTATAAAAGCACCTCAAATTACAGAACTGCTCAGTGGTAATGTTCTTGCTTGCTGTGCCCAAGGTTGTAGGATCGAATCCTGGCACAGTCATCTGGCATTTGAGGGTCCACAAATGGGAGGGAGCCATGTCGGTAGATTTACTGGCTCTTTGGGGCAACATTCCGGCACCCAGGCGTCTCGAAAAGCTGCAGTAGTTAAAAGGGACGTAAATCAAATAATATTGTACTAGTTGAAACCCGTCAATACATGACGGGCAATAAGAAAATATTTACTGAAGAATTTTCTTATATACGTTCTTTGTACATTTATTTTTTGGCACTATTGAAACTTTAAGGGCGTCAAAAGATTGCACTCTAGACATTGCAACATACTGCTGGCCATGATTGAAAACTTGATGAGGCAAATTGAGACCTATACGTTCCAGAGTTCCCCCTTGAGATTTATTGATTTTGATAAAGTATGCCAAGCGAATCGGAAAATGTCAGTTTCAACCAAGCAAGCAAGGTGAATAGACGTGCAGTGAAGTGTAAGGAAGAATGGGAATCGCTATTCAGCAGTACCGGGCGGTCATCGGCCGCTGGCAGGCTAGAGTGAAGTGCGATTTCGGTGTCGGGAAGGTGATAGCGGGCAACGTCACTGAACAGATGGGAGTTTTGGCGATGGGGATGGTAGCGCTGGTTGTGGCGACGCTACTATTAATTGGAGGAGTGGAGTCAAACCCAGGGCCTGGTCAGCTGGGATGGCAAGAAATGGAAAAAATAAGGGAAATTGTAAAGGAAGTGTCACAAAATGACCAGATCCAGGACTTTCTTCGTGAGCAATGTAAGGAATTCAAGGAGATGAAGACATGTATAAGAGAAGAGATGGGAATAGTGACAGAAAGGCTGACCGAGAATAGTAGGGAGATAAAAGACCTAAGAGAAAAGGTGAAGATATTAGAGGTGGAGGTAAATGAATTAAGGAAGGCCAAGCTGGATGAGAGAAAGAAAAACGTCTTCATTTACGGAATAAAGGAAGATGCCAAGGAAAGCACCGAGGATCTAACATCCAAGGTGCTCCGAGTGATTAGTGAAGGCATACGGATAAACATTGGAGTCTCAGAGATTGACAATGTGACCAGGATAGGCCGGGGAAGGGGCACGAGGCCCGTGAAAGTGTCATTAGTTTCTTCGCTGATGGCTCACAGAATTCTGGCGAACACAAAGAACCTGAAAGGGGAGAGGATATGGGTAAGGAGAGAAATGAGTAAAGAAGAGGCAAGCGAGCAACGGACCTTGCAATTTCATTTAAGGAAGGCAAGGAGCTCTGGTCTCAAGGCTTATGTAAAAGGCAATAGGCTGGTGGTTAGCGGCAACAACTGGGAACGGATTTGGACAGTGGCACAACTCCAGGATATGGAGAAGCAACAACAACAGGAGACAGTCAGACCTAGCAACCAGGTGGAAGCAGCTGTCGGTTCAGAGGGAAGTGCGGTGATGATTCAACAGAGAGCATCGACCTCCAAGTCCAACACGGAAGTGGCGCGAGCAGGAACGACTAACGTCAGCGCCAGGAACACCGGACAAGTGCGTGGTTTGCAGAAAGGTGAGACTGTCAAACAACGAGTTACTAGTCTAAAAGAACTATGGGGCAAGAAAACATTGACAGAGCAGTTTAATGTGGAGAAGGAGGTCATTTCTTCTCCAGGTGGCAGTATACTAGAGCTAGAGAAAGCTAGAGTTACTAGAAGTAAAGCTACCGCCAGCGAAGAGGGTAGGGGTAAAAAATAACTAAACTGGAATATTGCTAGCGTAAATATAGAGGGTTTTTTAAATAAGAGAGGGAACGATGTAGTTTTGACCCTAATAGAAAATATGCAGATTGTAGGATTTGTTGAGAGTTGGCTCTCTGTAGGTTGCGAGGTTAAAATAGATGGCTTCAATATATATACAAAACCTAAGATTAGGAAAGCTCGTACAGGTAGGTTCCCGGGGGAATTGTTGTTTTAATTAAAGAAGAGGTGAGGGAATTATCAGAATTTATTAGTTCAGAACTGGAAGAAGTAGTGTGGGTAAAAGCAGATATTAGGGGGAGGGGGAAAGGAACGGTATGTTTCGGCTTTGTCTACAACCCTCCGGAGAATTCCCCGTATGCAAGAGAAAGCTTTTTCGATGAGTTAGCTATTGAAATAAACAGAATTCAAAATATATATGAAGAGGCAGAGATTGTGCTTTTAGGGGACTTCAATGCGAGGGTTGCAGACAGAAAGCCCCTTTACAGCAAGGGGGTTGCCGAGGCCGTATGTGGGGATAGGCACAGCAAAGACAAGGAATGTAATAAGAACGGAGAAAAGATTTTGGAACTATGTGGTGCAGAAGAGCTATATATATTAAATGGTGTCTGTGTGGGGGATGAAGAAGGTAACCTGACGTATATAACAGAGATTGGAGGAAGTGTAATAGATTTAGCAATATGTTCCAGAGGAGCACTAGCCCTAATTAAGAGGTTCACTGTTGAAGAATGGGGGGAATCACACCACCTACCAATTGTCGTCAACATGCAGGGAGCGGTGACAAAATCAAAATCAAAAGGGAACCCACAAGTTAAAGCTATAGAGAGAAAAGTAAATAGATTCAGATGGAGGGAGGAAAACTGCAGAGAGTTCCAGAACTACTTCCAGGGAGAAAATTTTGAGCTGATAAAGGTAGGGATAAGTTTAATGATCAGTAATGATGAAATTGAAGGGGTAATACGTATGATTGAGAATGCAATTATGATGGCCGGGCGGAAAATGCACGTGAAGGCTAGAGGAAAATTAGGGAGAATTAAAGGATGGTACGATGAATCTTGTAGAAGGAAGAAAACCGAAGTTATTAGGGCACTGAAGTTATACAAGAGAGGAGGGGATGATACGATGAGAGTAGAATTTTGTCGTCTAAGGAAAGAATATAGGGAACTGCTCAGCAAAATGAAAGATGAATGGCAGGGTAAGGAAGCTACAGCACTAAATAAGGATTCTAAAGCTAACGACTGTAGCAAAGTGTGGAGCAGGATAAATTCTTACTGTAGGGGGAGCAGAAGTGGTGGGGGGAGCTCTATTAGTGATGAAGTATGGATTGCATATTATGAGAATCTGTTAAATGCTGAAGATAATTGGAGGAAGAGGGATGAGTTTGGCGTCCCGAGGGGGCTGGAGGCCGCTCTGCCTATGCTGGACCAAGTCATATCGATAGAGGAAATTAAGGGAGTGATAGCAAAGAGTAAAGGAGGGAAGTCAGGTGCTATTTCGGGGATAACAAATGAATTTTGGCAAGAGTTGAGTAACAATAGGTTCATGATGGACAGCTTGGTAAAAATCTTTAACAAAATCTTTGAAGGAGGTAGATTTCCGAGGGCGTGGCAGGAGGGGATAATTTGTCCAATATATAAGAAGCGTGGGGACAAACTAGACCCAGGCAACTATAGAGGCATAACTTTGCTTGATAATTTGAGCAAAATATACACCGGGGTCTTATCCAAGCGTTTAATAGCATGGACAGAGGGCTGTTCGGTGTTCTCGAGACTCCAGACAGGGTTCAGAAAAGGAATGAGAACCAGTGACAATATAATGGTGGTTAAAACGGTGATGGACAAGTACATAAGAAGGAAAAGAGGTAGGCTGTATATCACAGCTATTGATTTGGAGAAGGCGTTTGATTCAGTGAGCAGAGGAGCTGTCATGGCTAAGCTGGGAAAAATCGGGGTGTCACATAAAATGATACGAGCAATTGAGAATGTGTATTCCGAAGTGAAATGTGCAATTAAAACTAAAGATGATGTAATTGTAGGAGAGATAACGTCTAATATAGGATTAAAACAGGGATGCAAATTATCCCCGGTGCTTTTTTTGCTATTTATCAACGATATTTTTGATTCAAAGGGCTTTGAGCAACGGTCCAACCCTTGCTTGGACAATTATGATATCCCGGGCCTAGCTTTTGCCGATGACATCCTTCTGCTTGCTCTAACACCCTATAATATGCAATATAGTATTGACGATATTGTGAGATACTGCGAGAACTGGAACTTAAAAATTAACCCGAGTAAGACCAAAGTTATGGTCTGCAAAAAGGGAGTTAAACTGGCTAAGAACGAAAAGTGGGTCATGTATGGGTCGCAGTTAGAGACGGTGAAAAAACTTGAGTATCTAGGGACGATAATGGCGAGTAATGGTAAATGGACCGAACAAATTAAAAGGGCAAAATCGAAACGGCTAGCGGCATTGGCGAATGTTAAAGTGTTAGAGCGTAGGTTACCGAATCTTGACTACAAAGTGTATAAGAATGTGTTCAACGCACTCATCGTTTCAAGAGCACTCTATGGAGTGGAAGTATGGGGTTTAGAGGAAGGAATGAAAACCCTGGACAGTATTGTAAGTAGGTTTGCCAAGATAATTTTGGGGCTACCTAGTTGCACGGCGAATTGTGGAGCGAGAATGTTGTGTGAGGATGTAAGCATTAGACAACATATCATAAAAAAGGTCATTAAGTCTTGGATTCGTTTAAAAGCAGGTGGAGGGGGGGAAATGCTTAAGGTAGCCTACCTGCACCAAATGAAGCATCAGCAAGAGGGCTACTGGGTGGACGGGGTAAGAAGTGTACTGGAAAGATTAGGAATGGGTTATCTATGGGATAGGGACTTACAAAGAGAGGAAGGTAGGGTGTGCAAAAAAGTGTGTAGAAGGGTTAATGACATAGAGTTGCAGGTGCTAAGAGAAGAGTGCACCAGTAGGAGAACCTTAACGGAGTTCTGCGAAATAAGGAACTTTATGAGCATAAAGCCTCAATGCCTAATGAAAAGAGAAATCATCATCATCATCTTGCACAGTTTCCAGCCACTGGCCGGGTCTGTTTGGAACACAAGCCTCTCCAACGTCTTCTGTCTTCCCACCATCTCTCAGCCTCCACCCTTGTCCAGTCTTCTCCTCTCTTCTTCACGCTTTCTTCCACCCCCTTCAGCCACCGTCTCTCGGTCTTCCCCTCGGTCTCTTTCCTTCCCACTTCGTCTCATGTACTCTCCTGGGTATCCTCTTCTCCTCCATTCGTTTTACATGTCCATACCATCTAAGTCTAGATTTCTCTATACCATCCTGTAATGGTTCCTCCTTCATTAATTCTCTGGTCCTCTCATTTCTTATTCTGTCCATCTTTGTAGCTCCAATACTGCTTCTCAAGAACCTCATCTCACTGGCCTGTATTTTGCTCCTCTCCCTTCCTTTCATAACCCAGGTCTCCGAGGCATACGTCAGGATAGGGACATAGTACGTCCGATATATGATCTTTTTGCTGTTCTGAGGGACATCCTTGCTCCATAACATGCTTCTCACACTCCTCCGAAATGCTTCTGCCTGCCTCCCCCGCTCATTTATTTCTCTATCGTTTCTTCCATTATCTTGTATCAGGCTTCCCAGATACTTAAAACTCTCCACTTTCTTCAGCTGTTCCCCACCAATTGTTATTCCCGTTGTGGTTCTTTCCTTCTTCCTTGTTGTGATCACCATCTCACTCTTATTTATGCTAAATTTCATCCCATATCCTTGTATTACTCCTTCCCACACGTCCAACTGTTCCTGTACCTCCTCCTCCTCGTTTCCCCAAATCATCAAATCATCTGCAAACACCATTGCTTTCATCTTTCCGTCCCCAATTACTTGTGCCACTCGGGTCATTATGTCATCCATCACCACAATGAAAAGTAACGGTGACAGTGCACTTCCTTGTTTCAGGCCGTTTCTTTGTTCCAACCAGTCAGATCTCTCTCCTCCCACTTTCACACAGCTCACGCTTCCCTTGTACATCTCCTTTATCCTCTTTATAGTCCATTTCTCTACTCCTCTATCCTCCAGGGACTTCCATACTTTGTTTCTGCATACACTGTCATATGCTTTCTCAATGTCCAGGAAGGCCATCAGTAGATCTGTTCCATATTCATAGTGCTGTTCTTGTAACTGCCTTACAGCAAAAATCAAATCCACTGTGGACCTTCCTGCTCTGAAGCCATGTTGTTCTTCCCTCATCCCTCCTTCTATCCTTGTCCTAATTCTCTTTTCCAAAACTTTCTCGAAGATCTTTGCACAATGACTCATCAGTGTTATTCCCCGATAGTTTCTGCAATCTGTTCTACTACCTTTCTTGAAGATCGGGACAATGATTCCTTTTTTCCAGTCCTCTGGGGTCTTCCTTTCCTTCCATGCTGTCCTCATCACTCGGTACAGCCACTGTATCCCCACCTCTCCTGCTGCTCTCACCATCTCCACACTCAACTCATCCACACCCGGTGCCTTCCCTTCTTTCATCTTGTTCACTGCATCTTCCACTTCTTTCCATGTTAAGTCCTTTTCTGTTTGCAGTTCATCTTCCTCTTCCCCGATTTCTTCCTCCTCACCATCTTTTCCATTTGGGTTCAGAAGTTCTTCAAAATATTCTTTCCACATTTTCTTCAGTTCTTCCCTATTTTCTATCTCTTGTCCCCTTTTGTTCACCATTCTAACATAATCCGTAGGATCCTTCCGCCTCTTATCTTTCACCATCCCATACAGGACCTTTTTTGTACCTTCACTATCCTCCTCCATCATCTTTGTCCACTCTTCCATCCACTTCCTTCTCTCCTCAGCCACCACTCTCTTCGCCTCCTTCTTTCTTTCCTGGTACTCTTCCCTTGTCTCTACCGTCCTATTTTGATACCACCTCCTAAAGGCTCTATTCTTTTCCCTTACTATATCTTTTGTCTTCTCATTCCACCATGGTGTTTCCTTCCACCTCTTCTTACTACTTGTCCTCCCACATACTGCTTCTGCTGCACCCACTAGTGTCTTCTTAAATCTAGCCCATTCCTCTTCCACCCCTCTTTCTTCATCTGTTGGAATTCCTTCCTTTACCATTTTGAGGTACTCGACCCTTCTATCCCCTTCTTTCAGTTTCCATATCCTTATACGTCTTTCCTGGTTCTCAGTCCCTTTCTTCTCCTTACTCCCTCTCAGGTTCATTACCAGTAATCGATGGTCGCTAATGAAAAGAGAAATGAGAGGGATAATTTGGTGGTTAATGGGGGTGTATAAGAACAAAGCGTTGAGAGAAGTTGGAAAAGAGGACATTTGCCTGTTTTGTGGGAAGGTTATGGGTGCAGCGCACCTGATCAGGGAATGCAAGGAAATTAAAATGATAAGAGCAAAGTTTGTAGACAAAGCAGATCTAAACAGAATAGAAAATGAAAATGGGTATCACACTTTAATTAAATTACTAAAAAGGGAATCCCCAGGTCAATTAGCAAAATATTTTAATACCATCAGGGCAATGTGGAATAAGAAAGCGTCGGACGAGATTCAGAACAAAGATGCATGTAAATTAAGCATTCAAGTACAGGAGATGGCTTCCTTAGCTATAAATCTTGTTAAAGCCTAGGAGAGCCTATCTGTATTAACTGGGTAGCCTATACGATTACTACAGTACAGCCACATATTGCTGTCTGTAGATTTTTCCTGTGAGTTTGATGGTTTTTTTTCCTTACTACAAAACTTATCAGACTCTTACAGTCAGTAAGGGCTCGATAGGGAAATAAAAGTAATTCTTTCTGTGATGTGTCTCCCATGGAGAACTGTCTAAAAATGAAGAACACTGTGTCCACATTTATGATTAAGAAAGAACTTTGTGCAGTCTCCATCAGAAAAGTTGCCCAGTGATATTGTGAATGAAGATAACTACTGCAAAGCATTATTAAGTTTTGAAATAACGAGGAAGCTATGAAATGCCGAATGAACATTTGATTTAATTAGCTAACGCCATACTGTAAATTTATGTTATTTATGTGTTTATTGTCTGTATGTCACGATATGACTCTTTGAGTTAAAGTGACAATTAACAAGTAGATTTGGTTCAAATAAATAAAAGAATCGGAAAATGTTGCCTCTCAAAATAAAATGATTGTTTTATCTGATGGTGTTAAATCAAGTAGAAGGATTAGACCTCTCTGCCTAATTTTAACTGCACTAATTTCCAAATCCAAGCATTTTCATGCATATTTCTTATAATTAATATGGAATCAAGTCGAAGGGTTAGATATCTCCGCCTAATTTTAACTGCACTTATTATTTCCAAATTCAAGCAATTTTCGTACATATTTCTTATTAATATGGTAGCATTTAGGAGCCCTTAGGAAACTTGAGATTTCTAAGGAGCATATCTATGGGTCAATCGTTTGGAGTATGTGGAAGCAAATCACTTAATTCCAAGGAATTCAAGAATTCTGAGGAGTCTAATATATACAACTGGCCGCAGGAACCGTCGCTTATAATTTCGGAATATACATTAACGAAATGCGATGATGTGCAATTCCATACATTTTAAAACAACATGGACCGTACGCATGTGGCACAGTGACATTGGCACCAAATGAAACCAAGCACATAGCATTTGTTGTACTGCCGATTATTCTCTCTTAAATTCCTTGAGATATCATTTCCTGTGAAAAATTGTTGCAGTCTGTCAAATATTTTATATTTAGTAAGATCAATTTTGCCATTACAACACCAAAGGTCAAAGTAACCAAGCGTAGATTTCTCGCTACAGAAATACAGTGCAGAACAATGTTTACATTTGTTCGTCAAGGACCCTAGACTGTATGGCATAATACCTGGAATTGTTTCTGAAATGGCATTTTTATATTAGATTTTAATAGTGGCTTCGAATTTTTCTACGATTTCCCACTTTTTTGTGGCTAATGTTCTTTTTCGTCAAATGGGTATATTTATTGTAGCATTTATGTCCAAAATTGTCATATTCAATAACACTATAGTGGCCTGCATCAACGCAGCCGCCAAATATTAAATGGCAAATAATACTTCCATTGCCAAAATCAACAGCGCGGTTAGACTCATTGTTGTGTACTCTAAACAAATAATCAATAAACAATAATATTCACTTATACAGTGAAGTTCAGATACTTTCATTCTCAAGTTTGTTGCTGATGAGAATGCGATGATACTGATTGCCAATAATAACATCCTTATAATTATTCATGCCAGCAAAATTTTTTGCAATTTGCTTGCAAACGCAGCTTAGGATGACGCTCTGCATTTTGGAATAAAGAGTACGAAATTGCTCTAAATAAGCAATTTCGATAACCTGTTGTAGGTACAATCCTTTGCATTTCCATGACAGTAAATTAAGCAAGGGAGCATACTTCGCCAACTACTGGAATGAGCATAGACTCACTTCGACAGCCACCGTAATGGAGGGTGTTTAAGAGTTAGACTATATGTTCAGTGCTTGTCAAAAATCGTATTCACACAGGGAAGCCCAATCTTAAGGCTACATTCTGAGCTACCGCACCGGATTCCGGGTTCGATCCCTGGTTTGCCAAGAAATTTAATTCTGGTCTGAGGGCTGGAACGGGGCGCACTCTTGAGGCAAAACTAAGGAGAGCAAGGTTAGATTCCTATCTCAACAACCTGGGATGTGGTTTTCCGTGGTTTGCCAAGTCCACTGCAGGTAAATACCGGGATAGTTCCTAACTTAAAGCCTCGGTCGTCATTTCCCCATTCCCCACTTGAATTACAAATTCACTCATCATTACAGCCATCACAATAACACAGGCTATCAGAGAAAATTTTACACACACACACCAAAGTAGTCGGGGCTGAGTGATCACGGTGTCTGAGTCCATCAAATGAATTATATTCGACAATGTTCTCTCATGGCGAAAGCGATTGTGGCCATCTTTTATTTAATAATTTAAAAGTATATGGCAATGTAGATCGTGGAGAATTCCTTACTGTACGGGAATAATAAAAGTAAAATATGTTAAGACAATGAATTACCAATAGCCAGAAAGAATAATTAGGAAATAAAGATACATGTCTGAGGTGAGATGCGAACTCCTTCGACTATGCGAAATTTATTCCCAGGTCCTCAATGTTACCCCTGAGCCACCCAGTCAACAGGCTTCCAAAGCAATATTAAGTTACTTAAGCAACAAACGAACTCAAACGCCTGTTGAAGTTTATAAATCCCCTCTTTTTAATTCTCAAAAACAAAGATCACACTACGATACGGTGAATCCTTTATCCACCATTTCTCTAGAAATGTAATTCTGGTCTGAGGGCTGGAACGGGGCGCACTCTTGAGGCAAAACTAAGAAGGGCAAAGTTCGATTCCCATCTCAACAATCTGGGATGTGGTTTTCCGTAGTTTGCCACTTCCACTGCAGGTAAATACCGGTATAGTTCCTAACTTAAAGGCTCGGTTGCCAATTTCCCATTCCCCACTTTAATTACAAATGCACACATCAGTAGGCCTACAGCCATCACAATAACACAGGTTATCAGAGAAAATTTGACACACACACCAAAGTAGACGGGGCTGAGTGACCACGATGTCTGAGTCCATCAAATGAATTATGTTCGTCAATTGTCTCTCATGGCGAAAGCGGTTGTGGCCATCTTTAATTTAATAATTTAAAAGTATATGGGAACGTAAATCGTGGAGAATTCCTTACTTTACGGGAATAATAAAAGTAAAATAAACAGACCCAGCCTGGGGCTGGAAACTGTACAAGATGATGATGATGAATAAAAGTAAAATATGTTAAGACAATGTATTACCAATAGGCAGAAAGAATAATTGGGAAATAAAAATATGTGTCGGAGGTGGGATTCGAACTGCTTCCAATGCGCGGTGCATAAATTAAGAGTTTTCAACACTGCCGTCTGAGCTACCGAAACACTGGTGTGACAGCGCAATATTAAGTTACTTAAACAACATTCACACTCAACAGTCGGTATAAGATCTTCCACCTTTTCCGTCTTTTATAATATTCTATTCCTGTTTATATCGTGGAAACTTCATAATCAATATTCCCCTCCTTTATTATAATTCTTATAAATATCTATTACATTAAAACGCGATGGACATCCGCCATGTCTGTCATTAACCAAGGTGATTCTGCGCATGCGCTTGAACCAATAATTTTGCAGTTTTGTTTATAAATTTAAAAATATATGGTAACACATTTGTTTATTTTAAAGACACACTACAAATCTACAGGCGTACAGCTTTCGACAGATTGCTCTACGAAGTGAATCTGTTCTACCGTTCCCTCAATCTCGCGTTAACAAAAATCAGCTTAGTGTTTTAAATATATAGATATACTGTACATTAATTTGAATATTATATTTCCATGTACGTCTTACTTCGTTTCAAGTATATTTGGTTTGATTTGGTTTAATAGGTGTTGTACACCAAATTAATCAGTTTTATCTTGTCAATACGGACCTAAAGTGAGCGTAATGCTTCAAAATAAGTGTGTTTTCATTTCATTCATTTTCAATAGGTATTGTCATCTCTAAATTTTCAATCACATTTTTCTCAGATTTTCCCGCCATTAGGGCAGATGACCTTGTAGTTCCGCCCCTTAAAACCTCAATAACTAAGTAATTTTCCCACCATTTTTCAGGTTTCAAACTGCCCCTCATGCCACAATTTTCAACCAGTCTCCTTGATACTTTTAGGTTTGCTTTAGATTCAACAGAACAAAAAACTGATGTACAAATGTTTCAGTATTTTTAACCCTTAGCACTCAAATTTGTTCAGCTGAGTCACATACCTCACCTCGTATTTATTTTTCTGGAAATGAATGACTATCTATTCTTAGCATACCTTTTGTGTCCTATCCAATATCTTTCAAATCCTCGTTTGTGAAAATGTTGAAGGAGACTGTTGGATATTTGAAGTCGAAGCATGCATGAATTTCATAAAATCAGCATGGCTTGTAGGTTACCCAGCCAGAGTTGTCATTGTTTGATAAACCAGAGCCTTTTCCGACTTCAGATTCACTTGATATTTATAAAGCACCTGATACACTCTTCCCGAATCAAGCTCCCAAAGACAATCATCTTCACTTAAAATACAAATCATTCACAATCGCTTCATTAGTGTTCGGCCATTTTGGCACCTTCCTGCTGTAAACACAGTGCCCTATATATCTATTCTGTGGATTACCTGCCCAAAGCTTCCTAAGAATGATGATCAGAAGGCCATGAATTCTCTAAAAGTTTATGTAGATATTGTCTGAGAATCGCTGGCTGTCATTAAAACATGTTAGTCAAGAAGTAATGACAAGAGGAAAGAGAGAAGGAAAAGGGATTATTAAAATTGAAGTTGTAGAACTGGAAGTAGTAGAGCACTTCAAATATTTAGGAAGCGAATTGATGGAAAGTGCATGATTGGATATGGTGATCAACAAGAAAATACAAGGTGGGAGTGTTTTCTATCATCAGGTTCAGAGTTTAATTTGGGATAAAGACAAGTCACTGGAGCCAAAGAAGTGATGTACAAGACCTATTAGCTATGGAGCAGAAACTTGGCCGATGACTAGGAGAATACAGGCAGCTGAAATGAAATTTTTGAGGAGTATGGTACGGAAGACTAGGAGAGATAGTGAGAAATGAAGACATTCGAAAGGATGTGAATGTACAGAAGCTGAATGATAACCTGGAGCAGAACAGATTGAGATGGTGTGGACATGTGAAAAGGATGAATGATGAAAGAATGTTGAAACAATAGATGGAGAGACGGTTGACTGGAAAGAGAGGATGAGGAACACCTAGAGTACGGTGGATGGATTTGGTAAAGGACAGTGTGAAAGAACGAACCCTGGAGTGGAGTTCAGTGGTTGAGGAAGGACAGAGTAAAGTGGAGGGGTGTCATATAGGCTGAAAAACGGAAATTGATGATGTATCAAGAAACCTTAATGTCGGAATTATGGAAGGGTTCCAACGAGCGTAACAGGAAATCATTCTTTCAGAACACTTGCGACATACGAGCTTTAAGGGGATCCGTACAGTAAACTACCTTTCAATTTTGACCATATATTTTTTATATCCACTCCTACTATATGTACAGCAATGAAACATTCCAAATGAAGCATACTACATATTTACTTGCAAGAACATATCTCAGAATTGATTTTGGCATTATCAAACTCGCTAATTTAGTGTTCAAAATTACGGCTGTTAGCATGTCGGTGCTCACCGTTTCACTCATAGCTAGTTAATTTATCAACATATTAACGTTCTGATTTTTTGACTGTACTGGTAAATGTTACAGCTACAAAACTGACCACTTTCAGAATTATATTTACAAAATTAGTATTTTTAATTTAGTGTTAATTGCATATTTTGGTCAATTTTGTCTCGTAGATGTTTTTTTAAAAACAAATATCAATCCTAGGATCATGAGTTTGGTCAGTTTTGTAGTCTCTATCACTAAGAACATGAGAGAAAAGTATCATTGTAATACACTGTATAAGTTAGGAGTTACAAGTAAAACAGATGTCAAAAATATAATTTTGAGAAAATGAGCCGCAAAGTTATCTGACCCCTGTAGAGACACAGCAGCCTTCTGATGGCATAAAATGTTTGCTCTAAATAGTTTCCTCAGCTTCTTTTTCCAGTCTTAATCTCCTTCTGTTTTGTCTGGCCTCTTTTGTTGTTTCTTGTACCCTTTTTCAGCAGACATTGTACACATCAGATCCTCTTGTAGCATTGCACGTTCACAAAGGACAGCAGGATTCATGCCCATTTGTTTTAGCACAGCCAACCTAATCTTCACCCCATCATTGAATGTCATAACTGGATCACTGGTGGCAATCTTCACAATTGTCTTCCCACAGAATCCAGTTTTTGGGCATACTTTCCAAATCCTAGCATTGAGAGACTCGTTAGCAGTGTATAGTCTCCTAAGCTCCTTTTCAACAGTTCAGTAGCAACTAAATCCTTGAAAACAGGCTTAATCACATCCATAACAGCAGAAGGCAATGTGTTTTTTTTTTGGGTACTCTTGTAGGCTACTGTGCCTACGCTGGCACCAGGAATTATCTCCTTTCGGGCAGAAGTAATGACGTAGATTGTCATTGGATGAGGGTTTGTCGTAACAAGTAGCCCAGATGGCAGTTGAGTGTTGATTACTATGGAAACTATATTTCTTCTTATATTGTAAGCAACCTTCTTCCCATAATTATAATAAGTGCAGAAAATTCAAGCCAAACAGAATCGACAGATGAGTCATTGTTTAGATGGCAATCATCTTCATTTCCCCTTTTCCAGCTGACACTGGGTGGGGGCAAGTATGGTTCCTCTCCACTTTGTTCTGTCATTCCACTATCCTCTTCCGACACGGTGTTCCAATCCAGGTTCCGTTTTCTAATGCTATTCTTCACCGAGTCCATCCAACGCATTCTTGGTCTTCCTCGTCCTCTCTTCCCTGTCATCCGTTGTTCCAGTGCTCGTCTCGGTAGCCTTACTTCATTCATCCGTTTGACATGTCCAAACCATCTCAATCTGTTTTGCTCCAGTTTGTCATTTATTTTCTGTACTCCCAGTTCTTTCGGTATATCTTCATTTCTCACTCTCTCTCCTTGTTTTCTGAACCATACTTCACAGGAATCTCATCTCTGCTGCCTGTACTCTGCTCTCATCCCTCTTAGTCATTGTCCAGGTTTCTGCTGCATATGTCATTATAGGAACATAATATGCTTTGTACATAACTTCTTTAGCCTTAATTGGTATATCCTTGTTCCATACTAGTCCCCGTACCTGTTGG
Source organism: Meconema thalassinum (assembly GCA_946902985.2). NCBI lineage: Eukaryota > Metazoa > Arthropoda > Insecta > Orthoptera > Tettigoniidae > Meconema > Meconema thalassinum. The sequence goes on along the minus strand of OX336388.2, from coordinate 931,026,119 downwards.
TAGAAAACACTCCCGAGTTGTATTCTTCTGCTAATTTCCAAATCTAGTCTTCCATCTTCAGTGAGTTCACTTCCCATGTATTTGAAGTGTTTCACCACTTCCAATTCCTTATCTCGTACTTTGATTACTCCTTTACCTTCTTTCTTACCTCTACTCATCACCACTGTTTTACTCTTCTTCACATTTATCTTCAATCCCCATTGCTCAATCTTTTCATTTATTACGCCTAACTGTTCTTGTACCTCCATCTCATCCTCGCCCTAGATCATAACATCGTCTGCAAACAACATGGCAAATGACTAATTAAAATGGCTGCCAGAATCAAAGATATAACAATATTGATGGTTACCCAACACTTCGCCTCCAAAGATGTGTAAGATGTTCCACTTTAAGAGCAGCAATCATACGATAATGGCCATGTAAATGAAAAAGCCACTATGTGGGTATAGGCGCTATCGGTATGCCGCATAGATCTTTAAATAGCCTATGCAATGTCTAGCAATTAAAGTCATAACTCCTAAACTAGTACAGATATTTACATAATTCTTTCACCAAAATGAACTAGAAATTTTTGGAGGTGGTTTACTGTACCGATCTCCTTACGTTATTAGTTTAGTAACCTTTTTTTTCCTCTCAACATCATCATAAAATGCAAGAATTGAGTTACGCCTAGTTTCTAATGGTGTATATAAAATATCTCTAAACCCACACCACTTTTATTAGTCTTTTGAAAACCAAGATAACATTTTAAACCAGATGTGTTGAGCTGTTTGGAATTAGGAACATTTTATAAATACAACAAAAAGTGTTGTTGTTAGACACTTAGTATTATATCATGTTGTTCAATGTAAAAGATGAAATTTCTAGATTTCAGGCTTTTAGGCAAATGCATCGCCTTAAAGTGAATTCCTTGTTAATCCGTCTTCAGAATAGCAATCTGTACATAGTGAACTTATATCAACAGGTAGCTGGCCCATCGTGGCTGAATGATGACTTCCTGTTGTCGCTGGAAGACTCGGAACCACCACCTGCTCCACCCTCGCTGCCGCCTGACCCAGACCCTAAGAAGAGGAAAGTGCAGGAACTATTTGGAAACATTGATGACATTGAATCGGAGGAGAAAGAGAACAAGCCATGGAGTGAGTGTCTTGTCTATATTACCTCAGTGTTAGAGGTCACAAGTCAAAAATATCACTCTCTTTGTTATAGAAAATATTCCTCCAATTGAAAGAGTGTTATTATACATGGTGTTGTACTAAATACAATTCGATATGCTGACGACACACTGATCAGCATGTTCATTGGATATGCCTCCAAATGAAGCAACAGAATTGAGCAGTGATTCCACATTGAGACGGAATTTGTGGGCCAAGTTCTGAAATACCGTATTTCCTCGCATAATCGTCGCACATTTTTAGCCTAAAATTCGTGGAAAAATGCAAGGTGGGACAATTATGCGAAGAATATTTAAGTTCAAAGAAGAAAATCACAATTTTTAAATATATACTGCTTGTGCGTTCTCGTATTATTATTTGCTTATTATGTAACCACAGGTATTTCACTTTCTTCAAGATCATCGTACAATTCTTGTATTTTCTCATTTTGGACACCACTGCATATCATCACGCATGGGTCTCTTTTGCGATGTTTTCATGGAAGTGACTGGTGCTAGACTCGGCTAGATTGGCACGAGATGTCCCTTGCGTAAGATTCCGCCAATAGCAGTCGGGCCTGTTTTAACGTCGGTGAACTGGGACTAGCAGCGCTTCGTACGGCAGCTTATTGAATCTAGTCATTCCGAGGCCAACTCACGGAAGGGATGGATCCACATAAGTTTCATTGCCCTGGCCCTGCAGTTGCGTTGAGTGCGATCGTTGGTTAGCGTGCCGTGGGCCAGTCGTTCGCGTAGCGTGAGTCTGGCGTGTCATAGCTTGCAGTCTGAGATACAGGCTTCTTTCTTCTGATGAGGTCACGACAGGTTAAAGCTTGCGGAATGTGCTGACGAAACTCGCGTCGCGGTTCATAGCCTGCAATTATAAAGACGATTTTACTTTCTCCTGACAAGATCATACCAGATTATAAACTCGCGGAATGTGCTAAGTGACGAAGCTGGCCACTTGCGTCACAGTTCATAGCCCGCAGGCATAATGACGAAATTACATTCTCCTGACAAGATCACGCCAGTTTATAAGCTCGCCGAATGTGCTAAGTGACGAAGCGTGACAGTTCATAGCCCGCAGGCATAATGACGAAATTACATTCTCCTGACAAGATCACGCCAGTTTATAAGCTCGCCGAATGTGCTAAGTGACGAAGCGTCACAGTTCATAGCCTGCAAGCATAAAGACGAGATATTTTTCTTCTGACAATGTTGTGCCAGGTTATAAAGTCGCGGCAGCATATGCAACTGACTGGCGCACAAATAAGAATATGCTATGCGACGATTATGTGATGACATTTTATACACCTATTTTAGTGTTTGAAAAGTAGGGTGCGACAATTATGCGAGGAAATACGGTAGGTATACATTATTTATATGTTTTGACAAACTTATCATGTGCAGAGTATCCCTAGAGATACGGGAAAATCGCAACTGTGATAAATGCGAATTTTACTTTACACATTTTTTTCAACAATTTGTTAACTATTATGACTTATGTTTAACTAGGATTTGCGAAACTGAATATGCAACAAAGTGCGGTAACTATGGGTTATTGCAAATTTACCCGATGAATGCGAAAAGTGCCCAATTTACCAAAAAAATATTGAATATATTCTCTTAGGAAATTTTTGCGCCGCACTTTGAAATTGTACAAGTTCCAGTCGAAGAAAAATCTAAATTATCGATAGAGTAATAATCAATATTTTTGAAGATCGATTGTCAGAAAACATTCGGTTACGGTAGTTGATATATCTGTTTGAAACTGGCTGTTGTTCTCGCCGCATGGTATCCACTGCTTTCAGCCGATAAAACGATGGTTTTGGAGAAATTATTTCGTAGTTTCATTTGGTTGTGCTAATAAAAGGAATTTTCTATTCGTTTGTATTGTTTCTTTTTTTACAATTAGAGTAATAATGTTATGTTTATTGGATTATATCACGTCGGCCTATTTGACCATGATATTGAAAAATATATAGAATCAAAATGTACTCGAAAGAAAAACAAAATGAGTATTGTCTTCCGTTGAGCCATTATATTAACATGAAATGTGATAAAAATGTCCAGCATAACTCAACACATTGCTAGCGTTTCGCCCCAGTGTACCAATTGGGCTCTTCAGTTGGTAAACAAAGTTTGGTGCTTTTCAGTCGGTCAACACGAATGTAACCAAAAGAGTTGGGTTATACCCTAATCCTGAAAAAAATTACATGAGATTAATAAATACACTAGGCTCAGATTTATTCATATGTTAAATGTTATAATTAGAGATACGGGAAAATCGCAATTGCGATAAATGCGAATTTTACTTTTTTCTCCTTTTTTCAACTAGCTGGTAACTAATATGACTATGTATACCCAAAATTTGCGAAACTGAATATGCGACAAAGTGCGATAACTAAGGGTTCTTGCGAATTATTTCCATAAATGCGAAAAGTGCCGAATTTACTGATTAATGTTGAATATTATGTTTTATTACATTTTCGCGCCGCAACTTTGAAATTTGCGACTTTCCAGCAATTAAAATATCGGCTATATAATCGATATTTACGAGTAATAATCGATATGTGCGGACATCGATTATTGTCGTGAAAACAATCGATTATGGTAAAAATTAATTTGAAAATGGTGCTGTTATTATTGCCGCATAATATCCACTGTTTATCGCCAGTAAAACTATGATTTTGGAGAAATTATTTCGTAGTTTCAGTTGGTTGTGCTAATAAAAGGAATATTCCAATCGTTTGTGCCGATTCTTTTTAAAAATTAGAGCAATAAGGTTATGCTTATATAGGTTTATATCGCGGCGGGCCTCATTTCTTGTATTTGAAATGAAAATGAAAACTCTCAAGTACGTATCGTGATATGAATAGACAATTTTTGTTAGGTGTTCTCTTTGCTTTGGGAAATGTTGTATAATATTATGAAAGTATTCTCTACCATGTGTGAGTTATAGGTTATGTTACATGTCGTCCGGCGATTTCTCCGTGAATTCGGATACTGTTTTACAGATTGTCAGTCAAGAGTCGGAGTGTGGTCGGGAAATAATGAGGGAGTAAACATACATTTTATTATTTAGTTAATTATCCACTGTGTGATATTTACACAAAGTTAAGTAAATGTATGATTCACATTATTACTTCCTTTACAATGAGGGCCATGGATGAGGGGCATTGAATTTCTATTTGCCGGTGGTTTAATGGTCACTTCTTGATCCTACCTCATAAGATAAGTTATTAAAAGAAATGAATGGAACTTGGCAAGGAGTTAGTAGGAAAACCACACAAAGGGATATCATAGCCATCCTCAGAATTTGAACCAATTCATCCATCGAGTCCAGGACAGCCTGGTATTGTCGTCATTCCACCTGCCACACAGTAAACTTCGTAAGACAAGCATTGTTGCCTGACCACAGCTCGTTTTATTCTAACAATTGGCACCTTGGTACCAGTGAACTAATACAACTCTCCGCCGGCCCTCAATATTTGAGTTGCTGCACAACACCTGATATTGTTGATTGCATAATGAGAACATGACCTTTGGATCTTTTGAGCATAGCTTAGGTACCCTCGTCTCACGTCATACAACCAACCGACTGCACTTGAACTCAATCTTGCCAATTAGCCAGGCTGATGCCTTTATTTTCCGAGATCTCACATTTCTGAAAAATGTATGATGTCAAGTTTCTACATTTCTGAAATACTGATATTAGGATTTTAATACTTCTAACACTCCCTTAGTAAATATAAAAACCACACACACAACAGGAGACTTATATTAAATGCTTATGCCGTTTATCAGAAACGCCCATATTTCCAATCCTGCACATGTTTGAATTAGTTTCCGTGCATATTATTTTGAACCTGTTTATTGTACCTGGTGACGATTTTTTAAATGCTACAAAATGCTAATTTTTAAATTTCAAAATGCTCCAAAATGCTATTTTTGAAAATGAATGTGCTACAAAATCAATTTCAAAATGCTATTTTCTCGTATCATTAGTTATAATTTAATGGGCATGACGAATACGTACTCTAATTTTTACCGCTAACGTCTCCTGGGCGTGACGAGTTTTCACGGCATGGCGAATGTCTTGGACAACATTGACGTTTTGGCAGCAGGTTGGAAGCAGTTACGACATTTCCTGTCTCCTGTATCTTATATATTAAAATAGTTTTCAAAAAATTTCACCCTTTACTAAAACTGAAATATCTCGGGAAGTATTTGTGCTACGATGACGTTTGTTGTCTTAAAATGTAATGCCCGTCAAGCACCGTCGATTGATACCCACCTTACTAGATTATATCATTCGTGTATTAAAATAATTTCAAATATTACTTCCTTCAAGGTCTCACGAAAATAGAATCTAATTATTTGACGGACATATTGTCGCTAGGCGACAACGACTAGCACTGTATCAACGCCGCCCCAATAATAAATCTAACTTGATATTAACAGAGTTCCCTAATTACGTCATGAAATCGTTAACTTCTACCTGTTCCTCTCGGGCGCTAATGTCGCATGTATCCATACATGATATCGTTAACTTCTTCCTGTTCCACTCGGGCGCTATTGTCGCATGTATCCATACGATAAGCAGAAGGGGATTCTGTGCACATAATTTAATTAAAACTTCTCAAAGAATGGATTACTTTGAGACTGAAATGCTCATGCACAATCAGCAGTCATTTTGCTAATGACACTGTCATGTCAACATCTCTTTGAATGACAACAAATACTGTATACGAAAGACAACTAATTTCACGAAGATGCCGCTACAGTCGAATGTTGGAACCGCCATTTTGTATTGTGTATCCGATCTTTCTGTTATATAGTCTTTGGTCTCACCAGCTAAAAACTGTCTTCTTTTCGTTTCATCTTTCGTCCTTATAGGTTGTGTGCCCAATCAATACAATGAATCATATTATGATGAATGAGAGGCGACACTCAATTACAAATGTTATAAAGATTAAAGGTGACGGTAATTGTCTGTTCAGGTCATTGGAATATTGTGAGGACAACGATCAGAGTTTATTTACACTGGTTAGAAAGCGAATTGTAAAACATGTTACAGACAAGTGGAATTTTTATTCTTCCTTTATTGTTGGCAACAGCGATATGTACGAAACTGCCATCAATACGAGCGATGAATACAAAATGTATATGTCTATGAATGGTGTTCATGGAGGTCATGTTGAGTTAGTTGTCGCTGCTCAAGTTTGCAAATTGGATATTTATTCGTGGATTACTACTGTCGTATGTAAGGTGACCGGTTAAAATATATACCATGGCAATCCAAATAGGTTATGAATATTTGAGCTAACTGGACCAATATTATCATGTTAATTGATAATTCAACTGCTGAAACGGAAATAACATCATATTCCCATTCGGGAATATTCATAACCTATTTGGATTGCCAAGGTAAGGCTTTTGTTCTATGAAAGGAAGCTCGACTTCCGTAGCACATTGGCATCACTCGTGACGTCAATACTACTCGTATTTTGTGTCTTGTGATGGCCTTCTCAGTATGTGCTAGCCACGCGTATTGGTGAGGTGTGTCTGTACCAACTGACGAGCCCAACGGCACACCGGGGCGAAACGCTGGCATTTTATGTTTGAGCTAACTGGACCAATATTATCATGTTAATTGATAAAATATATACGTCATCAACAAACGAAGTTACGAGTTGATATACCGTATATACCCGAATGTAAGACGAGGTTTTTTCCCACTTTTTGTGTTATAAAAATTTGGGGTCGTCTTATATTCAGGGTATTAAATTTTTTTTTTAAATTATTATAATTTGCAAAGTAGTATGTGGTGTTGGCATCTTGTAACTCACAACAAATCAATGCGTTAATGAAAATTAAAATATGGTTTGTTATGTTTAATTACCATGCATATACGAATAGCGTACATTTCGAGGTTAGGATTTACGCATACACGTCATTTTAAGCAGATAAATTATATGTTCGAAAGCATACAGAAATATGTTTTAAAACAATCTTTACAAGAACAACCAGTCAGTTTTACGAGCAGTAATTGAGTGATCAACGTATCTTAATTTAATAACGTCTCCCATTCTTGAACAAAGAAATTATAGAGTATGTCTTGGAAAAGCGGGCAGAGGGATTTCCCATAACACGAGACGTTATAAAAATGAAAGCACGACCTTGAGGGCATATATTGTGCAAGTTATGAGTTAGCGAGTATTTTTTTTAAAAAATCTGTAAGAGGCAGTTGATAACTAGGCCTCGTCTTATATTCGGGGTCGTCTTACATTCGGGTATATACAGTATATGCCGGTTTAGCAGACGCCTTGCATGTACGAGCAGGAAATGAAAATCTCAGAGTCGGTTGTATTGTAGTTTTGCCATCTTCTTTTACAGGTAGCCTAAGGAAAATATTGCAAAATTATCAGGATGCGATGGCGATAGTGAGGAAGTTTGGAAAGCCAGATTTATTCATTACGTTCACCTATAATGCGGGCTGGCCAGAAATACTTAATAGCATTCATCTCTGGGAAACGGCTAATAATAGGCCTGATATTGAAGTGAGAGTTTTCCATTGCAAAGTAAAGGATTTGCTACGATTGATTAATGTTAAGGAAATTTTCGGTAAAAGCATATCTATATACAGTTGAATTTCGAAAACGTGGTCTCCCGCACATCCATTTACTCTTAGCATTAACGGAAGATTGTAAGTTTCGAGAAATTTCTGACATTGACAGTGTTGTGTCAGCCAAAATACCAGATCTCGAGGATGAAGCCCTATACGAGTTGGTAAGGCGTCATATGGTACATGGTCCTCGCGGTTCTTTGAATCCTTCTTCAGTCTGTATGAAAGATGGCCCCCCAGGGGCTCACATCTAGTGGGAAGTGGGTTGGCGACCACGGGGCCCCAGCTGAGTCCGGCATTGCTTCCACTTACTTGTGCCGGGCTCCTCTCTGTCTTCTTTCCTGTCGACCTCACTTGGTCAACTCTTGTTCTCTTCCGACCCCGACGGTATTAGGGTATCCCAGGCCTAGGGAGTCTCTTCCTTTCCCGCCTTAATTGGCCCTTGTCTCATCTTTTCTGATACCCTCCTTCTGTGAGGGGTCAGCCTTCTTGTTCTTTTCCTTTTAACTCCTGCCTTGTGCTCAAGGCCCTTAAGGAGGCAGGGTGTATGTAGCCCCACCACTTCTGGTGCACCGTCGATAATGCTACACCCTCAGGGGCTCACGGCTGGTGAGTTCGGGCGTTGGCGACCCCGAGGGATCCTGAGCTGGGTCCGTTTTCCCCTTTTGTCCCTTCCCTTTGGGGCGGACCTTCTCCTCTCTCCCCTCCCCTCTCCTCTTTTCCTTCTATTTCCTTTTCTCTTTAAGATTCCCGCACTGTTTTTGTTACTCGAATCACCGTGTATCTAAATTTCCTTTTATCGATTTTTAAGGCTTTTTTGATCTATGTTGCATTTTGTAAGTTTTTTCGATCTAAATTACATCTCGCGATTGTTTTCAACCTCAATTGCATTTTGTAAAGATTGACAATCTAAATTGCTTTTTAGTAAGTCTTTCAATGCAGGTTGCGGGGCCTTTTAGTGAGTATTTTGAATTTCAATTGCATTTTGTAAGTATTTTCAACCAAAACCGCATTTCGCACGAATTTTGAATCTAAATTGCATTTTGTTTGGGGGCATTTTGCACATATTTTGATTCTCAATTGCATTTTGTGGGTATTTTGAATCTAAATTACATTTTGTCAAGTATTTTCAATCTAAATTGCTTTTTGTAAGTATTGTCAATCCACATGAGTCGTTGGAATCATCGTACATTTTGTAAGCATTTTCAATTTCAATTGCATTTTGTAAGTATTTTGAATTTCGATTGCACTTTGTGAATAATTTGGATTGGAACTGGGATAAGGCCTATTTCAATCTGAATTGCATTGTGTATTTTCAATTTCAATTGCATTTTGTAAGTATTTTGAACCTCAATTGCATTTTGTACGTATTTTCGATCTCATTTGCATTTTGTAAGTATTTTGAATTTCAGTTGCATTTTGTAAGTATTTCGACGCTACATTGCATTTTGTACGTATTTTGAACCTAGCCTTCATTTTGTGTTTTTTTTTTTTTTTTTTTTTTTTTTTTTTTTTTTCAATCTATTCCTTTTGTGAATCTTTTCGTTCTAAATTCCCTTTTGTAAGAACATTTTGTGAGTCGTTTCAATCCGAGTTCCTTTTTGTAAGTATTTTCCGTCTCCCTTAATTTTCGTTCTGGTTTCCGTTTCATTATCATCTTCGCTATCACCCAGATCATTAGGGGCCGATAACCTAGATGTTAGGCCCCTTAAAACAACAATTATCATCATCATCATCATGAAAGATGGCGTATGTAAGAAAGATTTCCCTAAACAGTTTCAGGAAGAGACCAAAGATAATGACAATGGTTGTCCTTCGTATAGGAGAAGAAATAATGGACGGATTATTATAAAAACAATTCGAGGCATTGACATTGAAATCTATAGTCGATCCATTTCTTTTATTTTACTTGCAAGCTCATATTAATGTTGAAATATGGTCAAGTGTTCGGAGTGTTAAATACATCCACAAGTAAGCTTATCTTATATATTAAAATCCACAAGTATGTGTATAAAGGTCATGACTGCTGCATTGTTAAAATATGTCCTGAAGGCGAAACGGTAAACTACGATGAAATTACTTCTTTCCTAAATGCTAGATATGTTGGTCCAACAGAAGCCGCATTCAGGATATTCTCATTTCACATGCATGAACAGTCACATTCTATAGTGCGATTACCAGTTCACTTGCCAAACTTGCAAAATATCTATTTTAAAAATGATAACGCTCCTGATATTTTACTTCAAGCACAGTTGCGCAACATGGAATGACAAGCGTGGTTCAAGTTAAATCAAGATTCGCAAGCCAGAAGTCCGTATATATATCCTGAAACACCAGTACATTACGTCTGGAATAAGAGCAACTGCCAGTGGAAAAAAAGAAAAATTGTTTCAAAAACTATAGGCAGAATGTATAATGTTTCGCCTACAGAAACAGAAAGGTATTATTTACGCCTGTTATTGCTTCACGTCATAGGTGCTACCAGCTTCTAGGATCTACGAACATACAAAGCAGTTGTCTATTCTACTTTTAAAGAAACAGCTAAGGAGCGAGGTTTGCTGATAGACGATTCTGAATGGCAGCGTTGTTTGGCAGAAGCGTCACAATTTCAGATGCCTTCTCAGTTACGATAACTGTTTTCTTACATATGTATATTTCATACCCCTTCAAATGTAAAATAGTTATGGGACATTTTAAGAATTCATTATCAGAAGATTATCTGCAGTTTCACGAACCTAACATTGCATCATCGGCTTTAACTCGAATCCGAGTATAAATCTTCTTCCTTCAGTCCAGTTTGTGGATGTGTTTACGGTGACTAAAGAGTCCAATCCTGGCATGGAACAAGCGACCACACAAGTCGCATAGTATTGCTGGAGGAGGACGTGGTTGGGCTGCTCGAAGTTTCCTAGCTTGACGCTTGGCCTCTTCATGTATGCGTCGATCCCTTTCAAACGTCTTTACAGAATCCGAGATGGTACGGCGCCAAGTTGAGCGGTTTTCAGCCAGCATGTCCCAGGTTTGTGGATCAAGACCTGTCAATTTCAGGGTCTGCTTAAATTGGTCCTTGTAGCGCCTCTTAGGACCACCATGAGGTCTGGTGCCATAGCATAACTCACCATATAGCATTTGACGAGGTAATCTCACATCATCCATCCGATGGACATGACCAATCCATCTAAATTGGTGACCTATTATGGATGATTCTATGCTGTTGATTTGAGCCTTTTCCAGAACAGCAATATTGGTAATGCGGTCTTCCCATTTAATCCTCAGGATTGATCGAAGTTTTTGTAGGTGAAAACGCTCAAGCTTCCTAAGATCACGTCGGTAAAGGGTCCACGTTTCACAGCCATACAACAATGTAGAAATGACTACTGCTTTGTACACCATAAGCTTTGTACTCATGGATAGATCTTTATTCATGAAGACCCGGTGCGCTAATCGTCCATATGCTGCATGGGCTGCGCCAATTCTCTTATCCACATCCTGCTCACAGGTACAGCTCACAGAAATGGTACTGCCCAGGTACGAGAAGTGGTCAACCTGTTCTAATGGCAAATTTGAAATGGAGATATTGAACTGAGGAAGAGGTGTGCCTGGTGAAGGTTGTGCCAAGACTTTAGTCTTATTGACATTTATGGTAAGACCAAAGCGATCACATGCACTTTTGTAACAGTTAACTGACTCTTGCAGCTCTTCTGGTGTGAGAGTTGGTGACGCAGCATCATCTGCATACAACATGTTAGTAACCTTAGTAACCTGAGTTTTCCTCAAGGAGCGGAGACGAGTTAGGTTGAAAAGCCCTCCATCAAAACGATACTTGATCTCCACACCTGGGATGTTTGTGGGTGAATCATAAAGCATTGCAGCCAAGTACAGCACAAAAAGCGTTGGAGCCAGTACACATCCTTGTTTCAGTCCATGGGTAATGGGAAATTCATCCTAACATTGCATATCAGTACACTCTTACACATATTTCTAATACATTAAAGCTCCATGGTCTTCCCATTACTTCTCTCGAATTGCCAGCTATTATTGATAATTTCCCTCAGACAAATTTAACAATGAATTATCCTAAACTTAATGAGGATCAATTAACTCTGGTGATAAACCAAGCAAATGGAAACCCAACGGCTATAATTACAGAAATTTTGGGGTTAGTACAAAACAGCAATGAAAGGATGAGTAATGCATATTTCATTGACGGTCCAGGGGGCACCGGGAAAACATTTCTTTACCAATGCTTCATTCACAGTTGCACAAATTTGGGGTTAAATGTAGTTTCTGTTTCATGGACTGGTATTGCAGCAATGTTATTACCTCAGGGGCGCACTGTACAAGTTACCTCTACATTGACATGAAAGTTCTGTATCAGGAATAAAAGTTAACAGCAAGGAAGCTTTATATATTCGTTCAGCAAAACTTATCATCTGGGGTGAAGCCCCTATGGCTAATAAGCACGCGTTGATGTGTGTAAATCGGTTGCTCAAGGACATCATGAATAACGATGTGCCTTTCGGAGGAAAAATATCATCTTAGGTGGAGATTTTAGGCAGGTATTGCCTGTTGTGCCTCACGCATGTAAAGCAGCATCAGTCCAAATGTCAGTAAGGTTCTCTCCTTTGTGGCCATTATTCAAAATTTTTAAACTCAACAAAATATGCGAGCGGATACAGATCAACGTGACTTTGCAAACTTTTTGATAGAAATTGGTAACGGTGAATACCCTCACGTCGATGGAGAAAATTCAGAATTAGTCCCACGCTGAAAAATATTTCACGCCTTTTAAAAATAGCGATTTTAGCAACTAAAAATGAACATTGTAAAAAAATCAATGACAAAGTTTTAGACCTAATCCCAGGATCATCGAGAACTTACATCAGTGTGAATAATTTGATTACTGAAGATAAGAGTGAACTTCTACAATTCCCAATATAATTTTTAGACAGCATAGGCATAAGTGGATTGCCACCTCATATCCTTAGACTAAAAGAAAGCTCAATTGTGATTTTGTTGAGAAATATTAATGCTACCCGAGGTCTGTTGAACGGTACTAGACTGTTGGTTTGGAAGATGCATGACAATTGCTTACACCTGGAAATTATTAAAGGCGTAAATGTTGGAAACAATGTCCTACTCCCTCGCCTTGACCTTACGCCATCAGATACTTCTATGCCATTTTCCTTCAAAAGGAGGCAGTTTCCAGTACGTATGGCTTTTTGTATAACTATCAATAAATCTCAAGGTCAAACACTAGATCAAGTAGGCATTTATTTACCTCAACCGGTGTTTAGCCACGGACAACTTTACTGTATGTCGCACTATCGCGAGCAAAATCCTTTCATGATGTCAAAGTTCAAATAGAACCAAATGGCAAGCAAACAGCAAATGTCAATTGGAAGGAAGTACTATTAGAATTTTGAAACGAATGTTGCGGAGGAGCACAGCCTCAGCAAACGGGGCACAGATTAAATAACAATTATACAAGGACGTCCGCATCCCTAATACGATAACTGTCCTGTGGTAATGGCAAAAAAAAATTTACTATTGTCCTACATTGGTGATTACTGTCCTACATCCTGTTATTTCATTCCTTCAGTTCTATAACAAAGATATACTCAATCAAATTTACAGCTTAATTAATATTAATTCCTTCTGTGTGAGTTATCTTTTCATTTCTCATCAATCACCTTTAGTTACTATTCTATCTGTAGGGGTGGGGGCGATAGCTGTCTTTACAGAGATGTGCAAATTATTAGATTCGATGTCAGTTTTCCAAAATTGCATTTTTACTTTTCACGGTTTAATGCACTAAGTAAGTTTACAAGGCGATGAAATTACTTCAAATGTTTTACCAAGACTCCTAATTATATTTTCATTTAAGAAACTCAAATTAAAATGATTTTTTAGAATTTCCACTAACAGAGGAGCCTTGCAAATGCAAAATGCCACACGTTTCGTTTTTATTACTTCACTCTGCTTTTCGTGTGAATTTAGAGCGGAGGGACTTGGGGTCTTATAACTGATGAACGCTATTGAACTATTCAAAGATTTATGAACTATGCATTGAAATCACCAGACTTGAATTCTAAAGTCAATGAAAAATTGAAAATGGACCCAGTTAAGATATCCCTCGGAATCCAATAATCTGAAAGTTTCCAGACGCAATTCCTTATGGGAAAAGGTGTAATTCCACGGGAGAGGAAACGCTACTAAGTAGGACAACAAAAGAAGTTGGTCAATAAAATGATTTTGAATAAAAGTAATTATGACTAATTAAAATTATTCATTTAATTCTATTAATTTGCACACCTCTATAATTATGTTAACCAAGAGTTACATCTCTAAATTCAAATATAAGAGACCCATCTTTTATTTTAAATTTATACCATTGTTCATAAGTAGACAAAACACCAAATTGTACCGCTGTAGCCTTAAATTGTGTGGATATCTCTATCTACTTATTATAAAACAAAGTTCCCAATTCTTGGATGTAACGGGTAATTTCGAGAGCAACTTGAAGGATTTTGATGCGGTTTTCACCACTGTAAAGGATTTCTCGATGACGGATTAGGTAGAAAAACATTTATTTATGACCAAAAGAAGCCGAGCATTTATGATTTCAGTGAGTTGAGTTGAAGAAAAACCTAACGTCCATGTGTCTTTTAAGCTTACACTGGGTAAACCGTTAAAAATATCGATATTTTCTGAGAATTGTTCAGCATGAAAAGTTCTGCAAGAAAGTCCGCGACAGCTCCCACATCGACCACTGTAAGTGTTTTTACGTTTTCATTTCTTCCAGCAATCTCCATTCAGTGGAAATTTTAATTACTAGCTTCAGAGTGAGTTTACGAGCTTGCGAGCGACCTATCACCCTAGCTTCAGCCAGCATCAAACTGCCGAGTCGTGTCGAGTTAATTCTTCTGAGAAGAGTATAGGTTATGTGTTGGAGTTAGCTGTTCACCTCGGCTTTTCAGAATTGCGTCTGGAACCTGACGTCCGTTCGCCTTTTTAAGTTTACGCAGGGTAAATCGTGGGACACACACACAGAGGACAGGCAGATAGATACCCACACATTTGATCTCATAAGTCTACTTAATAATTTACCCAAAAGCGACGGTACCGTAAATGTCTGTTCAGGTCACTAGCATGAAGACATGCAAATGTCATATGGGCAGAAGTGCTGTAGGATTGTTGAAGAGAATGCTGCGGAGCAGCACGGGTCTTCTAGTCTTGTTTATTTTTATTTTATTGTTGCGTGGTGCTACTCTTCCCTCTTTCGGTGTTGGGCCGCCAAGCATCTGTTGTGTTTCTTTTTTTTACTATGGGAGTGTTGGAAGTACAAAAAACCTAATATCACTATTAATGTAGAAACATTAATTCTGATTTCCCATTTTCAAGGTTACTACTGCTTCTTTCTAACTTGCCAAGTTCCATCACTTCTTTTTAGAACTCGTCTTATGAGGTTGGAATCAAGAAGTGCCATTTGATCATTAAATAGCCTGTCAAGTAGAAATTCAATTTTTTCCCTGATCCCAATTGAAACAAAAATAATGAGGGGGTAAACATACATTTCATTATTTAGTTAAATACCTGTTGTATGGCATTTACCTGAAGCTAAGTACAAGTGCGATTCTCATTAATATTTTAAATGTTAATGCCTTTGATCAGAAACACCCATATATCCAATCCTGTGCATGTTTAAATTTGTTTCCGTACTTATTAATTTTGAATTCTCATCTTCCCTGGTGACTAACTTTTAAATGCTACAAAAGCCATTTCAAAATGCTATTTTCTCATATCCAACTACCAGATTATTGAAATTATTTTGAGCTGTTGTCTGATTCCTAACGAACTAAACTAGCAGGTGGATTTTATAATGTTATCTTATTGATCTAGCAAGTAAAAAGAAGAAAAGGTCAGCAGTGGAAGTGGTCGATGCAGATACTGAATTGATGAAGAAAATTGTTTCTAGTCGTAAAGAGCGTGAAGTGAAGTACCAGACCTTGGCGATACCGAATGCTTCACAAGCTGAGGGGTAAGCACCAGTACTGTGATTCAGTGGTAATGTACGAGGTGTTTTCAAGACTTCAAGTCAATGGTCTCGTTTATGTTTCGCAGGAAAAGTGAGGATTCCCAGATTTCTAAGAGAGTTCCTAAGTGGCCATTTATACCTGTGACATCCCATGATGGGCAAAGGTTGTACGTACGCAAGCGACCTACAGAATACTTGGATTACCAGGTATGTGTGTAGTGATTACCAGATATACTCAGTGGTATTTTTTGTTTTGCTAAGTTCCATAACAAAGGTCACTCAGAGGTTGATTGATTTTTATTTTCACGTCTCACTTAGAGCTTAAGAGCTCCTTTACAGTACCGCCCTACATACAATAGGATTAGGGCTTATAGAAACAGTACATTTTGTTGTGGAATGGTAATAATAAAATAATAATAATAGTATCAGTATCATAGTATCAGCCTGAAAAACAAGCACCATATACAAGAAATAAATTTAACATAGGTAGGCTGTCAGCTTTTGTCCTCATGTTATAATTGTACATAAAACTAGCATTTTAACGTAATGCAGTAATCAGATGTGAGAGGTATACTGCTCCAAGAAGCAGGATGAAAGACGACTTTTGAGAGCTGCAGTGCTTGCAATGTTGATGAACTTGTATAAATCGAAGGTGTTTGCGGTGCAAAAAAAAAAAATTACTTCATTGTTCGGTGGATAGGAATCGGGAGTATTAATTTTGTGTACCTATTTTCTCGATTATGAACAGATTGCATTAGTTTAAAGGCATTGCAGAGATATAATGGGGGTCTTGGTATGGAGAGAGAGAGAGTGTGTGTATGTGTGTGAGAAGAATTGATAGATTCTAGTATAATTTTTCATGGAGCCTAATATATTTTCCCCTGAAAGTGAGAATTTGTTAGAAATGGAATTACAGTGAAATCCCTCAAATCCAAACCCCGGAAATCTGAAATCCCAGGAAATCCGAACAAGTTTTTTTTGTGGATATTTTTAAGTTTGATAAACACACACAAAGAGAGAACTTATTTATTTTGTAATAACAAAATTATATATTCTACATTATAACCATATTTTACATAATTAGTTGAGAAATTAACAAAGAAGTACAGTTAGCATACCTGACAAAGTGAAAATTTGCCTACATACTACTGTACCTCATCCAGGATTGAAAAACAGAAAAGTTAGTAATTGTAATTCCTTAGGTTACTCACTTTGCAAAAACAATGAAATAACAATAGAAACACACAAAATATCACTTCATCCTTCACTTGAAATCGGTTATCTTCAATTGTCGAAGTGACGAAAACCTTCCCGCGGACGCAATTGCGCACCAGCGTCTCATGAACATTACACCGTTTGGCGTGTTATTCTACGAAGCGTAATGCAATGATTGGTTGGTTCTTAAGTTTAGGGGCTGCGACAACGCGGTCTTGTAGCCCCGTGTACTTGGGGTGTGTGTAGAATCTGTCTCATAACCGGTGTTAATTGTGATGACTGTATTAGTGTGTGTTATCTGTTTTTTAATTTAAGTACTGCAACTTAGAATTTTTCAAATAGTTCCTACTTTTTCCGCCAAGCGCCACCGTCAACAACTACTAGGCCAAGTTCAGAACTTAGCTACTAGACGCCACCGCAGTCGGCTCTTGGCAACTAGCGTAGAAACCTAAGAGCGTTGTTTACATTCTTAACCTATCCAATTTAGCTTCACACAGGTGTAATTAGTGGAAGGTTCTTTAACATGCCATAAATCTATGACATGGGGCCGCCGGCTTTACTTCCCCTCCGAAGGAAGGCATACTGAGGGATTTTTAACGCTCTTAAATAATCCGACGGCTTCGGCCGGGTTTGAACCCGCTATCTTGGGCATAGAGTCAAGAGCAGATGCAGCTGCAGTATAAGTCACTTTGTCGAAATATCTTCTTCTTCACTGTCACTAGCTACATTTCCGTCATGCTGACTTTGGACCAGACACACTATTTTATGTTCTCTGTTCGCGCCAAACCAGACTGCTTATTGGAAATGATATTCATTTAGGTTCCATATTGACAGTTTTATATGAAGAATACGACTTTTTCAATTAAAGGTATTGAATAGGCGGAAATTGAAAAAGTCTTATTCTTCAAACCAGACTGCCTCGCTCAGTGTACAGTCCTATACTGTAACGAGGGCTGGTTATTATGTTATGGATATTTTTCGGCTAATCCGAACAGGCTACAGCCTCAATTAGTTCGGATTTGAGGGGTTTCACTGTATTTAAAAGCAATTTTAACAAGATTCTTCACTCGTATTATCTTCCTGCATCCATTGTTTTATTAAATTTTATTGGGTTCCTGCTGCAAACAATGAATCAAGGCTTTATTGTATAGAACAATATGCTACAAACAAAAGCTAGGTGATCAGCATAAGGATGTACAGTATAACAAATAACACTTATCATTCAGGGAAGTCTACACAATCTATGGGTATCGAGATTATGCTGAAGATGTGCTAACTCATTCCTTCCTATGCTTCTTGTGTATGTTAACTCGTGATCTTTTCATTCAGTGCTGTTATTTCGTTCTTCTAGGTGGACAGTATAAAGGCACAGTCGAGATCTATTGGTCTGTTGACTCAGCCGTATGAAGTGGTTTGGGAGCAGGCTCAGATTTATGTAAGTTTTGTTATGCTCTTATTTAATTTGTAGATTTGGCTATAGCATTTTTATACAATGAAACGTTGTTGAGCCGCACTGTGCAGCCTTGTATATTAAATTGCTCACTTCGACCGCAACATGCAGGTGCAGCAAGTTCGAAGATTCAAATCTCTGCACTGACAGTGGTTATTCTGAGTGGCTTTTCCACACTCCCTCCAGGCAAATGCCTGGGACAGTATCTTTTCAAGTCTCGAGGCACCACCGCTAATATTTACAGCTATACACACTACTACAGTCACCACAGAAACACAGGTTATCAGACAAATTCAACACACTTCCAAGTACATGAGATGGATGATCAAAGATGTTTTAAGCCTCTAATATGAATTAACACAAAAGAATCTTGTTAACGTGTTTCTGCTGGAGATGAGCGTTAAACAAGAAAACATTAATGAATATCCAATTTAACCTTGCTGGTGTATATGGCGCCGTGGTGTGCCAAGACATATATAATGTGCGGTGTTCGGAATTCAAAACGGTATTTTTCTTTGTTGTAAGATGCAGCTTTCTTGCATGGAGCTAAATATGTTGCATATATATCATCATCTTTTACAGTTTCCAGCCCCAGGCTGGGTCTGTTTGGAACATAAGCCTCGCCACTTAGTCTTTTCTTCCCACCACCTCTCCGCTGTCACTCTAGTCCAGTCCTCGCCTCTCTTCTTGACACATTCCTCCACTCCTTTCAGCCATCTATCTCTTGGTCTTCCCCTTGGTCGTTACTTCTTCATCTGCATCACATGTATCCTCTTGGGAATCTTTTTCTCTTCCATTCTCTTTAAGTGTCCATACCTCCTCAGTCTTGATGTCTCAATCCTACCCTGCAAGGGCTCCTCTTTCACTATTTCCCTGACCTTTTCATTCCTCACCCTGTCTCTTCTTGTTACTCCGATCCTACTACATAGGAACTTCATTTCACTTGCCTGTATTCTGCTTATGTCTCTTTTCTTCCTTATCCACGTTTCTGATGCATAGGTCAGTATCGGGATACAGTAGCTTCTGTATAACACTTCCTTGCTTTTTTGTGGGACATCTTTATTCCACACTAAGCTCCTAATGCTTCTCAGAAATGCTTCTGCCTGCCTGCCACGTTCCATAATCTCTTTGTCATTTCTCCCATTTTCCTCCACTATACTTCCCAAGTACGTGTCATTACCTCGTCCATAACCACAATAAAGAGAAGGGGTGACAGTGCACTACCCTGTTTCAGGCCACTCATTTGTCTGAACCAGTCTGTTCTTTCCCCTCCAACTTTCACACAACTCACACTTCCACAATACATCTCCTTCACTCTGTGTCTACAGTCCCTTTTTCCACTCCCATGTTTTCCATTGCTTTCCAAAACTTCTCCCTTCACACACTATCATAGGCCTTTTCGATGTCCAGGAAGGCCATCAACAGATCCTCTCCAAATTCGTAGTGGTGTTCCTGGAGCTGTCTCACTGAACATATGAGATCCACTGTTGATCTCCCAGGTCTGATTCCATACTGCTCCTCTCTCAATTCTCTCTCCACTTTGGCTCGTATTCTACTTTCTAATATCTTTTCATGTGTCTTGACACAGTGTGGTATGAGTGTGACTCCCCTGTAATTTCTGCACTCCTTTCTGCTTCCTTTCTTAAATATTGGGACAATTAATCCTTTCTTCCAATATTCTGGGGTCTTTTTCTCCTTCCATACCACCCTCCGCTGCTCCTTCCTTCACCGTTCACACTACAGTACAACCGGTACCCTTTCCTCAGTTCTCGGAGACCATCTCCTTTCCATCTTGTTTCTGCCAAGCCCAGTACATCCAGCTTCCTTCTCTCCATCACATCTACAATCTCCTCCACCTTTCCTGTCGGTGTTTGAATGTTTAACGTGCTAACTCTTAGTCCATTAACATATCCGGGTCGTCGTCGTTTGCATCCGTCCTTTCCGAGGCCTGTTCCTGTTATGAAAGCAAATATAATATCCACTACTGGCTTGCTAGGTCTATCGTAGCTTCACCAGAGCCTCGTCAACCGTCACCTATATATATATACAGTGGAATCTTGTTAGTACGTTTTTCAAGGGACTGAAAAATTTGGACGTCATATGCGGGAAAACGTACTACCGAAAAAGGCCATACTGCATTTACAACGTATAAGAAAGAACGCGGCGTATATATGGACGCCAAATCGCCGACCTTGGTAAGTGATTGTATGCACTTCTACAGTCACGACATAAACATAGGTTATCAGTAACTTACACGGAATAAATAACATAAAAATGAATTACTGTACCTCTACACTACAGTATAATACAGGGTCTTTATTTCTGCTTAGCAAGGACATTCTCGCTCCGCCAGTGACGTCTCAGTTACCGGCGACCGCGCACGCATATGTTTGAAGCACGGGGTTGCTTGAACCACTTCAATAAAGCGCTTTCTAGTTGATTAAACTGTCCCTCTCGCACACGTTTCCTTTTGCAGCTCATTCCTTCTTCAAATGCACGTTCGATTTCCTTCCTTTTGCCGAGAATCGTGTTCAGTGTAGACAGAGGAATGTTCCACTTTCGCCCTATATCCACACGCTTCATGTGAGGATTGCATTCCACGTCTCGAATGTATTTCATCTTCTCATCATTAGTTATCTGCCGTACTTTCTTCTTATCCATTATGAAACATGCAATAAAATAGGTCATAACTGGACGTGAACACTAAGAACTAGAATACAATAGTGCGGAATACGAAGACAATAATGCGCCTACGTGAGAAATAAACAAAGGGAAAGGGTGGAGGGCGGCGGGAGAGAGACACGTCACCTGTGTTCGTCATAGCTATAGTCACTTCTACGCCGTCAAACACAATAAAATCATCTACACTGTCAATAACTATCAGAGAATATGCGGCAATATCGCGTCGTGTTTCCCAGAAGCCGAATTTTTTAATGAAATAAGAATAAAATACGGTTCACTAACAAATAGTTCAACGGAAATTTGATCGTTGTAAGCGGGAATAGAGAACGTATTAAGGGGATATATCAACATGAATTTAGTAGGATAGGGACTTGAGAAAGGGCAGCGGGAGAGAGACACGTCACCTGTGTTGCGTCATAGCTATAGCCGCTTCTACGCCGTCAAACACAATGAAATCATCTACACTGTCAATAACTATCAGAGAATATGAGGCAATATCGCGTCGTGTTTTCCAGAAGCCGAATTTTATAATGAAATAAGAATAAAATACGGTTCACTAACAAATAGTCAACGGAAATTTGATTGTTTTAAGCGGGAATATATCAACATGAATTTAGTAGGATAGGGACTTGAGAAAGGGCAGCGGGAGAGAGACACGTCACCTGTGTTGCATCATAGCTATAGCCGCTTCTACGCCGTCAAACACAATGAAATCGTCTACACTGTCAATAACTATCAGAGAATATGAGGCAATATCGTGTCGTGTTTTCCAGAAGCCGAATTTTATAATGAAATAATAATAAAATCAGGTTCGCTTACAAATAGTACAACGGAAATTTGATCGTCGTAAGCGGGAATAGAGAACGTATTAAGGGGATATATCAACATGTATGTTGTAGAATTGGGACTGGGACTTGAGAAAATCATCGCGCTAAACGGGAAAACGTCGTAACCGAGAACGTGCTAACGAGATTCCACTGTATATATATATTTTAAATGGTAAATTTACTAGTTAATTGCAACAGTAGAATTGATATGGAGTGTGGCAGGGCTGTCATTTTAACAGATTTTTGTATGTTGAAACAGATTAACGGATTCCACGTGCATGTATAAGGAATTTAAAAAAAAAATCTAATTATCTACCCTGTGGATATATACGAGATGTGACACGGTACTTGCAGCGAACACTTTTGACATTATGGCGAATAGTTCACTTACTCGCCGCAAAAAGAAGTGTACTGCAGGCAGTATATCAAGCGTCTCGCCTACCACAGGTAGCAATGAGGTGTAGCTAGTAGCTGCACCTGCCCACTTAGGGGGACGGTGCTCAGTGGCATCTACCGATTTTACCGTATTTCCTCTCACATTGCTTTGAAGAAAACCCTTTTTGTTTTCTATTATTTATTTCCACGGAAGTGGCTGACGCTAGACTGGCGCATGGTGTCCCTTGCCTAAGTTTCTGTCAATAGTATTTGGCCCTATTTTCATGTGGGCGGCTTATTGAAGCTCGTCATTTCGAGGCCAACTCGTGGAGGCGACGGGTCCATCCAAGTATCGCTACCCTAGACTGGTGCTGAAGGCGACCACTGTCTAGCATGCCATATGCCAACCGCTTGTGTAGCATGAGTCATAACCTGCAGGCACAGAGACCAGACTCCTTTCTTCTGACAAGGTCATCCTAACCTATTCGATGCCCCCATAAAACAAAATCCTGCTGGCCGAGTAGGCTACAAGCTGTAGAAATGGGATACTTGAGACTAATTGAACAGAAGACCTGGAGGGATCGAGTTAGGACCATCAGCATCAGGAAAACATTGGATACTATACCATTGGCAACAGTAGTAGAGAGAGCTCAGTTGCGATGGTTTGGTCATGTAGTGAGAGTGCCTGATACCCGACTACCATGCCGTAGTTATGAGGCTTAGTCTGAAGGACCAAGAAATGAATGGCATACTATGTGCTAAGTGGAAAGAAAACTAGCCGCCAGCTTGAAGATAAGGGGACTGACCTGAACAACAGCACGTACAAGAACTCGGGAGACAGGAAAGCCTAGCGAACTTTTACCAAACCTTGACAACTACCGGTACAAAAGTGGTTGAGAACACAGAAGGTAAATATTTCATCGACACTGGGAAACAAAAGCCTAAAGTACAGTAAATATGAGGAAAAAGTGAAATATCTCTCCTTTGAAACTTTCTTGCGTGCCATTTGAACTGATCGGTATATTTTGAGAGCTTAGCAAGTAAGGATTTTAGCCGGAAACCGCTCCTACTACAGTCTGTCATCCGCTTAAGTCCCACAGCCTATCGAGATTGTTCAAACTCCAACTATACAAGACACTAATTCAGCCTGTAGTGCTGTATGGAAGCGAGGCCTGGAGTACTCTGAAAAAATATTGGAATAATGGTTTTGAGCGGAAAGTTTAGAAGAAGATCTTTGGTCCCGTTCAAGATGAGGACAATGGTGAATGGCGTATACCGTACAATCGAGAGCTGGATGCCATGTATAAGACCCGAAACATCGTAGGACTAATGAGAAGCAAACTTCTGGTATGGGCAGGCCATGTCACTAGGATGCACACATGCCGATGGCCTCTGATACTGCTCAATTTTGTTCCTCATGGAAGAAGACCACTGGGTAGGCCAAGGAAAAGATGGAAGGACGGAATCCGTAAAAACCTGCGACAGATTGGATTAGAGGATGACTGGCAACAGAGAGCAGCAAACAGAATCCAGTGGAGGAGAACCTTTGTAGCAGCGCGCAGTCCCCTGGGCCTGAACACGTAAAGTTGTAAGTAGCAAGTAAGCATTGCACAGAAACATAAATATGTGGGTTTCCCAATGAAGGGATTTAGGTGCGGATTGGTGTCTATTTCTTGAAGCAATTAAGTTTTATTTACGAACATTAGGTTTGTTTTAACAACTTGCTTTCTCTCTATTTTTGGAATAGGGCTATTACTACATAACATTTCAGGGCTTCTTCTGTGACGTATAAATGTGATCTCATTTGACTAACATTCACTATTCAGCTGTGTATGAAATGCTTCATCTCATCTTCTTACCCAGTGCTGAATATATAGACATAGTTTGACAGAATGTCAATAAGATAACAGCATGATTCATTAGGATACAGTTAACCACTTATTATGTTTAGCATTAATATAATATCATCGTATGGCCTCGGGTGCTGGGTGCAAGCTTTGACACCCAGAGGGTAGCTTGCATGTTGAATTTCGTTGTTCCTTGAAGCACTATGAAAGTCAAGGAGGTTAGATATCTAAGCTCTTTGAACACTATAGCGCTTTCTAGTAGAGAAATGAAGAACTTTGTGTTGGCGGAAACTCCCGAGATTAATTTTGTCATTATGAACACGGCCTACTGAATTCAAATGGGTTCTTTGACATGCCAACATCGTATGTCATCCGTGTCGTAATTTTTTCCGCCTTCCAAAAATCACTTACCACGGCCAGGAGCGAACCTGCAAGCTTGGGGTTTGTAGACAGACACGTTAACCACTCACCTACGGTGGCAAGCATGTTTAGCATTGAAGACTATGAAAGCTCTTGTTTGCTTCCCCTCTAGGTATTCCACCATCCAGGAAATCTTCCACTGCCACTGATTGTGTTTGATTCCAGTTGCAGCAAAGCGAGGAGCGCAAAATAGCGGCGGAGTTTGAGAAGCGGGTGAGGGCGCTGGAAGACTCGTGCGTCGACTCGGGCTGCGAGCTGATGAGTGAAGACGAAAGCGACAAGACTGATCTCTGGGTGGAGAAGTACAAACCCAGAAATTATTTGGAGCTGTTGAGTGATGAGGTGGGTGCCTTATATATCAATAGTCAGCACTCTCCTAAGCTGTATAGGTCTGTAACATTTGATGACATATCCAGATTGTATGACATGTAAAGTGCTCAACTAGTTGCTACTTCCCATCTCCAGGTTCACAAGTGGTTAATGATAGAGCCCTGCGTGGATAAACAAAACGTTATCCGCGTCCGGCCCACATTCTCGCGTTTCTTATCCAAATCTACTGGCATCACAATAATATTTTTAATTAGATAAAGTATTGAAGCGAAGCAAGATCAAAATAGCGGACCCTGCACCTGCAGGAAAATGCTAGGAAGAAGAAGAAAGTATTGAAGCAACACATTTAGACATTTGAGGAGAAAGTCGTTCCCCTAGGCTATGCATGGCATGTGCTATGTATAAAATGAATGTTACACAGCCAAAATTACAACACCATTAGTTTGGAGTGTTAATTATGCCTAATGACATAATCTGAACTAGTGGGCCCTTGTGAGCTTTCGCAACGTGAATGCAGGTTTATGGGGTTGTAGGGAAGAATGTGGGAGAACGAAGTTTTAAATATTGAAGAAATGTATTTATTGTTGTTAAACGGCATACGTACATGAGAAAAACACAAAGAATTATGTAGAACAGTGTTTTGTACTTGTCACAACACCTCTTTGTAGACAATATTCGATGTTTCAACGACTTCATTGGTTATTGTTTGCTCGGGAGTTTCTTCTACAGCAATTTTTACATTTACAAAGGATTGAACCCTAGAGAAAGTCTTGGCGGGACCACACCGGAGCCATCTGCTGAGAGACTCCTCAGCTAGCAGTACGCCGTGCTCCCGCCAGATGGCTGCTGCCGCCGTGCTGCCCTGCGCTCTAGCGGCAGGCTCGCCTAGCAGTACGCCGCACTCCCCTGCATTCAAGCGGCAGGCTCGCCAGGTTACAGTGCTCCCATTGTAAATGTACATTTTTTAAGGTATTTAATTGTGAGGCATTTAAAGAGGAAGTAAGTGCATTTCGGGCACACATGGGGTTATGCAGAACCTGTAGGTACCCCATATGTGTAGGTTGGTGTTAACAGGACCTTATTTTCGGTACAAAACTGGAATGGGACCTTAGCAGAATAATATAGGGAGGATAAGATTAGCTTAAATCCCCATCTTACTTTTGTCATGAAAAAAAAAAAAAAAAAAAAATAAAAAAAAAAAAAATACACATAACGGAAAACTATGATATGTCATAAACATCCGGGTCCTAGTAATTATGTTCAGCAAGTTCGTATTGTATTCTAAACACTATCTTTTAGACTCTGAGAATCGTACATTTTTTCCGTATTGACTAATTATGATTATAAAGCGAATAGCATTCAATTCCGCCCTGTCAATACTGTTTATTAAAATGAGTGAGCTAATCACTCATCGTTATATAAAGGTACATGTTTCGACGCCTTGTCAATTATTGGCATCTTCATCAGACTTGAACAAATGGGTAGCACTTAATACATTACACATCATCATCATCATCTTGTACAGTTTCCAGCCCCAGGCTGGGTCTGTTTGGAACATAAGCCTCGCCACTTAGATCTTTCATCCCACCACCTCCCCGCTGTCACTCTGGTCCAGTCCTCGCCTCTCTTCTTGACACATTCCTCCACTCCTTTCAGCCATCTATCTCTTGGTCTTCCCCTTGGTCGTTTCTTCTGCATCTGCATCTCATGTATCCTCTTGGGAATCTTCTTCTCATCCATTCTCTTTAAGTGTCCATACCACCTCAGTCTTGATGTCTCAATCCTACCTTGCAAGGGCTCCTCTTTCACCATTTCCCTGACCTTTTCATTCCTCACCCTGTCTCTTCTTGTTACTCCGATCCTACTTCGCAGGAACTTCATTTCACCTGCCTGTATTCTGCTTATGTCTCTTTTCTTCATTGTCCATTCTGAAGCATAGGTCAGTATCGGGATATAGTAGCTTCTGTATAACACTTCCTTGCTTTTTTGTGGGACATCTTTATTCCACACTAAGCTCCTAATGCTTCTCAGAAATGCTTCTGCCTGTCTGCCACGTTCCGTAATCTCTTTGTCATTTCTCCCATTTTCCTCCACTATACTTCCCAAGTACTTGAGACTTTCCACCTTCTTCAGCTGTCCACCTCCAAGTGTTATCATTACACATGAAAATATTAATTGTAGCAATAGAAACTTAAATGAGCATACACAGAGGTCAAAATCATTCACATGAAAATAGTAAAAGATTTTTTTAAAACATTTTGTTAAACAACACGTTTAAAAAGCCACCAGCAGACTTAACCAGTCTTTCTTAAAACAGTTCATTGCACACTCTTGATGTTGATTGAATATCACACTTGTTGCTTTGAGAAATACATTTGTGGTGATATTATGATATGATGGACACGTATAATGTAGCTAATGTCCCAAGCGGAGGCCCAACCTATGTTCAATGCTCATAATAATCCGAGTTTAGAAACAAGCATTCCGTTGAGCTCAAAGTATCCAGGAAAGCTTACCCATTCCCAAATGGAAAGAAACCGAAACTATGTATAAACAGGCTGAACGTTTACTGTGAGAAAATTAAAAGGTATCAGTAAAACACTTCCGTAAAACTTATGTTTAAATGCTGCAAGGTGTCAACAGAGCCTTGCTATGCTGGTCGGGAGCTGGGTGGTACTGGTTCAGTGTGCTCG
Source organism: Meconema thalassinum (assembly GCA_946902985.2). Taxonomy (NCBI): domain Eukaryota; kingdom Metazoa; phylum Arthropoda; class Insecta; order Orthoptera; family Tettigoniidae; genus Meconema; species Meconema thalassinum. The sequence goes on along the minus strand of OX336388.2, from coordinate 930,998,461 downwards.
TGCGGAAGCGATAAGTATGACAGTTAAAGTGGGGTGTGGGTGAGGGGGAAGGGGGTGGGTGGAATAAGAAGATTGGCATATGGGGAATGGAGGAGAGGGGATTGGTGGAGTGAGAATATTGGCATAAGGGGGATGGAGGGGGAAAGAGCGGATCAAAGGTTTGTGGGCGAATTTCTCAAGGTGGTTTATTGTTTGATCTGTAATTGATTACAGTATCATAAAGTACATTATTATTCTCGAAGTTGATTTCTTTGAGATTAGTTACAGGGGTGGTTCTTACAGAGAAAAGCATGTGAGATTTTCGAAGTGAAATGCCATGTCCTGTGGTTCGGATTCCACGTAAAAAGGAGGTCCCGTGGCTCATGATCCCAAGATTAACGGTCACGTTAAACAACAAGCTTCCTTCCTTTTTTTCTTACAGAGAAAACAATTTCAATTTCCTGTAAAATGTTCATGGTAGTTCCCTTGTTAGCGAAATGTAAGATTTTCATGCGCTGTTGATGTCTGTGAAACCATGTTTAGTTTCCTTCATGTGATTTGCCGTGGCGAAAAATTTGTTGTGTTTAATGGCGTTAAAATGCTCTCCATACCTTGTGGTAAATGATCTACCTGTTTGTCCACAATAATTGGCGTCACATTTTGTACATTTCAACATACCGTATTTACTCGAATACGACCCGCTCCCGAATAAGACCCGCACCCTGATTTTGAAGAACAAAATTTAAAAAAATATCCCGGTCACTCCATGTGAGATCTGTGCTGGACAAAACGGAGGCAGACAGGTTTCTCTCCGGGTACTCCGGTTTTCCCTGTCAAAATTTCATTCCAGCAACACTCTCCACTGTCATTTGATTTCATCTGTCATTCATTTAATCATTGCCCCAGAGGAGTGCGTCAGGCCTCGGCAGCCGGCACAGTTCATATCCTCGCCACTAGATGGGGGCTTCATTCATTCCATTCCTGACCCGGTCGGAGACTGGAAGCACGCTGTGGATTTTCATTTCATTTTTTTTTTTACTCAAAATTATTTACTATCTTAACTAAATAAACAGAATAGCATTTATCCAAAATAGTTTCCAACAGTTTTGAAGTCGTCCTAAAATAACACACATCAAACGATTAAAAATACAAATAAAAGCACACAAACACTTCATTCATCGTCATCAGAAGTACCAACTTCGGAACTTTTATCACCATCACTTTCCCACTAAATGTCGTCATCACTGCCATCCATAGCATTCGAAATACTACATTTCTTGAAGCTCTCCCGTATGAGATCTCCAGAGATATGATTCCATGCCGTCAAAATCCACGAACACAGCAGCTGAACTTTCGGGCGCTGAATACGACCAGTTGGAGTCGGTGTGTGCTTATCGGCCGCCATCCGCTCCGTATACAGCTGTTTCAAGGCTGCTTTGAACGGGCGGTTCACACAGACATCCCGTGGTTGTAGCATAGACGTCATCCCGGTCAATCACGAATACATGACTCGTCAATATCATATTTCCTACCGGGCACGATTTCCACTAACTTCAGCTTCCCTCACAACTTTCAATTCCTCACTCACAGTAAATGACCGCAAACGTTTCGTAGCATTCATGTTTACACTCGGAGAATGTGCGCGTGACTGTATGTCGCTGCGTGCTTATGGTAAAACAAAGTTATAGCCGGAAGAAGGCTAGCACCATCTAGCGGATACTCGCAACACCCGATATCGCGCGCGGTGGGCAATTTAGATCTTTTATTGGATGACTCAAATAAGACCCGCACCCCAATTTTTCACGTCCGAATTTGTTTAAAAATGTGCGGGTGGTATTCGAGTATATACGGTATATATACCTGATTTACTGAATTTATTCGAAAGGTTCAATTTATTAGTATTGAACAAAAAATTAGTTTTTTATCGTTGGATGTTCTGTAGGCTATTCGTAAGCCACACTTTTTGAAAATGATCGAGATGCTATATGTTTTGACGCTGAAATATGTGAAAACCGCATATTTAGGCTGTTCTTTTTGTTCAGGCGTTAAGCGAGTGACCGGTTTGTTTTTGAGCTTATTGATGATATTGTTGACAAACAATGATGTAAATCCGTTGACCTTGGCAATTTATTTAATAGTATTTATTTCTCTATTTAGATCTGTTTTGGACAAAGGAAGGGTGAAGGCCGTATTAATCATGCTGAAAAAAAAGTTTCTTTCATTTGATTGCCCGGGTGGTTAGAATCTTTTCTTATTGTCGTGTGGGTTTGGATAGGCTTTCTGAAACCTTTGTAGGCTAATCTATTATTTATCAGATAAATTGTAGTATCAAGGAAATTGATTTCATTGTTGACGGCTGATTAGGAAGTGAACTGTATGTTGTTATCCCACCCGTTTAATTTTTGTAAGAGTCCTTCTATGTTCAAAACAGTGTCATCAATTATCACTTATCACCAACACGTCATCCACGTATCTTCCCCAATATTCTATACCGTCAATTTTGGCAACAATTTCCTTGTGCTCTAGATGGTCGAGATAAATATTAGCTACTATACCAGAGAGTGGTGATCCCATTGAGAGCCCTTCTTTTGGTTTAAAAATTTTGTTGTTAAAAGTGAAAAAGTTGTTCGTAAGTGTGAATTCCAATAACGTTATGAATTTGTTAATTTTGACATCTGACAATATGCTGTTATTAGATAGATTTTGTTTGATGACCTTGAGAGATGGTACAGTAGGGATGTTTGTGTACATATCTTTCACGTTAACACTGTGCATTGAGTGTTTGTTCGACAAGGTCAGCTTCATAGTTTCCTCGCAGAAATGGAGAGAATTTTTAAGGAATTTATTCACATTAAAGATGTAATGTCTTTCAAGGAACTGCTGACAGAACTTAGCGGTTTTGTAAAGGGGGCTGTTTCTGATGTTAATAACTGGTCCTATTGGATTTCCCTCTTTATGAATTTTGGGCAGGGCTCTCAAAGTCGGTAGTCCTGGGTTCATATTAATTAATTTGCTAGTTTGTTTTTCGTTGATAGTAAACATGGAGTTTAAAAAACAAAACACAATTTTCTCTGGATGGATTTCATTGTTGACGGTTGATTCGGAAGTGAACTGTATGTTGTTATCCAACCCTCTTTTAACTTATTCAAAGTTTGAGCTGCTGAGGAATTTGCAAGTGTTAATGATATAGACCTCCTTATCCAGTAGCACGACAGTGTTACCCTTGTCCGCTTTGTGACAAAGAGGAAATCTGACATTCTACGGATCGGAGCGTGGAATGTTAGAAGTCTGCTAGGAAGTGGAAGGTTAGAAAACTTAGAAAGGGAAATGGATAGGTTGAGGTTGGATTTGGTTGGGATTAGTGAAATGCGCTGGCAGGAAGAACAGGACTTTTGGTCAGGAGACTATAGGGTCATTAGCACTAAATCAAACAATGGCCAAGCAGGGGTTGGTTTCATATTGAGTAGGAAACTTGGACAGCGGGTGGAATATTATGAGCAATATAGTGAACTGATTATTGTAGCAAAAATCAATACTAAACCTACGTGCACCACAGTGGTACAATTCTATATGCCTACCAGTCAAGCTGATGATGAGGATGTTGAAAAGGTCTACGAAGAAATAGACGAAATTCTGAGGTATATCAAGGGTGATGAAAATGTTATAGTAATGGGAGATTGGAATGCTGTGGTAGGAAAAGGGAGAGAAGGGAAGATAGTAGGAGATTTCGGATTAGGTGAAAGGAATGATCGAGGAAGCAGCCTGATGGAATTCTGCACCGAGCATGAGTTGGTCATAGCTAACCCCTTATTCAATAACCACAATAGAAGAATATACACATGGATGAGACCAGGAGATACAGGGCGTTACCAAATCGATTTCATTATGGTCAAGCAGAGGTTTCGAAACCAGATTTTGGATTGTAAAACATATCCTGGTACTGACATAAACTCTGACCACAATCTGGTTGTAATGAAATGCAGATTGAAGTTGAAGAAACTGAAGAAAAGTCAAAAGCCAAAAAGGTGGGCAATAGACAGACTGAAAGTAAAGGATGTAAACGAAAGATTCAAGAAGAGTATAAAGGAAGGACTAATGAAAAACCCTAAACAAACTTCAATTGCAGACGAATGGGCACTTTTGAAGAAGGAAATAACAAAATCCGCAGAAGAAAACATTGGTAGGAAAGAAAGAATAGGTAGGAAACCGTGGATCACTCAGGATATACAAGAATTGATGGATGAAAGGCGGAAACACAAGAATGTAAGAGATGAAAAGGGGAAAGCAGAATACCGACGTCTGAGAAATGAGGTTAACAAGAAGTGCAAGGAAGCGAAAGAAGAATGGTTGAAAGAGAAATGTGCAGGTATAGAAAATTGTCTGAAATTAGGAAAAGTAGACACAGCTTATCGAAGGATTAAGAATACTTTTGGGGAAAAGAAGACTCAAGTGCTGTAATATTAAGGACACAAATGGAAAGCCTCTAACAGATAGGGAAGAAAAGGTTGAGAGATGGAAAGCTTACATAGAGAGTTTGTTTAAGGGAAAGGAAATTGAGAACCATGTAATGGAAAGGGAGGAGGAAATTGATGAAGATGCGAAAGGAGATTTAATATTGAGATCAGAATTTGATAGAGCTTTGGAAGACTTAAACAGGAACAAAGCACCAGGCATAGATGATATACCGATTGAGTTGCTACGCTGCATAGGAGATGAAGGTCTGATCAGGTTATTTCACTTGGTGTGTAGGATTTATGAGACAGGTGAGATACCCCCTGATTTCAAGAAGAATGTAATCATCCCTATACCAAAGAAAGTGGGAGCTGACAGATGTGAAGATTACCGTACAATCAGCTTGATTACTCATGCTTCAAAGATCCTGTCTAGAATAATTTACAAGAGGATTGAATGCCAGATAGAAAGGGAGTTGGGTGAAGACTAGTTTGGTTTCAGGAGAAATGTAGGAACAAGGGAAGCTGTACTAAGTCTTAGGCTGATTTTGGAAGGTAGAGTAAGGAAAGATAAGAGAACGTTCATGGCATTTGTAGACTTAGAAAAGGCTTTTGATAACGTTGATTGAACTAAATTGTTTGGCATTTTGAAATCTATTGGAATTAAGTACAGGGATAGGAGGGTAATCTACAATCTATACAGAAACCAGACAGCAGTCATTCGAGCTGAAGGACATGAGAGAGAAGCTGATATTCAGAAAGGTGTTAGGCAAGGCTGCAACTTATCACCCATACTTTTCAATCTTTACATTGAACAAGCAATGAAGGGAATTAGAGAAAAATTTAAAGTAAAAATTTAAAGTGGGAGTGAAGATTCAAGGAGAAATAATTTCAACTCTGAGATTTGCTGATGACATCATCATCTTGGCCGACAAGCCTGAGGATTTGAATGAGTTTTTGAATGGTATGGACTCCGTCTTACGGAAAGAATACATGATGAAAATTAATAATTGTAAAACAAAAATACTAGAATGCAGCCAAAATAAATCAGAAACCTCTATGGACATCAAATTGGCAGGTGAAAAGCTGAAGTAAGTAGGAGACTTCTGTTACTTAGGAAGCAAAATAACCAGTGATGGACGAAGCAAAGAGGATATAAAAAGCAGGTTGGCTCAGGCAAGGAAAGCATTTCTACAAAAAAGGAATCTGTTGACATCGAATATAGATTTAGGTATTAGGAAGTCATTTTTGAAAGCCTTTGTCTGGAGCATGGCGCTCTATGGAAGTGAAACTTGGACTATTGGTGCAACAGAAAAGAGGAGAATTGAAGCATTTGAAATGTGGTGTTACAGGAGAATGATAAAGATCAGATGGGTAGATAGGGTTACATACGAAGAGGTATTAAGACGAGTGGGAGAGGAGAGATGTGTCTGGCGACTGCTAATGAAGAGAAGAGATAGGTTAGTAGGACACATACTAAGACACCCAAGAATAGCAAGCTTAGCTATGGAAGGAAGGGTTGAGGACAAGAACTGTAGGGGTAGACCAAGGTTAGAATATATTAAACAGATTGCCTCGGATGTAGGGTGTGGTAGCTATGTAGAGATGAAACTCAGGAGGGAGCTCAGGACAGGGAGGCATGGAGAGCTGCATCAAACCAGTCAAAAGACTGACGACTCAAACAACAACAACAACAAATTCGAATTCATTTTGCATTTTTTGCTAGTATTGACAATTTTTGGGACTTCTTTATTGGTCGCGAACATGACTTCCTTTTGTTTGTCGAAAGGATGCGTATAGCTGTTTCTGCTTCGGGGGAAAAAAAGTGGTTAGCGTTCTATTATTGAGGTCACATTCCTAGTTGTGTTTGGGCCCCTTACCTAGAATTTCGAGTTCACTGTTGTCAAATGAAAATTGAACTGGGGTATACTGACAGTTGTTGACTTGACCATTTACATCTCTAACTTTTTAAAATTTAGTTTGCAAATTTCTAAATTTGTTGTCAAATGATTGTACTTTCTTATTAATTTTAGTGAATAAGATTTAGTTTACAGTGAAAGAATACCTGTCCCAATCCTTCTTGTTAGATAGGTTGGAGGCCTCTAAATGTGCATGATAAAGTTTGTTGTTTAAAGTGCTTATCTTGATATATAGAAATTTAATTTCTCTTTGAAAGATTCTGCTATTAATTAGTCTCTGTGTTGTGGCTTCATATTTGTTTAATGGACCCCTTTTTTGGTAAGATTTAAAATGTGATGGAATTAAGTTGTGTGTTCTACATTTCTTTAAAAAGGCAATGTACTTAACAGTGCTGGCCAATTTAATTTTCAGATCTTATACTTATGTCGCGCTTTTTTTTAGCGCAGTTAGCTTGGCCTGCTTCATTATGTTTTAGACTCTGAGAGTCGTACATTTTTTCCGTATTGGCTAATTACTATTATAAAACAAATAGCAATCAATTCCGCCCTGTCAATACTATTTATTAAAATGAGTGAGCTAATCGCTCGTTATTACATAAAGATACATGTTTCGATGCCTTGTCAATTATTGGCATCTTCATCAGTTTTCTTTCTTTTAATTTTAATAAGAAACTTTTATTCTTATAAGAAATAGTTAGGCCTACATCTCTGTGCATATTTAACTGCATGTATGTACACTTTCCAGTCCATTATTCAGTTGCCATAAACCTCCAATTAGTTACACCATGAAAAAAAATCTCTCCTTTACTACAGAAGGTGCTAGAAGTACTTCCTACTGCTAATCTTATCTGAAGAAACTTTCAGTGTGTCAACATTGTCCTTGTGATATGGCACAAGACAACATGTTCTTACAGTTCAAACATTCACTTTTCAATTTACACAAGTTCAAATTATCCAGTAGTATGCATATTAAATATTTTTTCACCCAACATCACTCAGTGGAATGGAGGGGAGGACATTGTAGTAATGAGATTCTTTTAGCAAACAATATTGGTGCTTTACAACAGTTCCAAAATTCAGTATTAACAAAAATAAACTGAGATAAAATATACCGTATTTCCTCATATAGTCGTCACACTTTTTTAGCCTAAAATTCGTGGGAAAAAGCAGGGTGCGACGATTATGCGAAGAATATTTAAGTTTAAGGAATATACTGTATCATTATTTGCTGCACGGGCCAGTCATTCGCCTGGCGTGAGTCATAGCCTACAGTCAGAGAGAGGCTTCTTCCTTCTAACAAAGTCACGACAGGTTAAAGCTCGCGGAATGTGCTGACGAGACTGGCCACTCGCGTCACAGTTCATAGCCCGCAGGCATAAAGACGAGATTTCTTTCTCCTGACAAGATCACGCCAGATTAGGCCTATAAGCTCGTGGAATGTGCTAAGTGATGAGGCTGGCCCCTCGTGTCACAATTCATAGCCTGCAGGCATAAAAACGAGATTACTTTCTGCTGACAAGATCACCCCAGATTAGGCCTATAAGCTCGCGGAATGTGCGCTGGCCGCTCGCGTCACAGTTCATAGCCCGCAGGCATAAAGGCAACATTACTTTCTCCTGACAAGATCACGCCAGATTAGGCCTATAAGCTCGCGGAATGTGCTAAGTGATCAAGCTGGCCGCTCGTGTCACAGTTCATAGCCCGCAGGCATAAAGACGAGATTACTTTTTGCTGACAAGATCTCGCCAGATTGGGCCTATAAACTCACGGAATGAGCGCTGGCCGCTCGCGTCACAGTTCATAGCCCGCAGGCAAAAAGACGAGATTACTTTCTCCTGACAAGATCACGCCAGATTATGCGCTCGAGGAATGTGCTAAGTGACGAAGCTTGCCGCTCGCGTCATAGTTCATAGCTAGGAAGCATAAAGACGAGATATTTTTCTTCAGACAAAGTCACGCCAGGTTATGAAGTCGCGGCAGCATGTGCAACTGACTGGCGAACAAATACGAATATGCTATGCGACGATTATGCGATGAAATTTTATAAACCTATTTTAGTGTTTGAAAAGTGGGGTGCGACGATTACGCGGTGGCAACGATTATGGGAGGAAATAAGGTATATTACAACTGGTTGTTTTTTTTACAATGCAACCATAACTAATTTAATCATTTCCTGGTTTTGGAGGTTGACAAATGTAACCTAGGAGGAACGTTTCTATTAATCTCATGATATGTGACAACATAACCTTATTCTTCTATTTTCACAAGTAGCACTCTTATATTTAGTTACTGTCTGCTACTTATGGTTTTCTCGATACAGTAAGTTGCAGATTTCTTTAAACCTTTCTACCACAAAAGTTTTAGGACCCATTTAAAGATTTGATGAAAACACAAATTCCATCAAATTTTAAAGAAAACACAAAACATTACTAATAACAATCATCATCATCATCATTTCCCCTTATCCAGCTCTTGCCGGGTCGGGGTATTTATGGCACTTCTCCACTTTCCTCTTTCCTTCCACAATTCTTCTTCCACGATCTTGTCCCAGTCCAGATTTCTTTTTCTCACGCTGTTCTTCACTGAATCGATCCACCTTGTTCTAGGTCTTCCCCTTGCTGTCTTACCCTTGCACTTGGCCTCCAGCATCTGTCTTGGTATTCTATTTTCCTCCATCCTCTTTACATGTCCAAACCACCTTAGTTTATTCTTCTCAATTCTCTCATTTAGTTTTCCCATCCCAACTTCCTTCCTAACATCTTCATTTCTCACTTTGTCTTTCCTTGTCTTTCCTATCATACTTCTTAGGAATTTCATTTCACTGGCTTGGATTCTACTCTCTTGCCTGCTTGTCAGGGTCCAAGTCTCAGCTGCATAAGTTACTATGGGTACATAGTACACTTTATACATTACCTCTTTGCTTTTCCTTGGTATTTCCTTATCCCAAACAAGTTTTCTTACACTTTGATAGAATGCATTGCTCTGCTGTACCCTCCTGCCAATCTCCATGTCCAACCTACCAGTTTGCATCAATTCACTTCCTAGGTATTTGAACGTGTCCACAATTTCCGAACTCTGACTTCCAATTTTCACAGTGCCCTTTCCTTGTCTTTCCCCTCTTGTGATCACCATGGTCTTGCTTTTCTCTATACTGATTTTCAGGCCGTACTTCTGAATATTTTCGTTCAGTGCATCTAGTTGTTTTTGCACTAATAACAATAACATTGTAAAATAGACTGTAAGTCATATATTATTGACAATATCATAAATTACAGACTAAAATATAAAGATACAGACAATCATTAAAAGCAATGCACACAATTGTTACTAGTATAAAAATTATACGAGATCAACTAATCAAAATGTGAATACATTTAACATACATGACAACACTCAGGTTAGAGCTATGCTGTAATACGATCTAGACCACATTACTATCTTTGGAGAAAACGCCTTAAAAAATAACCCTAATGAACTAGAGCAAACCAACATTAAGAAAATATAATTAACATTTTTCTTTTGCCTCCATTTGTACATATAAGACTAAAAAAATATCTTGCTTTCTTAAGAGCATACCATCATCATCATCTTGCACAGTTTCCAGCCACTGGCCGGGTCTGTTTGGAACACAAGCCTCTCCAACGTCTTCTGTCTTCCCACCATCTCTCAGCCTCCACCCTTGTCCAGTCTTCTCCTCTTCTTAAGAGCATACCAAATTGTAAAAATAAATTACAGTCTAATGGAAAATCAGTATCTAAGACATAACATTAGCATAATTATTTATTTCAGTCACAAGGTTCCAAGATCAAAACATCACACTCTTATACCTGGAAAATTAGTCATGGCTGTAGGTTTACAGAGACTAGCAAGATATTACAATACTGTAGAAAGGGTTCCTATTGTGAACTGAGCCATGTTCTATGATTTGATTAATAGAACTAAAGCTAACAGAAGAAAGTGAAGGTAATGTTACGGCTGTGAGTTTGTGTCATCGCTCGCCGCATGAGTCACAACTGCCCCAGGGCTGGGCTGTGGCCTGCCTCCCGTATTGCGTGCGCCTTATGCAACAGGGCTACTAGGACAAAGGGTTAGTCCAGAACATTCGTGACTGGACCAGCGATGGAAACCTCGAGAAGCCGTGAACCCTGGATGGATCTGGAAGCATTTATTGAGTCACCGGCCTACTATATAAATGCGACCTGTCACGCAGTGTTGTTGTTGTGTTTTACGAGCTAGTGCGAGCGATTATCTTGTGGGACAGAAGTGTGGTGACGAAGTGCTGTGCGAGTTACGAAATCCAGTGACATTGTTTCTCCAGCTTGTGGACAGCGAAATAGCCTGCAGCAAGTGATCGTAAGTAATTGTGGTCGGTGAACATAAAGGAGAGGAGCAGGTAGTTTCTGTCAAGGCCACCGTACTCATTAGGACGGATTAACTTCTGTGATCTGTTGACAAGTGGAAGGGCCAAGAGTGCTCAAGGAAGAGACATGAGGAAACAGGAATAAGGCTCCTAATTGCTTGTATTTTGCTGACTAGTGTAATTTTCTGGCCACAATAAAGTTAATTATTTCCTTAAGCAGTAATTGGTGTTGTGCTTTGTACCCCCACCGTAATCCAGTTAACAAAAGTGCCACTAGGGGGTGGCACGTAACAGTAAAAATATATTTAATCTTACAAAAGCCTATTCACAAGACTGCTTCAATTGCAGGTTTCCCCCAGGGGCGTGGGACGTGGATTGGCGACCACGGAACCCAGCTGAGTCGGGCATTGCTTCCACTTTCTTGTGCCGGGCTCCTCTCCGTCTTCTTTCCTGTCGACCTCTCTTGGTCAACTCTTGTTCTTTTCCGACCCCGACAGTATTAGGGTATCTGAGGCCTAGGGAGTCTTTCACTTTCCCGCCTTAATTTGCCCTTGTCTCATCTTTCCTGATCCCTCCTTCTTTGAGCGGTCAGACCTCTTGTTTTCTTTTCATTAACTTTCCTTTTCTCTTTAAGTTTCCCGCACTGTTTTTGTTATTTGGCCCCCGTGTATCTAAATTCCCTAGCTTTTTTTTTTTTGCACCAACATCATTTTGTAGGTATTTTCCATCTACATTGCACTTTGTACGTTTTTTCGATCTAAATTGCATTTTGCGAGTGTTTTCAACCTCAATTGCATTTTGTAAGGATTGACAATCTAAATTGCTTTTTAGTAAGTCTTTCAGTATCCGGGCCGGGACTTTTGTAAGTATTTTGAATTTCAATTGCATTTTGTATTTTCAACCTAAACCGCTTTTTGCAAGTATTTTCAATCTAAATTGCATTTTGTATCATCGGCATTTTGCAAGTATTTTGATTCTCAATTGCATTTTGGGGTATTTTGAATCTAAATTACATTTTGTAAGTATTTTCAATGTAAATTGCATTTTGAAACTACCAGGTATTTTGTAAGCATTTTCAATTTCAGTTGCATTTTGGTTGGTTCCTTAGTTTAGGGGCTGCGACAACACAGGCATGTAGCCCCGTGTACTTTGGGTGTGTGTAGAATCTGTCTGATAACCGGTGTTAATTGTGATGACTGTATTAGTGTGTGTTATCTGTTTTCAATTCAAGTGAGGACTGCAGACTTTAAATTTCAAGTAGTTCCTACTTTTGCCGCCAAACGCCACCGTCAACGACTACTAGGCTTAGTGCAGAACTTAGCTACTAGATGCCACCGCAGTCGGCTCTTGGCAACGAACATAGGAACCTAAGAGCGTTGTTTACATTCTTTGCCTATTCAATTTAGTTTCACACAGGTGTAATTAGTGGAAAGTTCTTTAACATGCCATAAATCTATGACAAGGGACTGCCGGCTTTACTTCCCCTCCGAAGGAAGGCATACTGAGGGATTTTTAATGCTCTTAAAAAATTCGACGGCTTCGGCCGGGTTTGAACCTGCTATCTTGGGCATAGAAGCTCAGCATGCTACCAACTACCCCACCAAAGCCGCTCAGTTGCATTTTGTTAGCATTTTGAATTTCAATTGCACTTTGTGAATATTTTGGATTGGGAATGGTATCTTTCAAATTGAATTGCATGGTGTATTTTCAATTTCAATTGCATTTTGTAAGTATTTTGAACCTCAATTGCATTTTGTACGTATTTTCAAACTCATTTGCGTTTTGTAAGTGTTTTGAATTTCACTTTAATTTTGTTAGTATTTCAACTGTACATTGCATTTTGTACGTATTTTGAACTTAAACCTACATTTTGTGCGTATTATTTCAATCTCTTCCTTTTGTGAGTATTTTCGTTCTAAATTCCCTTGTATAAGTATTACCGCTCTCCATTTTGTAAGTTGTTTCAATCTGAGTTCCTTTTTGTACGTATTTTCCTTCTCATTTAATTTTCGTTCTGGTTTCCACTTTATTGACATTTTCGCTTTCACCCAGACCATTAGGGGCCGATAACCTAGATGTTAGGCCCATTAAAATAACAATTATCATAATCATCATCAGTTGCAGGCTGAGGACGAGAAATCTCAACCACCTCAAAATCTTCAACTTTTGGCAACTCAGGGTGAAGTTCAATCGAACAGGCAGCAGCAACAACAGCCAACTGGAAACAGGAGACTCAAACCTCCGCCCAAATCATTTCTTTCTTCTATAAATTCTGGGAAAGGAAGATCAAATTCTTCAGGTTGTTTGCTGCTTTCCCAAAACACCATAATCCTTTTATAGTTGTCCAATCCAGGACGTTCATTTACAGGCCAGATGTCTTCGCCAGGGACTTCAACGAAAGGAACTGGTCCTTGTATCTCTGGCTCATGGAACTCCTCTATACGATCAGCAGGATATACTTCTGTTTCACAGCAGCTGGCAAGAGCATTCAAGGAATCAATATCCTCTGTGACAGGATCTTGTCCTTGTAGCTCAGGTGAATGGAAGACTGGAGAAGTCTTTCTGCTGGTCTTCAATGAAGGTGTACCAGACCAAGGGCCTATTCCACGAATGAACTTTGCAACTTTTCACTTTGAACTTTTCAATTCTTGCAAAGTCTATCTGTTCCACCATGATCTATGTATCACTTTTCAATTTCTTTGCAAAGTGAAAAGTCTTCGCATAGGAATGATCCGATCATGCTTATTCCATGAACAAACTGTATAATACTCCATGATTGGATGCTTTATTTTTCATGGTAAACTTGAGGACTTTAGTAACAGTTCTGCAAATAGTTGATTTTGATGTCCCATGCATTGCTGCTATACCGTGCTGGGCACCATTTCCTAACCAATGTTAGCATATAAGAATTTCTTCTTTTTTGGAAAGAGATCGACTTCTTTTTGTTGTAGGTTTCAATAAATGGCCAATTATTTCAATTATTGGGGTAATACGAAAACACTCGCGAAATACCGTCGAAGTGAGGTTATGTAAATTCATCCTGTCTTTGTACGTCGTCTTCTTGGATTCTTCATCACTATCCTCGCTTGATGATGACAAAAGCTCTCGTCGTAACATACGAGGGCAATTCAGAAACTAACCTCCGGTTGATTGAAAAAAATACACCAAGTTAAGTAAAAATATTTTAATATATACATCTTACAACTACATCTTTGCACTATTTTTCGACATAGTCTCCATAACGATTGAGGCACTTATCGTATCTCTTCACAAGCTTTGAAATTCCTTCTGCATAAAAATCACCCGCTTGTGCCTTGAGCCAGCCTGTGACCGCATCTTTGAGCTCTTCGTCGTCATCAAACCGCTGGGACCCGAGCCATTTCTTCATATGCATGAAGAGGTGATAATCGCTTGGCGCCAGATCTGGGCTGTAAGGTGGATGGTTGAAAACGTCCCACTTGAAGGACTCAAGAAGGGCTGTTGTTCTGCGAGCAGAGTGCGGACGGGCGTTATCGTGCAAAAAAAACGATACCGGAAGTCAGCATACCACGGCGTTTGTTCTGTATAGCCCGTCGTAATGTTTTTAGTGTTTCACAGTACACGTCTTGATTAATGGTCGTCCCACGTTCCATGAATTCAACCAACAACACCCCTTTGGCATCCCAAAACACCGTTGCCATCAGTTTTCTGGCAGAAAAATCTTGCCGGGCTTTTTTTGGTTTGGTAGGCGAATCTGAATGTGCCCACATCTTTGGCTGTAAAAAAACGTATAACAGCACGCTCTTCACATTTGGCGGGATTTTCTATTGCAGCACACATTTCAAACTGCCACAAAAACTAAACTAGCGCAGGTACGATGTTCACTCGACTACGGCTTGCTGCCGACTGACCTGCTGAGCGCGTGAATGCACAGATGGCGCGCTACTCCCCCCACTACCCGCACTGTGACCAATCGGAGGTTAGTTTCTGAATTGCCCTCGTATTTATAACACTAATCCAAATTCTGCGCTGAGAAACTAGTATAGAGACTTGTTAATTAACAGCTGAAAAGGGAATCGTCTCTTTGCAAAGATTTCTGAAAACTTTTCACATCATTCTTTGCACTTTGCATTTCTGCATCAATGGAGGAACATAACAGGCTTCAAAAGTGAAAAGATTCCTAACTTTTCACTGTTCACTTTGCAAGACAAATCTGAAAAGTGATGGTGGAACAAAATCTGAACTGAAAAGTGCAAAGTGCAAGGTGAAAAGTTGCGAAGTTCATTCGTGGAACAGGTCCCTGAATTTGGCTGTTTCATTGATTTTGAGACCTGGAAATTTGTGCACAGTTTCAGGAACTTACAGAAGTTTCATAGGGGCTGACATATTGTTTCTAATTGTTGATTTCTCCTGAAGCTTATGAACAGTTTTAGGAATTCCCTGTGGTTTACGAAGTAATGGTGTTTTAGAACACCCTGCAAAGACACAATCTTCACCACTTTTACTCTTGACAATAGCATTTTCCTTAGTATCAACATTATTTGTTTGCTTAAGGGTATTCCGAATATCTCCAAGTACTCTCTTGCCATACACATTGGAGCTGTCACTTTTTGCTCTCTGCTTCAGAGGACCAAAATCCACAAATCCCCCAGCAGATGACAGTGGGTTTTGCAATTTGACCGAGTCCTGCGGAGAGTCAAAAATATAGATCGACTCCATGTTCAAAAAGTGAGAGAATACGTCGTCTGTAATGCGAGAGTACAGAAATTCGATGCAGTTCTGGATGAAGAAACTCTTCAGCTGTAACAGTCAATCAGGAACAAATAGAATAATGAATTATACTTACACGTTCTCTACACTTATACATTTTTTTTCCTGGTCCCGGCAAAGTCCCTATGCTTTCCATGTTAATTTATTTCCGATATACATTTTACATTTATTCGTTTTTCACGCTTATACGATCATATTTTAAGTCCCTTGCAATATAAACCATCATTTATACGTTGTGTGTCCTTGCATGTTGCGTATGCTTGAATGCAAACATTTGGTACAGACTGTACTTCCGTCACATCGCTTGGTGGAAGGAATGCAGCGTGCGCTATTTATGTTACGATGGCCTTGAGCGACACTCGCTTGTCAGCGTGTTGCGTATTTGTGTTAGCCAAGATGTTGATCTCTCAAAATACAGGAAGCAGCCATAGAACGCAGTTAGACAGCGTCTGAAGCTTATGTTAAGATGAGCGGAAGAAAGCGAAAGTGTATTACGATCGCCAATATATTAAAAATTTCATTATTTCCTCTTTTATAATTTTTAATAGTGTTTTTTTAAGACTTCTCGTCAAACCATTAAAAAAAAGAGATTGATTCTGTGTTATAATAATCTTGCGTCTTCAGACAAATTAAAATCCATAAATTCATTTACACTACGGTATTTTATTAATGACGATGACGAAGAGCCACAGCATAATACAGTGGATTTTAATGATGCTGTTAAAGCTCTATGGACTATCAAACATTTTGTGACGCACCATAATGTTTTTGAGGAAATAATGGCCGAATTATATTGGTTTGAAAATACTGTTCATGCCGTGGCCAACAAAAAACAAGTCAAGATAACAGACTCCTTCGTAAAGTGACTCAATTTTCTTTGTTTTGTTGTTGTTTCTTTATTTGGGCACATTTTTCTTGTAGTTGTATTGTTACTTATTGCCGATTATAGTTAAACAATCGTATTATATTTCTTGTCGTTCACTTCTTAACTATAACCCATATTGTCACATAGATTTTGCAGTTTTTATTTACCGACTTTCATTTATGCGTTTTTCACACTCGTACATTTTTTTCCTTTGGACCCCTGGAAAACATATAAGTGAAGGTTTACCTTAGTACCCCTCCTTAATATTATTGAGAGTCCTGATATTTTTTCAGAGGTGGTTGGCAATAATCATGGAATATACCGTATATACTCGCATATAAGACCCCCCTTTTTCCTAAATTTTTACTTCCGAAATTGGGGGGGGTACTATAGTCTCGAACTTTACATAAATCCATTATTTTGGGAAAGGGACTGAGTAAAAATAAGCTAATGCTACATAGTACGATACATTTAATCAAAATAAACTAAGTTTACATATTTCATCAGCAAAAATACACCAGAACATCCGCGCAGCGAGTTCTGCAAAGACTGAAGATGGGCATGGCCAGTTGAACATGCAGGCTGAATACAAAATCTCTACCTATAACACGAAAATCATTGTTTTTAATATTGGTGTACAGTATGTTCATACTTCACAAAAAAAATTTAGGCCTAACAAGGGGAAAATAATACCGGTAATATCAGCACCTGGCGCGTCCACTCGGCCAGAGTATCGGCATGCCTCAGCTGATGCAACTGCCGTAATTGACGCGCGGTGACAGATGCAGCTGACGAGACGAGTGCGCATAGAGATAACACAGGGAATTAAGTCATCCAAGGTCGGCTGATACACGGGCAACAGCCGAGTGGACGCGTGACGGTGCTTTCATATAAATGCCATTTTTACGCCGTTTTTCAATGCAAACTCGACAGCACTTAATTTAAACGAGGCCGTAAAAGTCATTCTGCAATTACCAGTACTCATTTCACAAATCTTCACACAACGTATCTCAAATAATGACCGGAAGTGAATGCTATGACCCAAGTAGCCAACAATGAACCAATATCTGGTAAACAAAGACAAGTAACTTATATTGTCCATGATTATTGCCAACCACCCCTGCGATTGTTTTGCCCGACCAACCGCCGGCCGTAGACCATACGCCTGGCCACGCGGAGCCCCGGGCGCTGCGATCTTTAAGAGACAATGACTCTCAATAATTAACGGAGGGGGGGTACTATATGCGATGTCCAAGAATTTTTTAATTTTGGCTCTCTAAAATTAGGGTGGCTCAGCGGTCTAGCTGTATGCCTCTCACCAAGGCGGTCCGGGTTCGATTCCCGGTCAATGCATGTGAGATTTTCGAAGTGAAATGCCATGTCCTGTGGTTCGGATTCCACGTAAAAAGGAGGTCCCGTGGCTCATGATCTCGCGATTAACGGTCACGTTAAACTACAAGCTTCCTTTAGCTTTTCCTAAAATTAGGGGGGGGGGGGGGGTACTATATGCGAGGGGGTCTTATAGGCAAGTAAATACGGTACTTGTCTTTGTATACCAGATGTTTGATCATTGTTGGCTGCTGGGGCCATACAATTCAATCGTACGCAAACTCTGTTGCTAACAAGGTGTGGCCTTTTTTGAAGAAAGAAGTCTCTGTCTTTCTTTCAGTGCGTACGGGCTATGACTCACGCTATGCAACAGGTGACCGGCCGGCCACACGTGCTTTGTTGCTTCATTCACGCAAGGACGACACGCTAGTGGCCGGCCGACATAGACACGCACTTCGTTTATTTTGATTAAATATATCATACTATGTCGCATCAAAATAAAATAGCTTATTTTTACTCTCTCGCTTTCCCAAAATAATGGGTTTTTGCGAAGTTCGCGTCTATAGGAACCCCCCCCCCCCCCTCAATTTCGGAACTAAAAATTTAGGAAAAAAGGGGGTCCTATATCCGAGTAAATACGGTATATCCGCATGGCAAAGAATTTTGTGGATATCCGCATCCACACAATGTAACGTTCCCGGTTCTTCTGAGTGACCAAAAGTTTCGTTCCTGGCAGGGCTCCAATATTGCGTTCTCCTGGAGTACAGTAGAAGAATCGCAACAAGAACAAGCACCGCTTGACTCACACCATCAATAGGATATTTACCTCTTACCTGTTCATTAGCAATGAATATAATCAGCTCGTGGGGGCGCCAGGACATCTGATACTTTAGATGTGCCAAAGTATTTAATTGAAATAGTGATAGAGCACTCGAAACATCTTTCTCTCAAGCCGTGGCATAGCTGAGCCATTAACCAATTGTTTTATCATTACGGGGAGAAGGTATGCCTTATATTTAAAGCTAGCTACTAGAAATGAAAATCCTACCATTAATCAAGAACAAAATTTATTAATTAAAAAGTTAGCAGCAAGAGATGTGATAATTAAAATAAATGAATTTACTAAAAAATCTGGAAGTTAATTGAAATTGGCGGAATCTACAAAATGGAACATGAATTTGAATAATTAACAAAAGCTTGACTCTAATTTGCCATAAACAGAATTACAGAGACTTGATCGGATTTTGGTATCAGAACTCACAATCATCTTCTTCATTTTGGTCGTGCTGTTTTCCATCTACTGGCTGGATGGAATGTCGATTGCTTCTTCTTCAAGTATTGTTGATCTTATCTTATATGGGCCTGGAACTAATTAGCCCCGTTCCCCGGCAGACTTGTGTGAGTTCACCTTTGTGAATATGATCCATGACACAATCATATTCACGTCAGAAATTTGTTATTGCTTTAAACTTGTTACATTGATATGTTGCGTCCATTTAATATACCTGCAGCTTCAGAAAGTCTCAGAAGAAAAAAGTGTGGTGTATATAGCAGTATGTCGGCCTCCAGAGTCGCTGATCAGCAGTTTTATGTAAAAGTAGTTCTCCCTCTTTGCTGTATCTTGACCAATCATGTACGGTGTCGTGATGACGTAGTTTCCCTCTCCAGATCCATAAGTTCTCATTTTCCTTCTTCATTAGTTGATTCACCCACGTGGTATTGCTTCTGTGGTAAATTTAAATTGGCGTACTGATGCTTACTAATTCTCGGAATACGTGACGTCAGTACCAACTGACCCAAGTTGCTTAGTTACTGACAGGAGAGTCACCCAGAAAGTTTGTTCATAATTCTTGGAAGTCATGTCTATTCGGTAGACCTCCCATGGATATATCGTCGCCAGGCCAATCAAGCCCCTAGTTTAATACTAACTTGAATTTAAAACTTAAAATGTCCATTTTATATATTTCACCAAACAATGATTAATACCCTAATTGACATATAATGAAGTGATGTAATCAATCCTGAATTGATATGACTATTAAAATATACCTAATAATAATATTAAATTAATATGCTGCTTTTAAAATATCACAATAAATTAAGGGGAAGTATTTGGACTGTTACAACAATGCTTTAATTATTGAGTGAAGCTCAAAATCAAAAACTAAAAAATGAACCTGTTCAGGATGATCTATGTAAGTTGGGTGGAAAAATTGTCCCATTTCTGTCTGGTAGCAGTTAGGAAGATACAATTTAAGAAGTTTCTTAAACATAGCTAAGAAGCTCGTTGTAGTGGTCCGTATTAACGTTTCGAGAGCAATGAAGCCATTTTTCAGTGTTGCCTTATTGATAATTGATATTACAGCTTTACAGCCCGTCAATACAATGTAATCCCAGCTACTGGGGCATGAGAAATATAAATTACTTACTCCTTGGCGCTACAGCCTGGCCACCTGGACAATCTTCGCCCACTCATCTCGGGTCATGGCCTTGGTTCTCCATCTCCAAGTAGCTAGTTACATGTACCATTTCCGTTGCCAAGGTTGTTTTTCCATTGAATCCGTTTAGCTTTCTTTGTCCTTTGATTCCGTAACAATTGTTTTATAATTTCAAATGATCTTGTAGACTTTGGGTCTAACGTTATGGTTACGGCGTGTATGACGTCGTCATGTTGTTCAGTGCATATGCATAGAGTCTGAGTTTACTGCTGGGGTCTGCCGTTATGCTAAACGGAAACGGTGAATGCGTGACGTCAGACAGGAATACAGGGTGACTCCTAAAGAAGTATGCAAGATGTCAGACAGGAATACAGGGTGACTCCTAAAGAGATGTACACGATGTCAGATAAGAATACAGGGTGACTCCTAAAGAGGTGTACACAATGTCAGGCAGGAATACAGGGTGACTCCTAAAGAGATATACAAGATACCAGATAAGAATACAAGGTGACTCTTAAAGAGATGTACACGATGTCAGATAAGAATACAGGGTGACTACTTAAGAGGTGTACACAATGTCAGGCAGGAATACAGGGTGACTCCTAAAGAGATATACAAGATACCAGATAAGAATACAAGGTGACTCTTAAAGAGATGTACACGATGTCAGATAAGAATACAGGGTGACTACTTAAGAGGTGTACACAATGTCAGGCAGGAATACAGGGTGACTCCTAAAGAGATATACAAGATACCAGATAAGAATACAAGGTAACTCTTAAAGGGATGTACACGATGTCAGATAAGAATACAGGGTGACTACTTAAGAGGTGTACACAATGTCAGGCAGGAATACAGGGTGACTCCTAAAGAGATATACAAGATACCAGATAAGAATACAAGGTGACTCTTAAAGAGGTGTACAAGATGGCAGAGAAGAATACAGGGTGACTCCTAAAGAGGTGTACAAGATGTCAGATAAGAATACAGGGTGCCTCCTAAAGAGGTGTGCAGGATGTCAGAGCAAAATACAGGGTGACACTTAACGAGGTGTACAGTATGTTAGATTCAATTCAAATACAGGGTGACCCTTAAAGAGGTTTGCAAGATATCAGATTCAAATAATGGGTGACCCTTAAAGAGTTGTAAAAGATGTCAGACTCAAATACAGGGTGACCCTTAAAGAGGTGCCGCGCGGGAAGCCTAAGTTAATGGGTAATGGAGTCTGTTGAAAGAGTCCTGGGGCTTCGAGCAAAGCGAGAAGCCCTCCTGGGCCTTTCTAACATGTGTGGCATTTGTAGCATGCGTCATTTGAAATGATATAATGTCTAGTCTCTCAGACTGACTGTATCTTTTTTTTTACGGGGTAGGGTTGTTAACCCCACGCCCAACCCCCAACCTGGAGGACCAGGGTACTGCTCTTAGTCTGGCTCATCACTTTAGACCTGTCCAGCTTGGGTGGCCCTAACAGGAGACTAAGCTCCTGCTGGCATAGCTGTAAAGATCATTTGAGCACACAAGCACCCAGCAACACCAGGTTGTCTTCTTCAAGGCGGCAGTACCGGCAGGAGGAGAAATCAAAGAACCATGTGCAATAACGGACTTACTTCTCATTATCTGGTTCATGCAACTCGTGAATGGCAGTCATCTTGAGAGTGGGATGGTTTATTGGTCAAGCTGCATGCCTCTCATCAAGGCTGACCGGGTTCGATTCATGGTTAATGAACGTTAGATTTTTGAGGTGAAATGTCACATCCAGTGGTTTAGATTCCTCATTAAAAGAGTCCCTGTAGGTTATGGTCACAAGAGGGATGGTCACATAAAACTAACAAGCTTTCTTCGTCTTGTATGGCCACAGTGTCTCTACCTTGGCTGTTCTGTGACCTGAGACAAACGATATAACAATTTTTTGGAAGACGGAAGCAAAGTAGTCTGAACATCATCTGCCACGTGTGCCAAACCAGATGTGTGATGCTTGTCAGACTTGCTCAACAAAGATCCAGTTGTTTTTAACTTTCTTACTCTCATGGCTTGTGTGTCTTAGGAGGATCGCGCACACCATACCATTGGTGTGGCAATGATGGACTTTGAAATCCATTAATTTTTCTATGTGCTATGACAATGTTGATTGGTTACTCTGTTTAGGGGCTGCGACAATGCGGTCATGTAGCCCCGTGTACTTTGGGTGTGTGTAGAATCTGTCTGATAACCAGTTATAATTGTATAACTGTATTAGCATGTATCTGTTTTTAATTCAAGTAAGGATTGCAGATGATAATTTCAAGTAGTTCCTACTTTCGCTATCAAATGCTACCATCCACGACACCTAGCTGTGAACTTGGCTGCTACTACTACAGGGTCATTATCTGTGCGTCCCAATTAACATGGCAAGCTAAGCCGGTTTTGACTGACGCAGATCGTGTGCGCGCCTACACGGTTCAGCCGGTGGTTGGTGCACAATTTTACCAAACATGTTCAATAATGGTGTAATCACAGTGCTCATAGTCGATGTTGAAAATGTCCTCCCTCTCTTGTAACACACACCTGACATCTTCTGATGAAGGAATGGACAACGATCTCATCTAATTTTTGTTGTCTGTTAACTTTTTTATTATTTATGGAGCCAGTTTTCTTGAATTGTTTAGCGAGCCTCCTAATTGTACTGGCATTAGGCCTAGGTCTTCTTGGAAACATGATTCGAAATTTTCGTCTTCTTTCAAATACCCTAACTGCTAACTCATTAAACGATATGAGTCGGTGGAGTGGGCCAGCCAATTGACGCAATAGTTTGCCGTGATCCACTAATTTGGCTGGTCAGGTGCGCAGCGAGTGGACTTCGCAATACCCCACTCCGCTGACTCATACCGTTAGTTCACACGTGTTTTGTCATTCATATAGACGTGTATATGCAAAGCTTAGATGTTAGTGTTGCATGTTTAGTGATTATTGTGAACTGAACTTAAACATTACATAAGAGATGAAATCGAAGCCATCACTGCTGTGGAACTTCAGAATGTTGTCCGGGGAACAGACCACGTGAGATAGAACAGTTGGGGGCGTGGCAATGAAAGGCAAGTTGTGGTTTAAACTCTGCCAGGACTCACTATATAGAGCAGGGGGAGAGTCCTTGCATAGTATTCCTGCTCATGCTATGGAAGTGAAAGATAATTTAGAGTATAATGTCAAAGTAGGATCTGACAGGTTAGGAAACCAGAGCTGTAAATTAGATTACAGCAAGGCACAAGTGAAGTTTGGGTGGGGTGAGCAACAGGATTGGATTGGGTTAGGTTAGGTTATCAGGTTGATGGTAGAGATTCTGTTAGTGTCGCTGGATGCATTCAGGTTATCAAGGAGGTTTCTGAGGAGGAAGAGTTAGGTGTCGGCATGGTATCAAGTTGTATTTTGGTCTTGAGAGATGATTGTGTGTTGAGTGATGTTGATCACTATTGTATTTTGGTCATGAGAGATGATTGTGAGTTGAGTGATGTTGATCACTGTGTGGATGAGGCAGTTGTTAAATATATCATGTTAGACGAGGGTCAGAAATCAGAGGTGCTTGACGTTCTGAGGGAACACAGGGAGGTGTTCTCGAGGAAACCTGGATGTACTCACGGCTACGAGCATAGTTTTGACATCACAGATAGGTCTAGCTTTAGCGGTCCAAGGTACCCGATAGCTCACTCTCACATGCGGGCTGTTGGTGAGGGGATTGGTCAGATGCTTTATGATGATATATTTGAGATTAGTAACAGTCAGTCTGTTAGTCTTCTGGTGGTGGTGACCATGTGGGATGGTACTATTAGGTTATGTTTGGCGGGGGGGGGGGGGGGGGGGGGGGCATGGCAGTTAGTGATTTGCAGGAAGGACTTGCCTTTTTGTGTTTCTCGCAGGATTTTGGAATTTTCAACAGGGAAAGCTGTACCCTAGGAGATTAAATAAATTGAGGATTATATTGTAGTTATACGTAAGATAGTTTTGAAACAGCAGGGAAGGGAGGGGGTAAAATTAAAATAGGAAGTCTGGTGTTGTTGCGAGCTGAACATCTGCCGTCGGTAGAGCAGAGTTGCATTCTTGAAGTTTTTTCATTTCCGGTTCATTTGTTATAGACCGCAGGGTAGGTGCATGTGCCTACAGGTGATCACCAACGATGACAATGTCTTAGGTACATATAACATTGCTTACCTCAAGCTATATGTCACCTAAAGATCTTGCTCACGATATGACAAGACAGGAGTACTAGTGTATTTGTGTGAGGGACAAGGAGTAAATCTACAACCTTGTAGTTAGAGATTGATCCTTATGGGGGCGTCTGTAACCGAATTTATTCAGTTACATAGCTCACCCTCGTTTTATTTTGCCATGTGCAGCTAGTTTGGGGTATTTTATTCATTTTTTATTATATTGGGTTAAAGTCGGGGAAGGAGCAGTGTTTTTTAAAATTGTGCCAAGTGTATTTTGTGGACGGATTCATTTTGGGATGTACCGGGCCGACTAGATTCGTTGTTTATTAATTATTGGTTTTTGTATATTTGTTATTATAAAATATGGGTATATTGCGATTTATTACATTTTGGAAACAGGGATATAAAGGGCTGTATTATCACCTGAAGTAGAAGCATTATTTAAGTTTGTTTTGGGGCTAATTTGATTATTTTCATCTAGAAATGTTAAAAGTTAATTTTGATTAACTTCATTCTTTTATTAAATTCATTCCTTATCGTTTTGCTCGTCATCATCATCATCATCATCTTGTACAGTTTCCAGCCCCAGGCTGGGTCTGTTTGGAACATAAGCCTCGCCACTTAGTCCTTTCTTCCCACCACCTCTCCGCTGTCACTCTGGTCCAGTCCTCGCCTCTCTTCTTGACACATTCCTCCACTCCTTTCAGCCATCTATCTCTTGGTCTTCCCCTTGGTCGTTTCTTCTGCATCTGCATCTCATGTATCCTCTTGGGAATCCTCTTCTTACCATTCTCTTTAAGTGTCCATACCACCTCAGTCTTGATGTCTCAATCCTACCTTGCAAGGGCTCCTCTTTCACCATTTCCCTGACCTTTGCATTCCTCATCCTGTCTCTTCTTGTTACTCCGATCCTACTTCGCAGGAACTTCATTTCACCTGCCTGTATTCTGCTTATGTCTCTTTTCTTCATTGTCCACGTTTCTGAAGCATAGGTCAGTATCGGGATATAGTAGCTTCTGTATAACACTTCCTTGCTTTTTTGTGGGACATCTTTATTCCACACTAAGCTCCTAATGCTTCTCAGAAATGCTTCTGCCTGTCTGCCACGTTCCGTAATCTCTTTGTCATTTCTCCCATTTTCCTCCACTATACTTCCCAAGTACTTGAGAATTTCCACCTTCTTCAGCTGTCCACCTCCAAGTGTTATCCCACTCATTGGTCTGTCCTTTTTCCTGGTCGTTAACAGGATCTCACATTTACTGATGTTGAACTTCCATCCGTACTCTCCCACTGTTTCTTCCCAAGCCTTCAGTTGCTCCTGAATTTCCTCCTCCTTGTTTCCCCAGACCATGAGATCATCTGCAAACACCATTGCTTTCATCTTATCTTCTCCTATCTTTCCTGCTATCCGTGTCATTACCTCGTCCATAACCACAATAAAGAGAAGGGGTGACAGCGCACTTCCCTGTGTCAGGCCACTCATTTGTCTGAACCAGTCTGTTCTTTCCCCTCCAACTTTCACACAACTCACACTTCCACAATACATCTCCTTCACTCTGCCTACAGTCCCTTTTTCCACTCCCATGTTTTCCATTGCTTTCCAAACCTTCTCCTTATACACACTATCATAGGCCTTTTCGATGTCCAGGAAGGCCATCAACAGATCCTCTCCAAATTCGTAGTGGTGTTCCTGGAGCTGTCTCGCTGAAAATATGAGATCCACTGTTGATCTCCCAGGTCTGAATCCATACTGCTCCTCTCTCAATTTTCTCTCCACTTTGGCTCGTATTCTACTTTCTAATATCTTTTCATATATCTTGGCTCAGTGAGGTATGAGTGTGACTCCCCTGTAATTTCTGCACTCCTTTCTGCTTCCTTTCTTAAATATTGGGACAATTAATCCTTTCTTCCAATCTTCTGGGGTATTTTTCTCCATCCATATCACCCTCATCACACGGTACAGCCACTGTTTCCCAACCTCCCCTGCTGCCTTCACCATTTCAACACTCACTTCATCCACACCTGGTGCCCTTCCTTCTTTCATCTTGTCTATAGCCATCTCCAGTTCTCTCCAAGTCAGGTCCTTCTCCATTCCTGTGTTGTCTTCTCCATCTTCCAATGCATTGTCTTCCTCCCTATGACCATTTGGATTCAGCAAAACCTCAAAGTACTCTTTCCACACCGTCTTGAGTGTCTCTTTGTTGTGTACCTCATTTCCGTTTTTGTCCATCATTACCACATCCTCTCGCAGACCTCTTCTCTTACTTTTGACCATCCCATAAATTACTTTCTTATTTCCTCTGCTGTCTTCCTCCATCATCTCTGTCCACTTGACCATCCACTTCTTCCTCTCCTCTGCGACAATCTTGTTTGCTTCTTTCTTCTTTATCTTATAATCTTCCCTTGCCAGATCAGTTCTTTCCTGGAACCACAGTCTGAAAGCCTTGTTCTTCCTTCCCACAGCTTCTTTTACTCTCTCATTCCACCATGGTGTCTCTTTACACCGCTTTCTGTTGCTTGTTCTTCCACATAGTGCCCCTGCAGCTTCCACCATTGTGTTTTTGAATTGCTTCCATTCCTCTACCCCTGTTTTAGGATTGTCTGTTGGCATCCTTTCCCTTATTATCTTCTGGAATTCTTCCTTGACTTCCTTTTCCTTGAGTTTCCATACTTTGATTCTCCTTTACTCTGTCCTCTTGCTATCCTTAACAACTCCCAGGTTCATTACAAGTATTCTGTGGTCGCTATCTAAGGCCTCTGATGGTATTACCTTTATATCTCTGACACTTCTCTTCATTTCCCAGTCGTACAGCATGTAATCTACCAAAGATTTCTTTGTTAAATCACTGCTGTACCACGTTACCTTGTGGCTTTCTTTCTTCCGGATCCAGGAGTTGCCTACCACTAAACCGTTTCTCTTGCAAAAATCCAGCAACTTTCTCCCTTCTTCATTCCTGCTACCCCATCCTTCTGCTCCCAATACATTTTCATATCCTTGCCTTTCACTTCCTACATGTGCATTCAAATCTCCCAAGACAATGATGCTCTGACCATTCAACTGCTGTTGTAGCTCCTCCTCAAAGTCTTCCTTCTCTTGAGCTGTACATCCACTTGAGGGGCATATACCTGGGCTATCTCCAGGCTTCTTCCCTTTACAGTTACTCTGATCTTCATGATCCTGTCACTTATTCCCTTTACCTCTTCCTTCATTCCATCTCTCACAACTACTCCTACTCCGCTGCTCCTTCCTTCACTGTTCCCACTCCAGTACAACCGGTACCCTTTCCTCAGTTCTCTGCGACCTTCTCCTTTCCATCTTGTTTCTGCCAAGCCCAGTACATCCAGTTTTCTTCTCTCCATCACATCTACAATCTCCTCCACCTTTCCTGTCAGTGTCTGTATGTTTAATGTCCCAACTCGTAGTCCATTAGCATATCCGGGTCGTCGTCGTTTGCATCTGTCCTTTCCGTGGCCTGTTCCTGTTTTGAAAGCAAATATGATATCCACTACTGGCTTGCTAGGCCTATCGTAGCTTCACCAGAGCCCCGTCAGCCGTCACTTTTCAGGGTTCCCATAGAGCCTTCACAGCTACCGCAGCGGTCCCGGGGCACACGAAGTCCCCACTGTACTTCACCCCTACAGGCAATCCCCTACTTCATGCCGTTGCCCGTCTCCCACCACGTGGAGGAGGGGTTGGACTTGTGGGAGACCGTATTGCTCGTATCTTTTCATATATTAGATTACAGTATATAGTATCTTACCTCTTATCTGATGAATCCTGGTTGGTGGTTATAAAACCCTGCGGCTCGAGAGGGTGAGTTCTGCTGTGCTCGACTATATTATGTGTTAATTGTTTACAAGCTGTTAGCTTGTGAACTGCGGCCCACCCAAATATTATATGTATTATTATTAAAAAGTATTGTATTAGTTTCAACAAAGTGGTTAAGAGCACAACCAAACAATAACAGTATTATTATTTATTTAGCGTATGGCTTTTAGTGCCGGGAGTGTCCGCGGACATGTTCGGCTCGCCAGAGGCTGTAGCTGATTTAAGCGGATACCCATGGGGTGAGCTACAAGTTCCATTCAATTTCAAGTAGTTCCAATTTCTCTACCGGATGTCACTGACACTTAGTGGTGAATGTTGGAACTTTGATAGAGCGTTTCAATGGAATCTAACCTAGAAATTTTGCTTCACACAAGTTTAGTTGGTGGAAGGATCTTTTATATGCCATGAACCCGCGATCTTGGGCACAGGAGTTCAGCATGCTACCAACTACGCCACCGAAGCCACAGCCTTAACCCTTCTAGTGCCATAAGGCCGCACGCATGTTTTCATAAGAATGCTACGGGATAATCTTTCAGCCCTTTTTTTTATAGAATGTTTATTATTATTATTTCCAGACACTCAGTGCTGTCACTATTGTGATTTGTGACGTCTTAGAAACAAATCTCATTTAAATTTCAAAAGGAAACATTATATTACATGATGTTTAACGAAAACAAATAAAATTTAGGAACTGTTGTTGTTGTTTCTTATGGCTAGCCCGGATTCCAATCCATCAGCTTTCTTGCGTTCCAATAGAGTTGTGTGAGGTTTAGGAACTAATACGTTTAAGATATATTTATCTGCTCCGGGAAAGACTTGTAATTTCACTGGACTTCTCATTTTTAACATAGTCATTCATCAAAAGCTTGGGATCATAAGGGTTAAAAGAGCCACAATCCAGTGGTGTTGTTATTTCCGACATATAACCAGTGCATTGGAAGAACATTCCAAATTACACAATTTCACTGTATAACTCCGTTCTATTTACCGTACCTTGGTTCGCATTTTTGTGGCTCATTTGCTCTTCCAGGGTTAATACACTACTACATCAATGTTACGCCATGTACAGTAACATACAGAAACCATTGTGGCAAGTAGCCACCTCCTCCCTGTGGTTCCATCCAGCTCTGAGTAACAATCTATTCTTGGAATTCTCTAATTGGTTTGGTATTTGGATAAACATTACCCCCTTAGATTTCCGGTTGAAGTATACACCGCAATATGAATAATTATGTCTAGGGGAAATTTTTAGTGTAGTTGATAATGTCATGGATGATGTGTGGAGGTTTCAAACAGTGCGTCATTAGATTCCGATGTAGTGGCATGTGTTATAGTGCGAGGAGTGGTGGTGAGTTACGAAAGACCTGATTACCATTTACTAGGATAAAAGTTACAAAATGTTCTCTTATATGAATACTGGTTTCAATGTTAAAATTATAAGCCAATCAGTACTTAAAAATATATCTATTATACAATGAACATATTTCGACCTGACAATGAGGTCTTCTTCAGCTCAATTAAGATTGCAATCACTTAAGAATAAAATAAAATAGATGTACTTAAGTCTAATGTATTTTGATGTGAAAAATATTTGTTGATATTCGGCACTTGCTGTTCTATATTATTTAATTTTCTATATTTTATTTACACTTACTAAATTTCTTATTTTTCTAACTATATTTTCAAAATTTAATGTAAAGCCCAATATATTGTATTTTATCTATTCACAATTAATATTTCATTGTAAGGATATCCATTTTTATTATTTTGTTTCATTCTTTTAATTGCAATCGATCTCATAAAGTACTGATTGGCATATAATTTTAACTTTGAATTCTTCTATCAGTACGGATATCTACAAATATTTGTGCTATCAATGGCAAATGTATTTGCATTCTATGAATACTGGGAACGGTTAATTGAATCCTATTCTGATTTTGGGAATTCTATAGGTTGCGAGTTGTTGATGTTTCTGATGATGGGAAGCAGCAACTGTTGTAGCTGTGAACTGGGAGCTCCCTTTGTCTGTGCCTTGCTCTATGTGATAGAAAGAGATGCACAACTTGTGCTTGCATCTACGAGTTCTCATGCCCGTGTCCATACTTAACAAAATATAGTACAACTTCTACAGGGTCTTTCACTCAAAGCGGGGCCGGCCACACAGCCTGCATAGTGCTGCAGATAGAAGGTCGAGCCGAAGGTCAGACGAGCACATTGCAACACGGACCTGAGACAGTTGCGACGCATGATTTGCAGAGTAAAGTTGACTTTGTTTATAACCTGGTTTAAGTTACAATTGTCATAAGTAGGGCCCGGATTTTTAGGTGGCTTAAACCTTCACTTCAGGTTTCTTGTATTCTAAAAGTAGGTTATTTTAGGTTTTTCTTCCAGGATCAATACAGGCAGCAATAATTTTCTGTTATTATTTTTGTGAAATTTATTTATGATCTTATTTCACAAAAGTTTACATTGTTACTTACTTGTGCCGGGCTCCTCTCTGTCTTCTTTCCTGTCGGCCTCTCTTGGTCAACTCTTGTTCTCTTCCGACCCCGACGGCATTAGGTTATCCGAGGCCTAGGGAGAGTCTTCCTTTCCCACGTTAATTGGCCCTTGTCTCATCTTTCCCGATGCCCTCCTTCTACGAGCCTTCTTTGTCTTTTCATGTTATCTCCTGCCTTCTGCTCAAGGCCCTCAAGGAGGCAGGGTGTATGTAGCCCCTCCACTTCTGGTGCACTCTGGATATTGCTACAGTACACCCTCAAGGGCTCACGGCTGGTGAGTTCAGGAGTTGGCGATCCTGGGCGATCCCGGGGGATTCCGGAACTGGGTCCGTTTTTTCCCCCTTTTCAACTGACTTTGGGGCGCCCTTACACGTCCCTCAATCCTCATTCTTGGAGGGTTGAGGGCATTTCTTTTCTTCCTGTCCTTTATTTGCCTTATCCTTTATTTGTTTACCATTTCATCTTCTAGTATGTAAGTCTGTAGTTAGTATTAGTTGTAGTTTTCATTTTCATCTCATCTAGATGTTAGGTCTCTTAAACAACAATATTATCATCATCATCATCGTACTACATTTCGGTAGTAACCTGAACTATCTCCGTCCTACTGCTTGTAATCGTTGTGGAAATAATTTTAAGATGCATTTCAATGGCGAAATAACATTCTTTATTTGAAAAAGGCAAAACAGCTATTGGGGTTATTTTTGGTGTCATACCCTCATTTATTTTTTATTTTTTAGGTGAAATGAAATTCACATATTCTGCTCCAGGAAGTGTGAAACAAACATATATGTTGAAATTTGTGGATTACATAGCCAGGAAAAAAAAAAAAGGTAAAAACCTAAGAATCCGGGCCCTAGTCATAAGTTTATAACAGGTGTACATGGTTATTGTTTAATTGTTATTATGTTTCAAAATGTTATAACGTGTTATTGCTAAGTGTTAAATCCTATTGCTTCAATTTTTATTGTTGGGGAAAATTGAAAAATAAGGTTTATACAACAAACCCTCACACCTAGATGAACTCAAACAAAATATCATGAGAGAAATTGAGGCTAAACAAAATATCATGAGAGAAATTGAGGCTATCTCGGCAGATGAACTAATGCGGGGGAATGAAAATTTCCTTAGTAGATGCCAGAGATTTGTAGATGCAGGTGGAGGACATTTTCCACCTTCTGTGACAAGTTGAGTAATGATTTTACTTTAAGTGTAATTATGTGGTGCTCGTTATTTACAAGCAATTCGTACAGGCGCTCTCTCGACCCCACACTCAGATAGTTGCCATATGCTCGACCAACCCTCCATGCGCCGAGCGGCCGGCCCCACTATGAGTAAAAGACCCAGAATGTAGGGTTCCTATGTTGCCTATTTTATTACATTTGTGACCCTGGCAGGTATTGTGGTTATTGTTGCATTAATCAAAATTTAATTCATAACCTTATTTTACTGCACCCATTGAATGTGCTCCAACCGTAATAATAACGATAATAATCTATTATATAATACGCTAAGTTCATCCGACAAAAACTCAAACTCCTGAACCAGAAGAAGTTAGAAGGTGCGTTTTGTGCAAACATCTTCCAAAAAGTCTCAATAGTACAGGAAGAATCTTCCACTTCTTGAGAAGTCAACAGAAATATATATATTTTTTTAAAAAGAGTGTTTAAACCTATAAGAATTGCACTCGGATTTCTTAAATATCGACAATTTGTTTAAAAAGTGTGTTTAAACAAATAAACATATTTATAGAAGCCTGCATAACAGTTAAGCCGGACGGGTGGTTAATGAACAAGCAAGATTTCTCGCACAGGTCCCCTAGTATAAATATTATTTGACTAAATTCATACAATAGAGCGGCATTAAAATATTCAGAGACGGTACATTTTTCCTTGATAGCAGTATATTGAGGGATGATTCCTTGTAAAACACTAACGTGATTCTTGCCCTGAATGAATGTTTGTTGTCACAGTAATAAATCTTTTTGGAAATGAGAACAATGTGCAGAATACCAATTTGTTGGCAATCTAATGAGATTAAATATATTCATCACTGATATTTTCCTGTACATATAGATTTATATGTATGA
The DNA here is from genome assembly GCA_946902985.2 of Meconema thalassinum. Classification (NCBI taxonomy): domain Eukaryota; kingdom Metazoa; phylum Arthropoda; class Insecta; order Orthoptera; family Tettigoniidae; genus Meconema; species Meconema thalassinum. The sequence continues at coordinate 930,965,774 of OX336388.2, read as the reverse complement.
AGATGCATACATCTATCTAATTTCCGTGGCATTCAGTCTCTGTGAATTTCTCTGAGCCATTCTGATTCGTTGTGAATTGAAATTGCTTACTTGTGACAGATCAACAGTTTTCATTGCAAAATTTTCAAATTAAAAAGAACACTATCTGTCATACCCTTTGATTTTAACCCCCTTAGTGCCACGCGCCGATCAGATCGTCTCTCGCTGCTCGCGCCAAAAGTGCCAAAGCCGATTCAATCGGCGCGCTGTTTATCTTATATTTGCAGATTTCTCTAGGCATATGTCCGTGATTATTTCATACTGTTGGAAAGGTGAGGTTCCAGGCTTGCCTGTGAGGTGTTTACTTTTTTCCTTCAAAGTCCGTTACGCGATAGGTTTGAGTTTGTATTCACGCCCTCCCTTAGCGCTCCCCCAATCACGCACGTTCCCGCCAAAATTGTGGTGCAGTTGTTTTCTTCTTGTTGACGTTTTCTGCCTACAGATGTATCTAAGAGCATTATACAGCTGGAAGCATAGTATTTCTTCGAATATGACACTTAAGTGACCTTAATTTAGACTCAAAATTGATTTTTTACAAAGAGAAAATTGAAAAATTTTCAGAATAACCTCCATTATAAAGGTTTAGATGCAGTATTTACTTTTTTGAACGTAATGTATGAAAGAATGGGGTATTGGTTATAATGCAAAGCAAAAGTAATGATTCTATCGTTGAAAATGGGGTATTAATGATTTCTTTTTGAATAGTCTGCATGATAATTGAAAATAGCTTGGCATTCTTGGCAAGTATTTCAGGAAATGGCTTGGCACTAAGAGGGTTAATTACTGGAAAGTTTTTTTTTTTTTTGAAAATGCCTTTTAGTGATTTTCTGATGCGATTTCACTTATTATTCAATGACGTATCTTATGTTTTATTCCATTATATTCTTAATGAAATTTTTTGGTTCTTGCTCTGTTGGATCATTTAGCCAGCTAATTCATTTAATTGCTTCTAGAGTTTATTTCTAAGTATATGTGTGCCCAGTCAGTATGATTTACGGTGAAGTACTTGGCAAAATCCACACATATGTCCATGCCTGTGGCCAGATTTGAACTGGCAGTAGGCTGTATGCCCACTTTCACAGTCTCTCACTTTGGCCCTGAGCTGTGCCGAAATTGTTTATCACTGTATCCTTAGCCAGTTTTTACTGCGGTAAATTAATTAGTTTCTTTAATAGTTGCTATGCATTTATTTTTACTTTATCTTACATTTTACCATGGTTTCTCCACTGCCTTTAGTGGTCTTTAATGTTTGATTTTTGCAATGTATGCTTTCTAGCTTATTTGAGACTTCGAAGTGTAGACAGAATCTCAATATTGAGATGTGATGACTTCAGATTGCAGTACCTTTTAAGGTGATGTCTGGTGAGGGCTAATCCCATCCTAAATGTTACTTCACTTGTTGGCCAAGCATTTTTATTATTTCATAATACAGTACTTGATTCGTTCACACAGTATGTGTCAACTGCTTCTTTTGTCTGTCCAAATGAATTTGGCACTAACAGTTTAGAGGTTAACATTTTAGTTTTGTTTTTAGTAAGTTGATGAAATAACTATATTGTTTGTTCATTGCTTAGTATCGGTTTTGGCTCAAAGGTCAAATAATAATTTTCATTGTTTTGTTCATCTTTTCCTACAGCAACAAATTTTTGATATGTATAGTTTAACTACTCTTTAAAATAGTTACCAAGATATTGAATCTATTTATGTAATAAGTACAAAGTATTATTGTTATGTATTGAACTGTGATACCAAATAAATATTCTTGCTCAAAGATAGTTTTTTGGTTCCTAATGGAGAGTTAGTTTATTACTGAGTCCTCCTCAGTGCTACTTGCCAAACACCTTCAACATTTACTCGGGGAGCACTGGGCAGTCAGACTAGGGCTCCTTCCCCTACCACCACTACACTGTGGCAGCGAGAAGACGGACGATGTTCGGACCACGCTGACTAGATACGTACTTTCAGTCGTGCGGCGGACGGCTCGTGTGGGATTGTTGACATATTAATGGGGCTGTTTTGCCATAACAAATATACCGCATATACAAATTGAATGGGGGCCGATAACCTAGATGTTGGGTCCCTTAAAACAGCAATTATTATTACTTATCGAATGGTACTCCGATGTATGGAATGTGCAGGAAATGAACACAAGTGTTTAGTAAAGAATATTGTGATTTATTCCAAAATGAAATATGAACTTATTAGAGAGGAAAATTCAACAACAAATTGTGTTCTTTTTAACTCATTACATCGCTGTTGCACACGAAACATTTGGCATGCCCTTTATAAGTTGTACAGAAAAATGAAATTTCCCATTCTGCTTCAAAGACTGCTGCTTCACCACTCCTTTTTTTTGTATGCTGTTCAGTCATGACCACTGCGAAGCTGATTTACTTACACGCTGTCAACAAAGCGCATTGGACTCGACTAGCGACTGATTGGTCACTTCAGCGTGCTCGGCCAGCCAGCTCCTCCCACCACTTCTGAAACTACCTTCCACCAAAGCGCTCGGAGCACAGGCTTAGAGCACGGCCAGAGCGCTGTCTGGATGGACCTGGTATAGACTATGGATAGAGGCATTTAAAAAAGGTCCAATTAAAGAAAAACCTGTTGACTGTTATATTAGCCTACTTTCGATTTTTGCAAAAAATGAAAGTAGACTTATGAGATCAACACAGGGCGAAAAAAAAAGTGTGTCTGTCTGTGTGTGTGTATGTGTGTGTGTGAGTCTGTGTGTGTGTATGTGTGTGTGTGAGTCTGTGTGTGTGTGTGTGTGTGAGTGTGTGTACTCTGAATGTCTGTCCCCCCCTATCAATTCGAACACGGTGAATGCGAATTGAACGAAATTTGGTACAAAGGTAGCACTAGCAAAGGACACCTCAGTGTCATGTTTTATATCGCCGCCATCTTTACTAAAACTGAATGGCGGCCACTCAAACGTTCAAAACGTAAAATCAAATAACGACTAACCAAATCATCCAATCTCTACCAAATTTGGTAACAACATACCTTCGTATAGGATGCGTCTTGTGACCAAACTACAAGGTCGTCCGCCATACCATTTCAGGATGGCGGCCGTGCGAATTATGCAAACTTTATAATCCATATCATGGGACCCACCAGTTCCGATTATCGAGCCGAGAATCGTTTTAACTGTTCTAAAGGAAGAGGCACGTACGAAATTAAAAGTTTATTTTGTAATACTATAGTGCAGACGTGATTTTAAAAAGCTCAGCTGATTCATTAATAAGACAAGATGGCAGCGGATATCTTGTGCCTGACTTATATTTCACTAATTTGAGTATTCGATGCAATATAGCGTACTGAAACAAAATAAATAAACTTTGTATGAAATGCTTTATATATAAATAATATACTTCAGTGATGAAATCGTTTAGTATAAATCATTATTTGCTAACAAGTTCTATGTAAGTCATTTTATATGGATCAATGTTCGTTGGCACAAATGGCTCAGTGGTAAAGCGTTAGTCTGTCATTCATATGCCTATGGTTCAAACCCCATCAGAGATATGTTTTTTGCTTGACATTTTACATATTTGTTGCTTTGTAATGACTCAGACGTTTTAAAATTAAGCGTTATATTGTGCATATTACGGTGCAAAACATATACTTAATTAAAACATAATTCGCCAGCAGATTTAATCGAGACATCTAGCTGACAAAAAGGTAACAGATTTTATTGAAAAGTTTCTTCTTCTGGCTGCTAGAATGCACTCGCTCTGTTAGGATTATATTGTTCGATATTTCACAACTAGATATCACGACTAGTTTTGATATTTATTGTTTCTTGAGTACTGAGACGTTATAAAATAAAGCTTTATATGGTGCTTTTTGCAATGGAAATTATATATTAAAAAAAACGACATTCTCCACTGGAGTGACATCTTCCATCCTTCAGTTGTACTATGCAGAAACTATAGATTCGAGCAGCGCTCTATACCGGCCAGTTAGTGAACCCAGTCTTAACGACTGCTAGGAGTAATAAGACAGTAACATTCGTTTATTCCTTGTGCACAGAGGCGTTGTTGATAATCTCAAAACTTGCAATATGGATGATTTGGAGATGGATTATTTTGTTATACCGTGTATTTAAGATTAGCCTATAAATTTACGGGTTGCGAAGTTACTTCACTTAGTTCTATATCATTCGTACACGACACAGAACAACAACGTGACGTCAGTTTCTGATCTGCTCTGATTGGCTATTACATTGCTGCAGTCGGGTAGTTGGCAGTCAAGGATAAAATTCTCGACTGCCAACTGCCAGCTACCAACTGCAACTTCATGTTGTGTATGGTGCCTATAGTATACACGGAGTCGATCGCGACTGCCGACCGAGGACTACCAACTACGGACTGCCGACTGCGCATTGTAGATGGGCCTTATTAGAGCAACGAAGTTTCAATTATTGTAAGTAGTCGGTGTTTGGAGTGTTTGCTGATGAAATTGCAAAATGCTGGGGTAAATTATAAACTATGGTTTGAATGCCACTGTTCAAATCCTGTGTGCCAATTTGCACTTCAAATAGGAAGAAATTAGGAGATGATAAGGACAGAGAGTTATAACTATACCCATACATTTCGGAGAAAGTAGGCTATATGTTCTTTCCCGAACATCTTGTTTTTATTAATGGTGGGAAATTCAAAAGTATAAATTCAAGTTAAACTGGAATACACTTCAGGTTTCAAATGTGACTGCAGATACTCCTTATTCTTTGATGAAACACTACTTCTGTACTAACTCGCTGCAACCACAGACATATCATGGGGCCATCAAATTATTAAATCATCCCAATAATTTCAACCTTGAACAAAGTGTACACCTGTCCAATGTCTGGAAATTGGCCTCCAAAAGACTAGAAGAAGCACACAGACAATCCCAGATTGCGACATATTTCTTGTGTGGTCTGACACTGCTCAGCCCATGCTAGAAATACAAGGGACAGCTGCCACAGCAAGCCGTTCAGTCATAACAAAGCCTACTGTAACAAGGACGTCGGTTCTCAGGAATTTATGGATGCCGCATAGCAGTCCGAGAGACCTAACAATAATTAGTTATAAACATGGATGACATGCGATGCCACTTTTTGACAACAAAGAAACGTGATGAAGCTGTTGCTGATTATGTGGAAAGAAACAAATTAACTGAATGGATAGAAAATTACTTAATGATGTCCTTGAATGGATTTCAAATCACACTCGGTGCACAGAGAATTTTCATAATGTTAGAACCACCTCCTGCTGAATTATAACAAAAACCCTTGCTTCCCTTGACTTGGCACTAAGAAACTCAGAGATGCTATATAATACCATAATTCATAAGAAGAATATTGTCCAATGTTAAACGCAATGGACTCACGCTTCTGATGAACAAGGTCAACCACTGAGAGGATATTATTCATCTGGTGCCTTCTCAGTTCAACAAAGGTTGGCAATCATCTTGGCAATGAGAGATGTATCGTTTTCTGCCTTTTCATAATATATGAATAAAGGTGGACATTCTTATTGATGCCAATGGCTCATTGCACAAGAACTTGCTTGCAAAATAAAGCATACCTTGTTCCAAGTCCACTCCTGAAAGCAAATTGTTTCAGTGATCATCACTTTGCACTTCCGATAGATTCATGCATGAATGATCAGGAACGGTTTCGGAATATGACTTTATTTATTTAGCGTATGGAAACTGCTCAAGATGATGATGATGATGGATTTTAGTGCCGGGAGTGTCCGAGGAAATGTTCGGCTCGCCAGAGGCTTCAATGCGGACACCCATGGGGTGAGCTACAAGTTTTGTTCAATTTCAAGTAGTTCCAACTTTCGCTACCAGATGTCACTGACACCTAGCAGTGAACGTTGGGACTTTGATAAAGCGTTTCAACGAAATCTAACCTACAATTTAGCTTCACACAAGTTTAATTAGTGGAAGGTTCTTTTGCATGCCATAAATCTATGACATGGGGCCGCCGGCTTTACTTCCCCTCGGAAAGAAGGCATACTGAAGGATTTTAACGCTCTTAAAAAATCCGACTTCAGACGGGTTTGAACCTGCGACCTTGGGCATAGGAGCTCAGCATGCTACCGACTATGCCACCGAAGCTACTAGAATATGACTAATAGTATGGTAATCTTCACATCGTCTCACATTGAACTTTTTTGGTAAGGTGATGAAGGTAGATTTAAGCCAATCTTGAGGAATCGGACCAGTTTGATGGTCTAATTTGAAGAGGAAGTAATAATTTTACTGCAACACTGATGTGATCACTGGGCTAAATAATAAGCATAACAAAGGGAAAATTGCAGCAAGCAATACATGGCACAAAATGGAGCTAAGCGACTGGGCGGACACCACGTGGGCAATTGTTGTTTGGTTCAACATCGGCAGTGATGGAATCATTGCTCCTGCTTAATGTAGTTGTCAACAGTTTTTTTTTACAGCAGTATCAGTCATAAAGGTTGGAAATTGCTACTGTAGCACTACATCCAAGTGTAGTACAGTAGTACTAGCTGGCACTCTTATTTACTACATCCCACTGTGTAGCCAGAAGTGTGACAGCCACTGGATGTATGCTTCAACATTTTCTTGAGCCCTAGACTCCCCATTGCCAATTGGCAGATGTCGGTAAGCTCTGTAATGGCAGCTGGCCACTTCAACTACAATGGCAAATGTGAATATTAACCCTAGAACTACTGCAGAATTATCTGGAAAGTTCTGCAGTAATTTTCTATAATGTACGGACTGAAAGAAAACAGTGTATGTAAGTTCATTGTAATCAAAACTTGACCATATTATACATCAATAGAAAGCTGAAAGATCTGATCTGTCTGATCTACATTAATTTGATGGAAATAGAAAGGTAAGCATCATCGTTTTGAATTTATAATATTTTTTTTTATAAAAATATTTTTGATATTTCTGCACTAGAAAAGCATCTTATCACATATAATTTGTCTCAGGAACATAATACATGCAAAGTTCAAAGTGTTTAGTAAATTTTTCAAAAACCAATTTTCAATTATTTGTTATTTTCTAAAAAAGAAAAAAAAATCCAAATTGAAATCGTCTAAATCACTTGCATTACTGGGGATTTCCGTAACTTCTGAGGCATCCATTTTGCTGGTATTACTGTCACTACTTCCACACAGTAATCAGTCACTATCCTCACTGTCACCCGAATCTTCAAAAATCGAGCCCTGAAATTCAGAATCAACAAAGTTTGCTGCCATTTTGCCTCAATGTCAACTTCTGCAGCCATATAATAACCTACAGCTAGTTAGAGGCTTTCAGAATGAAAGATAAAAATACCAATAAAACTACTGTATATTTGAATGCGGATACATCTCTCAGATTGCATTTGATCGAACAGCACACCGTCGTCCTGAAAGACTGCCTGCAGTTCTAGGGTTAAAACATGCATTGTGATGGTGTCTAATCATAACTTTACTGAAGAACCAAGATTTGTGATAACTTCTTAAGATAGTAATATAAATGGATCTGCTTGATTTGTTGTGTGATAAAGTAATTATTATTCTCCTCCCAATCTTGTTCACCTACTGAAAAGCAATTCTGTTAATTAATTAGGCAACACTGCTAAATGACTTCTAGCATTTCAACTATCTCTAAATTAAGCATTGAAAGGAATTGAAATTAATATATGCACAGGGAAGTTCCTAAGACAAAACAGGAGGATGGAATAAAAATGGGTTGGTTATTTAGTTTTGGCACCAATGCTTCAGTGCCAAGTTGCAACAATGTTGGGCGCTGCCACTTTTACCGACGGTTGCTGCCCTGCATCCCCTCCCTCAGAGCACATGACCTCGCCCGTCCTCACCACCGCTCGTGCGCGGTCGCGCCTGTTAGATGAGTAGTGTGAGACCAGCGCTCGCGAAAGACAGTCGCAATGTTTTCCAAGCAGGAGCAGAGAACGTGGATAAAAATTCAGTGTGCTAGGGGTCGCAGTGCTAAACAGTGTCACCGAGGATTGCAGGAAGCGTGCGGTACAGCTGTGTTACCGTTCAGAACGGTAGCAAGATGGGTTGCAGCCTTTCGAGATGGGCGCGAATGTGTAGAGCACATGCCTCGAACTGGTCACCCACCAGTAAGTGATGACGATGTACAGATGGTGTCCGCATTAGTAGAGGTGGATCGGAACGTAACGATTCGTCAATTAGAGCCAGATACCGGACTGGCGCACTCTACTGTCCTCCACATCCTGAAGGACTTACTGAAAATGAGGAAGATTGCGTCCAAATGGCTGCGATATGACGCTTGTCGTATGCACTTGCAGCGTTATGAGCTCGAAGGAGAGGCCTTCTTACGGCGTATCATAACCATTGACGAGACGTGGGCCAGATCTCATGAGCCACAGTTAAAACTCCAATCGAACGAGTGGCTGCACCACGGATCACCACGGAAACAAACAGTTCGACCAACCCCCACCAATGTGAAGGTAATGTTGAATCTTGCCTATGATTGGGATGGTGTGATCATTCACCATACTGTTCCCCGAGGGCAAACCGTTAATGCGGCGTACTATTGTTCGTTTCTGCAAGACCATCTCCGAGGAGCTCTGAGAAGGAAATGGTGCCACCACATGGTTACACCGCCCATCGTTCTGCATGACAATGCTAGGGCACACACAGCAGGCGTTGTGTCGGCATTGTTGGATCGCTGGGGCTGGGAGGTCCTCTATCACCCCTCCATATTCTCCCGACATCAGTCCCTGTGACTATGATCTCATCCCGAAGATGAAGGTGACAATGCGCGGGGAGCGCTTCCGTACCATTGAAGACGTTAATCAGGCTGCCGAGCGCTCTGTTCGTACCATCAATAGATTGGGCAGTGCCAACGGGATCCAATGACTTCCACATCGCTGGTAACACGTTGTACGCAACGGTGGGGACTACATCGAGGGCCTGTGAAACTTGGATCCATCTAAGTGAGTTATTAATCCAGTTATAACTAAGGTGCCAAAACTAAAAAACCAACCCATGTAAAATTAAAGGACGAATGGTGAACATATAATATTGATCAGCACTTTCAATAACATTTAAAAATGTGTACCGTATTTCCTCGCATATACGTTGCACCCCACTTTTCAAATACAAAAATTTGGTTTATAAAATCTCGTAGCATAATCGTCGCATAGCGCATTTGTATTTGTGCGCTGGTTGATTGCACTTGCTGCCATGAGCTTATAACCTGGAGTGTCCTTGTCAGAAGAAAGGAGTCTGTCTCCCTGTCTGCAAACTATGACTCACACTATGGGAGTGGCCGGCCAACGTCACTCTAGACAGCGATCACGCTCAGCACCATTCCAGGAGAGTGAAATCGTTGCTGGCAAAAGGAGATGTCCAAGGCGACTGTGTTGTGTTTGAGTCTTCAGTCTTTTGACTGATTTGATGCAGCTCTCCATGCCTACCTGTCCTGAGCTAATCGTTTCATCTCTACATAGCTACCACACCCTACATCCGAGGCAATCTGTTTAACATATTCTAACCTTGGTCTACCCCTACAGTTCTTGTCCTCAACCGTTCCTTCCATAACTAAGCTTGCTATTCCTGGGTGTCTAAGTACCGTATTTCCTCGCATAATCGTCGCACTTTTTTAGCCTAAAATTTGTAGAAAAAAGCAGGATGCGACGATTATGCGAACAATATTTAAGTTCAAAGAATACCGGTATACTGTATCATTATTTGCTGCACGAGCCAGTCTTTCAGAGACAGGCTTCTTTCTTCTAACAAAGTCACAACAGGTTAAAGCTCGCGGAATGTGCTGACGAAGCTGGCCGCTCGCGTCACAGTTCATAGCCTACAGGCATACAGACGAGATTACTTTCTCCTGAAAGATCACGCCAGATTAGGCCTATAAGCTCGCGGAATGTGCGCTGGCCGCTCGCGTCCCAGCTCATAGTCTGCAGGCATAAAGACGAGATTACTTTCTCCTGACAAGATCACGCCAGATTAGGCCTATAAGCTCGCGGAATATGCTAAGTGATTAGATTGACCGCTCGCGTCACAGTTCATAGCCCGCAGGCATAAGGACGAGATTATTTTCTGCTGACAAGATCTCGCCAGATTAGGCCTATAGGGTCCGCGGAATGTGTGCTGGCTGTTCGCGTCACAGTTCATAGCCCGCAGGCATAAAGACGAGATTACTTTCTCCTGACGAGATCACACCAGATTACAAGATGTATAACACAATTTACACTCGCCAAATCAATACTTTACTTTACTAAAAAATACTATAGGTACATGTTTCGGAAACTTGATATGTTTCCTTCTTCAGCCCATATGTTGGTGTGAAACATCATATGACATCGAAATCCTAACCAAAAATAAAAATACAGTTCGTATACATCTTGTAAACATGGTCAATACGGAACCTGGAACGAGTGCGGTTTATACACACCAGATTATACGCTCGTGGAATGTGCTAAGTGACAAAGCTTGCCGCTCGCGTCACATTTCATAGCCCGCAAGCATAAAGACGAGATATTTTTCTTCTGACAAAGTTGTGCCAGGTTATAAAGTCGCAGTAGCATGTGCAACTGACTGGCGCACAAATATGAATAGGCTAAGCGACGATTATGCGATGAAATTTTATAAACCTATTTTAGTTTATGAAAAGTGGGGTGCGACGATTACGCGGTGGGGACGATTATGCGAGGAAATACGGTATGTGTCCTACCAACCTATCTCTTCTCTTCAATAGCAGTCGCCAGGAACATCTCTCCTCTCCCACTAGTCTCAATACCTCTTCATTTGTAACTATATCTACCCATCTGATCTTCATCTGTAACACCACATTTCAAACTCTTCAATTCTCCTCTTTTCTGCTGCACCAATAGTCCAAGTTTCACTTCCATAGAGTGCCACGCTCCAGATAAAGGCCTTCAAAAATTACTTCCTAATACCTAAATCTATATTCGATATCAATAGATTCCTTTTTTGTAGAAATGCTTTCCTTGCCTGAGCCAACCTACTTTTTATATCCTCTTTGCTTCGCCCATCACTGGTTATTTTGCTTCCTAAGTAACAGAATTCTCCTACTTCCTTTAGCTTTTCACCTGCCAATTTGATATCCATAGAGGTTTCTGATTTATTTCGGCTGCATTCCAATATTTTTGTTATACATTTATTAATTTTCATCATGAATTGTTTCCTCAAGATGGAGTCCATACCATTCAAAAACTCATTCAAATCCTCAGGCGTGTCGGCCAAGATGACTATGTCATCGGCAAATCTCAGAGTTGAAATTATTTCTCTTTGAATCTTCACTCCCACTTTACATTTTTTCTCCAATTTCCTTCATTGCTTGTTCAATGTAAAGATTGAAAAGTATGGGTGATAAGTTGCATCCTTGCCTTACAACTTTCTGAATACCAGCTTCTCTCTCATGTCCTTAAGCTCGAATGACTGCTGTCCGGTTTCTGTATAGATTGTAGATCACCCTCCTACCCCTGTACTTCATTCCAATCGTTTTCAAAATGTCAAACAATTTAGTCCAATCAACGTTATCAAAAGCCTTTTCTAAGTCTACAAATGCCATGAACGTTCTCTTATCTTTCCTTATTCTACCTTCCAAAATCAGCCTAAGACTTAGTACAGCTTCCCTTGTTCCTACATTTCTCCTGAAACCAAACTGGTCTTCACCCAACTCAGTTTCTATCTGGCTTTCCATCCTCTTGTAAATTATTCTAGACAGGATCTTTGAAGCATGAGTAATCAAGCTGATTGTACTGTAGTCTTCACATCTGTCAGCTCCCACTTTCTTCGGTATAGGGATGATAACATTCTTCTTGAAATCAGAGGGTACCTCACCTGTCTCATAAATCCTACACACCAAGTGATATAACCTGATCAGACCTTCATCTCCTATGCAGCATTGCAACTCAATTGGTATATCATCTATGCCAGGTGCTTTGTTCCTGCTTAAGTCTTCCGATGCTCTGTCAAATTAGGATCTCAATATTAAATCTCCTTTCGCATCCTCATCAATTTCCTCCTCCCTTTCCATTACATGATTCTCAATCTCCTTTCCCTTATACAAACACTCTATGCAAGCTTTCCATCTCTCAACCTTTTCTTCGCTATCTGTTAGAGGCTTTCCATTTGTGTCCTTAATATTACAGCACTTAGACTTCCTTTCCCCAAAAGTATTCTTAATCCTTTTCTTCAGTTTCTTCAACAACAAAATACTACCACTAAAACAGTCTGTCGTCAGGCACACTCACATGAACCCTCACACATCACAGTCTAATGAAACAATGAACTATATCTAATAAACAATGCAAGGCCACCACACACACAACACACATCACAGTCTAATGAAACACTGAACTATATCTAATAAACAATGCAACTGCCACCACACACACTCACACACTACAGTCGAATGGAACAATGAACTATAAAGTGCGTTCAAAAAGTAATGAGCCGGAGGCTTGAATGCGCAAACCGATGACATCGGCTAATCGTGGCGTGTATAACGAGGTGTGGTTCCGACCAGAGCGTGGAAGGCCACAGCCCGTCGATAGAGGGCACGCGTGCATGTCACGTAGATTAACTGGAGTGTTTTCCATATTACAAGGTCCGTATTGACGTGTACAATTCAATTATAATGGGGTGAGGGGTCTCCGCCCAATCAATACTTTTTGTTATAGACAACTAGTGATTTATTGCCAATGGAACATGTTTCACCGTACACTTGTGACATTCGGCGATGAATGTCCGTTCCCCCTACTCCTTTTGCTGTCAGAAACTGAACAACACCTCTTTTCTCTTTGATTGACGCCTCCATGTCACTGTTTACAATGCGACTGGTAGCTTTGGACGATTGTTGCATACTGCTGCTCGCGTTGTATCGTCACGAGACGTGCACTCGTGCCCTCTAGCAACGGGCTGTGACCTTCCACGCTCTGGTCGGAACCCCACCTCGTTACACACGCCATGATTAGCCGATGTCGTCACCGGTTTGCACATCACAGCCTCCGGCTCGTTACTTTTTGAACGCACCTTATTATATCTAATAACAAACTAACTACATACGTACAACTAAAATCAACCACAACACCTACAATTCCATAAAATGGTAATCCCGACAGCCATACCTAACACACTACACTTTGTTATAGAACAAATCCAATACATATTCCAAGACACAACAGAACAACTAATCAATCTCATAACACCCTTGAACACAGCACTAACAACACTCACACAGACAATATGATTACAACAATGGGTATATAAAGTCTCAGAAGTCTCTTGGAACGCAGACGGAGTCTACTTCCGATATAAGAGTCTTGAACTCCAACAGTTTCTCACTGATAACAATATATATATTCTACTAGTCCAGGAAACAAAATTCAAATAAACCACCGGGTACACACTCAAAAATTATACAATTTACAGAACAGACAGACAGACGGAGATGAACTCGAAGAAACTAGAAGAAGAAATGGAAAACAAAAGGAGAGCAATAACACCTGTAAATAAGATGTACAAACTTGTGTAATCTGAGCACTGCATATATATTTGTGTATAAGTGTAATTAATAAACATCATACATTAAGTTAAGAAAGACCCGTCTAGGGGCGAAAAAATGAAAAATAATTTTTTGGCGTTTTTAGTTATATACAATGTAGAGAACAGGAATTTGTCAAAGAAAGTCGAAAAAATATGAAGAATAGTCATTTTATAAGATATAAATGACTATGCTGCACCATGAATGACAACGCCCACTTTTACTTAGATTTATGTTTGTGCGTATAACTTCTGAACTATTATAGATCGATTTCTGATCTCACTTTCTGTCTGCTCTGTTGAGTGCAGACTTGGTGTTTGTAACAATTGCAATATCCTGCATTGTGTATGTTACTAGTGGTTACTGAACATCGTCATAATATTGTAATCACTGTGATTTTGCCCTGACCTATTGAAGAAATATTGTTTAAGGGGCGGAACATCGAGGTAATCTGCCCCAATTATTAATAATTAAATCGTTGATTTGAACAGGGAAACAAGTCAACTTATTTGCAAACAGATAGGTTGAAATACGCATTTCTTTATTTTTTATTTATTTATAGGCTATTGTTTTTATTTACTTATTTATTTGTTTACTTATTTATTCGGTCATTTATTTATTTATTTATTTATTTATTTATTTAAAAGCTAAAGGAATTAGGAGAAGCAAAATAACCAGTGACGGAGGAAATGATGCAAGTTACGGGGCAGAAATGTTCTAAGAATTGACAGAGGTAACAAAATGTAATGAAAAACTTCAATCTCATTTTTTCAGTTTAAAATTTTTTACTACCTTGGTACCATTTGTCAGAAAACTAATAAAGATAGGTTCATAATTTTTTTTTATGTATCAACATCATCCTAGTGAACAGTAATAAGAAGGGATAATATCCCTTTAAATAATATACAAAATGAAATATAAATATTTTTCGACATAATTTTGGATTAAAATTTAGTACTTTAAACAGAAATTCATATTGGTAAAAGTATTTCGTTTTTGTCAATAATCCTTATGATTATTACAGATAATGATCCAAACAGTAATCCCTGAAAGTTTCAATTGGCTAACCCAAACAGATTTTGAGTAAAGTGTACCAAAAATTTGAAGATTTAACATGGGCGAGATAGGTAGGTCTTTCTTACTGTAATTAATTAAGCCTAAGTGAACAGGATCTGAGGATGAATGCTTGACGCTCGAAACATGTCATCCAATTAAGTAGTTATTTGTACATTAAGGCGTGTTAGTTTGTAGGGTATGTAAATACACGACTTGCAGAGGATTTTTGGCAGTATATGGACTGTTGCTCATCTTCAGATGGTGCAGATTTCTCGATTGATATGTGTTTTTTTTTTAGCATTAAAAAATGCAAAATTGAGCGATTGGAATTCAACATTTAGCATTTTGTAGTATCTATGATTATCAGAAGTAATGTAGTTCAATAGTATTAATTTGCTCATCATATAATTTATAAAATATAGCTGAAGTACCCGTGCTTCGCTACGCGTCATAAATAAATTAAAATGTGAAGGTGACAGTTAAAATAGGGGATAGGCGAGGTGCTGCACAGAGGGAGATTAAGGATGGAACATTTTGTCCAACTACAACGCTCGGCGTTGACCATGTTTTATAGCACAAATTTAGGTTTTACTCGCTAACCGTTGGAGATACCTTTCGGATAGAAAATGTAATTTTAAACCTCGTATATGCCATCAAAAGTTTGCTATTTCTTAGCGTTCTCTTTTTATTTCAAATGGAAATATGAGTTTGAAACCAAAGGGTGTAGTGACGTCACTAAAATGGTCGCCATCTTTAAATAGTGCAAAGTATTGAAATCAAAAGTAACCTATATGTTAACCAGGTAAATCAGCTACTTCCATGTAAAATTCATGTATATCGGACCAGTGGTACTTGCGTGATTGAGTAATACACAGACACACACCATCTCATTTTTAGCCTCGCTTCGCCTGCGTCATAGTCGTGTCATATTGTTATTAAATGAAATGCAGTTTTAACCCCGTTAACACCCCTTTAGAACCTGAATATCCAAAAATCCCTCCTTAGTAGACGTTTTCGACACACAACAAACATATCCCCAAAATATCATTCTTCTAACTTTAATAGTTTTGGTTGGTCGATGAGAGTGAACATCCAAAGATCCTTCCTAAGTGGACGTTTTTCTTCCAGAATTTCACCCCTCCCCATAGGCCCCTTAAATTGCATTTATGAAAACACGGTCGAACACCTATTTATTTTATTTATTTATTTATTTATTTTTAAGCTGATTGATTTCCTCCAAGTTTCAAACTCCTCGCCTATGTCGTTTAAGAGATACACGCTCCGTTAGGAATCTTTCAATCCCCACTTTTCATCCCTTTAACCTCATAATATTCACTACATCGAAAAACCATTAGACATGTGTCAGCTTATTTTTAATGATTAGTATATATGCCAAGTATCACATCCCCAAATGAAACCACTCGTCAGATATTGTTATTCAATGAAATGCACGTTTACCTCCTTAACACCTCTTTAGAACCTGAATATCCAAAACTTTTTCCTTAGTGGACGTTTTCGACATACAACGAACATATCCCCAACATTTCATGTTTCTAATTTCAATAATTTTGGCTGGGCGATGATGAGTGAGTGAGTCAGTCAGGACATTTTTTTCATTTATTTTTGATAATTTCACCCCTCCCCATGAACCCCTTAAATTGGATTTATGAAACAAACTGTCGAACACCTATTTACTTATTTAAAGCTGTTTTCCCCCTGAGTTTGATGAGTGACTAAGTGAGTCAATCATTTAGGACACTTTCTTTCCTGTATTTCCCCACAGAATTTCACCCCTCTCCAAGGGCTCCTTAAATTGGATTTATGAAAAAACGGTCGAACACCTATTTACTTGTATTTTAAGCTGTTTCTTCCCGCCGAATTTCAAATTTTTCGCTTATGTCGTTTCAGAGATACACGCTCCGTTAAGAATCCCTCAACCCCCAATTTTCACCCCTTTCACCTCATAATATACACCACATCGATAAACCCTTAGACATATGTCTGATTATTTTTAATGATTAGTTTCTATACCGAATATCACATCCCCAAAGAAACAAATCATGTGATATCGTTATTCAATGAAATGCACGTTTACCCCCTTAACACCTCTTTAAACCCGAATAAACAAAAATCATTCCTTAGTTGACGTTTTCGAGATACAACGAACATATTCCCAAAATTTCATGTTTCCAACATTAATAGTTTTCGCTGGGCGTGATGAGTGAGTGAGTCAGACAGGACATTTTCTTTAAATTATTTTTACCAGAATTTCACCCTTCCCCATGGGCCGCTTAAATTGGATTGATGAAAAAATGCTTGAACACCTATTAACTTATATTTTAAGCTGTCTTTTTCCCCTGAGTTTGATGAGTGAGTTAGTTAGTCAGTTAGGACACTTTCTCTCCTTTTTCCCCCCAGAAATTCACCCCACCCCATTGGCCCCTTGAATTAATTTATGGAAAAACGTTCGAACACCGATTTACTTACTTTTTAAGCTGATTTTTTTCGCTGAGTTTCAAATTTCTCGCCTATGTCGTATAAGAGATGGGCCTTAAACGCTCCGTTAGGAATCCTTCAACCCCCCACTTTTCACCCCTTTCACCTCATAATAATACACTACATCGAAAAACCCTTAGACACATGTCTGCTTATTTTTAATGATTAGTTTATATGCCGAGTATCACATTCACAAATAAAACCACTCGTGAGATATTGTTATTCAATGAAATGCAGGTTTAACCCCCTTTAGAACCTGAATATCCAAAAATCCTCCCTTAGTGTACGGTTTTGACATACAACGAACATATCCCCGAAATGCCATGTTTCCAACTTCAATATTTTTGGCTGGGCGATGATCAGTGAGTGAATGAGTCAGGACATTTACTTTCAATTTTGTTTTCTTCAGAATTTCACCCCTCCTGATGAACCCCTTCAATTTGATTGATAAAAAATACTGCCGAAAAGCTATTTACTTACTTTAAAGCAGTTTTTCCCCCTGAGTTTGATGAGTGAGTCAGCCAGTCAATCAGTTAGGACACTTTCATTCCTGTTCGCCCCCCCCCCCCCCCCCAGAATTTCACCCCTCCACATGGGCCCCTTAAATTGGATTTATGAAAAAACGGTCAAACACATATTTACTTCTTTTTTATGCTGATTTTTTCCGCTGAGTTTCAAACACCTCGCCTATGTCGTTTAAGAGATACACACTCCGTTAGGAATCTTTCAATCCTCACTTTTCACCCCTTTCACCTCATAATATATACCACATCGAAAAACCCTCAGACACATGTCTTTTTTATTATTAATGATGAGTTTATATGCCGAGTATCACATCCCCCAATGAAACCAATCGGGAGTTATTGTTATTCAATGAAATGCAGGTTAACCCCCTTAACACCCATTTAGAACCTGAATATCCAAAAATCCTCTCTTAGAGGGCATTTGCAGCCCTTGAGGAAGCTGCATACCAAATTTCATTCCAATCCGTTTGGTGGTTTCTGAGATTTCGTGATGAATGAATGAGTGAGTGGTATTTGACAAAGTAGATAGGGTCAAGTCTTTGTCATGCTAAACTCGGTTGACAGTGCTGTGTGAGCAGTTGAGTAACTAACGGGATTTCAAGTAAAGATCCTCATTTTCTATACCGGTAGTGCAGAGCAAAACTGGCATCCAGTCGGCCGTGTCTCGACTTGAGCTATGTTGCCATGGAAACTATCTGCCTTGCCATTCCTTCATGAGTATATTTTATGATTTGATTTGCCTGTGCTTGAGTGCAAAAGGGCTGAAATCAGAAGAATGAGAAAGACTATCGAAAATTCATGTAGCCAGCGGTTCCTTCTGGGTCCTAAACTATGCGTATGCAAAATTTGGTTGAGATTGGTGGAACGGTGTAGATTTGTATATGGAACAGACCCACCCACATACATACATACAGACTTTCACTTTTATGTATAAGATTATAGAGAACTAACATGAAGAACCTAATGTAGCAAAAACTATTCAAATTTATGCCATTAATTGTACATACATGAAGTTAAAAAAAAATGCATTTTGGTCATTGATCATGAAAGAAATCCCATTGAAAAATCCCAAACACTGTCTTCCTAGAAGAAAGCTAATTTACCTAAATATAATCGTAGGCATTTACGTCTTTGCCAACCAGAGAAGTCTGTCAAACAGAATGACCATCAAATTCCTTTTGATGTAACATCTGTAAGGAGAAACATTACACACCTAGAATCACTTGAGAGGTGATAGAAATATCTACACAACCTAAGAACTTTAATAGAGGTGATGGTGGTTATCCCTTGAGCAGATCGTGGCTGCCCTCTATAGTTTTGTTACCATCATCTTGTTGGTCTTGGAAGGCCGTGGTGTACATGGCTTCCTATCTTATAATTTTTAATTTATGGAGGTTATATACCTGTATGGCATATTCAACCTGAGAAGACATCTCTGATTGGCAAAGACATAAGTGCCTATGATGTTCCTTGTCCCACAAATCATATTGTAGAAGATTTGCCATTTCTGGGTGGCCTTTTATTTTTCTGAGAGTTTTGGGTTGGCCTGCCTGTTTCGGGGCAAGTAGGCGGTCGTTATGCTAGACAGCCAACCCGACCAGGCCTGAATAGGCTCGACCCCTCCCCGCGCAGTGACCCAGAGTCTGCTATAAAAGACTTTCCAACAACTTTCATAATAAAGTTAACATACTGTTGTTTACAAATTCTTTAGTTGTGAAAAGTCCATAGAAATTAAAATTAAAACTATTTAAAATTCTTATAAAATTAATTAAAATTTTGGAAATATTTTTTCCGTGTCTAAGAAAATTACTTTTTTTTCTCTGTCGTGTAAACATAAAATGCTGCACATCAACTCAAGAGTATAGTCTCAGTAAAAACCATTTTTATTCCATTCGATCTTCTATTCGAATACGAATGTTTTTTCTTGTAAGGTATCAATTGTTTTTTAAATTTATTTTACGGTATTCTTCTTCTTTAATCGTATCGGCCAACTAAGGACCACGTTATTTCAACTGGCTTTTCTGGGCTTTGATCTTTGCCCAGTGTTCCTTCATACGTTGCCGGTATTATTATTATTTTATTTTTTTATTTTTATTTATTATGTCTTTGTTGATTTGCTTAAAGGTAAAAATTAGTTGGCTTCAATTTTGTGTTTAGGTAAGTTTGGAAGCCGGCTGAATGTCCTTCTTTATTAGATGTTTCAATTTTGTTCCTCTTGTTAACGACAAGAATGTAAATATAGCTTGGTGTTAAAGAGGAGATTTTCTTTGTTTTTCTGTTATATTGTCTGGAAGTGCACTGGTCAGCTGCCAGTTCCAGACTGATGTATCTAGCCTAGATGATCTATGAGTTAGGTAAAGAGATAGGATTATCACATTAGACGCCTTTCATTTTCTAAATGAAATATTTATTGCAGCTAATAGCCAAGGATATATAATATATGCAGGAAATACATCAAAGTCATTCACTGCACAGTTTCATTTCTCTTTTTACACATTGGCATGATATCGGGTACAATGTTCCTTTCACAGTTCACATATACATTTCTCATTTGGGTGATGAAATCTTTTGGCGATGCAGAACTCGTAGTGGAAGTTGCACAGCAAATCGTGTGATGCGTGCCTCTAAACATACACCTAGATACAAGAAAATTTTAATTGCAATTTAATGGACATACAGAAATGGCTTTCGTATGGCGATCCTAAGACCCACTTAAATTGGTATGAGTTTGAAGGAGAGTCTTCAATTTGCTCTATCAATCGCGGTTCATATTGTATGAGCTAAAACTAAAACGCCAATCAAACGAGTGGGTCACCATAATAATCAACATTTTGTTAAAATCCCAGCAATGTGAAGGTGATATTAATTCTTGTATATGACTTTGATGGACTATTTTAGTGCAATACGAGTATTACTGTTCAGTCTTGAGACTTTACCTACGACCAGCATCGTGAAAAAAACTGCAAAATTTTTGCCAGAATTCTTTCGTCAATTTGCAGAACAATGCTAGTTAGTTAGGTTGACTGCATGGCTCAGCGGTAACGTTCTCGCCTGCTGTTCCCAAGTTGCAGCATCGAATCCTGGTGCAGCCAGTTGGCATTTGAGGCTGCGCAAATGTTCGGGAGCCATGTCAGGAGATTTACTGGGACGTTAAAGATCCCCTTCTGGGCAACATTACGGCACCCCGGCGCCTCTAAAAGCTGCAGTCTTAAAAGGAACGTAATACCAATAACATAATAATAATTTAGTTAGTTAGTTATTGTTGTTTTAAGGGGCAGAGCAGTGAGGTCATCTGCCCCTAAGAACAATGCTCAGTTGCATATTGTGCAATTTATGGCTGATGATGTGTTAGCTCATTGGGTCTGAGGGCAGCCATGATCAGACATCCTGGATTACGTCGCTTTGTGGCATTCACTTCCGAATTGTACCAGAGATTCTTCAGGCATAGACAGCTCCATCGAAATCATCAATCCTGCAGTTATTTTATTTATTTCTCGTGTCGGAAACATACATGGTTTTTAGTGTCGGGAGTGTCCGAGGACATGTTCGACTCGCCAGAGGCTGTAGCTGCTTCGAGTGGACACCCATGTAGTGAGCTACAAGTTCTGTTCAATTTCAAGTAGGTCCAACTTTCGCTACCAGATGTTACTGACAACTATTGGTGAACGTTGGAACTATGATAGAGCATTTCAACGAAATCTAACTTAGAAATTTAGCTTTGTTTAGTATGTGGAAGGATCCTTTCCATGCCATAAATCTATGACATGGGACCGCCGGCTTTACTTCCCCTCCGAAGGAAGGCATACTGAAGGATTTTAACGCTCTTAAAAAATCCGACTTGGGCCGGGTTTGAACCTGCCATCTTGGGCATAGAAGTTCAGCATGCTACCAACTATGCCACCAAAGCCGCTAGAGCTGCTACAGTATGGTACGGAAAGCAACTGAAAGGAATGTTCAATGAGACGAACAGAAATGTCACTTTTATACATAGACTATACTGAAACTTATCTATTCATAGTAGTACTTCTTTATAATTGGTAAATTCCCCACCGTTGGGCAATCAATGTAACTATTCTAATAATAGTACTTCTTTTTTTAGCCACATGTTGGTGCGTCAATGAAACTTCTTATAATATATTGGTCGGTGTCAACCAACAACATGCCCCACCGTTGGGCAATCAATGAAACTTTTCTAATAATGCCCCTAAGTTGGGCGACCAATGAAACTATTCTGTTCATATATTGATAATTTAAAATCGGTAAACTTATCTTCTTTCTAATTGGTCGGGGTAAAACCAACAACACCACCACTGTTAGGTGCTCAAAATAACTAATCTCTTTTCTTACTTATAATCGTCGGGGTGTATATAGCGTTGGACATGCAAGGAATATAAGAAAATACAATGCCTTTATTACTTGTTTGTGTGTATATATAAGCCAGCTTCCATTACCTGGATCTCTTGTACAGTATCAGCAACAACTTTCATAAGGGAAAAATAAATACCATTCACAAAGCTGAATATTCTTCTGCTCTTTTCTTTTCTTTCCTTTTCTTCTTGCATTTTCTTAAACATATCTTTCTGCCTCAGCATACCTCTAGACATTACTTCTATAATAATTCTTCTCCAAAACAAATTGCCATACCACAGAACAAAACATCATCTCCTATAACATCAAACATGACATCACCGTCCCCAACAAGCCTACTACCTTCATTCTTCATAACATAATCTCTATTTTATTTTTTCAACCAAGATAACCTCCTAATTCCACATGGCATAAACTATATCCAAACATGGCATCACCATAGTAACCTCTGACCTAAGTCAAAGCCGCCTGTCAGCAACAGCTGGAACACCACCAAGAATCTCTATGGCATAACACACAAGATTCTCTGTGGTGCTCTACCAATAGGTGGCCATGGCTGGCAACATGAACATTAAAAACAAGAAGTTCCGTGACGAACTAAAGAGCCTACTTTTCTTAAAATTTAAAATTCATGCCATTGATTAATCTATATGGATCTATCTAGAATAATGACAAAATTAAATTGGTAATATAGAAATTTCTAATTAGTTCGAAATACTGTATACCTGGCATAATGTAGCCTAATAGAGAACTACAGTTGGCAGCCCTGGTGACTGAATATATTCTTGTTTCCATCTCTTAAGGTACAGAATACTAAATTTGGTTGAAGTCCAATGGATAGCATGGACGTTACATGCAGTTAAACATTGGATCTAACAGCGCGCTTAAAATCATGTTGGCAACAATGACATACATGTATTGGTCAGAAATAATCTGCAATAATATGATCTCTTGTTGTGTTAATTTTGAATGAAATCCATTTGTTAGTATAGAAGTTACAGGCATTTTAAAATTGGACCTATCAGCAGGCTTAGAATCACGTTGGCAGCACTGACGTATATTAATTACTCCAAATTAATCTAGAATGTCAGGTACTATACGTGTGCAAATGTTAGAGCTATTGGCTTGCATATTTTATGATATATTGATATTAGGCAAACAAAAATAGAGACACCATTTTTTAACAGTTGGCAACACTGGTTGCTCTTAAGAATACGTATAGTTGTATCTGTTATGGTGCACATCATCATCATCATCATTTCCCCTTATCCAGCTCCTGCCGGGTCGGGGTATTTATGGCACTTCTCCACTTTCCTCTTTCCTTCCACAATTCTTCTTCCACGATCTTGTCCCAGTCCAGACTTCTTTTTCTCACGCTGTTCTTCACTGAATCGATCCACCTTGTTCTAGGTCTTCCCCTTGCTCTCTTACCCTTGCACTTGGCCTCCAGCATCTGTCTTGGTATTCTATTTTCCTCCATCCTCTTTACATGTCCAAACCACCTTAGTTTATTCTTCTCAATTCTCTCATTTAGTTTTCCCATCCCAACTTCCTTCCTAACATCTTCATTCCTCACTCTGTCTTTCCTTGTCTTACCTATCATACTTCTTAGGAATTTCATTTCACTGGCTTGGATTCTACTCTCTTGCCTGCTCGTCAGGGTCCAAGTCTCAGCTGCATAAGTTAATATGGGAACATAGTACATTTTATACATTACCTCCTTGCTTTTCCTTGGTACTTCCTTATCCCAAACAAGTTTTCTTACACTTTGATAGAATGCATTGCTCTGCTGTACCCTCCTGCCAATCTCCATGTCCAACCTACCAGTTTGCATCAATTCACTTCCTAGGTATTTGAAAGTGTCCACAATTTCCAAACTCTGACTTCCAATTTTCACAGTGCCCTTTCCTTGTCTTTCCCCTCTTGTCATCACCATGGTCTTGCTTTTCTCTATACTGATTTTCAGGCCATACTTCTGAATATTTTCATTCAGTGCATCTAGTTGTTTTTGCACTTCTTCGGTGTTCCTTCCCCAGACCACAATATCATCTGCAAATAACAGTAACTTCATTTCTTTATGTCCATATGCTTCCTTTGTTTCCTTTACAATTTCATCCATTACCATTATGAATAAAAGAGGTGACAGCACACTCCCCTGTCTTAGTCCAGTCTTGTTCCTAAACCAATCTGTCTTTCCAACTGGGGTCAGTACCCTGCTAACACAGTTGTTGTACATTGCTTGCACCATTTCCAACATTTCTCTTCCCAGTCTCTTCTTAACCATGGTTTCCCATACCTTCTCTCTGGGGACACTATCATATGCCTTTTCCAGATCTATGAAAGTCATGATCAAATCCTCTCCATATTCCCAGTTCTTTTCCATCACCTGCTTCAAGCTAAAGATTGGGTCCACTGTGGATCTTCCACTCCTGAAGCCATACTGTTCCTCTTGCAACTCTCCTTCCACCTTTCTTCTCATTCTTCTTTCTAATATCCTTTCCAGTATTTTTACTATCTGTGATATGAGGGTGATCCCTCTATAGTTATCACACACTTTCTTGTCCCCTTTCTTAAACACTGGTATTATTAGCCCTTTCTCCCAGTCTTCTGGTACACATTTCCGTTTCCACACACACTTTAGCAGTCGATACAGCCATTGCATACCAACAGGTCCAGCAGCCTTTAACATTTCTACACTGATTTCATCCACCCCTGTTGCTTTTCCCATCTTCATTTTCTGTACTGCTAATTCCACCTCCAGCATTGTTATATCATCTTCTATTATAGAGTCGTCAGGCTGTGTCACTTCGATCTCACCAGTACAATTGCTCACATTCAATAGCTTATCGAAATACTCCTTCCATCGTCCCTTTATCTCTTCTGGGTGTGTTAACAACTCTCCTTCTTCCTTTTTCACCAGCTTTGTAGTAACTCTTTCTTTCCTCTTACTTCTTAGAAGCCCATACAGCATCCTTTTACTGCCACTTACATCTGTTTCCGTTCTTCGTGTAAATTCTTCCCAACTTTTCTTCTTTTCTTCTCCTACCACTTTCTTACACCTCCGTTTGCTGTCGTGATACTTCCTTTTGCTTTCTTCTGTTTGATCTCGGTTCCATTCTTTCCACGCAGACTTCTTTTCTTTCACTGCTTTCCTCACTTCCTCATTCCACCACGGTGTCTCCTTCTCTTTCACTCTTGTTGACGTCCTACCACAAGCACTCTCTGCTGCACCAGAAAATGCCTTTTTAAAGTGGGACCATTCCTCTTCTACATTACCCACTTCAGTAACTGGGATTTGTTGCTTCAATCTCTCCTGAAAATCTTCCTGTACAGCTTTGTCTTTCAATTTCCATACTTTTATTTTACTTTCTCTGATCTCCTTCAGGTTTTCCAATTTTCCCCATCTAAATTTTGCCACCACAGCTCTATGGTCCCCATCAAATGCTTCTCCTGGTAGAGCTGTCACATCCATCAGCTTTCTGCGATTTGTCCTTTCCACCAGGAAGTAGTCAATTACTGATTTTGTTCTTCTATCACCCCCCCCATATCTCGTAATTTTCCTGCTGTTTTTCTTCCGAAACCATGAATTACCCACTATCAGTCCATTCCTTTCACAGAAGTTTACAAGTTCCTCTCCTCCCCGGTTCTTTTTCCCATATCCATATGGTCCAACAACTTCTTCCTTTCCTTGCCTCTCATTTCCGACTTGTGGATTCATGTCTCCCATGATCACCACTTCTACATCTGAGATTACTCTTTCTACATCCTCCAGGAATGCTTCAATATCTTCTTCTCTGTTTCCAGTCTGTGGTGCATATACTTGTATGAAGTCCATTACGTCATTCTTCATCTTCATTCTAATTTTCATTATTCTGTCACTCACACACTCTACCACTTCAACATACTCCTCCAGTTGTTTCGAGGTTATCAGTCCGACGCCATTTTTTGCCTCTTGGCCACCACTCCAGTATAATGTATATCCTTTCCTCAATTTCTTCCTTCCTTTACCTTTCCATTTCACTTCACTCAGCCCCATCATTCCAACCTTCTCCCTCTCCATGAAGTCTACCACCTCCTCCACCTTGCCTGTCAGGGTCATGACATTCATGATTCCCACTTTAATTTCAGTTACTGGTCGCCCATTTCTCACAGTTCCCCCAGTACCAAAGGAACTGCGCGTCGCCTGCAGAGTACGCCCTAACCTTTTCCGAATCATTGAAAGTGCCATTTCCATTTTAGGCTATTATTACGATGGGGTCGCCACTCCCTGTTATGGTGCACATAGCACATACAAATTTTGGTTGAAATCCAAATGATAGTATAGAAGCTACATGTATTTAAAGTTGGACCTCTCAGCAGGCTTAGAATCATGTTGGTAGCACTGACGTATATAAGTTACTCCAAATTAATACAGAATGTCAGGTACTATACGTGTGCATAGTTTAAAGTTGTTGGCTTGCATACTTTCTGATATATTGGTATTTGGATAACATAAATTGAGAGCATTTATTAACTGTTGGCAGCCCTGGTGGATCTTAGGAATACGCTCAGTTATATCTGTTTATGAACACATAGCACATACGAAATTTGGTTGAATTCCAATTGATAGTGTAGAAGTTATATGCATTTAAATATTGGACCTATCAGCAGGCTTATAATTATTTTGGCAACACTGCCATGTATGGCCTCCTGGAAATTAAACTGCAATATTATTATCTATACGTGTGCCAATTTTCAAATAGCTCCCATTCATACCTTCCGAGATATCCAACATAGAGCTCAAATTTCAATTGCGATTTTTCAGCAGTTGGTAGCACTGACATCATTTTCAAATATGGCCGTGAGATATTCAGGTATAGATCTTTACTCCTACCAAATTTTGTTTCGATTGCTGCAGCCGTTTAGGAGTTGATAGGGGAGGGGACACACACACACACACAGCCAGCCAGCCAGACAGACAGACAGACAGACAGACAGACAGACACACATTTGCTCGATCTCATAAGTCTTTTTCCTCATTTTTGAAAAATGTGAAAAGTAGGCTAATAATACCAACAGAAACTAAAAGTGAGCTCTGTAACCTAAAGTTCGGTTACAATACATTACAAGTAATTCCCTGCGACCCATGATGGACCCCTGGACATCACAAAAGACGGGACATGGTTCTTAAAGGGGTGTGTTATCACCACGGACGGCGATGCGTGCTCTGCAACGTGTCCCCATGCTGGCCGCAAGATTGGTAAGGCGTTCTTGATATGTTATGTGTCACAGCAGTATATGATATTTGTGAATTTATAAGGAACATAAAACAGTTATTAGGCAGAAACTATGAAAATGAAAATCCACAGCCTGCTTCCAGTCTCCGACCGGGTCAGGAATGGAATGAATGAAGCCCCCAACTAGCGGCGAGGATATGGACTGTGCCGGCTGCCGAGGCCTGACGCACTCCTCTGGGGCAATGATTAAATGAATGACAGATGAAATGAAATGATAGTGGAGAGTGTTGCTGGAATGAAATGTTGACAGGGAAAACTGGAGTACCCGGAGAAAAACCTGTCTGCCTCCGTTTTGTCCAGCACAGATCTCACATGGAGTGACCGGGATTTGAACCACGGACCCAGCGGTGAGAGGCTGGCGTGCTGCCGCTTAAGCCACGGAGGCTTCCGGCAGAAACTATGATTATCAAAAATGTGTT
This sequence comes from Meconema thalassinum, assembly GCA_946902985.2. NCBI lineage: Eukaryota > Metazoa > Arthropoda > Insecta > Orthoptera > Tettigoniidae > Meconema > Meconema thalassinum. The sequence continues at coordinate 930,938,051 of OX336388.2, read as the reverse complement.
ATCATTACAGATTCAAAAGCAGCCATCCAAGCCATCTCGTCAAATTATAAGCCTCAAAATAAAGAACTGAAAGAAATTTTTTGTATGATAAAAACCCTTCAAAGACTCCACAAACAGATCTCATTTCAGTGGATCCCTTCTCACGTTGGAATAGCAGGTAATGAAGAGGCAGACAGATTAGCAAAAAAAAAGGTACCACACTACAACAACCTGTCAGTCAGACTGATTTTATGTCAGCAAAAAGGACAAACATAACCCTGAAGAGTTTGATCCAACTGATCCAGCCTGGGATACTTTCAGGGACATGCCACGTACATCTACTCGCACTAAGAAGGCTTACCATACCCCCGTACCCGCCTTCGATTTTACAGAGTACCTTACGTACACACACCCCAATCCAATCGCACCGTTGGCCACTATAGTCATGATTAGGCCATCACGGAATTTCCCCGCTACCCGGGTGGCGGTCATTGAGGTATTGAAACCTGTGTGGCCGAACATCGCGGAAATCAAGGAAACCAATAACGGGTTCATTATCATTACCCCTACCAACAACAGACACCTGGGGAGTATCAGGAGGGTCCTATTGAGTCACCCTGGCATTCCTCAGCACCTACTCATCTCTCCAGCACCTACAGAAGAAAACAACATGCACACGCAAACAGAACCGAACCCAGAATCTCTTAGCACAAACCATTCCAGTTCCTCCTTCCATGCCGCCAACTCTCAAATACATGAAAGGCACTCAAACAGCGTCATCAATCATCCCAATTCCACCTCCCATGCCTTCAACTCTCAAATACAATAAACCAACTCAAACAAAAACTCAAACAAATCCTCCCCCAACTCATTCTACCACGCACGCCACTGACACAGCGCCAGACGGCCCTGCATTACCCAAATCTCCAGCACACAAGCAGCACTCTTCCTCAGTACAATCGTCGCCCAAACAGAAGTCTACCAACAAACAAAAGACATCAACTCAGGCGCCGCGCCGCGCAGCCGCCCAGCGATCATACAACATAACTCACTCATTATACAGTGCTTTAAATGCCAACGCTTGAACCATGATGCCGCAAATTGCAGACATGATACCCGCTTCAACCGATGGGTGAAAATCATCGACACACGGTCTGTACGGTACCTGAGGACAGCCTCACGTGTGTAAACTGTGGGGGCAATCGCGCGGCGTCCTACTTAGGTTGCAAGTATATAAATGATGCCATCAAACACAGGCAAAAAGCATTCACCAGGCATCGAACCCGTCCCAACATTCCATCATTACTTCCACTCCAAACAGCACCCCCTACAGCTCAGCCCTCCACTGAACTCTCACAGCTACTACAAGTACTATCCCAACTCTCAGCCATTTCACTACCATAGACACGATCGAACACAGGACTGCCTAGGCTTAAACCGCACTCGAACTCAGGACTCGCTGCCACATGGCATGCCTGCCTGGGATGGTGTGCTGTGGGTCAGCGGGCCACCTACAGCACACACACACCGTATTTTACCAGTTCCACAACACAAAAATTAAATCGTTTAACTCTAAACATTCAAAATTACTCTTTTTCAACTCCATAGAAGCACGACTTACAGATTCACTAGCGAACAGCTCCAAATCTACATAATTCAGATAGCCAATCACAGGCCTCCGTTGGAACATCCGACTATCTTTTTTTGCCTAAATTGCAATATTTGCAAATCAAAACTACTCTACAGCGTAGATACACTTCCGAATTACACGAAATAAATCGAAAATCACAAATTCGCTACCTGGAAATACTCTAAACGGGCAAAACACTATTGACCAATCACAGCTCAGCAAAATTACCCGCCCAGGCAGCACGTTCAAATACAGCCATTCACCAACTGCTCACACATTACAAGTCATTCTCTTCTCATTTTACCCCTAAATAACAGCGAGGCTTATTAAAATCAATTTATTATTTTAACAGAATACCTACTAAAGGTCTATCAACTTTCATTCTAACCAAACCAACCCACTAGAGGTCTGTTCTTCCTTCCTAAAGTACATCAATCTAATAACTTAACATTTCAACTAAAAATTTATTATTATTACTAAGCTAAAGCTATTGCAACGCCGCCCATGGCGCACGCTACATACCAAAGCCAGAACATCAGGCTAACAGAGCTTGTCTGCTATGACAACTGTTTATTCCCCGAAACCTAGAAATAATAAAATCCTTTTACTTTTACAACTTATTCCATAATGGCAATTTAAAGCCATTTATCAATTTATATACACAGCCGCCGAAGCGACTCTGCGGCCGACAGTTGCTTGCGGCGAAAAACTTTATTATTATATTAAAGAACCATACTATATTTACAAAATAAATCAAAATTCACCTCCCTTAAAAAAAAATACACTAGGCAGAGTAGCGCATAGTCGCAGTGGTACCTGGTGTCCTAGTGCCGCTGGCCTGCCCGCTGGCCTGCGCGCTTCGCACGCAGCCAGCGGCTTCAAAACAGATTAGCAGCTGATGGATTGGAATCTGGGCTAGCCATAAGAAACTACAACAACAACAATAAAATTCATCAATTTTACTTAAAATATCTGTGAGGAAATATCATTCTGGTATATTTAAAAGTGCAAATCTTCTTACCCTTAGTTTATAGTTTTAGACCACAAACATTTCATGCACATCCTACTACCATCTAGTTACTCTAATGTATACATGACAAAATGGACTCTCAAGTTGTGCACTATGGAACCAAAATTACACGCTTGCCCAGAGCAGCTTTGAATGATACATGTGGAGTAGAAATAGAGTATTGGGTAAGGTATGATGGTCAACAACTCATCAGTGCCTTCATTGGTTCAGTTGGAATGGTCATCGAATTAGTAAGCATTTAAGCCAAGTGCTAGAAGTTCCTGATGGGTCTGTGTTGAAGGTTTAGTATTTTATTTGGGGAGATGTCACCAGTAGCAGATCAGCCCTATTACAGAGAGTAGTGTCAACATTGCCGGCCCCGTGGTGTTGGGGTAGCACGCCTGCCTGTCACCCGGAAGCCAGGGTTCGATTCCCGGCTTCGTCAGGGATTTTAGACACTGACGTGAGGGCTGGAACGGGTTGCACTCAGCCTCTTGAGGACAATTGAGTAGCTGTCTGACAGTGAGGCAACGCCCCAATCACGGAAACCAAGATTAACGGCCGAAGGGCCCAGATGTGCTGATCACGCGTCACCCCAATATCTGCAGGTATAATGGCTGGGCGGCGGTCGCTTGGTAGGCCTAGGTTCTTCACGGGCTCTAGTGCCAGGGGTTATAGTGTCAACATTATAAAAGTAAATTACATTAAAAAAAAAGTTATTTGTTGCATCATTTAACGTCTTTGGCATTAGCTTCATGAATTTTTATGTGCATGAAACCCAGCTATTGTGGTGGTTGTTGGTAGGATTACGATTTGAGGAGCTACTCCAGGGCTTGAAGCAAGGTACCGATCAGGCATTTGCTAGAGTGAGTGTGGAGGAGAACTATACTTGGGATAACACTATTATCAATGCTGGGATTCGAATCTCCAAACTTGTAGCTCCCCATTGCAGTTGTGGGTCGAGATCTAATATGCCGATTCACTGCATGGTGCAGCGATAACGTTCTCACCTGCTGTGCCCAAGTTTGTGGGATCGAATCCCAATGCAGTCGGTAGGTGTTTGCGGTATGTGTAAATAATGACACCAGAACAACCCAAAACTGGTACAGGGGGAAAGTTAGAGATTCCTCTAAATCAAACCAAACAGAATTTCAGTTTATTGATTTATTTTTATTAAAAGTGAGTAAATGGCTTTAAGAAAAATGAGTCTTGAATCAAAGACGTCCCTCATAATTCCAATAACACAAAATATTTTTCGTTTGGGAGCCTGGAATTTTGAATCAACCATGTTCAATGGTATATATTTACTACAACTATGGAAACCCACACTGCAATAACATTACAGCAGTCCAATAGAAATGGCAATCAGGTGCGTATAGTAGAGCGATCTGATGTGGTGTTTCAGTGCTATGCTGTCCGGCTCATTGGCTAAATGGTTAGCGCGCTAGGCTTTGGCCCAAAGTGCCCTGGGTTCGCTTCCCGGCCGAGCCATCAGGGATTTTAATCTCCTGGAGTTAATTCCCGTGGCTCGGGGACTGGGTGTATGTTCCGTCTTCATCATCAGTTCATCCTCATTACGACGTGCAGGTCGCCCACGGGCGTCAACTAGAAAGACCTGCACTCGGCCTCTCCGGAGGCCACACGATCATCATCAGTGCTATGCTAGAGCTATCTAGCAGTCAGATGTGAAATCACTTTAACTAGCCAATCGCAGGAAGCCATTGAAATCATATATCATGCCTCTATTTCCATGCCCGATTGGTTTCTGATGCAAATCAAGTGTATATCGTCACAATACAGCGGTTTTAATTTTGTCATATAAATGCAAATTTTGAACATTTTTTTTACCACTAGGTCATATTTTGAGCATTTTTGGTAAGAACATCATATTTTGGTAGTTTGACAGCAGCTGTAGGTGTGCAATCATCCTCAACTTACCGAACGGGAACTAGTGTTTAGAGAAATAGGCTGTAAATAACCACTTAAACATGTATATTCAGAAAATTAATATGAAAATAGGAATAGAGAATTTAGTTAACAATTTAATCTCGAAAGATTGTAGCTTGGATTTATCATTTAAAAAATACGGCCATATTTAAGTCAGTCATTCTTAGGTCATATTTTGTCATTTTTAAAGTCATATTTCGTCATTTTTATCCTACTTTTCTCATTTTGTAAAACTGAGGAAAAAGTAGTCATATGAGATCCATCCGGGAAAATGTGTGTCTGTCCTTCTGTCTGTCTGTCTGTCTGTCTGTCTGTCTGTCTGTCTGTCTGTCTGTCTGTCCTGTCTGTGTGTGTACCCCCTATCAACTCCTAAACGGCTACAGGAATAGAAACCAAATTTGGTATGAATAAAGATTATATCTGAATATCTCGGAAGGCCATATTTGAAAATGATGTCAGTGCTACAAACTGCTGAAAAATCGCAGTGGAAATGTCAGCTCCATGTTGTATATCTTGGAAGGTATGCATGGGAGCTATTCCAAAATTGGCACACATATAGATAATAATATTCAAGTTTAATTTCCAGGAGGCCATACATGACAGTGTTGCCAAAATAATTCTAAGCCTACTGATAGGTCCAATTTTTAAATGCATATAACTTCTACACTATCAATTGGATTTCAATCAAATTTCGTATGTACTATGTGTACATAAACAGATATGACAGCGAATTCTTAAGGGCCACCAGGGCTGCCAACTGTTGATAAATGCTCCCTCTATTTCTTTTATCCAAATACCAACATATTAGGAAGTGTGCGAGCCGACAGTTTTAAACTATCACACATGTAGTACCTGACATTCTAGATTAATTTGCAGTAACTAACTAACTAACTACATGTAACATCCATGCTATCCATTGGACTTCAACCAGATTTTGTATTCTGTACCTTAAGAGATGGAACTAAGAATATATTCAGTCACCAGGGCTGCCAACTGTACTGCTCTATTAGGCTACATTATGCCAGGTATATTTAGAACTAATTAGAAATTTCGATATTATCAACTCAATTTCGTCTTTATTCTAGATAGGTCCATATAGATTAATCATTGGCTTGAATATTATATTTTATATTCTAAGAAAAGTAGGCTCTTTAGTTCGTCACGGAACTTCTTGTTAAGGTCATATTTGGGCTATTTTTTGGTCTTAAACATCCGAGCCCTAATCATGACAAATCAAGTTTCGTTCGCAATGTCGTGATGTATCGATTTAAATGACGAGCACAAAATAAATAATAATAATTATAATAGCGGATGGAAACCTTGGAGCAAGAAATAAATTTATCAGAAGGTGGAAAGAATCTTGGAGACCATGAGAAAGGGAGACTGGCGTTTCTGGGACATCTGTACAGAATGAACAGCAATGGATTTACCAAACAGATATTTGCTTACTTCTGGACAAATAAGACCACTATAGCATAGATTAAGGATGATATGGAAAGGTTCAACAACTCAGAAGTCCAATTGTCAGACAGAAATACATTCAGGAACAATTTGGAAGGGTTCCAGCCACAGGACTAAGAAGTCTGGAAGAGCCTGGACAGAAGAACAATGAAAGCAGGCCAGCGAACGCATGAAGAACTATTGGAAAACTCTACACGAGGAAAATTAAATGAAGTTGTAGCATGACCCTAAGTGGTCAATTTGCTTGTAAAAAATAACGGCTTATGAAGAAGATTTTTTTTTAGCGTATGGCTTTTAGTGCCAGGAGTGTCCGAGCCATGTTTGGCTCGCCCAAGTTTGAAGCTGCTTCTATGCAGACACCCATGGGGTGAGCTACAAGTACAGTCGCGTGTGGAGTGTTGTCTGGGGAGGAAAGTGTAAATGTAAGACGAGGAATTGGAAGGTAGCGGCTGTGGCCTATAGTTAGGTACCAACCCCGGCATTTGCCTGGAAGGAAGATAGAAAACCACAGAAGACCATCTTCAAGGTTGCCGGTGGGGGGATTCGAATCTCCTCGCCTCTCGGATGTGAGCGACTGCCTGCAGCAACGCCGTAACGACCATGGCTAACTCACCCGGTATGAAGAAGATTACAGGGCTAGAATATAAAATAAGGCAGAGAGGTATGAGAAGGTAAGTGAGATGATGATATACAAGTAAACAAGAATGGACAATATTGATTAGATTTCTGTGCTAGCATAGCTATTGCAAACTGATTCTCAACCCAAAAGGAGATTTACCATTACACTTATGAAAGTAGGACAACCAGGTCAATAATTGACTACATCATCACTGACTTGCAATTCAGGAACTGTAGGGTATGCAGGGTTCTTTTTTTTTTAATGAATCAGACCACAAATAGTTCTGCTGTGTCATGAGTGAAGTCAGACAAGAAGTACAGAAAATGATGTCTGCCTGCAAACAGATTTGAGTTGTAGAGCTCCAGGGCAAGGAAATCATTAAAAAATACATGGAAATAATTGGCTGTCCTACTTTCATTAGTGTAATGGTAAATCCCATTTTGGGTTGAGAAACAGTTTGCAATAGTTAATCATGGCTGAGGAAGTAGAAAGGATGGTAATTCAAGTAGTGTCATAAAGTCGCAGAGGTAGATGAATTTCAGCCAGAAATGTTAAGTGGGAAGGCAGTGATGAAATGAATGCACAGGATAATAAAATTGATAAAAATGTAGGAACCGACTGCACAAAAGCAGTCCATAACACTGATATGCAACCATTTTGCTACAGAGGAACTGTTTATTTTTCAGTTCCCCCCTACAAGTAATTACAAAGACCATATGTAGTTTCGTTCCTTTACATCCAATTTAAAAAAAAATACTTCTTTTGAAATTCATGAATGTCTCAACACTGACATTATACTATTATTATACTATTATTATTGCATTAAAGCTGGTAATTTACACACAATGGAATCACTAAAGTCTTATAAAACAACTGAAAATAAAAATTTTGAACTATGTATCCCAATAATTATATTTTTCTTGGTTGATATTGCAAGGAAACTTGAAAAAAAAAGACTAAATGCATTTCTACATTTGTATGAATGCCATTCCTTGAAACTGGCAGGTATAAGCCTTAATTGTGTATTCATTTTGTGTGGCATATACCCAGCACAGTAAATAGATAAGTGTTCTGTAGTGGATCTAAGGAGGTTTAGTGGTGTCATAGAATTACTTCCTTGAACTGCACATTTCAACCGACAAATTGAACATCAGAATGGCTGTATGTACTTTGTATTAATATAATTTAAGGTTTTACAGTTAACTTTATACACTCGAGTTTTATATTGTGGTGTTAAAACATGTGTTTAAAAATGATATACCTATTTTGTCGTTTTTGAAATTCTTGTTCAAATTTTGAAGTGTTTCATTCTTATTTCTAAAAATTACATAAAATGGGCCACGATAGTGAAAATCTGAATACAAACTTGGATTCTACATCCCTCAATACCTAAGCAGTTATTTCAGGTATATTGTCTTATATATATATATTATGTATTTTTTTTAAATGATAAACTTTGCCAATTTTGATGTTTTTTCATTTTTTTAAAATAAAATAATAATAAAAAAAAGAACTGACATGATAAAGAAAATCTGAATACAGATAATGATTCAGGGCACTTTACTCAATAATAAGCAGTAATATTTTCCCTTGTAGCAGAAAAAAAAAATGAAATGCATTATACCGTAATTTATAAGTTAAGTAACAAGAAAGGTTTCAACATTATTATAAAGATATTTCTTAAATAAGTATTCCAGGCAAAGTGTTCTCAGACCCTTTAGAAAGGTGAGTACGATCGTTGTCCAAAGAAAAGATGATGTGGTTTGAGACCAAAACTGGGATGGCAGGAAGAAATTTTCAGTACAAGTTAAGTAATTTCGAAATGGAACAAGTAACTTAGCCTCATTTAATGCTCAGAGAGTAAAAGAACCATTGAGTTCCCTAGATTTTGACATGACTTTCAACTAGCCTAGTGTTGGTAATAGTCGCACACAAAATACAGCCAATCGCTTTACTATCAAAACAACAGAGTTTGATGTAGGTCTTGAAACAGAACTAGCCAACCTACATGTACAGTTACTAATTGATCTTCCTAATGATAAAAAGAGATCATTGTGGATCTGTAGGTTGGTTCCTTAGTTTAGGGGCTGACACAACGCGATCATGTAGCCCCGTGTGTGTAGAATCTGTCCGATAAACGGTGTTAATTGTGATGACTGTATTGGTGTGTGTTATCTGTTTTAATTCAAGTAAGGACTGGAGATAATAATTTCAAGTAGTTCCTACTTTTGCTTCCAAATGCTACCACCAACGACACCTAGCTTGCGAACTTGGCTACTAGATGCCATCTCAGTCAGCACCTGCCGGCGAACGTTGGAACTAATAGAGCGTTAGCAATTCTAACCTACAAATTTGGGCTTCACACAAGTGTAGTTAGTGGAAGGTTCTTTTTCATGCCATAAATCTATGACATGGGACCGACGGCTTTACTTCCCCTCCGAAGGAAGGCATACTGAGGGATTTTTAACGCTCTTAAAAAATTCGATGACTTCGGCCAGATTTGAACCTGCGATCTTGGGCATAGAAGCTCAGCATGCTACCAACCACACCACCGAAGCTGCCTATTGTGGATTAGTATTCACTATACTGTACATACTATGAATTAATTTGGTGGCATAGTTGTTAGCATGCTGAGCTTCTTGAGATTCTTGGGTGAAAGCCCACATTTGACACCACCTGCATTGAATGTGGCTGTGATTTGAACAAGTGTTACAGACAATTCTACCCAACCTCTGATGGTCATGATCAAGTTTCGGTGGCATAGTTGGTAGCATGCTGAACTGCTGTGCCTAAGATCGCGGGTTCAAACCCGGTCGAAGTTGTTGGATTTTTTAAGAGCGTTAAAAATACCTCAATGTGCCTTCCTTCGGAGGGGAAGTAAAGCCGGCGGTCCCATGTCATAGATTTATGGCATGTTAAAGAACCTTCCACTAGTTACACCTGTGTGAAGCTAAATTGACTTATAGGTTAAACAACACTCTTAAGGTTCCTACGTTCGTCGCCAGGAGCCAACTGCAGTGGCGTCTAGTAGCCAAGTTCTGAACTAGTAGTTGTTGATGGTGGCATTTGGCAGCAAAAATAGCAACTAACAGTACTTGAAATTCAATGTTTGCAGTCTTTATTGAATTAAAAACGGATAACACACTCTAATACAGACATCACAATTAACACCGGTTATCAGACAGATTCTACACACACCCAAAGTACACGGGACTACATGACCACGTTGTCGCAGCCCCTAAACTAAGGAACCGTCCAACCAACCATGAATTAAGAATGTTAAAAACATGACTTGGGTATTAGGATTTTACGATAACAAAAAGAAAATAAATTATAAACTTTACGTCAATTTAGGGAACTACATACGACAAAGGATGTGGTCTATTGCTTGGTGTCCATGTATTGTTTCAACGAAACCATACGAGTATCGTCGTGTCTTCGTCTTCTGTTGGTGTTTCTTTGAAGTAATTTCATTTATAGTTGTTGATCGTTCAATGATTACAATGTCTTCATCTGGTTGCCGATTTGTTCCAGGTTCGTCGCTGAATCTTACTACACTCACCGGCATAAAAAGCGAAACACTACGAATATCAGGCAAAACTCAATGTTAGACCGTTACCAACTTGGTATAAATTGAATGCTGTGACTTTGCAGCGATATGGCAATGTACCGTGATTTTAGTTGCTTATTTGAGAAGTTTCAGCGCAACAATAATTATTGATAAACATGTTGATCGTGATAATCACAGCACTAATGTTAACGTATCCCACCTTCGGACAACAATGACCACAAACAGCTGTGAATTCCCGTGCCACGTATTTTTGTGAACATTACGGTTTGTCTACAACATTCGTAATCATACAGTGCAACAGGTCGGAGGACAGTACGATGGATTCCAGGTTTCAACATTTCCAAATTCGTGTTTATGCACGGTTGTGATTGTCTTGATCAATAATGCTTTTCAATCATTGTACTAAAGGTAATTAATTTATGATACATTGACATATTTTGGTAATGTCATAGTATTTGATTAATACAAGGTTTGGAACAGTCCATTATTGAGCTTAATGGGAAATTCGTAGTGTTTCGCTTTCTTTGCCGGTGAGTGTACTTCCTGCTTTTTAATTTCATTATTCCACTATTGAATATTATGTGTATTAAACAAACACTTCGCACGTGTGGCATCATGGTGTCACACACTAACCTGACAAGTCATGGACACCAAACGTTAGACCACATCCTTTATCGTATCTAGTTCACTAAACCTATTACTACAAGCGCTAGTGTTGACCCATACATAGTCAAATCAAAATCGTTTTGAGAAATTCAAAAGTTTACTTTCCACAAATTGAAGATAAAGAATCAAAGAATAGATTAAAACAATCAACTTTTAATTTCATTGAAATCTGTAGAACAAGTTCCATTTAAAAAATAGCATTTTTTAGAATGATTTTTCAAAATATCATTTAAGTCAAAAGTCATTATCAAAATTTTATTTTGAAATATGATAGAGTTTTTCAAAACATGCATTTTGATGCTTTTCCGAGTCTTCTAGCTTTTCAACTTTTGGCACAATTGCCAAAATAGCCTAAGTATGTTTCTGCAAAACTGGTCCCCTAATAGCCTGAGTGCTCTTAGTGTTATTTAAAGAATGGTTGGTTCCTTAGTTTAGGGGCTGCGACAACACGGTCATGTAGCCCCGTGTACTTTGGATGTGTGTATTATTATTATTATTATTATTATTAGCATATGGCAAGGAAATTATATACATAATATATACAATATATACACAATTAAAAAAAAAAAAAAAACATTGATTCACTTCAGGCATTAGTGTTATCCGTTATAGCTGAATGTCCAACTTTTGAACCCACTGCAGTGCCTCCGCTGTTGGTGATAGAAAATCTTCCAATCTACCTGGATAAGCCCATAGTTGACACTCGCTTAAAATGTGGGGAATGGTCTGGCGAGGGGCTCCACAATCACATTCTGGAGATGGTACAAAGTTTCACTTATAGAGAGAATCCCTGCACCTTCCATGACCTGCCCTGATCCTGTTCAGCTGGACCAAGTTGCACGCGGTAGTTGGAATCCGTTAGCAATTTTTTCCCCTCTGAAGATGTTATGTAGGGGCAAGTCAGTGGAGTTATTCCAGCGGCCTTTCCATTCCTACAAAGCATTGAATTGGTGGATGTCTTCAGAGCAGCATCACAAAGAGGTGGATGTCGTGATTTCAGTCTTTGGAGACTAAGAGCTGGTATGTCGCCTAGAACAGGTAGCAGAGGGTTGTACTCTCGAACAAGAGCACAGGATCTTCGTAAGTCAGGTGGCATTATACCAGAGAACAGTGGGAGACAATGGACTGGAGTTGGTCTGATGGTGCCAGATATAAGACGCATGCTGGTATTCAATTGTGGGTCAATATACTTCGTATTAATTAATTAATTGGTATTCTGCCCGAAGGCAGGTCCGAACCTTCGTATACGGGCTATTAAGCCACACTGGAGCACAATAGTCGGCAGTAGAGAAAACCAGTGCTACGGCTGAAGAGCGCAGGGTGTGTGTAGAATCTCTCTGATAATCGGTGTTAATTGTGATGGCTGTATTAGTGTGTGTTATGTGTAATTCAGGTAAGGTCTGCAGACGATCAATTTCAAGTAGTTCCTACTTTTGCTACCAAATGCTACCGTCCACGACACCTAGCTTGCGGACTTGGCTACTAGATGACATTGCAGTCAGCACCTGGTGGCAAACGTTGGAACTAATAGAGCGTTATCAATTCTAACCTACAAATTTGGGCTTCACACAAGTGTAGTTAGTGGAAGGTTTTTTCTTTTTTTTTTCATGACATGGGACCGCCGACTTTACTTCCCCTCCGAAGGAAGGCATACTGAGGAATTTTTAAGTCTTCGGCCGGGTTTGAACCCGCGACCTTGGGCATAGAAGCTCAGCATGCTACCAACTACGCCACTGAAGCCGCCTTATTTAAAGAATGTTTTCAACATTAATATAATCTTCCGGCCTGAGCCAATGTTGTTTATTTTCTTTTAATGTTACTCTATTTATGCACTTTCACCTACCATGCTTTCAATGTATGGCCTTTATTAAGGTGAATCATTGCTAAAAAAAAAAAGTTATTTGGTTTCAAGTTATCTTTCCCAGTATGCTCATATTTTGAGGGGTTGGGGTAGATGGCCTTGATGTTAAACAAGTCACCACCATCACCTTGCTCTTTACTCTCTTCTTCTCTTTCCTTCCCCCCCCCCCCTTTCTTCTTTATTTTATTTGAAGTTACAGCTTTGACAACCAAGATCGCCTAAGGAGTAACAACAAACTTGCAGTAAGAAGATAGGTTCCTCCCCAGCTTATAATCCTATCTGATATCTTGTTTTAAGAATTCCAGATGGGCATGCATTAAGCTAATAATGTTGTTTGTTTACTCTCAGAATGTTAATCGGTCCTTGTTGCACTGGCTGAAGCTGTGGGACAAAGTTGTCTTCAAACGAGAGAAGAAAGTGAAGCCTTTAAAAGAAGAAAAAAAGAAAGGTAAAGTTTTTTTTTAGAAATAAAGTCATGTAATTTATACACTGACATGCCATAAGTCATGGAATAGCTGAATGATTCATGGTGCAGAGGACTGTCGCACACCATAAGCTGGTTTTAATTGTCCACTGGATTACAAGTGTATAGTAGAGTGATCAGTTTGAATGGGGCATGATAGTGCATGCCAGGAAGATGCGACATTCAGTTGCAGAAATTCGGGGGGGCCTTCCAAAATTCCTTGATCCACAGTGTCACGCATCTACAGGGAATATTAAAATCAAGGCATTACACTCCACCTTGGACGAAGCATTGGATATCCAAGGTTACTTGATTTATTTATTGTATGGCTTTAAGTGCCGGGAGTGTCTGAGGACATGTTCAGCTCGGCAGAGGTTGTAGCTGGTTGATTCCTCAGTTTAGGGGCTGCGGCAACACGGTCATGTAGCCCCATGTACTTTGGGTGTGTGTAGAATCTGTCTGATAACCGGTGTTAATTATGATGACTCTATTAGTGTATGTATCTGTTAAAAAAAAATTCAAGTAAGGACTGCAGACATTGAATTTTTTCAAGTAGTTCCTACTTTTGCCACCAAATGCCACTGTCAACGACCAACTAGTTCAGAACTTAGTTACCAGATGCCACCGCAGTTGGCTCATGACGACGAACTTAGGAACCTAAGAACGTTAGTCAAATGTTTAACCTATATATAATTTAGCTTCACACAAGTGTAATTAGTGGAAGGTTCTTTAACATGCCATAAATCTATGACATGGGACCGCCATCTTTACTTCCCCTCCGAAGGAAGGCATTCTGAGGGATTTTTAACGTTCTTAAAAAATCCGACGACTTCGAGGTTGTAGCTGCTTCAAGCGGACACCCATAGGGTGAGCTACAAGTTCCGTTCAATTTCAGGTAGTTCCAACTTTCGCTAACAGATATCAATGATTCCTAGTGGTAAACGTTGGAACTTTAATAGAGTATTACAACGAAATCTGACCTAGAAATTTAGCTCCACACAAGTTTAGTCTGTGGAAGGATCTTTTACATGCCATAAATCTATGACATGGGACCGCCGGCTTTACTTCCCCTCCGAAGGAAGGCATACTGAAGGATTTTAACGCTCTTAAAAAATCCGACGACTTCGGCCGGGTTTGAACCCGCTATCTTGGGCACAGCATTTCAGCTTGCTACCAACTATGCCACCGAAACTTGATCATGACCAGCAGAGATTGGGTAGAATTGTCTGTAACACTTGTTCAAATCAATGCAGGTGGTGTCAAACGTGGGTTTTCATCCAAGAATATAAAAACATGCAGTACCACATTTTTAATCTTAACTATAAAATAGTCGGAAAATAACACCATATCGGCACAACAACCAGGCTAAACACTGAATTATATAATGTCATATTCCGCAATATCAGTTAATTCCATGCACTATCACAACAATGTGGATTTACCGCAGAAGGCTGAAGATACCATGGACGGCACGAGTAACTAATATTGAAGTACCGCATAGAATGAACAGACAACGAAACTTATTATGCACCTTTAAAAGATGAAAAACTGTATACCTGGGACATATCTTGCGGAACACCAAATATCGACTTCTCAAGTTGATACTGGAAGGAAAGATCGAAGGTCAAAGGATTTCCTGGGTGGATAACATAAAACAGTGGACAGGATTACCCAGCATCGATAAATAATTCCTCATCACAGTTTATAAGCAAAAGATGCATCTTGTGGTCCCTAACATCCATTAATGGATAGGCATCCGAAGAAGATGATCACAGTGGCACTTCTAAAACTACACTCCAGGGTGTGGTGGCACAGCGGTCAAGCTGTTGGCCTCTCCCCAAGGTGGACTGTGTTGGATTCCCAGTCGAAGCACGTGTGATTTTCGAAGTGAAATGCCATGTCCTGTGGTTCGGATACCACGTAAAAAGGAGGTCCCGTGGCTCATGATCGCATGATTAACGGTCAAGTAAAACTAAAAGCTTCCTTCCTTAAAACTACACTAATTGCAAACACTCTCTGAAAGCCATATGCTCACCATCAGCAGCTGCATGCTCAGACTGTACTCATGTGTCTCGATGTACTGTACCAAGAGAGTCTTATAACTCCATTTTACATTCAGTTTGGATGGCTCAAGTTAAAAGGACGACAGTTTGCCATGGCTCTGTCTGTGATAAAGAATTTAAAATTCAAAATTCCATCTTATATTTACAGTACCCATGGAGCAGTGCTTAACTGTGCAAATAGGCACACTGCACAAATGCTCCAGTTACCTCATCATAGAACCGAAAAATGTAAAGGTTCATTCCGTATTTCAGTTAGTATTCTATGGAATACTCATAAATTGCATTGGTATTCAGGACTTCCCATCAGAACGATAAAACAGCTATGCAATGATCATGGTCAATGTGAACATTCAAGTTTTAATGAAAGTGAAACCAAATATGATTCTTTTGTATTTCAACTATTTTCGAGTCATGTAACTCCAAACTCGAGAACAAAAATCTAATTTAAGCTAAAATAAAGTAGTAGGGATTCATTTTACAGTAGCAAGAATTCAAAAATTATGCAAATGTAATAACTACATGTATCAAGAACATAATTTTATTGTCAACTGAATACTTAGGTCAAGTTTATTCTTCTTTTATATTTTATTTGTCTAGGAAAATATTGTATTTACTCGGCTATAGGACCTATAGTACCCCCCCCCCCCTTAATTTTTGAGAGCCAAATAAAAAATTCTTGAAAATGGCTTATAGTACCCTCCTTAATTATTGAGAGTCAAAATACAACATTCTTGGAAATTGACGAATTCTTAAAGAATTCTTAAAAATGTTTAAAATTATAACTGAAATTCATCCTCTTTAATGACAAAAATATTTTTCTTGTTACATTATTATTTTTGTTATTCAGATGATATGACCACCATTCTGCATACATGTACACGATTGGGCAGGATATCAAATTGTGTAGCCAATAGGCTTCACCTGATATCCAATAGAAGCGCCATGTTTAAAATCTGCCAATGAAAGTTATGAATTCATACATTGCCTGCATTCTTTTATTATTCTTTGTATTGCGTTTCGAAGTGGTGTTTGCGACAGCCTCTTCTTCTCAGTTTTATTTTAAACACATTTCATTTGCTGCAAGAACCGTTGGCGTTTCCCAAAATAATAGATTTTTGCAAAGTTCAGTACCCCCCCTCAATTTTGGAACTAAAAATTTCGAAAAAAGAGGGGGTCCTATAGCTGAGTAAATACGGTATTGCCGAGAACAGAGCTCTGTCGTGGGGAACAACACACGTGACGGACTAAATTATAATACATTTAGAGTAAAGTATTCAGAAAATGAATACCTTAGGTCAATAATAAGTTGTACTTTTGATTATAGTACCGGTTTCGGCCACATTGTGATCTTCCTCAGTGGTGAATTATAATATACGTAGAGATGCAGGACTTAAATTCAAAAGTTTTCTATATCAAAGGTTATTATAAAAATGAATTGTAAAAAAATACTAATCGTCTAAAGGCTAAGAAACACACCTTAAAATTTTAAAAAAATCAGATTTGTTCCAATATGTATTAATGACAAAAGATATAATCTTGATAAAGGAAAACAGTTTTAAGTAGAAACAGTGATCTAAAAAAAACATTAAGATAGAAACAAGAAATGGAATTATAGGAAGCCAGAAAGGAGAGGGAAGTATAAACATTAGAACACTTACATGGATATTATATGCATAGAAATTTGTAGGTGATGATTGATGTGATCATGTATGGGAAAGAATATAAATATAATGGTGATGTTAATTGTGTGAGGAGAAAAAACAAACAATATAATAAGTATGTAGTAAATAAATGTTCTTGAATATTAATTTATGAAAGTTGCAAAATACTTACTGTGAAATATAATGGATGAAATTGAGTGTTCCAAGGTATAGTTATGACAAAGAATAGATTGTTTGAAGTTATCATACTTTGATATTAAGAAACTGATGCTTGTAGTTGGTATACAGTATATGGCTTAGAGAGAATGGTTATTATAGACAGATATGTTCAGTATCTTGCTAGGAAACTAGTGTATGGAAAAGGACAGACATGATCATATTTTTGGCTGTTCATACATTTAGAGCATACAAATATGTAATTGAAGTTTAATTTTTTATCCACCCTCTGAATAAAGAGAGCTACATGAAGGTGCTTTGTAGCCTCAGTGGCCTGTAAAAGAGCAACAATAAATTCAAATTCAGGGTGAAAGGTGCGTGCAGCTGATTTACAGAACACTTCACCGACTTGAG
The DNA here is from genome assembly GCA_946902985.2 of Meconema thalassinum. Classification (NCBI taxonomy): domain Eukaryota; kingdom Metazoa; phylum Arthropoda; class Insecta; order Orthoptera; family Tettigoniidae; genus Meconema; species Meconema thalassinum. Next base: position 930,920,551 of record OX336388.2, on the reverse strand, counting down.
CTGCCTGCCAGTGCAGAATGCTACTGATTGCAGTACAATCATAGGCTGATCTAGTGGGAGAAGTAATATTCATAAAAACTAGTTTTTGACAGTTTCGCTGAGCTAGCTCAGAGAATCTGCTTCTCAGTGACAGGTGACCATGCTGTTCTGCCCCCATAAAACAACAATAACTAACAAACAAAAATTTGCTTCTGCCTGTTAGGTCCTTGAATCAGAGCTCAACTGCATTCCGCTTCTCTCTTTCTTTACTAGTTCATTCATTCATTCGTTTATTTGCAATTGGAGGTGTGTCCCCCGGTGGCAAATTAGATATACATAACAATTAAATAACTGTACATAACAATTCACTAACAATTAAACTGGAATATTTACACAAATAGTCAGTCTTTTCTTAAACACACCTATATGTTTGGGAAAAGGCTCTTAAGACAGCGGCAGGTAGAGAGTTCCAATTATCAATGGCACGGTTTACGAAATAATATTTACCATAATTTGTTCGCTGTGGTCGGCCCTTAACTTTGAAAGGATGATCGCTCCTACCCAGGTAAGTAGGCTTTTCCATACGTTTGCTAAGCTCGCCCCATGTTGGTTGATTTGTATACGTGTTGTACATAGTGCAGAGTCTAGATTTCATCCTCCTATCCTCCAGTGATTCCCACCCAAGTTTCTTTAACATACGGCTCACACTGCTCCTGGGATTAAAGTCACTGAGCACAAATCTAGCGGCCTTTCTTTGTACCATTTCCAACTCATTTATGAGCCCTACTTGATATGGATCCCAAACCGCTGAGGCGTATTCCAGAATAGGTCTTACAAGTGACAAATATCCTAATTCATTAGCAGAGGTACTACTTCCTTTTAATACCCTCATTACAAAGTGCAGGGATTTGTAAGCTTTAGAAACTACACATCCTATATGACTACTCCATTTCATATCATTTCTTACGTGAACGCCCAAATATTTGCAAGAATCTTCTTCTACAAGTATTTCCGAGCCAATGTTATATTGAAAATCTTGCCTTCGCACTGTAGCTGTTTGTCCCTCACGTTGAGCGACAAATGTAACAGTTTTGCTCTCACGTTGAGCGACAAGTGTAACGGTTTGACTGCCCCTAACTGTTGGGTGATAAATGTAACTGTTTACCTTTGCCTAAGCTATGTTGTTTTAATGGGCGCCAAGACCTCAACGCAATGTTGAAATCCAAATTTGTATTTAACAACGTCTAGCTCTGGTAGAACATCTTCAAGAATCTATTCACTCAGATCGTGGTATGATTTGATCATTAACCCAACAAACAATTGTATCAGGAGAAGGAATTGGTCTATATCTAATGCTACCTACTGAAAGCAAAGATTGCATTGTAAAAGAAATGAATTTATTATATAAAACAAGTATTGCAAAATTAATAATAATAATAAGTTTAAAATTTAAATTGGAGCGTTGCGATTTTAATATTACCGATAGAAAATTACGTGAAAACGGAGTTGATAAATTGATTTTACTCTTATTCCCAAGCTATGAAGTTACTGAAATACTGAATTTAAATCAAAGAGAAACGAGAGATTGCGTACTTCTGTGTCATTTGCGCTTACCACTGGAAATTGCCAAAGCATTTCCCTCGTACTGGATGATGCTGTGTGCTTCCCACAGTCTCCTGGACGTCGTCATCTCCGTCGATATTTGATGATATACTTGTAGATTTGGTGACTTTATGGTCCTAACATCGGAGCCATACCCTCGTACAACCACACTGGTTAAGTTTTAAACAGATAGTTCTCCACTCCACGGAACATCGGAGCGACACACACTTGCAACCGAACTAGTCAAATCTTTCACAGATTGTCCCCCACTCCACGGAACATCGGAGCGACTCCCGCGTGCAACCATACTCGGCAAGTTCTACACAGATTGTCCCCGCTCCACGGCGCACCGAACGATATATGCACCTGTCGGCTCCCCACCTCGGTACCGACTTCCAGCTTACGTGGTCTCCACTGATTGGCTGCTCCCCACGCGCTACTTCCCCTTCTCTGGCTCATTACACACGGCGCGCGGATGATGAAGTCGATTTCCGTTCCAACTATCCGCCTTTTCTTGACGCTGCGACCCAAGCTTGCATAATACTTCTTGACAAGAATCAGCCTGTATCTGAATTTCCAGTGAGTCATGTCTCTCATAATATCCTAAGTGACGAAACTCCGTAAAATTCCGTAATCACATAATTTTCTATGATATTGTCGTTCGTAATAATTTGCTTGATAGCGTTTTCTAAGACATAGAAAACCTATCTGTATGCTTATAATTTTTATAAAATGCTCCGAAAATACCTTAATAATAATTATAATAAATTAATAATAATAATAAATTAACATGAAAAATTCTCTTGGCTGAACAATTTGCCGCGTAAATAAATATAGAATGGCTTCCTACTGACTTATGCCAGTTGCATAAAAACCCCTCGAAAAACACGTTACATATTCGCCTCGGATCATCGGATGATTTACCGTGACGACGGTCCATTATCCGATTATCCCGGACACGTTAATAAACCCCATCCAAAATACATATTACATAAATGAAATCACCCTAAATTACAGATATATACACTCATAATTTTTCTTCATGCACTTTGCGTCAAAGTTTGTTGTCACTATGGATTGCACTTTGCAACCAGGCCAAATGTTTTACATACAGAATAGTGTTCCACGGATATTTCCGCCTCTCAAATTTCCCTATGTTGGAAAAATAGACATAATTACTGTGTGAGCACTATGTATATGAGATGTCACATCACACGCATCAAGGTGTTCTGATATATGTATATCTCCCTAGAACTTCCTAATTTCACTGGAGGTTCCTTCCTTATTGTGAAATTTAATCCCACTTATCACTGAGCACACGATCACACTATTGTGGCAGCGCCTCGTGACCATAATACTTAATCTCTCTTTATAAAAGATGAAATTAATATTGACTTCTGAAAAAAAAAACAGTAAATGCGCATTACATATAACACCCAATATTTCTGTGCCGTAATCGCCCTGTCTTCTTAAGTTCCCGTAGACCATACTTAATACTAGTTCTCAACACAGACCTGTTCTCCTCACACAAATAATACCATTGTACAAATTACCTTAAATTACACACTTACAAATCTTACATGGCGAGGCCGTAAACAGAAATCACGTGTGCCGTTATGTATGAGTTTCATGAAGGACTGTCTTGCATTCTGATGGCCCATCTTTTGTCCCGTGGACGCCTTAAGCAAAAATACCCTGTCCAAGCGCTCACCCATCTCTTGGGGACAAGTGGGAATTCACCAGCGCTACCAAATTCTGGCCTTGGTGTATCGAGACATTTTAGTGCTCAAGAGCATCCGACAATCCCGTCATATTTCCCTGTACCTTAAAAACTCTCATTTACTTACATACTACCCCCCTGTGTGACTTCTGATACGCCTGCCTGGAAGACCATCTCCTCCCACGCACCAAATACCACACTTACTCATTTGATAGGCTGGCTCGCCAGCTAAACATCCTCACTTTATGACACATACTTTCGGAGACTATGTATATTATACGTCCCGTATAATCTGTTTCCCTCACTATTCTCCTGCACATATGCTGTTTTGCCAATACGTTTGGAAACTATAAATGGGCCCTCGTAAAGATAAAAGAACTTGGACATGACTTTCTCTAGCTTATTTGACTGTTTCGGCACTCTAAGTAAGACTCTGTCTCCCGGCTCGAATAGGTCAAATTTAGTTTCTTTTTGTTGGCGAATTCTCTTTTGTGCTGACTTAGATAAATTCTGTTTCGCCAACTGGACAATGTAATCCATCCCCGGTTGCTTACCCTCATTTAATCCCAACACCCTCGCTAGTTCATTTTGTGGGCTTTTCCGAAGTGAACTTCGTATGGCGTCAATTTCGTGCTCTCATGCTGGACAGAATTCAGCCAAGTCTCGACCTTGGGAAGATGTCCAACCCAGGCCGCATGCTTGTCATGCACTAGAGTCCGAAAAAGACGAGCCACTTCCCTTAATGGGCACTCTGCAGAATTACCCTGAGGGTACCTTACAGAGGAATGAACGTGTGTTATACCAGCTTCCTGCATACTGGTTCTCCATTTCTTTGCAGTAAACTGTGGTCCACTGTCAGATAGTATCCTGAGAGGAAGGCCAAACTCAGGTTCATACTTATTAATGATCAGACGGCTACACGCTAGTCCCGTGGCTTTCCTTAGCGGATATAGCTTGACATACTTACTAAAAGTGTCAATAACTATAAAAATGTACTCGTAGCCGTACTGTCCTTTAACGATCGGGCCAAATAAATCCACACACAGTAGTTCGCCGGGACTACTGGTGAGAACTGCAGATCTCTCCCCCACTAAATATTTAACTGGATATTTACTCCTTTGACAGGTGTCACACTTAGCTAAAATCCTCCTAACATCCCTTCCCATTTTACTCCAAATGAAGTCACGACCAATTTCATAGAAGACCTTGGCAGCACCAAAGTGTCCTAATTCCCTATGAATGAACCAAATTAGCTCCTCCCGCAAAGTGGCAGGAACACATATTGCCCACCGATTATTCCTACATTTCCTTGCAAGAAGCCCATCCTGCATCTTGTACGTGAACCGTCCTACTTTCACATACTCTTCTTCACCTATTTCCAACCTAGCCAGTGGCTCCCTTAACTTAACGTCCTCACGTTGCTCCACTAGCATATTTCTCAGTGTCTGTAACGATGCCCTGTTGCTACTGTCCACACATGCACATATTAAAATCCCGTCTTCTGCTTTAACCACAGGATAATCCCTACATAAATTAGTGTCCCTTGATAGCATGTCTGCAAGAATGTTATCTTTACCTTTAATATATTTTACTGTGAATTCGTATTCCTGCAGAGCAAGAATCCACCTACTAACTCTGTTAGAACTGAGTTTACAAGTCCTCATATACAGTAGTGCATGGTGATCTGTATGGATCTCAAATTTCCCCCCTACTAAATACATTCTAAATTTCCCTAAACTGAAAACAATACCTAAAAGCTCTAACTCAGTAATCGTGTATCTTTTCTCTGCTGCTGTCAGTCCTCGCGAGGCTAAAGATACAATGCACAGATTACCCTCATCATCTTTCTGACATAATACTCCAGCAATGCCTATATGTGAAGCATCTGTCATAACCACATATTCCTTATCTTTTAACGGATATTTCAGCACTACAGCTTTCTCAAAACCTTCCTTCAGCGCTCTAAAAGCCTGATCATGCTTGGACTCCCATCTCCACCGAGTCCCACTTTTAAGCAATTCCCTGAATGGTTCTACCAACCCTGAGTATTTAAGAACGAACCTCCTGAAAAAGTTGCAAATTCCCAGGTAAGTTTTTAACTGTTTAACATTCTGTGGCACCTCTGCGTTAAGTATCTTATTAACCCTATTTTCTTCTGGTGTTACACCTCTACTCGACACTCTATGACCTAAAAATGTCACTTCTGACTGACAGAATGACGACTTAGACAGCTTCAAAGTGAACCCTGCCTGATCTAACTTCTGAAAAACTATATCTAAATGACGTAGATGCTCCTCAAAACTGCGTGAACTAATTACCATTTCATCTATGTAAATGGTTACAAACTCTCCTGTGTCATCCCCTAATGCGATGTTTAAAGCCCTAATTAAAGCTGCTGAACTACTCTTTAACCCATAAGGTGTTCTACAAAATTGATAAAGGTTATATTTATGACTAAAAGCTGTAAATGGTCTATCTTCGTACATAAGTGGCACTTGCCAAAAACTGGAACTCAAATCTACACAAGTGAAATACTTCTTCCCCTCAAATGTTTGCATTAATTCCTCTATTGACATAGATTTCAGCTGACCTGAACTAATTCTACTGTTAACCAAACGAGCGTCTAAACAAATACGAACTGTGCTGTCGGTTTTGGGTACCGTGATCAAAGAATTAACATATGGACTGTTAGAGTGCTCAATAATCCCACCTTCAAGCATCTGGTTAATTTGTGCCTCAACTGCACTCTGATAAGCGAAAGGTACAGGATATCTATGTCCTGTGAATACTGACCTATCAATAACGTTCAATGAATGTGTATTTAGCAATTGGCCATACCAATGCGATCCTCAAAAACTCTCCTATTACACCATAACACATCATAGAGCCGAACACATTGTTCCACCTCTATATTTCCCTGAAATGCAGCATCACGTAACGAGTCCTCTAGACTTCCGTTCGTAATCACACTGCCCACAAAACATGGAGAACCCCGCTCTACGGCTGGCGATATCTCATTTAAAGTACAAATCACACCTACAATACTACTCCTCTGAATATGGTCATTGAACGCTACTTCTACTTCAGAATCTCCCCATTTAAATTTCAAACTCCCTACATCATAACATAAGTTACCAGACACTCTACTTAGCCACTCTGAACCCAAGATAACACTGAATACTAAATTTGGAATTACAAGGCAAATCTGCTTCTCTACATGATTATTAATTTTAATGTCTACTAAAACTTGCTTAGAAATTACTTTAGACCTCTTCCCAACGGCTGTGATAACAAAAGTGCTTTTAATTGGCATCTCCTCAAAATTTACTCCAGTTCCTTTCATTTTATCATAAAATGCACTACTTATGTAACTCTTCATACAACCACTATCAATTAAAACATCTGTGTACGCTTCGGACACGTTAAATTTAACTATGGGGCTCTTACTAACCACTTCTTGAATAATACCTTCATCATTTAGTTCATGTAATAATTCATTTCTTACATTTAGGTCATAGGGTTCCTGTATAATTGTATGGACAGGGCATGCTACAGACTGAGATTCTGACCTTACTTCGCAGCCTGGTTCGCGTTTAAAGAACCGCTACAGCTGGCCGTAGTACTACTAACTACTTAACTGGTCTGGTTGTTCTGGGCTGTGTTGTCATTGTTTGGCTGTATATTACTACCACTAGGCTGTCCTCTTCCTTGACCCCTATTCTGGTTGTAATTATTGTCATTATAATTTCTCCCTTGATTTCCCCTGAAATCTTTGTTTCTCCCTTGATTTCCCCTGTAATCATTGTTCGTCCCTTGATTTCCCCTGAAATCATTGTTCCTCCCTTGATACTGATTACCATAGCCATTTCCTCTGTTCTGATTTAGCTGATTATTATTATTTCTATTTTGAGCGTTGGCCCCTTCGCCACCGTTCCCTTTTTTTTTTTTTTTTTTCAGTGGATACATGATATTTATTCAATTAATTCCAAAGAGCCATAGGCTCGTACAGAGGAATTGTACAGTAATATGTGTGTTTACACACCAGGAAGAAAATTCTGAAGGTAACACAAATTGATGAATAAGGGCATAGGCCTATTAGTAAAGTTGATACTATATCTAAGATTGTTTAGACCAAGGTCTCTTAAAATGATAAGCACAGGATTTTCAAGCTTATTTGATGTATTACGATGCATCGAATTTTTCCCACAATACTTTCGTAGTTTTCCTCTTAAATACTGACAAAGTTGGTGCACTTTTTACTTCATCGGGAAGTTTATTATATGACTGTGATGCAGAGAACTTGAAACTATTTCTACCGTATTTAGAAGAGTGAATGATATATAAGGCTACGTCCTTCGCATGCCTAGTTCCATAAGAATGATTGTCCGAGTTCAAGATGTAGGTAGAGCTATAGAGTATTGTGTTGTGTTTAATTTTGTATATTAGCATAGCTGCTCGGAGATCTGCACTTATGCTGAGGGGTAGAATTTTACTTCTGATGTACAGATCTTTTACTGGAGTGCAGTAAGGAAGGTTAAATATGTTTCTAATAGCCCTATTCTGAATAGTCATTAAATCATTCAGTGTGGATTTCCTGCAGTGAGCCCAAATAACATTTAAATATTGGAGCTTGCTATGTACAAGTGAATAGTAGATTTGTTTTACAAGGTTTAGGGGAATAAGATACCGAAGTTTCCTTAGGATCCCTACTATAGGTGAGAGTTTCTTAGCAATTCGTTCAACGTGTTCAATCCAGGTCAGGTGTTTGTCGATGATTAGACCTAAATACTTTGCCTGATTAACCTCTTTTATTTCAATATTATTTATATATATTTTGTCATGTGTGATTTCTTTCATGCTTTGCTTTGAAATTACCATGTAATTGGTCTTCTGTAGGTTCATTGTTAATTTATTGGCCTGGAACCATTGTGAGAGAGTATTTATATCTTGTTGCACATTTTGTATGATTTCAATTATGTCTTTCCCAGTGTAGAAGATATTTGTATCAACTGCATACAATTTGATATGCCCTCTCAAATTACATTCCACAATATCATTTATATAAATTAAGAATAATGTAGGTCCAAGTATAAATCCTTGTGGAACTCCATGAGTTATATATTTTCCTGAACTTATGCATTTATTCAAAGCTACATGCTGCTTTCTTCCAATAAGGTAGCTTTGGAACCATTTTAGTGCTATACCTCGGACACCAGCATTTTCTAATTTTGATAACAGTATTTTATGATCTACTGTATCAAAGGCTTTTGTGAGATCAATAAATAACCCAACTGCCATATTATTTTTGTCAATAGTTTCTTGTAGCATTGTTATTAGGTCAATAGTTGCTGCCTCAGTACTAGAATTTTCCCTGAATCCATATTGCATATAATGAAAGAATGTATTCTTGTTCAGAAATGAAAGCAATCTTGTTTTTACCACTTCTTCCAGAATTTTTGAAACTACCGATAAAATAGAAACAGGTCTATAATTATTTGGATTTCTTTTGTCACCACCCTTAAATATAGGAACTACTTTGGCCACTTTTAAGTCATCTGGTATCATTCCAGTGACTAAGGACTCATTAATCATTTCAACCAAGATTTTAATAAATGATTGTATATTGTTTTTAATGAAATATGTTTTGATCCTATCTAATCCACAGCTCTTTTTATTCTTTAAATTTGTGATGATGGACTTGACCTCTGCTTCATCTGTCGGATATAAGTAGAGAGAATTTGACTGATTGTGGTCCTTACTGAGGATTTCCTTCTGTTCAGGAATAGCTTTTGCTAGACTTCCAGCAATGTTTGTGAAGAACAAGTTAAATGATTCACATAGTTCTTGATTGTCTGTGATAATTTTGTTGTCTATTTCAAGTGAAGTGCATGTCTCAACTGTTGGTTTTTTGTTGTGTATGATTTCTTTGATAGTCTCCCAAGTTTTATTAGAATTGTTTCCATATGTTCTGAATTTATCTGAGTAGTAATTTGACTTTAGTCTTCTTTTTAAGTTTGTTACATTATTCCGGCATCTACAGTATTCTTGGTTCATATCATTATTATTTCTGTGAAGGGGATTTTTGAGCTTTGCATGCAGAGTGTCTCGTTGTTTTATAAGTGTAAGGAGTTCAGCTGTGACCCATGGTAAGTTAGTAGTCTGTCTGTTATTGTTAGTATTGTTTGTTATTTTTCTTTGGCTATACCTGTTCCTTAGATTCAATTGTTTGATGAAAGAGTTATATAGAGAGTTAACAGTACTATCTGCATCATTATGGGAATCTGCATTTATAGATATATTAGTTTCAGGAGTGTGTTGCCTATCCCAAGAGTCCTCGTGTGTTGTTGATTTTGTCGGCTTATGTGACAGAGTGTACGTGCTATAATTGGTCTTGGAAATATCAAGAATTAATATACTGTGATCACTAATATCATTGCTGACATTTGATATTTTATAACTTAATTCTGTATTGTTTAGTGACACGTGGTCTATTAAGGTAGCTGCAGTGTCACAAAGTCGTGTAGCATATTTAGTGTTGCATTGTTTAAAACCATAGCATGCTATTAAATTTAGATATTTCCTTCTTAATTGATCATCAGCTAGGATATCAATGTTGGTATCTCCGAGGAAGATGCATAATTTATTGTTTATCTGGCTAAGAAAACTTTCAAATGAATTTAAGAAGGGTATGGCATTGCTTCTATTGGGGTTATATGCTGCAATAATGTCAATGCTTTTGTATGTTGGCCTATTACTTTTAACATCATCTCTGAATACCTCAATCCACATCAAACTATGATTCATTTCACACTTTCTTTTAACGTTCACTTTCCATTTGTGTGATACATAAATACCCAGACCCCCACCAACTTTGTCATCTCTATGAGCAAACACGCTTGTGAAATTGTTGAAGTTATAAAAATCTGCCTCATTACTTTTCACCCAGGTTTCTGTAACTACCAATACATCTATCTGACCTATCATCTGCACGAGAATTTCAATGTCATCAAGCTTATTCCGAATACTTCTGCTATTAATGTACAAACACCTAACCTCTCCACCTAATTCTAATGAGTTTATGCATGCACTTATATTAGAGTCCTGTTGCATGAAATCATCCAAACAGTTGTACTTATGTTCACTGCACTGTACTTCACCTAGGTGTCCACTTGTAGTCAGCGCTTTCTTCTCTCTAAACAATAAAATGTCATCACTCGTTCCAGCAATTAGTTTTCCGAGAGTAAAAACTTGGCAACTCTGTTTAAAAGTTTTCCAAATTTCATTGTTCCTCTTCTATTGAGGTGGAGACCATCATAAGCAAGGTCCCTGTCTTGTAACCAAGAGTTCCCTTCTAAAAACATAATGTTTTTTTCACCACACAACCAATCCAGTGTTGAATTCACTGCATTAATGTATCGTGGGTCTATGTCACGTCTTTGCAATACACCACTAATACACACTTTTGCACTCGGAAAGGCACTTTTCACTTCGTCCACGAGCTTGTCCACGTCATTCATAATGTGAGTTGGTGTTGGAGAACTGTTCAAGCAATTGGTCCCTACATGAATCATTACCACCTCAGGGTCTTCACGAACCTCGTTTGCACATACCTTTCTAGTTAGTTGCTCAGTTCTTATTCCTGGATAGCAATAGACTGCGGCATCATCAACTACTGGGCCTACATTTCGCAGAATTGAGTCACCCATGACAAGTACACGGGGACGTCTCCTTTTCTTATTAGTAGGGTTATGGATAGGTTTGTCGTATCTGGATGTCCCGTTTTCAATACCGGTATCTTGTCTTTCTTCTAATTGGGAATCGGAACGGCTGAGGATTTCAAATGGATTCTGGGAGATCAAGTTGTTAGGAATATTCCCAGATTTCACCAAGGTAGGCCTACGTCTTGGAAAGCGTGCATTCGTTTTAGACCTAACCTCTAAATAGTCTGCCTGAGTAGGCCTATCTTCTTCTGCTTGTAGTCTTTCTTTAAGGAAACTTATTTGAGATTGTGCGTTTTTTAAATCAACCACAAGCATTTTGATTATTTCCTCTTTAGAGGCCAATTCTAATTTGAGGAGTTCAGATTCACTCGCCGCTCGCGGCAACTCGTACTTTTTTCCCAGTGGATTTCCTTCACATCTCACAATTTTTTCGCCACTACATGCTTTGTCTTCACAATTAAGACACACCTCTTCAATGGATAAAGAATTGTTATCACATTGAACACTTACATCACTCGATTGGGAACAATTTTCAAGAGATAACCGTTCGTGACTTGCGTTTAACATCGCCATCTTACTGCCTGGCTTCATTAGGTCTATTATTATTATTACCCTGGTTCCGATTGAAATTGTCCTCATAACCCCCTCTCCCTAGTGCATCAAATGTGCTTAACAAATTTTCTACTTGTGATATAGTCTTTACATTCTGGATACAAGCAGCCTCCTTGATCCTATAGGGAAAGTGCCTAAGTAGCAACCTCACCACATCACTTTTCTACTTCAAGCCATCAAGATATTTACACACTAATACCTGCCCTAAAAAGTATTCGGTCATGGTGGAGCTTCCTTTAGGGTTATATTTACCACACACTACTCCCTCACGATGCTGCGACTGAATAACCTCATTCCAGAACTTTTCACAGAATTTCATTTTAAAATCATTAATATCAGTAAACTTGTCTCTGTAGACAGCAAACCAATTCCTCGTTTCCCCCACAAACACTTGTTCTAAAATTTCAACTACCTGGCACCACGCAATACTACTATTTTCCAACCTCTCCCCGAATTTATTTTCTATAGTATTCATGAACTCCATTGGGCACCCCTGTCGATTGCTGAACTTACCCAGTTCTACCTCCCTGTGTGTGCTATTCACAAAAACTGGCCTATTCTGACTATTTTCTTGCCTGATCCTAGCTTTTAATTTCAATTCTAACTCTGCGATTTTCTCCTCAGCCTTCCTCTCAATACTGTTTACTGTTAATTTAATGTTTCCTTCTGATTCTTCTACTTTATCATATAGCTTTGCTTGTTTCTCCTCAATCTTGCTAATGCTCTCTCTATTATTCTCTCTTAAATCATTTACTTCTGCAACTATTTGCGAGTGGACTTTCTCAATTCTACCCCCCAGCTGTTCCTTAACCTCTTTAGTTGCTACCTGAATTTTGTCAATTTCTCCCCCCAATTGCTTTTTGACCTGCTGTGTTTCCAGTTGCACTAGTTCTTTTAAATTTTCAGCCTGTGTACTGATTCTAATTTCTAACTCCTCCTGTACTTTTCCTAATTTCTTGTCTACATCTGCAATGATCTCTTTAACCTTCTCTTCCACTACTCCTCTGATTTCTCCTCTAATCTGCTCCACTTTCACACTAATTTCCTTGTTGTTCTTTTCTAATTTTGCATTATTCTGTTCTAATTTTTTATTTAAAGCTTCTGTACTTTCTTTATTTTCCCTACTGTTTTGTTCTAATTTAGCGTTGTTTTGTTCCAGTTTAGCATTTAAAGCGTCTGTACTTTCTTTATTTTCCCTACTGTTTTGTTCTAATTTAGCGTTGTTTTGTTCCAGTTTAGCATTTAAAGCGTCTGTACTTACTTTATTTTCCCTACTGTTTTGTTCTAATTCTGCATTTAAGGCATCACTACTAACTTTGTTCTGATACATGAACTCGAGAAGTAAAGTTTTTAATTCTGGTTGGCCGCCTACACTCCCTGTTTCAGTATCGGGATTTACCTCCGCTACCCCGGTACTACCATCACTCGACATACTGCTCGTATCATCACTCTCCAGTTGATGACCACTACGTAACCTCATCTGTCTTTCTTTCTCATCCCCCATAATGATATACACTGATACAGACAAATAACCCCCAAAATACAGGCACAGAAATATATACCCTTCTCCTTCCACAAATGTTATTAGGTTTTCAGCCCCAAGTTGTCGGCGACAAATGTAGCTGTTTGTCCCTCACGTTGAGCGACAAATGTAACAGTTTTGCTCTCACGTTGAGCGACAAGTGTAACGGTTTGACTGCCCCTAACTGTTGGGTGATAAATGTAACTGTTTACCTTTGCCTAAGCTATGTTGTTTTAATGGGCGCCAAGACCTCAACGCAATGTTGAAATCTAAATTTGTATTTAACAACGTCTAGCTCTGGTAGAACATCTTCAAGAATCTATTCACTCAGATCGTGGTATGATTTGATCATTAACCCAACAAACAATTGTATCAGGAGAAGGAATTGGTCTATATCTAATGCTACCTACTGAAAGCAAAGATTGCATTGTAAAAGAAATGAATTTATTATATAAAACAAGTGTTGCAAAATTAATAATAATAATAAGTTTAAAATTTAAATTGGAGCGTTGCGATTTTAATATTACCGATAGAAAATTACGTGAAAACGGAGTCTGATAAATTGATTTTACTCTTATTCCCAAGCTATGAAGTTACTGAAATACTGAATTTAAATCAAAGAGAAACGAGAGATTGCGTACTTCTGTGTCATTTGCGCTTACCACTGGAAATTGCCAAAGCATTTCCCTCGTACTGGATGATGCTGTGTGCTTCCCACAGTCTCCTGGACGTCGTCATCTCCGTTGATATTTGATGATATACTTGTAGATTTGGTGACTTTATGGTCCTAACATCGGAGCCATACCCTCGTACAACCTTTATAAAATTTCTTAAAAGTGTAGGTACTAAAAATAAACTTATAATTAAAAAAAAGTATTAATAGAACACTGGTTAAGTTTTAAACAGATAGTTCTCCACTCCACGGAACATCGGAGCGACACACACTTGCAACCGAACTAGTCAAGTCTTTCACAGATTGTCCCCCACTCCACGGAACATCGGAGCGACTCCCGCGTGCAACCATACTCGGCAAGTTCTACACAGATTGTCCCCGCTCCACGGCGCACCGAACGATATATGCACCTGTTGGCTCCCCACCTCGGTACCGACTTCCAGCTTACGTGGTCTCCACTGATTGGCTGCTCCCCACGTGCTACTTCCCCTTCTCTGGCTCATTACACACGGCGCGCGGATGATGAAGTCGATTTCCGTTCCAACTATCCGCCTTTTCTTGACGCTGCGACCCAAGCTTGCGTAATACTTCTTGACAAGAATCAGCCTGTATCTGAATTTCCAGTGAGTCATGTCTCTCATAATATCCTAAGTGACGAAACTCCGTAAAATTCCGTAATCACATAATTTTCTATGATATTGTCGTTCGTAATAATTTGCTTGATAGCGTTTTCTAAGACATAGAAAACCTATCTGTATGCTTATAATTTTTATAAAATGCTCCGAAAATACCTTAATAATAATTATAATAAATTAATAATAATAAATTAACATGAAAAATTCTCTTGGCTGAACAATTTGCCGCGTAAATAAATATAGAATGGCTTCCTACTGACTTATGCCAGTTGCATAAAAACCCCTCGAAAAATACGTTACAGCACTTTGCCTATTTTTATTAGACTACTGCATTTACTGCATTTATTTATTCTGTATTTTAGAGACTGTAATTTGTTTGATAGATGGTGCTGCGAAGTTCGTCAAGTTTGGTCTGAATGACAATCTGGATGAACATGGCTGTCCTCAACAAAAGCTCACCCTACTGTGTGGTCCCCCAGGCTTGGGCAAGACCACCCTAGCACATATGATTGCCAGGCATGCTGGTAAGTACAGTCTTCTGCAGACCCTGCAGTATTTTCAGTACTGACAATACGGTAATACCGAACATTTAAATTGCAAAGATTGCAATATTTTAAAAGTTCCTTATTAACTGGGCAACTCTGAAGAAAATGGTTTCTAAGTTTTCTAAATAAAGCACCATAAACTTAACTGTATTAGTTATGAATGTGAATAGGATCTGTATTGGTGATATCAGTGTGACGTCATGGTAGTATAGATATTACTTTGATTACTTAAAAGAATTACCCAACATCAAAAATATTGGTTGTTTTATCGGATGTAGCCAAGATCTAATAGTTCCATAAGATTTTGCCAAGATCCAGTTGGATTTTATGGTTTTGTCAAGTATCGATACAAACAGTGTTATCTCACGAAGAATCTGCCCAAAACCCTTCCATCAATAAGGTTTCCATGCTTTAAACGCACAGACTTCGAAAAGCAACTATTAACAAGAGAAATTAGAGAATTCAGTAAGCACTTCGTGTTTGGCCTGTAATAACATTTAGTTCCAATAGGCTTCAGCCACATATTGAGCTCTTGGCCATTAAGGATAACTATTTAGCACTTGGTGCTGACATTAGGTATATAGAATGTCCCAAGTACACTGAAGTTCACCTTGGTGAAGATTCCTTGTCAAACATGTTCAGTGAGATAGAGATCAGGATGTTTTGTTGGCCAAACTAGCATATAAATTCCCATCTTGCACAACTCCATTCATATAAAATGTCCCATTGCTTTTTTTTTTTTCATCGTCAAAATGTGATCACTCTTTATTAGAGATCAGTAGACTGGAGGAGTGTAGAGCATTTTCTTCTGAATGTATAGTACATTGAAGATTGATCTGCTGCAGGTTACAATGTGGTGGAGATGAATGCCAGTGATGACCGAAGTCCTGATGTATTCTACACACAGCTGGAGGCAGCCACCAAAATGCGTTCTGTGATGGGAAGGAATCCTCGCCCCAATTGCTTGATATTGGACGAGATTGATGGAGCTTCTGCAGTGAGTTTCCTGGACTTTACCTGGTTATTAGACTTATAAAAGTAGCCTTATCAATTTAGAAAAAGAGAGTTCACATTTGGACTGGTGATATCCATCTTTCGCAAATGTATGCTTTTAGACATTTTTGTTTGGTCAGTAGTCACTAATGCTAAGATTTTGTTTATTAATTTTTGAATTAATTTTTGTTTGTGTTTTTAATGTTGTTTTTTGTTGTTGTTTGCAAAATGGAAAGCAGTAAGTTTAGGACATTGTGTGTATCCGTTTCAACTTCCAAACGGTTGATTCAATTCACAAGTTGGTATCATTGAAGTATTGCCTACAGATATCTCAAATATGGTACTGGTATTTTTAAATTCACCATTGAAATTTTTACAATTAAACCAACACTGGATAATGATAGAAACATGAAAAGAAAAGTGGTTCTGTATAATTTCAGTTGCATTAGGAGTATTATGGTGAGCCTAGTTAGCTGACTCGACTTCTAAATTAGAGGTTGGTTTTCTCATTCCTTTGACTGTTCTATTCTCCTTTACTTCCATCATTACTCTTGTTGTCCATCTGACTTGTCATTTTGAGTTGCTCCAAAACCACATTTCAGCAAACCCAGAAGTTGTGAGTATGTTTGAAGAGTACTGTACATGGGAGGACCGTGCAGTTAATTTGGCAATTCGATAGAGATCAAATTTCAACCTTACAACTGTAGACTTTTACAACAGCCTTTCTCTCTGGTCTGCAACTTGAAGATTGATTTGTAACTGCTCTCTACGGTGCTTGTTCTGTTAATATTTTCAGCTGTAAGTGCTGTAGCGCTTGCAGGATTTAGCATACAGAAACTGATTCGTAAGAATCCTTCCACCTCGCATATCAACACCAAAATGTCTCAATTATCAGTGCATGTTTCAGATGACATCATTGACCTTCCTCAGTTTTTCATTACAATAGAGCTGTCCAAAATATGTGCTGAGTTATATAAATAATTCATGCTTTTGGGCTAATGCCGTGTGTATTTTTAATTTAAACCATACTTTTTGGAGAAACCTTGCCTCCTTTTTCAATGGAAATAAACAATGTGGCCAAAGAAAGTATATCAATGAGATTACAAAAAATATAGATAAATTCCTCTGTTCGTCACCAGAGAGCAGCAGCCAGAAATTACTGTATGGACCATGGTGGAACGGCGGACAGAGTAGTAAGTAACAAGAAGGTAAAGGGGGGGGTGTGAAAATATAGAAACTCCTCGAAGAATGAGGAGGGGGGGGGGGGAGGTGGGAGGGTTAGATGGATATAAGGAAACATAAACAAAAGGGAAGTGTAGCTGAACGATACCTAACGTCATACAGTCAACGGCGAAAAAACAGATGGAAACTCCTCCAGTGACGAACAAAGGAGATCAAATCCAGGCTCTGAGCCCTAGAGGGAAAATGTACAATTTTAAATATGTGAAGAAACAGAGAGACTGAGAGGAACTATCTCCCTAGATCCTTAATAACTGGTAGCCAAGTGTCACTTAGCTGATATCCAGTGTCTCTGTTAAAATTATTGGGATTTTTACGAATTTCAACTGCCTCCCTTATAATTCTGGACCAGTTGTGCTTAACAAGGGCAAGCGCATGAGCATCCTTGAAACATACATCGTGCCCTGAAGACAGGGCATGTTCAGCTATAGCTGATTTGTCAGGTTGGTTTAGACGGATGTTCCTTTGATGCTCTTTGATGCGAGTGGCAATGGACCGTTTTGTTTGTCCAATGTAGACTTTTCCGCAAGTACATGGGACTTCATACACCCCAGGTTGTAGTATTGGGGACAATTTATCTTTGTTTAATGCTAAACGTTGACCAATTTTCGTCATAGTGCCGAAAACTGTTTTTATCTTGTGCATGCGGAGAATCTTAGCAACGCGGTCAGTGGTGTTGTGAATATAAGGGAGGTAAGCAGTTCCTCTCGCGTCGGAGCTCTGAGAAGGTTGTCTATCCCTCCTTCTGGGATGTAGGGACCTATATATAGTGGATTCATTATAGGCATTACCCTTAAACATGGTTTGTAAGGCATGTAACTCTTCCTGAAGAGTTGATGCCTCACAAATACGTTCCGCTCTTTTGGCTAGAGTTGTTATAATTCCTTGTTTTTGTGCTGGGTGGTGGTGGGAGTCCGCATGTAAATAACGGTTAGTGTGAGTTGGCTTACGGTAGACGCTGTGCCCCATGGAGCCATCCGCTTTCCTCCTCACAAGAACATCCAAAAAAGGTAAGCATCCACCTGACTCTAGCTCCATTGTGAAGTGGATTGAAGGATGCAGCTGATTTAGGTGGTTCAGAAAGTGGTTCAGTTTCTCAGAACCGTCCTCCCACACCACGAACATATCATCCACATACCTCCACCAAATCACAGGTTTGAAAGATGCCGAAGATATAGCCTCCCCCTCAAAATGTTCCATGAAAAAATTTGCCACGACAGGCGAGAGTGGACTTCCCATGGCCACACCATCAGTCTGCTCGTAATATTTACCATCCCACAAGAAATAACTGGAACACAAGCAGTGGTGGAATAACCGGGCAATGTCCTCAGGAAACAAATCCTTGATGAGTGACATGACCGAGTCCACCGGCACTCTGGTAAACAAGGACTCTACATCAAAACTCACCAAAATAGCATTTGGTTGAACGGCGATGGTTGACAATTTTTCGACGAAATGGGTTGAATCCCTAATGTAGGACTGTGTGCGCCCCAAGTTAGGCTGAAGCAACTTGATGAGATATTGCGCAAGAGCATAAGTTGGAGAACCTATTGTGCTAACAATTGGTCGAAGAGGGACGTCTTGCTTATGGATTTTTGGAAGACCATACAATCTCGGAGGAACAGCATCTCTCAGAATAAGACATCTTCCCTCTTCTTTTGGAATAGATGACAGTTTAACAAGCTTAGCAGTGGCATTGGATACACGAGTGGTTGGATCACGAGTGCACAGTCTGTAGACAGGATCAGATAACAGAATCGAGATTTTACTTTTATATTCAACGGTATCCATCACCACTGTCGCATTTCCCTTGTCAGCATGAAGAATAGAAATGGTGTCATTATTTCTTAGTTCCTTCAATGCCTTTCTTTCACCCCGAGTTAAATTGGGTGCGGGTACTTTAGAGGATCTTAATATCCTCACACTTTCTTGTCTAACTTCTTCAGCTTCATCTGGAGGTAAATTGTAGATGGCAGCCTCAACGGATGTGATCAACTCCTCTGTAGGAATTTTGGAGGGTGCGAGAGCAAAGTTGAGACCTCTGCTTAGTAAAGTTGTTTGATAGTCATCTAAAGGGGTATTAGAAAGATTGACTACAACTTTACTAGTATCAAGAACCGTACGAGGAGCTGTTTGTCTCGAGGACAATCGAAGGAACTTAGCTCTTTGTCTATCTACAGCCCGACAAAAATTATTCTCGGCCTGAATAGCGGAGATACGTTCAAAGAACAGCCACAATTTCTCTGAGAGAATGCTACTAAGAAGCAGATGTAAGTGTACAGTAATAACTCACGGGAAACTGCGTCCAATTCAGTACGAGAGTTCTGGATCCTCTCGATAACGAGTGCCTTGCTAGCGCGCTGATAAATTCTCATAGCTTTATGAGTGTGTATAGTTTGCTTCAATTTTACACAGTTGGGAATGATGTTATGATCCCTGCATCTAAGAAAGAAGGACAACGATGAAAGGAGAGAGCTCCTTCTTCGCCTCAACTTACTAAATTTAGATGATTGTCGAACAACTTCCTCCCCATAGAGGTTTCTAATTTGCATATTAACGCTTTCACGGCCCGGATTATTATATAAATAATTCATGCTTTTGGGCTAATGCCGTGTGTATTTTTAATTTAAACCATACGTTTCGGAGAAACCTTGCCTCCTTTTTCAATGGAAATAAACAATGTGGCCAAAGAAAGTATATCAATGAGATTACAAAAAATATAGATAAATTCCTCTGTTCGTCACCAGAGAGCAGCTGCCAGAAATTACTGTATGGACCATGGTGGAACGGCGGACAGAGTAGTAAGTAACAAGAAGGTAAAGGGGGCGGTGTGAAAATATAGAAACTCCTCGAAGAATAAGGATGGGGGGGGAGGTGGGAGGGTTAGATGGATATAAGGAAACATAAACAAAAGGGAAGTGTAGCTGAACGATACCTAACGTCATACAGTCAACGGCGAAAAAACAGATGGAAACTCCTCCAGTGACGAACAAAGGAGAACAAATCCAGGCTCTGAGCCCTAGAGGGAAAATGTACAATTTTAAATATGAGAAGAAACAGAGAGACTGAGAGGAACTATCTCCCTAGATCCTTAATAACTGGTAGCCAAGTAGGGAGATAGTTCCTCTCAGTCTCTCTGTTTCTTCACATATTTAAAATTGTACATTTTCCCTCTAGGGCTCAGAGCCTGGATTTGATCTCCTTTGTTCGTCACTGGAGGAGTTTCCATCTGTTTTTTCGCCGTTGACTGTATGACGTTAGGTATCGTTCAGCTACACTTCCCTTTTGTTTATGTTTCCTTATATCCATCTAACCCTCCCACCTCCCCCCCCTCCTCATTCTTCGAGGAGTTTCTATATTTTCACACCGCCCCCTTTACCTTCTTGTTACTTACTACTCTGTCCGCCGTTCCACCATGGTCCATACAGTAATTTCTGGCAGCTGCTCTCTGGTGACGAACAGAGGAATTTATCTATATTTTTTGTAATCTCATTGATATACTTTCTTTGGCCACATTGTTTATTTCCATTGAAAAAGGAGGCAAGGTTTCTCCGAAACGTATGGTTTAAATTAAAAATACACACGGCATTAGCCCAAAAGCATGAATTATTTATATAATAATCCGGGCCGTGAAAGCGTTAATATGCAAATTAGAAACCTCTATGGGGAGGAAGTTGTTCGACAATCATCTAAATTTAGTAAGTTGAGGCGAAGAAGGAGCTCTCTCCTTTCATCGTTGTCCTTCTTTCTTAGATGCAGGGATCATAACATCATTCCCAACTGTGTAAAATTGAAGCAAACTATACACACTCATAAAGCTATGAGAATTTATCAGCGCGCTAGCAAGGCACTCGTTATCGAGAGGATCCAGAACTCTCGTACTGAATTGGACGCAGTTTCCCGTGAGTTATTACTGTACACTTACATCTGCTTCTTAGTAGCATTCTCTCAGAGAAATTGTGGCTGTTCTTTGAATGTATCTCCGCTATTCAGGCCGAGAATAATTTTTGTCGGGCTGTAGATAGACAAAGAGCTAAGTTCCTTCGATTGTCCTCGAGACAAACAGCTCCTCGTACGGTTCTTGATACTAGTAAAGTTGTAGTCAAACTTTCTAATACCCCTTTAGATGACTATCAAACAACTTTACTAAGCAGAGGTCTCAACTTTGCTCTCGCACCCTCCAAAATTCCTACAGAGGAGTTGATCACATCCGTTGAGGCTGCCATCTACAATTTACCTCCAGATGAAGCTGAAGAAGTTAGACAAGAAAGTGTGAGGATATTAAGATCCTCTAAAGTACCCTCACCCAATTTAACTCGGGGTGAAAGAAAGGCATTGAAGGAACTAAGAAATAATGACACCATTTCTATTCTTCATGCTGACAAGGGAAATGCGACAGTGGTGATGGATACCGTTGAATATAAAAGTAAAATCTCGATTCTGTTATCTGATCCTGTCTACAGACTGTGCACTCGTGATCCAACCACTCGTGTATCCAATGCCACTGCTAAGCTTGTTAAACTGTCATCTATTCCAAAAGAAGAGGGAAGATGTCTTATTCCGAGAGATGCTGTTCCTCCGAGATTGTATGGTCTTCCAAAAATCCATAAGCAAGACGTCCCTCTTCGACCAATTGTTAGCACAATAGGTTCTCCAACTTATGCTCTTGCGCAATATCTCATCAAGTTGCTTCAGCCTAACTTGGGGCGCACACAGTCCTACATTAGGGATTCAACCCATTTCGTCGAAAAATTGTCAACCATCGCCGTTCAACCAAATGCTATTTTGGTGAGTTTTGATGTAGAGTCCTTGTTTACCAGAGTGCCGGTGGACTCGGTCATGTCACTCATCAAGGATTTGTTTCCTGAGGACATTGCCCGATTATTCCACCACTGCTTGTGTTCCAGTTATTTCTTGTGGGATGGTAAATATTACCAGCAGACTGATGGTGTGGCCATGGGAAGTCCACTCTCGCCTGTCGTGGCAAATTTTTTCATGGAACATTTTGAGGGGGAGGCTATATCTTCGGCGTCTTTCAAACCTGTGATTTGGTGGAGGTATGTGGATGATATGTTCGTGGTGTGGGAGGACGGTTCTGAGAAACTGAACCACTTTCTGAACCACCTAAATCAGCTGCATCCTTCAATCCACTTCACAATGGAGCTAGAGTCAGGTGGATGCTTACCTTTTTTGGATGTTCTTGTGAGGAGGAAAGCAGATGGCTCCATGGGGCACAGCGTCTACCGTAAGCCAACTCACTCTAACCGTTATTTACATGCGGACTCCCACCACCACCCAGCACAAAAACAAGGAATTATAACAACTCTAGCCAAAAGAGCGGAACGTATTTGTGAGGCATCAACTCTTCAGGAAGAGTTACATGCCTTACAAACCATGTTTAAGGGTAATGGCTATAATGAATCCACTATATATAGGTCCCTACATCCCAGAAGGAGGGATAGGCAACCTTCTCAGAGCTCCGACGTGAGAGGAACTGCTTACCTCCCTTATATTCACAACACCACTGACCGCGTTGCTAAGATTCTCCGCAAGCACAAGATAAAAACAGTTTTCTGCACTATGACGAAAATTGGTCAACGTTTAGCATTAAACAAAGATAAATTGTCCCCAATACTACAACCTGGGGTGTATGAAGTCCCATGTACTTGCGGAAAAGTCTACATTGGACAAACAAAACGGTCCATTGCCACTCGCATCAAAGAGCATCAAAGAAACATCCGTCTAAACCAACCTGACAAATCAGCTATAGCTGAACATGCCCTGTCTTCAGGGCACGATGTATGTTTCAAGGATGCTCATGCGCTTGCCCTTGTTAAGCACAACTGGTCCAGAATTATAAGGGAGGCAGTTGAAATTCGTAAAAATCCCAATAATTTTAACAGAGACACTGGATATCAGCTAAGTGACACTTGGCTACCAGTTATTAAGGATCTAGGGAGATAGTTCCTCTCAGTCTCTCCGTTTCTTCACATATTTAAAATTGTACATTTTCCCTCTAGGGCTCAGAGCCTGGATTTGATCTCCTTTGTTCGTCACTGGAGGAGTTTCCATCTGTTTTTTCGCCGTTGACTGTATGACGTTAGGTATCGTTCAGATACACTTCCCTTTTGTTTATGTTTCCTTATATCCATCTAACCCCCCCCCTCCCCCCCCCCCCCCCCTCCTCATTCTTCGAGGAGTTTCTATATTTTCACACCGCCCCCTTTACTTTCTTGTTACTTACTACTCTGTCCGCCGTTCCACCATGGTCCATACAGTAATTTCTGGCAGCTGCTCTCTGGTGACGAACAGAGGAATTTATCTATATTTTTTGTAATCTCATTGATATACTTTCTTTTGCCACATTGTTTATTTCCATTGAAAAAGGAGGCAAGGTTTCTCCGAAATGTATGGTTTAAATTAAAAATACACACGGCATTAGCCCAAAAGCATGAATTATTTATATAATAATCTGGGCCGTGAAAGCCTTAATATGCAAATGTGCTGAGTTATTAATACATTTTAATTCTTCAAAGTCAGTATGGATCCAAGACATCAACATGGTGTTCATAATTTCTTGAGTCATGTATGCTAACTGAGATCTTCCTCTACAATTCTTCCCTTCCATCATCATCATCATCATCATCATCATCATTTCACCTTATCCAGCTCCTGCCGGGTCGGGGTATTTATGGCACTTCTCCACTTTCCTCTTTCCTTCCACCATTCTTCTTCCACGATCTTGTCCCAGTCCAGATTTCTTTTTCTCATGCTGTTCTTCACTGAATCAATCCACCTTTTTCTAGTTCTTCCCCTTGCTCTCTTACCCTTGCACTTTGCCTCCAGCATCTGTCTTGGTATTCTATTTTCCTCCATCCTCTTTACATGCCCAAACCACATTAGTTTATTCTTCTCAATTCTCTCATTTACTTTTCCCATCCCAACTTCTTTCCTAACATCTTCATTCCTCACTCTGTCTTTCCTTGTCTTACCTATCATACTTCTTAGGAATTTCATTTCACTGGCTTGGATTCTACTCTCTTGCCTGCTCGTCAGGGTCCAAGTCTCAGCTGCATACGTTAATATGGGTACATAGTACATTTTATACATTACCTCCTTGCTTTTCCTTGGTACTTCCTTATCCCAAACAAGTTTTCTTACACTTTGATAGAATGCATTGCTCTGCTGTACCCTCCTGCCAATCTCCATGTCCAACCTACCAGTTTGCATCAATTCACTTCCTAGGTATTTGAACGTGTCCACAATTTCCAAACTCTGACTTCCAATTTTCACAGTGCCTTTTCCTTGTCTTTCCCCTCTTGTCATCACCATGGTCTTGCTTTTCTCTGTACTGATTTTCAGACCATACTTCTGAATATTTTCGTTCAGTGCATCTAGTTGTTTTTGCACTTCTTCGGTGTTCCTTCCCCAGACCACAATATCGTCTGCAAATAATAGTAACTTCATTTCTTCATGTCCATATGCTTCCTTTGTTTCCTTTACAATTTCATCCATTACCATTATGAATAAAAGGGGTGACAGCACACTCCCCTGTCTTAGTCCAGTCTTGTTCCTAAACCAATCTGTCTTTCCAACAGGGGTCAGAACCCTGCTAACACAGTTGTTGTACATTGCTTGCACCATTTCCAACATTTCTCTTCCCAGTCTCTTCTTAACCATGGTTTCCCATACCTTCTCTCTGGGGACACTATCATATGCCTTTTCTAGGCCTATGAAAGTCATGATCAAATCCTCTCCATATTCCCAGTTCTTTTCCATCACCTGCCTCAAGCTAAAGATTGGGTCCACTGTGGATCTTCCACTCCTGAAGCCATACTGTTCCTCTTGCAACTCTCCTTCCACCTTTCTTCTCATTCTTCTTTCTAATATCCTTTCCAGTATTTTTACTATCTGTGATATGAGGGTGATCCCCCTATAGTTATCACACACTTTCTTGTCCCCTTTCTTAAACACTGGTATTATTAGCCCTTTCACCCAGTCTTCTGGTACACATTTCCGTTTCCACACACACTTTAGCAGTCGATACAGCCATTGCATACCAACAGGTCCAGCAGCCTTTATCATTTCTACACTGATTTCATCCACCCCTGTTGCTTTTCCCATCTTCATTTTCTGTACTGCTAATTCCACCTCCAGCATTGTTATATCATCTTCTGTTATAGAGTCGTCAGGCTGTGTCACTTCGATCTCACCAGTACAATTGCTCACGTTCAATAGCTTATCGAAATACTCCTTCCATCGTCCCTTTATCTCTTCCGGGTGTGTTAACAACTCTCCATCTTCCTTTTTCACCAGCTTTGTAGTAACCCTTTCTTTCCTCTTACTTCTTAGAAGCCCATACAGCATCCTTTTACTGCCACTTACATCTGTTTCCATTCTTCGTGTAAATTCTTCCCAACTTTTCTTCTTTTCTTCTCCTACCACTTTCTTACACCTCCGTTTGCTGTCGTGATACTTCCTTTTGCTTTCTTCTGTTTGATCTCGGTTCCATTCTTTCCATGCAGACTTCTTTTCTTTCACTGCTTTCCTCACTTCCTCATTCCACCAAGGTGTCTCCTTCTCTTTCACTCTTGTTGACGTCCTACCACAAGCACTCTCTGCTGCACCAGCAAATGCCTTTTTAAAGTGGGACCATTCCTCTTCTACATTTTCCACTTCAGTAACTGGGATTTGTTGCTTCAATCTCTCCTGAAAATCTTCCTGTACAGCTTTGTCTTTCAATTTCCATACTTTTATTTTACTTTCTCTGATCTCCTTTAGGTTTTCCAATTTTCCCCATCTAAATTTTGCCACCACAGCTCTATGGTCCCCATCAAATGCTTCTCCTGGTAAAGCTGTCACATCCAACAGCTTTCTGCGATTTGTCCTTTCCACCAGGAAGTAGTCAATTACTGATTTTGTTCTTCTATCACCCCACCCATATCTCGTAATTTTCCTGCTGTTTTTCTTCCGAAACCATGAATTACCCACTGTCAGTCCATTCCTTTCACAAAAGTTTACAAGTTCCTCTCCTTCCCGGTTCTTTTTCCCATATCCATATGGTCCAACAACTTCTTCCTTTCCTTGTCTCTCATTTCCGACTTGTGCATTCATATCTCCCATGATCACCACTTCTACATCTGAGATTACTCTTTCTACATCCTCCAGGAATACTTCAATATCTTCTTCTCTGTTTCCAGTCTGTGGTGCATACACTTGAATGAAGTCCATCACGTCATTCTTCATCTTCATTCTAATTTTCATTATTCTGTCACTCACACACTCTACCACTTCAACATACTCCTCCAGTTGTTTCGAGGTTATCAGTCCCACGCCATTTTTTGCCTCTTGGCCACCACTCCAGTATAATGTATATCCTTTCCTCAATTTCTTCCTTCCTTTACCTTTCCATTTCACTTCACTTAGCCCCATCATTCCAACCTTCTCCCTCTCCATGAAGTCTACCACCTCCTCCACCTTGCCTGTCAGGGTCATGACATTCATGATTCCCACTTTCATTTCGGTTACTGGTCGCCCATTTCTCACAGTTCCCCCAGTACCAAAGGAACTGCGCGTCGCCTGCAGGGTACGCCCTAACCTTTTCCGAATCATTGGAAGTGCCATTTCCATTTTAGGCTATTATTACGATGGGGTCGCCACTCCCAAAGGCATTTTATGAAGCTACTGCCAGCTATTATTCAGGCCGCCCCTAACGTGGAGAACAGACGCCCTTGCAGCCGCCCCTAACATGGGAAACAGACGCTGCTGATTGATGCTGTACTCATACTATTCCCCGAGTACTGGGTTGCCTCTTCCGCAATCTCCACCGTTCCGAAGTTCATCTTCTGCGCTGCAGATTCCATTGAGGTCTTCGCTCGTAACCCTGTGCATGGGGCCTATGTTATACCCCATAGGACTGGGTCCTCACCAGAACATAGCCGGTACTGTAGTTCCAAGGTATATTACAGTACCGTTGCCCACCCCCGCGACGTGGACGCGCCTGGCAAGAATTATCCATGTAGCCAATTAGGATTGACTCATGGACCGGGTTAAGGAGCTGTCTAAATCCAGCCTCCAAGGCTGTAATCTAGAATTAAGCGGAGAACACATTTGTGCCTTAACACATGTCCTATCCAGGTATCTCTTCCGTGAGCCAGCATAATTGAATCGGCCAGAGCTGAAAAGTATTAAGCCAGTGTTCACTACTTTTCAGGAGACGGATGAAACATCATTGACAGAACAGAACTTAACAAACACACTATATTAGTCATCTATGTTTGTGTTAGTGAAATATCAAATTTTATTTAATAAACATATTTTTCAAATCTATTTTGGAAACGTGACTTAATGCCTTTCAGCTCAGTGGTCAGTTTAGTGTGGCATAGAGCCATCCAGAATGAATATGACTCATGAAATTTTATTTTAAAATGGATTTGTAACATAAAAACCACCTAAACCCTGTACAAATGTAATTTACAATAGCACTGTAACAAGCGGGAATCTTGTAGTACGGCAAAACGGAATATGGCACTGAAAGGCAGCAAGTCATTGATTTAATGCTTTTCTTCTCTGATCACACTACATGTAACAGTGGTTCCTGGCTTAAACAGAAGGCTGACTTAATTCTTTCCTATGCCGTTCTAAGACCCTTGGGTCAATACTTCACAATACTAATTCCATGGTGGCCACTACTCCTGGAAAACCTGGAAATCCTGGAAAACTCCTGGATTTTTATTAGGTCTGGAAAACTCCTGGAAAATGATGAAAAATTTGAAAACTCCTAGAAAATAGCCACTGTTAATTATATTATAAAAATCTTTCCATCTTAAATCATACTCCCGCTGCGGTTTTGGGTGAGCACTCTATTGTTAATGAAAGAAATTTCCTCAGGCTACCTGTTTCTGTGTGTGAGAACACGCGATAGTATTTTTGTAAAACATGTTTAGTATAGACAACTTCACCCCAATAAAATTGTAGGTGGGATTCTTTTCGCTTTTTTTAAAGCGGATATTTGAGTCACAAAGGCTTTTTTAAAACAACAATTAAATCATTTGTGTGTAGGCTTGCATATCAATAACGTAAACCAAACACAACTGCTTTATTTTGGTCTTGAAGTAGGTAATCGATAAAGCCCCCCCCCCCCCACATTCGCGCTTATTTTTAAATCTAGAAAAATGGGAATTACTCCTGGAAAACTCCTGGAAAATCGTTGACCAATTTGAGTGGCCACCATGTAATTCTTAAAAAAAATGACTATTTTTGACCTAATGCTTTTCAGCTCCGACCGATTCAATTGTATAAGCATCACATCTATGCAATCCCTTCTCAGTATTTCCTCATTTGTGACTGTATTCGCAGCATCCTTCTGTAGTACCACATCTCGAATGCATCTTTCTTTTGTGAGCCAGGCCAAGGGTCTAAGTTTCACTTCCTTGCAACAGTTATATACCCCTGGCACCATCCAGCCCATGACGGGCTAAGGCCGACCAAGCGACCGCTGCCCAGCCATTTGGCCTGCAGATATTGGGGTGACGCGTGATCAGCGCGTCGGGTCCCCTCGGCCGTTAATATTGGTATTCGTGATCGGGGTGCTGTCTCACTGTCAGACAGCTACTCAATTGTCCTCACGAGGCTGAGTGCACCCCGTTCCAACCCTCACGTCAGTTTTAAAATCCCTGACGGAGCCGGGGATCGAACCCGGGGACTCCGGGTGAGAGGCAGGCGCGCTACCCCAACACCACGGGGCCGGCTCCTTGCAACAGTAGGCACCAAAACCCCACCTCCCTCCCTTATCTCATACCTAGCATCTGCATTAGCTCCATTGTTTCTACCAAATGAACTAATTCTGGTTTCAGGCCTCAATCGAAGTGCTTGTCAAGTATGTGACAGGCAAGAACGTGGGGAAGGCTCGAGGGAAGAAGAAGACCGAAGCTGGGGTTCTGAGGCGACCTGTGATATGCATCTGCAATGATATTTACGTCCCCGCTCTCAGACCGCTGCGACAGCTGGCACTGATCTTCCACTTTCCTCCTACATCTTCTGCCAGGTAAAGTAGCTTATTTCTCATTCATCCTATGACTAGCTGTGTTACCCATCATTGAATGGGAGGGATGGATTGCCAAAACTCCTAATGGTGTGAAAGAATGGACTACATTGCACAGTGCTGTTCATAGAACATCCAGCCTGCTAATAATAATAATACAGTCGAACTTGGATAACTCGAAGCTCAAGGGACCGGAAAAAAACTTCGAGTTATCCACGAATTCGAGTTATCCACGAATTCGAGTTATCCAAAACGGTCGTTTGGGAGGGGGTAGGGTGTATAATAATGGAAAACAACCTTTAAAACAGACCCACCTCAGATTCCTCGATGACTTTAATCTTCTCAGCTAGCGTCAGTGTCTTGAGCTTTGAGCCCGATGTTGAGCGACTTGGTTTTGAAATAGACATAGTACTGCGCCCGAATTTATTTATGGCTAAGACCATGACTCAGACGAGATGAGAACTAAGACCCGCGAATTTGAGAAATGACGGAATAAAATGATTCAGAATAAACAAAATTGAAGATCTAAAGATTTTATACTCAGAATGAGTATTTTATTAAGTCAAGCAAATACTAGTAACAGTTATAAAAGGCCGGAAGAAAGGATGGAAATTTAGAAATTATTTAAACAATGAACAGGTGAATTATAGGAATGGAGGCTGACATCGCTTGAAGCGCGGATCGCACGTCCGGATACGGTAGTGTGTCATCACAAGAGAGGAGAGGTAACAACATGTGACAACAGCCTGGGGAGGTCAGCAGTCGCGTCACGAGGAAGGAGAAAGAGTGGGGGAGACATGAAGAGAGATCCTGAGCCAAGCAGGGAATCGCTCGTATTCACTCTATACATTGAACAGGTCGAGGCAAGACCTAGTCTGGGAACAAAACTTCGTATAACAGTGCAACGTATATCAAGTGAAGCGCGAGGCTTTAGAAGGCAGTGAAGTTGGCGTGAAAGCAGAACTCTCACCGTGCAGGCTAGCATTGCTAGGCAGACTTGCAGCTGTCCACGACACACCCAGCGTGCAAGCAGTTCATTCATACGGCTCAGTTTACTACAGGAGGACGGAAGTATATCTTGCAGCCACAGTTTAAAACTGATATTTCTACACGACGATAATCTTACTGCAGCCTATACTTTATACTTCAAAGCAGTATTCGACGGTGGTATTACACTACAAATACCAGTATTAAAAATGCAAGTTACAGTCAGGCAAACCAAATACTGATGTACTGCAAATTGCATTAATGTAGGGAAACAGAAACGCAGTATCTACAATGAAGTCCAGGATACTTCGACATAGATGGAGATCGCGGTAATCCAACCACGCGAGACTCTGAAACTACGAAAGGAACTACTATACGACAAGAGATTTCACTCACATCTTGAAATGCTCTTGCAAACTACAACGGAACGAGATTCGGTGCAAACCAAATGCGCTTGTCAAGCAGCATTGAGAAGAAACATCAAAATTCATCACGATAAGCTGACGGACAGCCAACGAACCAGGAAGGGACCAGGAGAGCGAGGCGAGGTCATCACGCTGGCCATTGACCCAGTTTCGCTGGCTACGTCACGGTCCGACCACAGGTGGGGGCCACAGCTGATTTTGAAGGTCTCGAGTAGAACTTTGCTTGCTAATAGCAAGTACTCCAAGAATCTAGTCGTTCAACATAAGGTAGCTGAAGCTGTCAGATTACATAATCCATGTTTGTAGTAGTAGTTTCTTTTCTGTGTTTCATCCTGTGATTGACCAACATTTTATTATTATTACCAATTTTTGTAGATTTGTCAAATCCGTTAAATTCATTTTATTGCCACTTTTTCATACAGATTTAAGTCACTTTGATGGTTTTTGAGCGAATAATCCTTTTTCTCATTTCAGATAGTAGATCGTAAATTCATTAAATAAGCTTTATATATGCGCAACGTTATCTATATCTGTATTTTATAGTGAGATGGAACACGCATTGATAAATCTAGATACGACACTGTAGGATAAGAAAGTCGGTATTTTCAAGGAAAATACGGAGATAATCGAAACTTACGATGTTGATTCAAGTTTCAATCCCAATTACAAACTTACAGCGTGCAATTAATGCTTAATTACACGGCAATCAATTGTTAATAAATGATGGACTTTAAACAAATAAATCCTATTTACAATAAATTTGTAGTAGACAAGGCAGATAGTTATTTGAAACTATACTGTTAATAAAACAATGGATTAAACTATATTTCCAATTAAGAAATGTCAAGAGAACATTCACATTGGTGAATCAAAGATTTAATTAGAGCATTAAAAAGTCTCTATATGTTTAGAATAAATTTATATTTCATGAAGAAAACCTTGAAACTTCATTGATCAGAACATGTAATTAAATAATCGAAAGGAAATGATAGGCGACATTTTATAAGTCGACCGGTGTCTGTGAAATAGGCCAATATAGATTTATCGGAATTATATTCAGAGTTTTTGAAATACCAGAAGGAGAGGATATGTTCGTATTTTTATTTCTTTGAATTCTTGCAGACTAATCAAATTGTTAGTTACGGTATTATCACTACGAAATTTATACGTGGATTAAGGTATATAAAATCATCATACAAGATATTTAAAAGGCTGTACAGACGTAGTTGAAATTTGAAACTTTGTAGCACGAGGAATAAATGTATCAGGATAGTAGAAGTTTTGTAAGAGTTGTGCGTTATAGATAAAATGCAATCGAAAGGGATGTTATAGTTGAATTCCGTGCAAGGTGGTGAACGTAGATGAAATTACGTTTTACTGAATCGGGAGGCATAGTGTCAATGTTTTCCCAGTTTGTTCACAGGGAGTGTGAAAATATTATATTGCATCGAGGCAAGTGTCTGTACAGTATGTTAGAAAAGTAGAGCAATTATGTGTGTAATTTTTGAATGGGAAGTGTTGAATGAGATAATAATGCCAAGCACTTTCAGAATCCACTATTTTTACATAACTGATATTCTTGCAATGAATTACATTATCAGGATTATCACCAGTTAGGTGATCAGAGCAGTGCTAAACTTTACCATTCGGCACGATTGCTCATTTTGCAACAACTTAATACTTTAACCTAGAAGGTGTGGTGATTGTAAAGAAAAATCATGAAGATTTATTAGAAATCGTGATAGAAGGAACATTAAATTAATTTCATGTAAGAAATTATAATTTGTGCTGATCACAAATCGTTGTACATTTGCACATAAGCTTCATAATTAATACTTAATAGTTAACTTTTTTTTTTTACCATTACAATTTTAGATTTGGAACTACCGTTCAAGAAAATGAAACGCAACTGTATCAACTAGAGTAATGTCTAAAGCTAACGTCGTTTCATAATTTCTTGTGAAAGTTCTGACGAATTTCACAAGGGTTCGAGATTTTGTAAATCATTTTCATGTTTATGGAGGTGCACATTTTAGCATGAGATTTATTCGAGGGAGGAATAAGGGCTCAAATAGAGTGCCGAATTCTCCAAATGTATTTCTTTTTCAGGACATAGTTATTGTCTGTTTGATTTTTTTGTGTGTTAAATTTGGTAGTGTCAAGTGGGACACTAGGTCAGATTATTTGCGATAGGGACATTTCTTGTATCGTTCCTTAGTGAATAAACGGCTGGCACTTTTTAGTGACTCAGTCAATTTTATTTTAACTGATCGCTTACTCATTCTATAGACTTCGTAAATGGCACGACTGGATAGCTACATGCGCCCACTGTAGTTAGACCTTGAACACCCCTCGAGATTGGAGTTTCTCGAATTCACTATTAAATGTAAATAATAGTAGAAGTATGTAGCTGTTCAGGCGGTAGGTACTATTTAAAATATGCACTATGTGATCCTAGAATTCCCAATTCTTACTTAGGTAAGATATGTTGAGCTGGGTATTTGTGAGCCTGCAATCCTTTTCATCTCTGCGGATATAGGTGCTGATTGGAGAATTCGGGTGCAGTACCCTACAAAGAAATTTGCACTTAAATCCGGCTCACTTGCTGTGATTGTAACCAAACGCTCACTTGCCTGTTAAGAAACTATGTTACCGGCTCTAAGACTCGCCGCACACTGTGGAAGCAGGGGGTGGGAAAGAAACGCTATCCGAACTTTGCCGATTGTCCACGAACACCGACATTGACCTACGAAGTCTGCTTCCCTTCCGAGGTGTTGTCGAGGCAAGAGGGATGCGCTTAGTGACCTTGAGCGGAACCGAAAATCAAACTGGGACTGGGCTTGATACTGACAAAACCTGTTTCAACCGAACAAATCTTTATGACTTCCGGAACCAACATTTCAAGTTATCCAAAAAAAACTTTGAGTTATCCACAATTCTTTTGCATTGTCAGTATAGGAAATTTAAGGGACCGGAGAAAAACTTCGAGTTATCTAAGTTCGACTGTATAAGTAAAAACCTATATCTTTCTTTGGACATTTAACGAGGACGCCAAAAAGTAGAATCAGTAGGAAAATAATAGAAAAATTATGGAACAGTAAGGGTAGTATTAGATGGATAATGAAAATTAAGGATGGTATTACAGAATTACAAATTACCATTGATATCTTTTGACTCCAGAACAGAGGACCTTCATGTCCCGCCCCTTATCAACAAGTTGTCACCCTTGGACAACTTCACAAAACCTGGTCCCTGAGCCCAGGATACTAACAATACAAAGTTAAAATACAGGTCTCAAAAAAAGTTTTGCATGTGACTATTACACATGGGTGATGGGACGATACTGCAAACACGTTTACAGTACGCACTGTACGTCATGCTCAGAGTCACACAATGACTGCACACCGTACGAATCATTCAATATTTGTCCACTAGCAGGCACGTCTTATGTCCGTCCATTTAACACCACCACATGTATAGTTGGTTTCGAGCGCACGGGGAAGACGGAGGCACTGCAGCCTACTGTAAACATGGTAAGAGTTTGCATTCGTACGTCAGACCGCATTCGAATTGTAACATTGCTTCAGGAGGGATTCCGACAAGTGGATGTTGCTATTAGTGTTGGAGTGAGTCAAAGTGATGTCTCGAGGGTGTGGAGAAAGTTCAGTGTGACCCTAACAGTTGCCGATCGACCAAGAATTGGACGCCCCCGCAAAACCACTTGCAGGGAGGATCAGTATGTGTTGCTTTCAGCACGTCCTAGGCCCATTGGTATTGCCACGTTCTGCCAGGATCTTCGAAGGGTCACTAGAGTGAATGTGTCCGGTCAGACAGTGCACAATCGGTTGCATGAAGCAGGGCTGATGTCAAGGGTGCCTGTGCCAAAACCTCCTCTGAAGCCACAGCAGCTCATGTAAGGTGGCCAACAACTCATCGGACATGGCAGCAAGAAGATTGAAAGCATACTCTCTTTACGGATGAGGTCTCCATTGGTTAGCAACCAGTAGGATCATTCAAGTGTGGCGACGAGTGGTTGAGAGATTTAACGAACCCTTCATCCAGGAATGCCACCAACTGCAAGGAGGTTCAGTCATGTTTTGGGATAGAATCATGTTTGGTTGACGTATGCCTCTAATTCCTATCCACGGTAAAATGACTGGTCTGGTATACAGAGACAGCATCCTTGAACCTGGCGTTACAGGATTCGTTGCCACAAAGGGTGAGGGCTTCACACTATTGGACGATAATGCTCATGCCCATCGAGTTAGGGTGGTCAAACAGTTCCTTCAGATACATGTCATACAGAGAATCGAGTGGCCTGCCTATTTTGGGGACATGAACTGTACGGTATTGAACATGCATGAAAAGAGCTCAAGAGGGCAATTTTGCTCAATGTAACCTTCAACGGTCAAGTCCTTCACCATCAAGTCTACCCAAAATATTTAGGTGTTACTCATGATAGAACTTTGTCCTACAAGAAACACATAGAAAACATGGCTGCAAAGTTGAGCTCACTTATTAACATCATACAGAAGTTGAGTGGAAGTTCATGGGGTGCAACAGCTACAACTTTAAGATGCTCTTCCTTAGGTCTTGTCTACTCTGCTGCTGAATATTGCACCCCAGTATGGCTTAATAGCCCTCATGTGAGGAAAATTGATGTTCAACTACATACAGCAATGAGGACAGTAACAGGATGCATTAGATCTACTCCTCTACAATGGCTACCACCTTTAAGTCATATGCTCCACCAGATTTGCGAAGACAGAATGCTCTTCTCAAGGAATATGAAAAATTGATTAAAAATCCACAGCTCCCAATTCACTCTGACATTCCTATGCTTAAAAGGACTAGATTAAAATCTAGGCGGCCATCCATAATATTGGCAGAATCGTTACAATAAATGGGCTTTAACCCTCTAAGTGCCACGCACCGATCAGATCGGCTCTCGCTGCTTGCGCCAAAAGTGCCAAAGCCGATTCAATCGGCGCGCTGTTTATCTTATATTTGTAGATTTCTCTAGGCATATGTCCGTGATTATTTCATACGGTTGGAAAGGCGAGGTTTCAAGTTTGCCCGTGCGGTGTTTACTTTTATCCTTCGAAGTCCGTTACGCGATAGGTTTGAGTTTGTATTCACGCCCTCCCTTAGCGCTCCCCCAATCACGCGAGTTTCCGCCAAAATTGCGGTGCCGTTGTTTTCTTCTTGTTGAAGTTTTCTGCATACAGATGTATCTAAGAACTTTATACAGCTGGAAACGTAGTGTTTCTTTGAATATGACTCTTAGGTGACCTTAAATTAGGCTCAAAACTGACTTTTTACAAAAAGAATACAGTAATTGAAAAATTGAACAATTATCAGAATAACCTCAATTAAAATGATTTAGATGCCGTACTTACTTTTATGAACATAATTGTATGGAAGAATTAGGTATTGGTTATAATGCAAAGCAAAAATAATGATTCTTTCATTGGAAATGGCTTGGCATTCTTGGCAAGTATTTCAGGAAATGCCTTGGCACTATGAGGGTTAACATGAACAAGAAGTGGTCGGAAATGTGGAGTAGAACTAATAACGTCGAACATCAGACTCTAATAAGAACCACCACAAAGCCACCAGGCATGGAACTCCCGCGACATGCATGGAAGACAATTTACAGGATTCGAACAGGCCATGGCATCTGCGCAGAGAGTCTTCACCGCTGGGGAAAGGTCCCATCTCCCCAATGTGATTGTGGCAGTGAACATCAGACCATCCAACACATTATATCAAGTTGCAGCCGTCGAGTGTACCCTGGAAATCTTAACGATTTCTATGAAGTGACAGAGGCAGCCCTTTATTGGATAGAGAATTTAGATATTAAATTATAAATTTAATGACTTAGTTAAATTAATTTTGTATATTTATTATGTTGTAATTCAGTTTTGTTATTGCCATAGAGATGAAACGATTAGCTCAAGACAGGGAGGCATGGAGAGCTGCATCAAACCAGTCAAAAGACTGAAGACTCAAACAACAACAACATTGCCATATGCTAAATAAATAAATAAATAAATAAATGCACCATCCCAATCCTCCAACAAACAAACAGCTACTGATTGAAGCTGCAGTCCAAGAGTGGGATAATCTGTCCCAAATCACTTTGGATTTGTTGGTGCTCAGTATACCTCGTCGTCTGCAAGCATGCCTTAGAGCTCGTGGTGGCCATACACGGTATTGATACGCCCCAACATGAAAAGGACGTTTGTGTGCTCAGTCTCACATTATCACTTTTGTTGTTCGTTGTGTGTTTCTGTCTCTTTTGCAGAACAGATTGTGTGTTGTTTTTCTTTCTATGTACCGTACATTGTGTATAATTCTATTATTTACACATAGCAAAATAAACAAGTCAATAAATCACAATATGCAAAAGTTTTTTTGAGCACTGTAGTTTGTTTTAAACATAACCATATTGGTTGTTGAATGCTTCCATATTGACTTTCAAAGTTATTTATTCAATGTTAATGGGTCCGCCCAGTTAATACATATCAAAATGATTAAATAAATAACAAAGTTAAAATCTCGTACTTTTCGCTCCTGGCGGTGGTAAGTGATTTTTGCAAGGCGGCAAAAATTACGACACCATGTCATACGATATTGGCATGTCAAAGAACCCATTTGAATTCAGTAGGCCGTGTTCATAATGGCAAAATTAATCTTGGGAGTTTCCGCCAAAACAAAGTTTCTCATTTCTCTACTAGAAAGCGCTATAGTGTTCAAGGAGCTTAGATATGTAACCTCCTTGACTTTCATAGTGCTTCAAGGAACAATGAAAAATTCAACATGCAAGCTACCCTCTGGGTGTCAAATAACAAAGCTTGCACCCGGCACCCGAGGTCATACGTAAAATAAAAAAATAAAATAAAAAAGTGACTAGCATTCTTGGCTGTCATCTTGGAGGTTTGTGTTTGATTCCGACCTCATCCATCTAGTAAGCGGTTTGATATGTTAGTAGTTATTGTTGTTTTAAGAGGCGGAACAGCAAGGTCATCTGTCTCGGAAGTTGTTATCCATGGTTTCCCCACTTCTACTCCAGGCCAATGCTGGGGTGGGTCCTATCTTAAGGCCACTGTCGCCTCTTTCCCAATCCTCCCCTAATAATTACAAATACAGATATCACAATAACACAAGTTATCAGGTAAAAATCCACACACACCCGAGTACACAGTGCTGAATGACCACGATGTCCTAGCCCCTCAAACGAAACAGTACAACATACATACTGTACTGCACATTTATGTCTTTGGGATATTAGCTAGAGATTTGCTTCCAAAACTTTCCCTTTCTTTCCAACTTGGCTGCCCTTTGTTCATCAGTTAAGGTGTGTTGCTTTTGTTTAAGTGTTTTTAGTTCAATCCTCGTGTCTCTGTTCTTCAAAATCCACTGTCTTCAATTTGTTGCATTGTTATACTGTTCCTAACTCTTATGAATCTTCCTGGACAACTTTGAACCAATTGTTTTATTTTTCCAAAAGTAATATTGTAGAGTTGTTTTACCAGCAGTGTATCTGGTAATCTTGATATATGGCCAAAGTAGGTAATCCTCCTCTTTTGCATTGTGTCTATTATTGATTCACAGTATTATCTCGCATAATTGTTGCAAATTTTTAGCCTAAAATTCATGGAAGAAAAGTAGGATGCGACGAATATTAAAGTTCAAAGAAGAGAAACCAATAAGTTTTGTTTAAATATACTGTATCATTATTGCTTGTGCACTTTATATTATTATTTGCTTAATTTGTGATTGTATTTCACTTTCATCAAGATTGCCGTATAATTCTTGTATTCTCTCATTGTGAACACCACGTGTGTAAAATCTCTGTGGCGATGTTTCCACAGAAGTGGCTGATGCTAGACTGTTGCGGACTGTCCCTTGCATAAGTTTCCGCTAATAAGCAGTCGGGCCTGTTTTCACGTGAGCGAACTGGGGCTAGCAACACATCGTACGATGGCTAATCTTGTCATTCCAAGGCAAACTCGCGAAAGTGATGGATTGATACAAGTTTCACTCACGTGGACTAGTACGAGTCATAGTCTGCAGGCTCGGAGGCCACTAGGTCACACCATGCTAAAAGCTCGCGGCAGCATGTGCAACCAATTAGCACACAAGTACGAATGTATGATGCAACAATTATGCGATGAAATTTTATAAACCAATTTTTTGTATTTGAAAAGTAGAGTGGGACGATTATGTGTTGGTAACGAATAAGCGAGGAAATTTTTACTAATATCGTAACATTTTGAATGATAGACCTTAGTGCTATGATGGCTCTGTCAGAGATGACCAGCAATGACATGCCCTGTTGTTGTTTTGTTTCTTGCAGACTGGGCCAGCGCCTGCTCGAGGTCTGCAGGAAGCAAGGCATACGTTCGGACCTCAGTGCCATGATGGCTCTGTCGGAGAAGACCAACAACGATATCCGCTCCTGCATGTCGTTGCTGCAGTTCTTCAAGGCTCAGGGCAAGGCCATAAAGCTCTCCGATGTTCATCGCGCCGGCGTCGGGCAGAAAGACATGCAGAAGGGCCTATTTCCTGTGTGGCAGGAGATCTTCCAAATACAAAGACCTAAAAGGTATGAGTATTAACCTTTGTTTTCTTCATATAATTAAAAAAATGTTTTATTCTGTGCCCATTAAGCTTTGAAAGTTTGTTGAAGCGACAATATTTGAGATGATTCGCTATAGGTATCAACAGAAAGAACTTTGGGTTGGACAGTCTTAACTGACAGCATTAATGTGCCAAGCCATGGAACCAGGTTAAACTGAAAACACTGTCCATGTGATCGATTGTCATGGTTTCCCATTTCCAATTGCCTTCTACTTTGGGCATTCAAAAATGATTGGCACTACAATTTTTTTCTTTCATAGGAACCATTTATTGAACAAACCCATTCAGATTACATTACAGGTATTGTCGGCCAATGTCTATGCACTTTATCCATCGTTCTGGCAGCTTCCGTATTTGCCTAGCAAACCATTCTTTGAGGATATCACGGTGCCACTGTTGGACAACTGCATGGAGATAGTTATTGGTGGCGAATCTCTTACCCCGCATGCCCTCATTCATTGCGTCAAATAGGGCATAGTCGCTAGGAGCCAGATCCGGTGAATATCGAGGATATGTGGCAGCACAGTAAACCCCAGTTCACGAATGGTAGCAATGGTCTGGTGACTTGGTGCTGCCTCCCCACATATGGCTGCCAACCTCGTGTGGATGTCTGAAGTAGTCACGCCTTCCCTCCAGAGAAACCACACTGTCCACCTTTGCCCATGCTTGTCGACTTCCATGTTTTTTCATCGGTGTCCGTAAGCGTACTTGCACGCCGGAACATTTGCCACTCCAGTACGCTACCTCTGGGAAGCAGCAACAGCATCTGGTGGCATTTGACAGTACTATAGTCAATCTTCACGCATACATCGACACACATTTGAAACTGCTATTTTTCAGGAGTTATACGGGGAGTGCCAATCATTATTGCTTGATCTGAATAATAGACCGTGGTAACCTTCTTCCTATTCCTCCCTGAGCTTCATTTACACAGAAACCCCAATTTAATAATCACTCCGGGATCCAATGTTTTGAGCCTTAAATCAAGGTAAACTTAAAATTGAGGTGGTATATTGGCTTTCACGGCCGGTGAATTAAAACTCAGCAATTCTTCTAGGTTTGTGCCGTGTCTTGTGTGGGGTTTCGCCTAGGACACCAAGCTAGGCTCATCGGTGGGCTCTTGGTGTCCCCGCCCGGACCCCCACAGGAGTGACGAACTGCGCGCCACCTCCCTTTATATAAGGTGCAACTGCACCACTTGACTACGAGAACTAAAAGTTCAAGCAGCCTTAACCTCCCTATGAAGGCTTCCAAAAAGATGGTATATTGGCTTTCACGGCCGGTGAATTAAAACTCAGCAATTCTTCTAGGTTTGTGCCGTGTCTTGTGTGGGGTTTCGCCTAGGACACCAAGCTAGGCTCATCGGCGGGCTCTTGGTGTCCCCGCCCGGACCCCCACAGGAGTGACGAACTGCGCGCCACCTCCCTTTATATAAGGTGCAACTGCACCACTTGACTACGAGAACTAAAAGTTCAAGCAGCCTTAACCTCCCTATGAAGGCTTCCAAAAAGATGGTATATTGGCTTTCACGGCCGGTGAATTAAAACTCAGCAATTCTTCTAGGTTTGTGCCGTGTCTTGTGTGGGGTTTCGCCTAGGACACCAAGCTAGGCTCATCGGCGGGCTCTTGGTGTCCCCGCCCGGACCCCCACAGGAGTGACGAACTGCGCGCCACCTCCCTTTATATAAGGTGCAACTGCACCACTTGACTATGAGAACTAAAAGTTCAAGCAGCCTTAACCTCCCTATGAAGGCTTCCAAAAAGATGGTATATTGGCTTTCACGGCCGGTGAATTAAAACTCAGCAATTCTTCTAGGTTTGTGCCGTGTCTTGTGTGGGGTTTCGCCTAGGACACCAAGCTAGGCTCATCGGCGGGCTCTTGGTGTCCCCGCCCGGACCCCCACAGGAGTGACGAACTGCGCGCCACCTCCCTTTATATAAGGTGCAACTGCACCACTTGACTACGAGAACTAAAAGTTCAAGCAGCCTTAACCTCCCTATGAAGGCTTCCAAAAAGATGGTATATTGGCTTTCACGGCCGGTGAATTAAAACTCAGCAATTCTTCTAGGTTTGTGCCGTGTCTTGTGTGGGGTTTCGCCTAGGACACCAAGCTAGGCTCATCGGCGGGCTCTTGGTGTCCCCGCCCGGACCCCCACAGGAGTGACGAACTGCGCGCCACCTCCCTTTATATAAGGTGCAACTGCACCACTTGACTACGAGAACTAAAAGTTCAAGCAGCCTTAACCTCCCTATGAAGGCTTCCAAAAAGATGGTATATTGGCTTTCACGGCCGGTGAATTAAAACTCAGCAATTCTTCTAGGTTTGTGCCGTGTCTTGTGTGGGGTTTCGCCTAGGACACCAAGCTAGGCTCATCGGCGGGCTCTTGGTGTCCCCGCCCGGACCCCCACAGGAGTGACGAACTGCGCGCCACCTCCCTTTATATAAGGTGCAACTGCACCACTTGACTACGAGAACTAAAAGTTCAAGCAGCCTTAACCTCCCTATGAAGGCTTCCAAAAAGATGGTATATTGGCTTTCACGGCCGGTGAATTAAAACTCAGCAATTCTTCTAGGTTTGTGCCGTGTCTTGTGTGGGGTTTCGCCTAGGACACCAAGCTAGGCTCATCGGCGGGCTCTTGGTGTCCCCGCCCGGACCCCCACAGGAGTGACGAACTGCGCGCCACCTCCCTTTATATAAGGTGCAACTGCACCACTTGACTACGAGAACTAAAAGTTCAAGCAGCCTTAACCTCCCTATGAAGGCTTCCAAAAAGATGGTATATTGGCTTTCACGGCCGGTGAATTAAAACTCAGCAATTCTTCTAGGTTTGTGCCGTGTCTTGTGTGGGGTTTCGCCTAGGACACCAAGCTAGGCTCATCGGCGGGCTCTTGGTGTCCCCGCCCGGACCCCCACAGGAGTGACGAACTGCGCGCCACCTCCCTTTATATAAGGTGCAACTGCACCACTTGACTACGAGAACTAAAAGTTCAAGCAGCCTTAACCTCCCTATGAAGGCTTCCAAAAAGATGGTATATTGGCTTTCACGGCCGGTGAATTAAAACTCAGCAATTCTTCTAGGTTTGTGCCGTGTCTTGTGTGGGGTTTCGCCTAGGACACCAAGCTAGGCTCATCGGCGGGCTCTTGGTGTCCCCGCCCGGACCCCCACAGGAGTGACGAACTGCGCGCCACCTCCCTTTATATAAGGTGCAACTGCACCACTTGACTACGAGAACTAAAAGTTCAAGCAGCCTTAACCTCCCTATGAAGGCTTCCAAAAAGATGGTATATTGGCTTTCACGGCCGGTGAATAAAAACTCAGCAATTCTTCTAGTTTTGTGCCGTGTCTTGTGTGGGGTTTCGCCTAGGACACCAAGCTAGGCTCATCGGCGGGCTCTTGGTGTCCCCGCCCGGCACAAACCTAGAAGAATTGCTGAGTTTTTATTCACCGGCCGTGAAAGCCAATATACCATCTTTTTGGAAGCCTTCATAGGGAGGTTAAGGCTGCTTGAACTTTTAGTTCTCGTAGTCAAGTGGTGCAGTTGCACCTTATATAAAGGGAGGTGGCGCGCAGTTCGTCACTCCTGTGGGGGTCCGGGCGGGGACACCAAGAGCCCGCCGATGAGCCTAGCTTGGTGTCCTAGGCGAAACCCCACACAAGACACGGCACAAACCTAGAAGAATTGCTGAGTTTTAATTCACCGGCCGTGAAAGCCAATATACCATCTTTTTGGAAGCCTTCATAGGGAGGTTAAGGCTGCTTGAACTTTTAGTTCTCGTAGTCAAGTGGTGCAGTTGCACCTTATATAAAGGGAGGTGGCGCGCAGTTCGTCACTCCTGTGGGGGTCTGGGCGGGGACACCAAGAGCCCGCCGATGAGCCTAGCTTGGTGTCCTAGGCGAAACCCCACACAAGACACGGCACAAACCTAGAAGAATTGCTGAGTTTTAAAATTGAGGCTTTGTGAACACAGCAAAGTACTGCCTTATTTTAGTTAACGCCCCCAGGGGCTCACATCTAGTGGGACGTGGGTTGGGGACCACGGGACCCCAGCTGAGTCCGGCATTGCTTCCACTTACGTGTGCCGGGCTTCTCTCTTTCTTCTTTCCTGTCGACGTCTCTTGGTCAACTCTTGTTCTCTTCCGACTCCGACGGTATTAGGGTATCAGAGGCCTAGGGAGTCTTTCACTTTCCCGCCTTAATTGGCCCTTGTCTCATCTTTCCTGATACCCTCATTCTTTGAGGGGTCAGCCTTCTTTTTCTTTTCGTGTTATCTCCTGCCTTCTGCACAAGGCCCTCAAGGAGGCAGGGTGTATGTAGCCCCACCACTTCTGGTGCACCCTGGATAGTGCTACACCCTCAAGGGCTCACGGCTGGTGATTTCGGGAGTTGGCGACCCCGAGGGATTCCTGAGCCGGGTCCGTTTTGTCCCCTTTTTCCTCTGACTTTGGGGCTGGCTCTTTCCCTATCCTATCTGCCTTTCATGGCTCTCCTTCCTTCCAAGTCCCTCAATTCTCATTCTTCAGGGGT
Organism: Meconema thalassinum; assembly: GCA_946902985.2. Taxonomy (NCBI): domain Eukaryota; kingdom Metazoa; phylum Arthropoda; class Insecta; order Orthoptera; family Tettigoniidae; genus Meconema; species Meconema thalassinum. Next base: position 930,876,680 of record OX336388.2, on the reverse strand, counting down.
TGAGGGCATTTCTTTTCTTCCTGTCCTTTATCTGCCTTATCCTTTATTTCTTTACCATTTCTTTTTCTAGTATGTAAGTCTGTAGTTAGTATTAGTTATAGTTTTCATTCTCATCTCATCTTTCACTATCACCCAGACCATTAGGGGCCAATAACCTAGATGTTAGGCCCCTTAAAACGGCAATTATCACCTTCTTCTTTTAGTTAGATATTTACATATCTGCCAGCTTTCCTGATTTAGGCGGGAGACTCCTAATTTTCCATAGTATTTCCCGTCTCACGATTACTCAAGTTATCCTCCCGATTTTTGTAAATTATTGGCGAACTTCAAAACATTTTCCAGTATTCTTTGGAAGTGTTTATAGTGTGCAGGTTATTTGGGTACCTGAATTGTAAATGGGTTTTGTTTCAGTGTAAGCAGCCATTTATTGACCTTACCACAACATTTTCGTCATTCTAGTGTTTTTGCTCAGTGTTCTCTCTTCACTAGGGCAAAAAACACAATTCTGTTTTTTTTAAACAGTTTTCGGAACAATTACCGTGCATGATTGAATCCAGCAAAGGTCAATTATTTTGCATTTTGTACTGTTTGTTGATGTGGTGTTTTTATATCACATGGTGGAAAATGCGAATTTTGAAGAATGAAGCACACAAAAAAAAATGAAGAGTGCAGCAAAAAAACTAAAATAGGAAATAATATTTTGTTTTTAGAAGTGAAAGTATTGGGATACTAAATGCGGAATGCTTATTTACATAATTCATTTTGAACCATGAGCCTCCGTGGCTTAGGCGGCAGCACGCCGGCCTCTCACCGCTGGGTCAGTGGTTCAAATCCCGACCATTCCATGTGAAATTTGTGCTGGACAAAGCGGAGGCAGACAGGTTTTTCTCCGGGTACTCCGGTTTTCCCTGTCACAATTTCAATCCAGCAACACACTCCACTATCATTTCATTTCATCTGTCATTCATTAATCATTGCCACAGGGGTGTGCGACAGGCTTCATCAGCCGGCACAGTTTATATCCTCGCCGCTAGATGGGGGCTTCATTCATTCCATTTCCTGACCCGGTCGGTCGACTGGAAGCTGGCTGTGGATTTTCATTTTGAACCATAGTTTGCCAATTAATTTAGTTGATATGCACTATATGCATCTCCTGAATTGCCCTGATTTTTATATCAAATTCTCCTGAGTTTTGCTTTTGTAAGGTTGGCAGATATGTATTTATACATTATTTTATTGGTATAATTTTGCACAAATTTCTCTTTCATGTATATTACACAGATACACAAAGTTTGCAAAATCGTAGGTTAAAATAAAACCGTAACTGTTTGGAAAGTTAAACCAGAAGTGTGAAATATCAATCCAAATTTCTGTGAAAACGAAATTGTCCAGACATCTCAATCAATATGCCAGTGTTTCACGCAATAGTTGGTATGGTATTGCTTCCGCTCAACCCAAGTATAATTTTCTAGACCAGGCTGTTCCAAATCCATTTGCTTGAGTATGCGTACACGTGAGTACTCAGCAGTGATGATCGGAGCACGGTTGGAGAGGGACTGGGGGCGATAGCCAATACGTCACTGGGCGAAGGTCATAACACAAGTCCATGCTCTTCTTGCCAGTCTTAATATATCCACCGCGCAGTGACGGCAGCCCCCGCATCAGAGCTGTAATGCATGTTGCAGGTTTACTCATGCAAGGCGGCGAGTACTCGGTTGCTCACGGGCGAGCAACTCGGCTGGAACAGCCTGTTCTAGACAGTCCACTCAGAAGTGAGAACAGTTTTCTGTTGCTAAGAGGCTATGAAAAGTATTTAAATTCCTATTTAAACTATAACAAGAAGTTCCGTGACGAACTAAAGAGCCTACTTTTCATGCCAATGATTATTCTCCAGTATATGAACCTATCTAGAATAATGACGAAATTAAGTTGGTAATATCGAAATGTCTAATTAGTTCGAAATATTCCTGGTATTATGTAGCCTAATAGAGCACTACAGTTGGCAGCCCTGGTGACTGAATATATTCTTAGTTCCATCTCTTAAGGTACAGAATACAAAATTTGGTTGAAGTCCAATGGACGTTACATGCACTAAGACATTGGATCTATCAGCACGCGTAAAAGCATGTTGGCAACAAAGTCATGCGTGTGCTGGTTTGAAATAATCGGAAATAATACGATATCTTGTTTTGCCAATTTTGGATGAAATCCATTTGTTTGTATAGAAGTGACATGTATTTTAAAATTGGTCCTATCAGCAGGCATAGAATCATGTTGGCAGCACTGACTTATATTAATTACAGTATTCCAAATTAATCTAGAATGTCAGCTGCTATACGTGTGCAAAGTATAGGGCTGTTGGCTTGCATACTTCCTGATATATTGATAGTATGGTTAAAAGAATATAGACAGCATTTATTAACAGTTGGCAGCCCTGATTGCTCAAGAATACTTATAGTCATATCTGTTATGGTACACATAGCACATACGAAATTTGGTTGAAATCCAGCTGATAGTATAGAAGTTACATGTATTTAAAAATTGGTCCTATCAGCGGGCTTAGAATCATGTTGGTAGAACTGAAGTATATAAGTTACTCCAAAATTAATCTAAAATGTCAGGTAATATAGGTGTGCATAGTTTAAAGCTGTCGGCTTGCATACTTTCCGTTATATTGGTATTTGGATAAAAGAATAGAGAGATCAATTATTAACAGTTGGCAGCCCTGGTGGCTCTTAAGAACACGCTCAGTCATATCTGTTTATGTACACATATTACATACAAAATTTGGTTGAAATACAAGATAGTGTAGAAGTTATAGGCATTTAAAAATTGGACCTATCAGAAGGTTTAAAATTATTTTGGCAGCACTTTCATGTATGGCCTGCTGGAACTTAAACTGAAATAGTGTTATCTACATGTGTGCCAATTTTGGAATAGCTCCCATGCATACCTTCCAAGATATCCAACATGGAGCTCAAATTTCTAGTGCGTTTTTCAGCAGTTGGTAGCACTGACATCATTTTCAAATATGGACGTGAGATATTCCGGTATACATCTTTACTCATACTAAATTTGGTTTTGATTGCTGCAGCCGTTTAGGAGTTGATGGGGGGACACACACACATACAGACACACACATTTTCCTGGATCGATCTCACAAGTCTACTTTTTCCTCATTTTTGCAAAATGTGAAAAGTAGGCTAAAAATCTTTTATTGGGATTAAATAATTTTACCCCATGGCATAGCTGTGCACCACGGCCGCGAAGGCAGTTGCATCAAGTCTGGAGATCAGGGGTTCGAATCCCGGCTCTGACAGTGACTATAATGTGTATTGTTTTCCCCTGGGTTGTTCCACACTCCCTTCAGGCAAATGCCGGGATAGTACCTCATTTCAAGTCCTGGGGTGCCTACCTCATCCCTGTCCCTAATACAACAAACAACAACAACAACAACACACTGCTACAGTCATCACAGAAATACAGATTAATAGACACCCAACTACACGGGACTGATGACCAAGATGTGCCAAGATGTGGATTTATGATTTATGTGTTGGGTGTATAATTAGGATTATTCATGAGTGTAGTACGGTAGTTATTAATGCATATAAATGTACAATCATTAAAAAAATTCCAATAATAAATATGGAATTTTATAAGTTTCTCACCATTTTGCAAGAGATCATGGAGTGTGGTTTACATGCTTCTAAAATAGTTTGGCTGTATGGGTAACGTTGTTATAACGTTTCTTAATTTCTGGCACGGTTCTAAAGGTTCTCGTGTGAACTTGCTGTTGGAACTGGGCCAGAAGCAAAGAAGGGGCTGAGGAGAAGATGCCCGTTCTATTCCTTGCTTTCATTCCAATGGGCTTATATAGTCTAATCTTCAGAGCTTGAAAAAAAAATGGACAAGAAATCGTGAAATATCCTTTCTGACAACTTGTTAACCAGAATTAGGAACTCTTGAATTTACTGGCTTATTGTGTGATGTTGCAGGAAGATGGGCCAGATCCCGTCCCCAGGCGAGCGTGACCTGGAGCCGATGCCCGATTTGAACTCCCCAGATATGAAGTGTGGACCCCTGTCTCTAGCTTCCAGGTAAGTAGCACTTCATCCATTATGTCTCACTCTTTCTGCCTTTGGGTACACAACTGCATAATCACCAGATTAGTGGCAAACACTCTGAATAAACCTTTTAATTGAAATACATTAGAACTTTAATCATTTGTTGGATTATCCGTCTCTTTTTGCATTGCCTTCCCCCCTTCTTATTTTACTTCACATAATTTTCCTACTGTGTAAATTGCACTGGGTTGTGTGTGTTTATTTGGAATATAACTGTGTAAAAACAAAAACAATGACTTTCAAATCATTCATAATGACAAATGTTTGAGAAGCAGAGTCACATATAATAACGTAAGGAATTTGACTGTGCATTATAAACTGTTGATAAAACAAACTTGAACAAATTTCTCATCATAACTTCAATTCATAATTGTGGAATGCTACCATAGTTTATTTCTTTGATGAAGGAGGTGGCTTTCTATCTAATTTATAAATAAAATCTTTCAGCAAGTTATCTGATTGCCCATTTACTCATGACTAGAGACAGTCAAAATTCTTGAATGAAAGGGGCTAAAATTCTTGGTTTATAGGGGTAAAAATACTTGAGTCTTCTTCTTCTTCATTTCCAGTTTCCAGTTCCCTGGGTCGGGTTGCGAATCAAGGACCTCCCCAGTTGTGTATCCCTCCACCATTCATTTCCTTCTTTCAATACTTCTTTTACTCCTCTCTTCTCTATGCTTTCCTTCACCCTATCTATCCACCACTTTCTGGGCCTTCCTCGTGGTCTTCTTCCTGGTATTTTCTCTTTAAATATTCTTTTTGGTACTCCATATTCTTCCATTCTCATCATGTGCCCATACCACTTCAGCTTACTCTATCTTGTCTTGCAGTTTTGAGAACCCAGTTCTGTCCCTAACGTCACATTTCTGATTCTATTCCTCCGTGTCTTCTCAATTATTCCTCTAAGGAACTTCATCTCGGCTGCTTGGATTCGGCTATCATCGCGTTTTGTTGTGGTCCTAGTACCTGCTGCATATGTCAAAATTGGTGTGTAATACATTAGGAATAGGACTTTCTTGCATTTCTTTGGGATTTCCTGGTTCCATACTAAATCTCTCACACTGGTGAGTGCATTTGAAAAATTAATTTTGGAAAATTCTTGAGTGAAACTGAATTTTTCACACTGCTTTATTAAGTTATTATGTAAGTATACTACACCAAATTTCCAGACTTCGTCATGCCATCTTGCAAAAAGTGTTTCAATTGTTCTTCCAAACTTACTTTCGGCGGCATAATTGACAGTTCTAGATAACTCAGGACGCTGAATAAAAATGGCGCTGGCAATGCAAGCCATGATGCAACAAAAACAGTTCTGTTTTATAACTTAGTCAATAAATATTGCGAAAAAACAATCTAAAAATGTCAATTTTAGTTAATTTATTTATTAATTGCCATAAAATACCTGTTTTTCCAGCGAATAACTACAAAATAAGGATGCTAAATTTGGAATCTTAGATTTTTTGTGATTTTTCGCGAGTGTTCTGCATTAATATGATTCTTTTATGTAAAACATGTTCTAAACCAATGTTTATTTGTTTTCATTTTTTCGTAATTTCGCGGGTTGCAAAGTTTGACTGTCTCTACTTGTGGCCAACTGTGTTGTGCAATGGAATGATGCTGTGCCCATGGTTGTGGGATTGAATCTTACCACAATCTGTTGGCATTTGAGAGTGTTGATGTTCGAGAGACTTATATTGGTAGGATCCCCTTCAGGGAAAATTATGGCACTGCAGCATCTCTGAAGCCACCCCTGTTAAAATGGATTATGGAAAGCTGGTCAACACAGATTGTGCCCAGTTACATTAGGTGGAGTATTTATTCACCCTGTTTTTGGTACATAAAAGTGTGTTATTTTTTTATAAATATCTCGTGTAATATTTCTTTCGGGCAACATTGAAAAATGGATGTATAATCACTTCTACGGCTTCTTACAACAGATTAATCAGGGCTTTGCTGTACAAGCAGAGGCTTAACACATCTTTTTATAATTTCCTTGCAAGTGGGCAGTTTTAGGGAGATTTTGCACTGTGTCTAAGATGTGAACCGTTAAATAGTTCACTTATAAATTGACTACAGCTTCCTTACTCTATATGATATCTACGGTATTCCCTTGATTGCTTTCTGTTTGTTTCATATTAAATACTGTATTGCAATTTAATCCTGATGCTAGAGGCCAACTTCAATTGAATGGGCCCCTACCAGAACGTTGCCAACTCAAGAAACCAAATTTTACAGCAACTGAAAAAACTTTTATTTCTGAAATGTACAGTATTTATTAATATTACATTATTTTAGGTTATATAACCTAAATTGGGGTTTGTAACTACTCCCCATTCAATTTCAAAATTAAAAGCTTATTATCTCTCAAGTAATAAGCAAAACATTTTTCTTCCAGAGTAAGAACGTTTTGCACATGCAGTACTCCACTGCTCCTGTTTTACTTAGTGTAAAAATAACTCCTCGTTTTCAATAATAAACCTTCGACATTCATACATTTTAAATGGTTGTAAATTAATTCATGCAAGTTAATTTTGAGGTATGGAAACTTGCCATTGTATATTCAACAGACAATCAAAAGGGATGTACAATGTTTTAAGAGTTATCATATTAGGAGACTTCTTAGCACCGACCTGCTTTCCGCCTGTTGGCGAATAAGCACTCCCACTGCGCCTCAATCATTTTCTTGTAACATATTTCCAGTTTTAATAGTTAATACAAGGTTTTTGCCTTGATTCGCATGATTCAACACATAACTCACTGGTGACGTGTGTTGGCTTGGCCATTTTTTGTTCACCTGCAACGCTCTGGAACTGAACACCAATATTGACAACTTATAAATCCCTGAAAAATTAATGTTTTCCCCAACAGATGCCACTAAATGATGGGAGAAGAGGAAAGAAACGTTGTAAGACGGAAACTCATTTTCGGTAAATTTGGCACTTGCAGCATTCTGGTGGGGACACATTCAATTCCTATTGGCTAATCTTGTCATCAGACGAGATACATCCACAATGATCTAAACAAAATAGGTTTATTGATGCACTGGCAACACAACTCAAAATTTGCCATATCAGTCTTGAATACAACTGAACTGAACTTCTATGGCATTCAAGGCTGATATGGATAATTTTGATTTCAGGTGGGTTGCATCTGCACAGTGTACATTATGATCCTATATTGGTTAAAGCATAATGTTTGTGTACTGTTTGATTCTACAAGTAGCCAACACGATTTCAAATTAACTTCAAGCATTGGAATCGTCTTGCAGTATGATACTGAAGCCAGTATCAAGAGGAAAGCAATCATAAGGGGTACAGAATTGTACTACTGTATTTTTAGTGTGAATATATTGTTTTTCCTACAGAATGAAGTCCATCCTGCAGACTGTCCAGAGTTTTGGGGACTACAATCTCCTCACCCAGGGAGTGTTTGAGAATTACTTGAACATGAAGCTGAGGGACAGTCGAATGGAGGGGGTGAGTTGATGAAGTTTTTTGTTGTGAGTGGGTCTGTCTTCTAGCGAGTTTTGAACTACTGTTTATTACAGTATTGTCAATATTTGTTGCATGATTTTTTTATTTTTTATTTTTTCGTGTGACCTCCTGAGAGGCCGAGTGCAGGTCTTTCTAGGCGACGCCCTTGGGTGACCTGCGCGTCGGGATGAGAGATGGAATGGATGAAGGTGAATGAAACTGGGCAAGGATGGGGAAGGAAGCGGCCGTGGCCTGTCAAAAGGTACCGTCCCAGCATTTGCCTGGTGTTGAAAATGGGAAACCTCGGAAAACCAGTTCAAGGACGGCCGACGGTGGGGTTCAAACCCACGCGTCTACCGTATCAGCAGAGAGCTTGGCCCCATGGCCTATCGCTGCGCTTTAGCGAGCATAGCCACGACTGTCGGTGTGTCGCATGATAAATAAATACTGTATTTCCTCGCATATTTTTGTGGAAGGCAGGTTGCGACTATTATGCGAATAATATTAAAATTCAAAGGAGAAAAAAGACACTTTTTTTTTTTAAATATACTTATTTGCTCGATGCTTGTGTGCTTCCTTAATATTATTATTTGCTAAATTTGTAATCCCGTGTATTTCATTTTTGTAACGATATATAATTCTTGTATTTTGTCATTGTGGACACCACTTGCGTATCATCATGCATGGGTCTCTGTTGTGGTGTTCCCACGGAAGTGGCTGATGTTAGACTGGCGCATGGTGTCCTTGAGTAAGCTTCTGTTAATAGCAGTTGGGTCAGTTTTCACGTGGGCTAACTGGGGCTAGCAGCGCTTGGTACATCGGCTTAATGAATGTCGTCATTCCAAGGCCAACTCACGGAATGGATGGCCCCCACGCCACTGGACTGGCTCTGAGCGCGGCCACTGTCTATCGTGCCGGCCGCTTACATAGCGTGAGTCGTAGCCTGCAGGCACAGAGACCAAACTACTTTCTTCTGACATGGTCACAGCAGGTTATAAGCTTCCGCCAGTATGTGAATTCAATGAAAATACAATTGATCTGTCCATTCAATTCATATTAATAGAAAATCTATAGGTACATGTTTCGAGAGTTCACATTGCTCACTTCTTCAGCCTATACAAACGTGTTATTTATTTATTTATTTATTTTAAATTTTTTTTTTTTTTTTTTGGAGACGTTTCGGCCATCAATGGACCACGATGTTCTTCACTCATATGATCACTGTAATGCTTGTTTCCTTGTCTGCCAGTAGATCTTAATTCTTGACGAATGTTCTGCTCTCCTTTCTTCCGTCAACTTGCAGTGAGGGTGAGGCATCACAGATGTTAAAGGGTGTAGATTACTGGTTGATTTAACCGCCTTTCTGAACAGGTTCCTATCCCAAACCAGAGCTTGATTGATTCGAGCTTCTGTTAGGTCCTTTTTAACTTGCATCGACCATTTACAATAGCAATTTTTTTTAGATATTGATGAGTGGATTCGATATGAAAGTCAATGATGCTCCATCCGCTCCAAATGTCCAAAGAAAGAAATTCTCCTTTTTCTCATCACACTCACCAACGTTTTAGTACTATGCATTATAAAAACATTGATCATACACAAATATAACTAGTCATAAAAATAACCAAATCACTAATATACCATACTACGACTTAATGGAAGTTTCACATTTTGAATAATTAATTGGCCTACTCTTCATATTACATTTTTTTCTTAACTATACTGTGAGATACCGGTATTTCTGAGTTTTAATTCGTAATTGCGATATGGGCTTTTTCATTCTTTCACACAGTCAAGATTTCCAGGTTGTAACATCTCCCAGATTAATCAATTTACAACATATTGGAATGTGACATCCCTGTAGGAGTTGCATCATACATAAAGGTGTTCTCAGCAGCTTTGGTGGCGTAGTTGGTAGCTTGCTGAGCTTCTATGCCCAAGATCGCAGGGTTTGATTGCTGTAATAGATTCGTAGATATTGAGAACCGTCTAATATTACGGATGGTCGCCATGTTCGATTTTTATATATTTAGGTCTTAGAGTTATGTGTTAATACATGAAGATTATTGTGTACATGTAGTATTCAAACATCAATCGCATGATTAGGACACAAGACTTAAAAACGAGTTTTTAAAATTTCGCACAGCTGCCATCTTGTGGTTATGTGAACAATTGAAATAAATTAGATGCCAGTGGATTAACATTTGTATAAGCATTTACAGTACCAAGTTTCACTGTACTCGGATGGTTAAATCACGAGAAACGTCCATTTAAATATGTATACTTTGCGTCACCGCCATGTTGAATTTGTGCCCACCAGGTTATTGAAAGTCCTATAGGTGAGAGCGTATGATCATAGCCTCTATGAACATAAAAAATTTCAGTTTGATTGCTGTAAAAGATTTGTAGATATTGAGAACTGTTTAAATATTTTGGATGGTCGCCATTTTGGATTGTTATATGTATAGGCCATAGAGTTATGTACCATTAAAGGAAAATTATTGCATAGCTTCATTTTGCAAACTTTCACTTCGATTGCATGATTACGACACAAGAAATAAAAACTTAATTTTAAAATTTCGCACAGCCGTCATCTTGAGTTTATGTTAACAATTGACCTAAATTAGATGCCAGTGCATTACATTATGTATAATCATATACTGTACCATATTTCACTGCGCTCAGATGGTTAAATTGCAAGAAAAATCTATTAAAACGTTTCAACTTTGCTTGGCCGCCATGTTCGTTTTGTATTTGACAGGTTTTAGAAAGTTACATAGATAAACGTGCAGTAGTGCCCTTTATCATCGGACAAAATTCAGGGTGATATCAATAACAGCTTCGGAGATATAGAATGCCAGTGAAATATTTCGCACAGCCGCCTTCTTAAGGTTATGTAAACAATTGAACTAAATTAAATGCCAGTGCATTACAATGTGTATAAACATTTGCTGTACCAAATTTCATTGCGTTTGAATGGTTAAATCGCGAGAAAAGTTTATTTAAGAGTCGCAACTTTGCTTGGCCACCATTTTGTTTTAAAGTTCCACAGGTGAACTTCCAGTAGTGCTCTTTGTCACCGTACGAAATTTCAGGGTGATATCGGTAATAGTTTCGGAGATATTGAATGCTGGTTAAATATTTTGCACAGCTGCCATGTTGGATTGGTGAGATGTAGTAACTGAGCTCTGCTTGTGAGCTTCCCATGATATGGCAGCATTAGCAAGCTTGAAGAGATAACCAGTATAGGACTTACTATCACTATCTGTGGAAAAAGTGGCATCTGCAAACCCTACCAAATCTAAACCTGTGCTCTTAAAAATGAGCCCCTGGTATATCGTACCTTTAAGATACCAAAGTACCCTTTTGGCTGCAAGCCAATGCTCCTCTGTGGCAAGAATTAAACTGACTTAAATATGACAATGCATTGGCAATATCTGGTCTAGTACACACACTCAAGTACATAAGTGAACCTATCAGCTGCTGATAAGGTTTATCGTCCACATTTTTGGCTTTGGACAATTTCATATTTACATCCATAGGAGTACCAATGGGATTAACATCAGTCGTTGTTATTGTTTGAGTCTTCAGTCTTTTGACTGGTTTGATGCAGTTTTCCATGTCTCCCTGTCCTGAGCTAATCGTTTCATCTCTACATAGCTACCACACCCTACATCCGAGGCAATCTGTTTAACATATTCTAACCTTGGTCTACCCCTACAGTTCTTGTCCTCGACCCTTCCTTCCATAACTAAGCTTGCTATTCCTGGGTGTTTTAGTATGTGTCCTACCAACCTATCTCTTCTCTTCATTAGTAGTCGCCAGAAACATCTCGCCTCTCCCACTAGTCTTAATACCTCTTCGTTTGTAACCCTATCTACCCATCTGATCTTCATCATTCTCCTGTAACACCACATTTCAAACGCTTCAATTCTCCTAGTAATCAGGAACTGTGCAGTGTGTGTAAGAAAAACCACAGACAATGGCTCACAGCACTTGAAAGACATTAAGATAATTAATCAATCCTTCGATAAATGCCAATATTGTGTAGGGTGGGTATTTTGTAAGTATTTTTATTCTCAATTGCATTTTGTGACTGTTTTGAATCTAAATTACATTTTGTAAGTATTTTCTAACTAAATTGCATTTTGTAAATATTGTCAATTCAAATAACAGTACAGTAAGTATGTAGTTAGTTTTAGTTGTAAGTAGGTAGTTAGTTTGTCTATTAGATATATGTCATTGTTCTATTAGACTGTGGTGTGTGAGTGTGTCTGGTAGCAGTTGCATTGTTTATTAGTTATAGTTCATTGTTTCAGTAGACTGTGATGTGTGAGGGTGCATGTGAGTGTGCCTGGTGACAGACTGTTTTAGTGGTAGTATTTGTTGTTGGTGGAACTTTAGTATTTTTTTTTCGTTAGTAGAATTTTGGTATTTAATTGTTAGTACGGTAGAAGGTTAGTATTTTTGTTAGTAGAATTGCTCTTTACTTATTCTGAAAGGGAGTAGCAGCCTTTCAGAATAAATCAATTCTTTACTAGTCTTATTGACGGTTAAGATATTGATAATATAAGCCAAATAATGGCTACACTGCGTCCTGCTGCACGGCTGAAAGCAACGGGAAACTACAGCCGTATGCTATTCCCGAGGATATGCACCTCTCTATGCATAATTACATGTGATGATGGCCTCCTCCCTTGTAAAATTTCAATCCGGAGGTAAACTAGTCCCCCGTTCGGATCTCCGGGTGGGGACTACTCGAGAGGGGGTTAACATCACAGAAGTGACAAAGAGGAAATCTGACATTCTACGGATCGGAGCGTGGAATGTTAGAAGTCTGCTAGGAAGTGGAAGGTTAGAAAACTTAGAAAGGGAAATGGATAGGTTGAGGTTGGATTTGGTTGGGATTAGTGAAATGCGCTGGCAGGAAGAACAGGACTTTTGGTCAGGAGACTATAGGGTCATTAGCACTAAATCAAACAATGGCCAAGCAGGGGTTGGCCTCATATTGAGTAGGAAACTTGGACAGCGGGTGGAATATTATGAGCAATATAGTGAACGGATTATTGTAGCAAAAATCAATACTAAACCTACCTGCACCACAGTGGTACAAGTCTATATGCCTACCAGTCAAGCTGATGATGAGGATGTTGAAAAGGTCTACGAAGAAATAGACGAAATTCTGAGGTATATCAAGGGTGATGAGAATGTTATAGTAATGGGAGATTGGAATGCTGTGGTAGGAAAAGGGAGAGAAGGGAAGATAGTAGGAGGTTTCGGATTAGGTGAAAGGAATGATCGAGGAAGCAGGCTGGTAGAATTCTGCACCGAGCATGAGTTGGTCATAGCTAACACCTTATTCAATAACCACAATAGAAGAATATACACATGGATGAGACCAGGAGATACAGGGCGTTACCAAATCGACTTCATTATGGTCAAGCAGAGGTTTCGAAACCAGATTTTGGATTGTAAAACATATCCTGGTGCTGACATAAACTCTGACCACAATCTGGTTGTAATGAAATGCAGATTAAAGTTGAAGAAACTGAAGAAAAGTCAAAAGCCAAAAAGGTGGGCAATAGACAGACTGAAAGAGAAGGATGTAAACGAAAGATTCAAGAAGAGTATAAAGGAAGGACTAATGAAAAACCCTAAACAAACTTCAATTGCAGACGAATGGGCACTTTTGAAGAATGAAATAACAAAATCCGCAGAAGAAAACATTGGTAGGAAAGAAAGAATAGGTAGAAAACCGTGGATCACTCAGGATATACTAGAATTGATGGATGAAAGGCGGAAACACAAGAATGTAAGAGATGAAAAGGGGAAAGCAGAATACAGACGTCTGAGAAATGAGGTTAACAAGAAGTGCAAGGAAGCAAAAGAAGAATGGTTGAAAGAGAAATGTGCAGGTATAGAAAATTGTCTGAAATTAGGAAAAGTAGACACAGCTTATCGAAGGATTAAGAATACTTTTGGGGAAAAGAAGACTAAGTGCTGTAATATTAAGGACAAAAATGGAAAGCCTCTAACAGATAGGGAAGAAAAGGTTGAGAGATGGAAAGCTTACATAGAGAGTTTGTATAAGGGAAAGGAGATTGAGAATCATGTAATGGAAAGGGAGGAGGAACTTGATGAGGATGCGAAAGGAGATTTAATATTGAGATCAGAATTTGATAGAGCTTTGGAAGACTTAAGCAGGAACAAAGCACCAGGCATAGATGATATACCGATTGAGTTGCTACGCTGCATAGGAGATGAAGGTCTGATCAGGTTATTTCACTTGGTGTGTAGGATTTATGAGACAGGTGAGGTACCCCCTGATTTCAAGAAGAATGTAATCATCCCTATACCAAAGAAAGTGGGAGCTGACAGATGTGAAGATTACCGTACAATCAGCTTGATTACTCATGCTTCAAAGATCCTGTCTAGAATAATTTACAAGAGGATTGAAAGCCAGATAGAAACGGAGTTGGGTGAAGACCAATTTGGTTTCAGGAGAAATGTAGGAACAAGGGAAGCTGTACTAAGTCTTAGGCTGATTTTGGAAGGTAGAATAAGGAAAGATAAGAGAACGTTCATGGCTTTTGTAGACTTAGAAAAGGCTTTTGATAACGTTGATTGGACTAAATTGTTTGACATTTTGAAATCCATTGGAATAAAGTACAGGGATAGGAGGGTGATATACAATCTATACAGAAACCAGACAGCAGTCATTCGAGTTGAAGGACATGAGAGAGAAGCTGGTATTCAGAAAGGTGTAAGGCAAGGCTGCAACTTATCACCCATACTTTTCAATCTTTACATTGAACAAGCAATGAAGGAAATTAGAGAAAAATGTAAAGTGGGAGTGAAGATTCAAGGAGAAATAATTTCAACTCTGAGATTTGCTGATGACATCGTCATCTTGGCCGACAAGCCTGAGGATTTGAATGAGTTTTTGAATGGTATGGACTCAGTCTTACGGAAAGAATTCATGATGAAAATTAATAAATGTAAAACAAAAATACTGGAATGCAGCCGAAATAAATCAGAAACCTCTATGGAGATCAAATTGGCAGGTGAAAAGCTGAAGGAAGTAGGAGACTTCTGTTACTTAGGAAGCAGAATAACCAGTGATGGACGAAGCAAAGAGGATATAAAAAGTAGGTTGGCTCAGGCAAAGAAAGCATTTCTACAAAAAAGGAATCTGCTGACATCGAATATAGATTTAGGTATTAGGAAGTCATTTTTGAAAGCCTTTGTCTGGAGTGTGGCGCTCTATGGAAGTGAAACTTGGACTATTGGTGCAGCAGAAAAGAGGAGAATTGAAGCATTTGAAATGTGGTGTTACAGGAGAATGATGAAGATCAGATGGGTAGATAGGGTTACAAACGAAGAGGTATTAAGACGAGTGGGAGAGGAGAGATGTTTCTGGCGACTGCTAATGAAGAGAAGAGATAGGTTGGTAGGACACATACTAAGACATCCAGGAATAGCAAGCTTAGTTATGGAAGGAAGGGTCGAGGACAAGAACTGTAGGGGTAGACCAAGGTTAGAATATGTTAAACAGATTGCCTTGGATGTAGGGTGTGGTAGCTATGTAGAGATGAAACGTTTAGCTCAGGACAGGGAGGCATGGAGAGCTGCATCAAACCAGTCAAAAGGCTGAAGACTCAAACAACAACAGTAAAATTTGAAGGGCACGGTCGGGGTTGGCCAAAACAGTGGCATGACCTTACCGTGTTTCATTGAAATTGCTCCAGCCGTTCAGAAGTTATTAGACACACACACACACACACACACACACACACACACACACACACACATCACACAGACAGACACACACATCACACACACATACGCACACGCACACGGACAAAAGGTGATCTCATGAGCCTATTTTTTCATAAAATGAAAATAGGCTAATAATGAAAATTCTCATTACTTTGCCAAGGTGGAGCAAACAATGTCACTGATGTTTCTCATTTAATTTTGAATACTATTTACATGTATTTTGAAGTAGGCTACAATTTTGTATATTGAAATGTTATTAGCAATTTTTTTCCAAAATAAACATTCCAAAGTTAAAATTTAAGTACTTTTTAAAAGTTTTGTTTTTCTAACTGGCATTGATTGGGACCAACTTGTGATTATATATGAGATATTTGTCTAGGTGTCTGGACCCAGGTGACCCCTGACCAGTCCTCATTAGGATAAGGTTAGACAAGGATTTGAGTAAGAAGTGATAGTGGGTCACCGGGAAAGTCAGAGTATAACAATTTTGAACCTTGTCCCTAAAGAATTCATTTACAGGTAGAAATGTGACTGTCACTATAATCAAAATGATTTACACATCGCCAATCATTTTCTTTTTTCCATATTACTGGAATCCACTATTCCATACAAATCAAACGAATTTTAGGAGTGGAGAAAGTGTTATTAAGTGACATATTTTATACAGAAGTTACGGATGTGACTTAGTCGCTTTTAAGATATAACTTACGCCACCCTGCTGAGAAGATATGTTACCTACTTGAAAATTGCATCTTTATGGACTGTTTATCTTCAGGTGTCAAAAGGTTATTCTGAGGGGAAAAGAAATCGTATCTTTTGAGGCTTACAGCACATAACTTTAACAAAGTGTAACGTGCCGGGGTGGTTAACAATATCGTCCCACTGTTGGGTGCTATGATGGTTCCACTCCTGATTGATTGTCAAAGAGTAATTAGCTCGGGTAATA
Source organism: Meconema thalassinum (assembly GCA_946902985.2). NCBI lineage: Eukaryota > Metazoa > Arthropoda > Insecta > Orthoptera > Tettigoniidae > Meconema > Meconema thalassinum. The sequence goes on along the minus strand of OX336388.2, from coordinate 930,860,355 downwards.
GGGCGCCAATCTCCAACAGACGGTTGTGAGATAAATTTATACTTATTATTAAAATGAGACTCTTTAATTTGGGTGAGGGAGGAGCCTCCGTGGCTTAGGCGGCAGCACGCCGGCCTCTCACCGCTGAGTCCGTGGTTCAAATCCCGGTCACTCCATGTGAGATCTGTGCTGGACAGAACGGAGGCAGACAGGTTTTTCTCCGGGTACTCCGGTTTTCCCTGTCAAAATGTCATTCCAGCAACACTCTCCACTATCATTTCATTTCATCTGTCATTCATTTAATCATTGCCCCAGAGGAGTGCGTCAGGCCTCGGCAGCCGGCACAGTTCATATCCTCGCCGCTAGATAGGGGATTCATTCATTCCATTCCTGACCCGGTCGGAGACTGGAAGCAGGCTGTGGATTTTCATTTCAATTTGGGTGAGGGGCTAGCTGTAAAACACCTTATTTTACTATGTTGACATCTGGGAAGTATAGATTTGGGAATATATTGACTGAAAGTCATACATAGCTATAAAGAATTTATTAAACCAAACTGAAATGAATGACGTCTTGCGACCTTTCAAACTGTGAAATTTAAAAAAGGGGTTTCTTACTTTAAATCTGTGAAGTTGACAGAACTAAGTCCGACTGGCAACTGACAATGTAATTGAGCTCACCGCCTTGTAGATCGTCATGGGTGAAGTTGGCGTAGCTATCTCGTTCCTGAAGTTGACATCTTGGGTGCTCTTTCATAGTTCCAGGTACCAATCCTACCTAGAAAAGCTATCTGATCACTAATTGAACAGATGCTGTCGCCTAGCTGAGTGAAATAGAATTGTTTCACCCTTCTTTGTTATTCAGCGCATTGCTGGAAATATCCTGTCTTAACCCTTACAGTGCCAAGATGCCGATGCATCTGCACTTAAGTTCCGTACGAAAAATGCCAAGACGCCGATTCGATCGGCACGCTGTTATATGTGTTGTAGTTATGCGGTGTGGTGCTAGATTGTTCTACAAATCACGTAGTAAGAAGGTAGAATGTTTGTAATTCCTTCGTATGTCATCAGATGGCACTGATATAGCTTATTTTTTGCTTGTTTACTCGTACATTATGAGTGTATAGTCTGCGCGCACTTGACGTCTATGATCCAATATGGCAGCCACCTTGGTTGTTTATGTCCACGTGTTGTGATTTATTTTTGATAATTTTACTCTCTAACTGACACATTTGAGTTATTTATCGTGATATATTAGGTCTATTACGGTATTCTTTCTGCTGTAGTAATAGTTCAGTAGCAATTTATCTAGGACTTAATAAAGTTGTAAATAGTACATTTGTCGCAAGAAGGCATGCCATCACGTAGGCCTGTTTCGTGTGAAAAAATTGAGGAACTTTTAGATCGCTTTGAAGATATAAGCGACTCTAATTTTAGTGAAAGTGATGAATATGATGTTTCTGCTACTAGGCACAGTTCTCTCAAATGATCACTATTCCTCTCCTAATTTGATAAAATATCCAGTCGTTGACAGTTACACTGTTGGTGTGTTTCACTCCACATATTCCATGTTTTAGGAAATTAATTTATAAATTGCAAAGTAGGCCTACTATAACAGTATAAATTGGTATATATGATCCTAAATATGAGTTAACATTAATTATCTTCACTTATACACTTTTGATTTAGTGTACAATGTGCTAATTCATTTCAAATCATTTTTTAATTTTTTTTAATTAAAAAATATTATAAATTTGTGCACAGTATTCCATGAAATATTTTTTGTCAAATGTAAGTCACATGTTTATAGTCCTTGGAGTATATCAAGCTAACATACCAAATTATATTTCCATATCTTTTAAACTGAGGCTTTTATTAAATTTTCTATGCAGTGATGCACAATCCATTGAAACATGCCTGGCATTCTATGCATATGATGACCTATTTGGGGTCGGCACCCAAAGGGTTAAGTCTCCACTGAATTTACTAGTTAATTCTTATCATCTGCTGGTTACAGATAACTTTTTAGCTTTAAGCAGATGTCTGACTTCTGAGCAAGATTCAAATTTTGAGTAAAGAACGAACGAACAGATTGAGTAGATGAGTCAATCAATGAATCACAAATGAATAGATCAAGTTGAATGACAGAATACTCCTGCATACGCCTGCATGGCCTTCTCAGTGTGTACCTGCTACGCATCTTGGTAGGTGTGCCTTTACCAACTGAAGAGCCCAAATGGCACGCTGGGGCGAAACGCTAGCAATGTGTTGAGTTATGCTGGACATTTTTATCACTTTAAGTGTTAATTATAATGGCTCAACAGACAATATTCATTTTGTTTCTCTTTCGAGAACTTTTGATTGTATTCAATGCCAAAGCAAGGTTTATTGTTTTTGGAAGTGGAGTTTTTGACTCCGGTGGTGCACTGGCATGCTCGTGACTTGGCTGCATGTGTGGCGAGGCGTCTAGCATGGCCTTGTCAGTGTGTGCCTGCTACGCATCTTGGTAGGTGTACCTTTACCAACTGAAGAGCCCAATTGGCACGCTGGGGGGAAACGCTAGCAATGTGTTGAGTTATGCTGGACATTTTAATCACTTTTAGTGTCTACGTATTGTTCTTGATATGACGCTTCTTCCTATTGGCTGAAGTAATTTCCTTTATTCAGAACCAGATGGCTGTTATTTTGGTGAAAGTGTCTCCCAGTGACACACTTCTTTTTTGGGTCATGTAGTGGTATTGGCCTAATCCTTAAAACGTTCCGAAGGCTACTGTTTTCTAGTCATAAAACAATTTATTCTAAAAAGGTTTGGAGTCTACTGTTCCGACATATTTTAGAATTATCTTCCTGGCTACCGAGTTTTTTTTTATTGTTGCTGCTTCCTTGGGTCATCTTCCGGTATCTTCTTAAGAGGTCTATTGCGGTGCCAGTTTCCCATAGCGGTGTCTATTGTGGCTTGTACGCTCGCCGTGCGACTCGAGAAATATATTGGGGGGGGGGTTATTAATTTACTATTTGAAAGACCGGGTTGACATCTATTACAAGGATGGATGAAAATGGACATATGACTTTATAGTACTCTCAACACAATAAATACTGTATATACATACACTATGGTTGCAATTTCACATATCAAAGTATTCCAGGTTCGATTGTTTTGGGTGTGGTGTTGAAACATCACAAAAATTTGCCACTCACTGCACTTCTGAGGATTGCAATCCTCTGGACATGTGTTGTATGTTAGTTTTGATGCTCTATTTATGTGAAGCATTTTGTTTCCAGGTAACCTTAGGTTTGGAATGGTTCTGCACCACTGATGTCCTCATGGAGAAGATCAATTCCACTCAGAATTACACTCTTCTACCCTACCTGCCGTATGGATTCGTGGTGTGGCATTTCCTGTACTCCAGTTTCTCTTGGCCTAAGATAACATACCCCAGTGCAAGTTATGAGGTGAGTGTATTCTCAATATCATTGTTGTTTGTCATCCAGGCCAGTCTCACCTGTGTGGTTAACAGGCTCTCTCCAGATTCCTTAGTCCTCCTTTCACTACATCCAACTGTCTCTTCCCAGGTCTCCTCCAAATAACTTTTGTGTAAAACATATGTTCTGCCACTCTTCCACATGTGTGTGAATTGACCATACTTGGTGTCCCGTATAAAGACAAACGCCGGATTACCCGTTGTGTGGAGGGCTGGGTTTGGAACTCATCGGCCGAAGTGGTCTACAACCTGACAGACCCTGTTTGCTCTGCTACGTATATTTGGAGGTTAACATAACCTGTATTTCCTTAGGGGAGTATTTCTGCTCTGTTGACTGCTGACCAACCAATCCTACGTCCCTGTAGTGGTATTCGTGAAGAAATGTAAATGTATATTCTTGCTTGTTACCAAGCATTGGTACTACGATGTTGCTTCTCAATATGGTTCACGTTGCTCAATCAATTCAGTCTTACTATTCAATCCATGTGTCGTTTATAATTTAATTAAATGAAAGACGATTTCATAAAAAACAACAACCGCCAAAATATATTCTTTAAAACAGAACAAATACAAATGTCAGACAGGCTAGAGGAAGGAACCAATCATTAAAATTATGCTCTAGGCAAATAATATTCTCCAATGGCGGCTAACAATTATTACGCAGTTTGGCAACCTTGCATCCAAGCACTAAAATGGGAAGCTGAACCTTCAGGAAACGCGAGATAATTACATTTCACCAAATTAATTATTTCATAGTTGTTTCAACTCGCGTTACAGATGATGCCTGATAAACTGCAGTATTCAGACGGGCAGTTAATATTTCAATTCTGACCAATCCAAACAAATGACAATCAACCATAGATAACATCAATTTTGGGCGGCGAGAAAATAATATTGGCAAGATATAACCAAACTTAGGTCGAATAATAGAGTAATGGACCCAGATTAAAATAAAACAATTCGCCACAAGAAAGAAAGGAATTCTGGCTATACTAGCCTCGTAGATAAAACAAAATGCCGCAACTTCGTTAAAGCATATTGGCCAGACGACACCAGACTATGAATTCAAACTCAAAGAATAAAATTATAATATGATCCGGAAACACACCGAAACCACTGCGAATAGAATAATCACAATATTCTTCATTACCTCGTATATCCAACGACGCGTTTATGGCCTCCGAGGCCTGGCCTACGGAACACTTCCGACCAATTCAGGTCCCCATAGTTGAATGCTTCTGACTCTCATTTTTTTTCTACCAGCACCTCTGTTCCTGCTTGCACATGCGCAGTGAACAGAAGCTTTAGCAGAAACAAATGAAAACCCATGCGCGAATTACGCGTTGCCAACCGTTGCAAAAACACACAAGCTCCTTACCTAAAGAGCTTCCACTCCAGATACAGAAATTTAAGTTGGCATTTTCATGACATTATGAGATGTTACATGCCCATTGGTTCTTCGACTACAATGCACAATTAGAAGTACAAGACACATAAAACATGCAACAGAACTGGTACAGCACCATCATAGTAAATATACAATAATTTTCAATTACATGCAACATTCCAGGTATTGACATGCACAATTACAATTCCAAATATTTTCAGTCTCATGCAGTAGCACTACTGTCGACCAAAGTATTATGTGTACTCGAGTTTGAAGGTTGTTTGTGACGTAACCAATAGACATACATAACATCCAATAACATCATTATTTTCATCGTTCTATTTTACGTGAGTCCATGTAGGTTTGGAATTTTTAGTTTATATTTTAATATTTTTTATCGCAGTTGGAACACAAAAAGTGCCCGTTTTTAATCGTGTTTCAACCATGCGTCACATTTAAGAATTATTATCTCACAAACCCTTCATTGTATCGAATCCAAATTTTAACACAATATACATTGGAATGTTGTATAACTGGTTTATTAATTTCAACAATGTTGTTATCTATTGTCTAAGGTAACGTTTTCTCGGCTTGGGGTGGTTGGAATATGTAGTTCTTGGTCGCGTTATATTCCTTATACATCAAAAAGTTATGTTGAATGACTTTAAAATACGTAAATTAATTCACTTATTTTATATCGGTTTATATTTGAACGGGGAAATACGACCTCGCCTCGCTCGGCAGTGATGGGCTCCATCTCAGCAACGCTGTACAGCCTACCCCGGAGCGGCTGGCAGGTGAATCATGCCTTATTTCCACGAACAAATACAAACCGATATAAAATAAGTGAATTAATTTACGTATTTCACAGTCATACAGCATAACTTCTTGATGTATAAGGATTACAACGCGACCAAGAGCGATATTTTCCAACCACCCCGAACCGAGAAAAAGTTACCTTACAAAAATGATAACAACTTTGTTTCTTGGACACACAAAATTTTGAAATTAATAAACCAGTTATACAACATTCCAATGTATATTGTGTTAAAATTTGCATTTGATCTGATGACGGGTTTTTGAGATAATAATTCTTAAATGTGACGCATGGTTGAAACACGCTTAAAAATGGGCACATTTTGTGTTCCAACTGCGATAAAAAATATTAAAATATAAATTAAAAATTCCAAACCTACATGAACTAACGTAAAATAGAACGGCGAAAATGATGATGGTATTGGATTTTATGTAGGTCTATTGGTTACTTCACAAACACCCTTCAAACTCGAGTGCACATAATACTTTGGTCGACAGTAGTCTAGTGGCATGCATTTTAAATTCATATAAGGGAAACCTAATTGTTCTTTATTTCTTCTTTTCCTAATACGGGGTTAGAAATTTTAAATCTTGAGGTAAGCAACGAAGTTTTTATACGAAATACGACGCCGGCCGACAGGACACGAGGGCTCCCGACGGGCCACGGAGAGGACCGACAGCAGGGTTTGAATCATCATCATCATCATTTTCCGTTTTCCAGCCTAGGCCGGGTCGGAGCAAACATGAGTCCCCTCTACTTTACTCGGTCTGTCCACCACTCTTCCTCAAGCACTGAACGCCACTCCATGTTCCGGTTTATCACGCTGCACTTAACAAGGTCCAACCACCGACCTCTAGGTCTTCCTCGTCCTCTTTTTCCCGTCATTTGCCTCTCCATCACTTGTTTTGGCATTCTTTCATCATTCATCCTCTTCACATGTCCATACCATCTCAATCTGTTCTGTTCCAGCTTTTCGTTCAGCTTCTGTACATTCACTTCCTTTCGAATGTCTTCATTTCTCACTCTATCTCTTCTAGTCTTCTGTAACATACTCCTCAAAAATTTCATTTCGGCTGCCTGCATTCTACTTTCATCCCTCCGGGTCATAGGCCAAGTTTCTGCTCCGTATGTCAATATTGGTAAGTAATAAGTCTTGTACATCACTTCTTTAGCCTTCATTGGTACGTCTTTATCCCAAATTAAATTCCGAACTTGATAGTAGAAGGCACTCCCACCTTGTATTCTCTTGCTAATTTCCATATCCAGTCTTGCATTTTCCATCAATTCACTTCCCAAATATTTGAAGTGCTCAACTACTTCCAGATTTACATCTCCAATTTTAACAATTCCTTTCCCTTCTTCCTTATGTCTTGTCATCACCATTGTCTTACTCTTTTCTACACTGATTTTCATTCCCCATTTCTCAATATTTTCCTTTAAAACATCCAGCTGTTCCTGGACCACTTTCTCATTCTCTCCCCAAATCAGAACATCATCCGCAAATAAGATTATGTTCATTCTTGTACCTGTGTAGGCTTCCTTTGTTGCCTTCAGTATATCATCCATCACCATTATGAATAACAGTGGTGAAAGCACACTCCCTTGTTTCAAACCAGTTTCAATTTCAAACCATCCTGTTCTACCTGCTTGGGTCTTCACACAACTGCAACAATTACTGTACATTGCTTTTGTCATTTGTATCATTTCATCTCCAATACCTTTCTGTTTTAAGCTTTCCCAAACTCTGTCTCTAGGGACACTATCATATGCCTTTTCTAAGTCAATAAAGGTCATTACCATGTCTTTTCCATATTCCCAGTGTTTTTCCATAGTTTGTCTTACAACAAAGATAGGTTCCACTGTTGATCTTCCCCTTCTGAACCCAAATTGTTCCTCCTGAATTTGGTTTTCAACCCTTTTTCGGATTCTTTCCTCTAGTATTCTCTCCATGATCTTGGCAACATGCGAGATAATAGTAATTCCTCTGTAATTTCCACACACCTTCTTGTCTCCTTTCTTGAATATTGGTATAATAATACCTTTCTGCCAATCTTCTGGAATTTGTTTTGCTCTCCACACACTCTTGAGTACTCTTGAAGTCCAATATATTCCAATGGGTCCTGCAGCCTTTATCATTTCTACTGCCACTTCATCCACTCCCACAGCTTTTCCCATCTTCATCTTCTTAATGGCCAATTCCACCTCTGCCATTGTAATGTCCGCTTCCATTTCTTCTTCTTCCCCATCCGGCACTACAGTAACTTCTGTGTACGTTACATTCCTGACATTTAACAGTCCATGAAAATATTCTTTCCATCGGTTCTTAATCTCTTCTGGTTCCTTCAATATCACTCCTTCTTTGTTTTTCACAAATCCAGCGTTTACATGTTCCTTCCTTCTACTCTTAACTACACTAAATAATAATTTCTTTCCACACTGACAAACATCTTTAATTTCCTGTGCGAATAACTCCCAACTTTTCTTCTTCTCTTCTGCCACTACTTTCTTGCAGATTTGTCTAGCTTCTACATATCTCAATCTACTTTCTTCAGTCCTTTTTGTTTTCCACTGTTTCCAACTCTTCTTCTTTTCCTTCACTTTTTCTTTAACTCTTTCATTCCACCATGCTGTTTGTTTATCTTTCATCTTCCCCGATGTTCTTCCAGATGTTTTCTCTGCACAACTAACAAATGCATCCTTAAATTGCTTCCATTCTTCTTCCACATGTCCAACATCAGTCTTTGGTACTAGTTGTTGCAGTTCCATCTTAAATTCTTCTTGCACCTGTTTATCCTTCAACCTCCATGTTTTTATGTTTCTTTCTTTTCTTTCCTTCAGTTTTCTAATTTTTCCAACTTTCAGCTTTGCTATTACTGCTCTGTGATCTCCACCAAAAGCCTCGTCCGGCATGGCAGTAACATCCATCAGGTTTTTGCGTTTGTCTTTTTCTACCAAAATGTAGTCAATCAGGGTTTTAGTTCTTCTCTCTCCCCATCCATATCTGGTAATCTTTTGGCTGTTTTTCTTTCTGAACCATGTATTTCCAACCATTAGTTGGTTTCTCTGGCAAAAGTCAATTAATATATCCCCTTCTGGATTTTTATTTCCATATCCATAGGGTCCCACGATCTCTTCTCTTCCCAGTCTCTCTGTACCTACTTGGGCATTCATGTCGCCTATTATTATGGCCTCCTTGTCTTCAATGTACTTGTCTACTTCTTCAAGGAAACTTTCTAACTCTTCTTCCTTGTTTCCAGTTTGTGGAGCATAAACTTGTATTAGGTCTTTTGTTCCTGTCTCAAACTGAATTCTCATGACAATAATCCTGTCACTCACGTTCTTTACCTCTTCCACATATTCCAGGATATCTTTCCTCACAATTATTCCCACTCCATTTTGCTTTGCCTTTCCTCCACTGTAAAACAGCCTGTATCCATCTGTCAGGGTTCTTTCTCCTTTACCTTGCCACTTTGTCTCACTCAATCCGAGGATGACAATTTCCTTCTCTTTCATGAAATCTACGAGTTCCTCCGTCTTGCCATTTAAGGTCAATACGTTAATGGTACCAATTTTGATATGTTGTGATCCTGGTCGCCCACTTCTCACAGCTCCCCCAGAGTCCAAAGAGCTGCGCGTCGCTTGCAGGGGACGCCCTAGCATTTTCCGAGGCCATATCATGTTTGCACTCATTTTAGGCTATTATTACGATGGAGTCGCCAGGTCCAAAGGCATTTTATACCTACTGCCAGGTATTAACTAGGCCGCTCCTAACATGGAGAACAGACGCCTTCTGTAGCCGCTCCTCTGGAGTACAGACGCTACGGGTTTGCCTCTTCCGCCATCGACGCCGTACCGAAGCCCATCTTCTCCGCCGCCGGTGCCGTTGAGGTCTTCACCGTAACCCTGGCAAGGGGCCCTATGACAGGGTGCTACCATCCGGAGCCAGATGGACCCTGGTTTTTTAACGAGGTTGATACTCCTCCCGCTCCTCCTTCCTCATCGCTTGCGAGATGAGGCCCCGGGCTTGCGACTGGTAATAGCAGGGTTTGAATATTGTGTCAATTTCAATTGGCACACTTGGGATGGGACAACATAACTCTCATTACTTGCTGCTATCAAAGTACTGATTGCATTTTTTCTTTCTTTTTTATATTTTTTGTGGCATCTAGCTTGATATTTTTTAGTTGATGCAATTAATGAAAAATTTAAGTTCATTATAAAATCCTGCAGTTTCACGTGGTCAGTGTACCTCTCGCACTGATTGATAAGATTTTCATTTTCCATACAGACTGACATTCAATGTTATGTATGTACAGTTGTCGTGTTCTTGTGCTGTTTGACAAGAATCTCGCTCTTCACATGAACTGAAATACGTAGGAACAATGTGTGGCATGAGGTGCGACATTTGTGTACCTGTTATCCAAACAGAGTTGAGTTCATGGGAATGGTGTGGTCGGCACTTTCCTAGAGCTGTTTGATGAGAATCTCATTCTCTGTGGATGCATGCCGTCATCAGGGTACTGTTTTGTTCGACCTGGAAATTTATCTGGAGTTCAGGTTTCTTTACTTGCCATCTAGAGCTGTGTAAGGCCCTAAGGATGTCATCATGGAATTTTAAGAAAATGTGTTCGATGAAAAATATGCCAAATATTGGAGTTTTGTGGATAGCAAATTATTTGTGGGATTTTGGGAGAGTGTTTTGGGAATGTAAACAGCATGTATGTCTTACAGTATTTTAAAAAAACAAAACAGCCAGAAGATTACCAGATATGGATAGGGGAGAGAGAAGAACAAAAATCTTGATCGATTATATTCTGGTAGAAATAGGACAACACAAAAACCTGATGGATGTCACAGACATGCCTGAGAAGGCTTTTGGGGGAGATCACAGGCCAGTAATAACCAAGTTGAAAGTTGGGAAAATCAGTAAATTGAAGGAAAGAAGAGAAAGAAAAAGAAAAACATGGAGATTGAAGGACAGACAGGTGCAAGAAGAGTTTAATAGGGAATTGCAACAACTAATACCAAAGACAGATGTTGGGCATGTGGAAGAAGAATGGATGCATTTGTTAGTTGTGCAGAGAAGACATGTGGAATAACATCAGGAAAGATATAAAGAAACATCTTGATGGAATGAAAGAGTAAAGGAAAAAGTCAAGGTAGCGAAGAAGAGTTGGAAAGAGTGGAAAATAAAAAGGACAGAAGAAAGTAGAATAAGATAGGCTACGTAGAAGCTAAACTAAGTTGCAAGAAAGTAGTGTCTGAAGAGAAGAAGAAAAGTTGGGATGTATTCATACAAGAAATAAAATGTGACTGTCAGTGTGTTTAGTATAGTCAAGAATAAAAGGAAGAAACATGTGAACCCTGAATTTGTGAAAAACAAAGAAGGAATGATATTGAGGGAACCTGGAGAGATTAAAAACCGATGGAGAGAATATTTTCATGAACTGCTAAACGTGAGGAGTTTAATGTGCACAGAAGCAGTGCAAGGAGAAGAAGAACAACAACAACAAATGGAGGCAGACATTGCAATGGCAGAGTTAGAATGGCTATTAAGAAGATGAAAATGGGAAAAGCTGTGGGAGTGGACGAAGTAGCCGTGGAAATGATAAAGGCTGCAGGACCCATTGGAATATACTGGACTTTCAGGGTACTCAAGAGTGTGTGGAGAGCAAAACAAGTTCCAGAGGATTGGCAGAAAGGGATTATTTTGCCAGTATTCAAGGAAGGTGACAAGAAGGTATGTGGAAACTACCGAGGATTTACTATAATCTCTCATGCTGCCAAGATCATGGAAAGAGTACTAGAGGAACGAATCCGAAAAAAGGTTGAAAACCAAATTCAAGAGGAACAGTTTGGGTTATGAAGAGGAAGATGAACAATGGAACCTATTTTTGTTGTAAGACAAACTATGGATAAACACTGGGAATATGGAAATGACATGATAATGACCTTCATTGACTTAGAAAAGGCATAGTGTCCCTAGAGACGGAGTTTGGGAAAGCCTTAAACAAAAGGGTATTGCAGAAGAAATAATACAAATGATAAAAGCGCTGTAACAGCTCTGTCAAGATTCAAGTAGGCAAAACAGGATGGTTTGAAATTGAACATTGATTAAAACAAGGGAGTGTACTCTCACTATTGCTATTTATACTGGTGATGGTTGATATTGAGCCCATAAAGCTCATGGATGGTGATACTGTAATTTCCTTGGAATGAATATTGCGACCATCACAGGCCAGGATGAGTCGTCATGACATCAATCCCAATCCACTCTCCTATCTTGATTTCAGCGGTGGATGACATTCCAACATTCTGAACCAAGAGGTTATATTTTCGACTTCAAAAATCAAACAGACACAATTATTATACTGGATTGGTATTTCAACGCTCACTTGAATTAATTACGGGATTCTTAATGGTCACAGACGAGCATTTTACATCGCAGATATGCGAATTTTGGACATTGGTCACCACATGACTAGGGTTGTACTTCCGAACACGGTATCTGTCTTCTCGGAGACATGACAACTACTACTTCTGTACTCCCACATGGAGGCACATTCGCTGTGAGTGCCGAATATATGTATAAATTGCACGGTGAAATGGTTTAGAATTGTATAAGGAGAGTTCTGGGTAATTGTTTTAACACACTTGTTGTGGTATGAAGGTGTACCTTCAGTGGACTGTATTGGCGTAAAAAAGGATACGGAAGGCAGCTTTTTCACTTAATATATTCATTCAGAGCAATGCATTCTATCAAAGTGTAAGAAAACTTGTTTGGGATAAGGAAGTACCAAGGAAAAGCAAGGAGGTAATGTATAAAATGTACTATGTACCCATATTAACTTATGCAGCTGAGACTTGGACCCTGACAAGCAGGCAAGAGAGTAGAATCCAAGCCAGTGAAATGAAATTCCTGAGAAGTATGACAGGAAAGACAAGGAAAGACAGAGTGAGGAATGAAGATGTTAGGAAGGAAGTTGGGATGGGAAAACTAAATGAGAGAATTGAGAAGAATAAACTAAGGTGGTTTGGACATGTAAAGAGGATGGAGGAAAATAGAATACCAAGACAGATGCTGGAGGCCAAGTGCAAGGGTAAGAGAGCAAGGGGAAGACCTAGAACAAGGTGGATCGATTCAGTGAACAACAGCATAAAAAAAAGAAATCTGGACTGGGACAAGATCGTGGAAGAAGAATGGTGGAAGGAAAGAGGAAAGTGGAGAAGTGCCATAAATACCCCGACCCGGCAGGAGCTGGATAAGGGGAAATGATGATGATGATGATGATGTTCATTCATATTAGATAACAAAAAAAAGAAAAAATAACACAACACTACACTGCCTGATGGATGCACATTGTCAACTTCATAGAATACAAAAACAAGTCATGAAACAAGACTAGTTCACCAAGAGAATACATACATCTAGTGGTCAAATATGGAACTAAAATAAGTGTCTGATGAGAGCTGAACATTCTCCCACCTGTTGATTGAATATCAATCAAAATAATTGGAGCTGAAACAAAGCACAAAACAAAGAACAATATAATGGAGTTATAATTCTTGAATATTACTCCAGTAATTGCATTGTCACTGTAGATGTCTGCTGGCTTTCCTCTTCTTGCAATAAAACAACGTAATGCAGCTAAGAATGATTCAGTTGTGAGGTCACTGACTAATTCATTGTGGATTGTCCTTGTAGTGAAACAAACAATAATTCTCACGTTACTTCTTTTGTTGATAGGACGCAAAAGAATTGGTCCTCCGTAATCAATGCCACAAATGTTGAAAGGTGGTGCTGGTTGAACTCTAGGTTTAGGATAATCGGCCATGATTTGCCTCATTGTAATTCCCTTTAATCTGTAACACCTCACACACTTATGTATCAGCTGTTTAATCACATTTCTGCCATTAGGAATCCAGTAATTCTCAGTGAGCATTCTGTAGATGTGCATGTCGAATGATGAGTTTTGTAATATGATGCTTGGGTGGTAGTATGATCTGATGTTTGGTGGAGAATGGAAGTAATGCATTCGCTAATCTACCTCCAACTCTAATTATGTCATTGTGTAAAAACGGACACAGAGTTCTCATCTGACTTTTCTTTGAGACAACTCCAGTAGATCTCAGTTTGGCAATGTCCTCACTGAAGGCTTCATTCTGCGACAATCGAATGCAAGTTTCTAGTGATCTTTGTAGTTCTTGAACTGTAAGTGTTCCTATCATTTAGTCTTTAGGGTTTTTGGCATTGTGATCGAATCTGTAACAGTATGAAATAACTCTTTGAAGCCTTATTAATGATGAGAATTTGAGAATAATGCTATCAGAGTGATTGATTACAAGAACTGTTTTTACTTGTCGCTGCTCTAATACTGATGGTGAAGTCTCTTTAACATGCCTTGATTGAGGCCACTCAGATGACGGTGCTGATAACCACAGCGGTCCTTCCCACCAAAGTGTCGATGATTTTAAATTATGTGCACTAACACCTCGGGTTATTAAGTCAGCTGGGTTGTGTTGTGACTGAACGTGGTGCCAATTTTCAATCTCTGTTAGTTTTTGAATCTGAGCTACTCTGTTGGCTACAAACGTTTTCCATTGAGACACTGTTGCCGCTAACCATGAGAGTACTATGTTTGAGTCTGTCCAGAGGTAATGTCTAAGTTTAGCGATGTCATAGTTTTCTTCAATAACTGGTCAAGTAAGGTTGCGCCAAGAAGTTCTAATCGAGGAAGTGTTAGCTTCTTTACTGGGGCGACTCTGGATTTAGAGCAAAGCAATCGAATCTGAGTTTCACCATGTTGATTTACCGAGCGAATGTAAATGCATGCACCATAGACTTGTTCTGAAGCATCACTGAAACCGTGAATTTGAATGTTTGTGAGTTTACCCTTAATTATTACTAAACGATCAACTTGAATGCTATTGATATATGTCAGCTGATTTTCTAACTTGATCCACTCCAATCTTAAATTATCTGTCAATAACGAATCCCAATCTATGTGTTTTAACCACAATTTCTGAAGAAACATCTTGTATTGAATTACCAAAGGACTGATGAGGCCTAAGGGGTCGAATATGGATGCTACAACTGATGTTGTAGTACGCTTTGTAATTTGGTTTGTCTTAATATGTCTGATTTTTGTTGCTATGATCAGTTTATCAGCGGTGGGGTGCCATGATAATCCTAACGTTTTTACAGTGCTCTTGCCATCAAATTGGAAAGGTAATGCCATGTGTCTATCTGAATCTGGAAGTGCTTCAAGAAGATCTGGATGATTGGAGCACCATTTTTTGAGTGGGAATCCCCCTTTCTTGGGTAGTGCGATTAATTCCTTCTGAATTTGTAACGCTTCGGTGACACTTGAAGAACCACTAAGGACATTGTCTACATAAAAATCTCTCTGAAGAACTTGGGCTGCTGCTGGGTAGCAAATACCGTCTTCTTCTGCCAGCTGATTCAAACATTGGGTTGCTGAAAATGGAGCTGATGCTGTACCATAAGTTACTGTCTGTAATTCGTAGGATTTCAATGATTCCTCATGAGAATTTCTCCATAATATTCGTTGCAATTTTGTGTCATCCTTGTGAATTCTGATCTGTCTATACATCTTTGTGATGTCAGCTGTAAATGCAATTTGATGGGTTCTGAAGCGAAGTGTGATCGAGTATAGATCTTGTTGCACAGTTGGTCCTACCATGAGTATGCTATTCAATGAGACCCCAGTGGAAGATTTTGCTGAACCATCAAAAACAACTCTTGTGGCAGTCGTAGTGCTATCTGGTTTGAATACTGCATGATGTGGAAGATAATAACACCCTGTGTTGTTGGTGTCTGTGGTAGTTACTTCCGTCATATGACCTAAATCTTTGTATTCTGTCATAAATTGTGTATATTCTCTATATAATTCAGGCTGTTTCTGAAATTTCTGCTCTAATAGTTGAATCCTTTGCCTAGCTTGTTCATATGAATTTCCCAATTGTTGATGGTTTTCCTTGAATGGAAGTCTTACTCTGAATCTGCTATCACTGTCCCTTGTGGTAGTGTTTTTGAAATGTTGCATGCACTTTTGTTCCTCTGCTGTTCTTGGTTTAGTGTCTAATTCCTCAATTTCCCAAAATTTGCGTAATTGATGATCGAGTGTTTCTTCTGTTTCGATAAAGAATGAATTGACTGTGTTGTTACTAACATACTTCTCCTGACAACATTTTCCAGAGACTACCCATCCCAATTGAGTGTTTTGTAGTACTGGATAATCACCTTCGCGTTGTTTACGATCTGCCTTCAGGATGTAGAAGAACAATTCTGCACCAATTATTAAATCGACATTTCCTGGCTGGTAGAAATGTGGATCTGCCAATGTAATGTTGCTTGGAATATTCCACAATTTATAATCTAGTTGGATTGAAGGCATTTGACCCGTCATTTTAGGAACAATGAAACATTTCAATTTGGCCTTGAACGGAGTTGCCATTGAATGAATTTCAATCTCTACACTGTGTTTCATGGTGGATGAAGCATTGTTAATTCCTAAAATTGTTGTGGTTTCCTCATTGCGTTTTAACTTGAGTTTGTTAGCCACATCTTCTGTGATTAAGTGTGCTTGACTGCCACAATCAAGAAGAGCTCTAACCTTGTGTAATGTGCCATTATTATCTCGTATCTTCACAACAGCGGTTGTGAGTAGGATATAAGGCTTATTGACGGTGTGATTGTATGGACTTCTGTCTGTATGTACACTCGCAATGGTTACTCTATCTGAAGTAGGTTGATTGACATGTCTATCACTGCTAGTGTCCTCATGCAATAATGAATTGTGTTTTCTATCACATTTTCGACAATTACTTGTAGTGCATTGCTTTGTTGAGTGTCATTGTTTCAGACAATTGAAACAAAGACCCTTTTCACCTACACACTGAGATCTCTGTCGAGGGCTTAGTTCTAGAAATTTAGGGCATGCAAACAGTCCTGCCTTATGCTCTTGATGGCAGAATAAACACTGGTTTTCAACACATGTTACATGAGAATAGGCTGGTGCTTTATTCCTGACTGTACTGGGTTTACTAGCTTGTGATTTGGTTGGAACGTTAATGCTGTTTTGAATGTTTTCAAGTGACAAGCATTGTTGTTCTAGAAACTTAAATAACTGTTGAAGAGAAGGAATTTCTGTTGGACTTGTGGCTAATTCCCAACTTTTCCTGGTATTTACATCAATACGATCAAGTACATGCTGTGTTAAAATTATTTCTTCTAAGGGATGATCTAATGATAGTGCCTTGAGAGCTTGTAGGTTGCTATTGAATGTATTGATGAATTCCCCAAGATCACTGACCGATTCATTTTGCACAGGCCTAATATTCAAGATTTCTCTGATGTACTTTGAAGTTATAGCTTTCTTATTTTCAAATCTACTGCAAAGCAATTCCCAGGCTACATTGTAATTGCCTTCAGTAGTTGGGAGATGCTGTATTAATAATTTGGCACTGCCTTGAACTGAACTAAGGAGATAGTGAAACTTTTGTATTGTTCCCAAACTGTCATTGTTGTGTACAAGCAATTTGTAATTATCAGCAAATGGGATCCAATGTTCATAATTCCCACTGAATGTAGGAAGTTTAATTGTTGGTAGTTTTATATTCGTGACTTCATTTACACTACTGGACTTTGTAGTTAATGAACTACTGGTACTGCCTTGATCGGGAAATAGAAAGCCTTGGATTTTTGCCTTTAGTGAATACAAGGTTGTTTCCACTTCTTCCCTATCTGCAGAATGATCTGAATTAATATCTTCTATTTCAAGTTGTGTTTGAACTGTGTCATACTTTGATTCCAGTCCAAGAATTGCATCGTACCTAACCCTCAATTCATGCAAATTAACATTGGTATCTTGATTGAGATGTTCAACGTAATGTTTAATTCTTGTGATTCTACTCTTTAAGCTTCCTCGTTCTCTAATATATTTGCTGATTTGACTTTGATCCATTATAATGCTGATTAGTCTAAGTACACAAAGTAAGGAGTTGATCTGACATTATAGTTGCTTCTTGCTTGTTGAAATCACTGCAATCCGTGCCCGTGATGGACCAAAAAATGTTGTGGTATGAAGGTGTACCTTCAGTGGACTGTATAGGCGTAAAAAAGGATACGGAAGGCAGCTTTTTCACTTAATATATTCATTCATATTAGATAACAAAAAAAAGAAAAAATAACACAACACTAAACTGCCTGATGGATGCACATTGTCGACTTCATAGAATACAAAAACAAGTCATGAAACAAGACTAGTTCACCAAGAGAATACGTACATCTAGTGGTCAAATATGGAACTAAAATAAGTGTCTGATGAGAGCTGAACAACACTTTTGTACTCTGTGTATGCGATTGTGCACTAAATTGTGAGAAAAGTGATATATTGCCATTATTGAAACTATGAAAGTAGTCTACTTGACCACATGGACCACGAGGTGGACACAATTATCTTATTAATCAGTGAGTTGCTATTAACTGTTCATGCTCAGTGTCATAATCTACATACTAAATATCTGAGTAATTTCTGAAATCGAGAGCAACAGCGATTATGGACGATTTTTTATAGTCATATCTTCAGTGAGTAGACACCACCAGCGTGTCAGAATCAGTGGCAGACACTCGTGAGCAATTTTAACACGTCTGCAGAGGTATAAAGCCTGTGATTGCTAGTATTAAATTAGAGCAAAGACCGTCATGGTAAACCGGAACGAACATGTGGAGACGACTTTTGCCTGTCTTAAGGAGATGGAGATGATGCAGTAAAAACCACCCATGGTAAGGGAGCAGCAAAAATTAAAGCCCACATAATGGGGAGACGAAGGCGATGGATTATTGTGTAGCTGTGAGCTCAGGCATTGCCACAGCTCGAGGGTAAGATGATTCCAGCGCGCCGATGATGTGCGTCTTTATTACAAATTTCCAACATGTCAAGGGTTCAGTTTCATGTCGACTAGGATTAATGCCGCACTGTCATAGCAACCAACCTAGGTATGATTCTGCTATATTTTTTTAGATGTCTTCCAGCTTTACCATTTTGAGATTTGAGATTTATTCTGGTCAATCTACCATTTGAGCGATGCTCATAAATATGATGAGCGCCACGTGTACGCTAGACAACCTGATATTAGGAAGAGATGTTGCTAGACTCCCACACACTCATTATTGTATATATTTTTCTGTCTACGAGGCAGCATGTCTGCAATTTCATTGTCTTTGGTTATTCTGCTGAACAACACTAGCGTATCATTTGACAGCACATGAGGCGTGAGTGCTGTTGGTCAATATTATTTTGAGTGCCCAGGGAGCACACCGTTTTTTTTTTAATACCTCGAGTGTACCTGAGAAGAATGGTACAAGGTTCAGTAGCCTATATTTGAGAGAGCACAGACAGCCCTGTACCAGCTGATTCCATGCAAAGAGCTTGACAGGAGTGGAATTGTTTTCTTTTTGTTCTCTTTGCCAAAAACTTTTAATTCTACGCGTTTAACAGAGATTATCTCTGCAGGTTTGATTGTGACATTAAGTGTGATTTGAATGAGACGTGAGCTTACAGACAGAACTGTAGTATTATTGTACAGCTCATTGTTTCCAATCTGAACTGCGAGGTAAAGTAACTTGGCTATGTGATTGTGCCTGACTACTTTAGACAGGGATGCAACGGTCGCCCAGCTGTGAGCGCGACATTCGCTTGTTTTCTCCCGGCGTGCAACATGATGAGATGAATATAAAGGAGATTGAACTAAGAATTTCAGAGTACAAGCTTCCCACGTGTAATTTTGATACTAAGCTAAGGTCGCTAATAAGCATTATTATTGTTATCATTATCACTAGACATTCACGTCAGATTTGGGGCTATGTTTAACCATTTCGGATGCAAATTTTATGTGATCTTAACGAGTATAAGAGTTGGATCTGAGAGATCCTTTTTTAGTGAGTTTGACAGACCAGATCATGTATAAATTTAGTAACGATGTTATTGTTGTGTCTTTTGAGATGATGGGATGGAGGTTGATCACCCACGTTACTTATGGTATTACCGGTGATGGAGATTGTTTTCCACTCATCGGCCGAAGGTTTAGCGAGCCGGGAGAGCCGCACATTTACCGGTACACTATTTTTAGTGAGTAAACCGCACTGAAAGGGATTAAAACTGAAATTAAACTGAAATTAAATCATGAACGTAACTATTCTAAAAATCATTTTCCTAAAACGAACCGCTAAATAACAATAGACCAAGCCGACACTATTTGTGAGACGACGATGTTGCTAATGCCACAGAAACCCAGTAAGGCGTAGACATTTAGTGACTATGTGACTTAAGTCACAGTTTTAACTGTGCTGTCACCACCCTAAATTCATGCACACAGGTGACGATCGGACACAAACAGTGATCTGATTAGCGTAGGCAGGAGTGTAAATAATCCAAGTGTGTTACTTTAAAAGTGTATTATTTTATACCTTGTATCCTGTGTGTATAAATTTAACTTCGTTTTTGGGATAGTGCTTGGTTGCTATTTATCTTTGATTTTTCGTCACAGTTGCATCTCATCTGGAAGTAACATAAATTAGGGATTAGCTAACTACTTAATGTAAAATTAAATGTTAGAAGTGACTCTAATGTAACATATGGTTGGTTGGTTCTTAAGTTTAGGGGCTGCGACAACGCGGTCATGTAGCCCCGTGTACTTTGGGTGTGTGTAGAATCTGTCTGATAACCGGTGTTAATTGTGATGGCTGTATTAGTGTGTGTATCTGTTTTTTAATTTAAGTGCAGACTGCAGACTGCGTCAGGCCTCGGCAGCCGGCACAGTTCATATCCTCGCCGCTAGATGGGGGCTTCATTCATTCCATTCCTGACCCGGTCGGAGACTGGAAGCAGGCTGTGGATTTTCATTCATATCAGTTCGCTGCAATGACAAGAGGAAAGAAAGAAGGAAAATGGATAATTAAAATTGCAGATGTAGATCTGGAAATAGTATAGCAATTAAATATTTTGGAAGTGAAATGATGCAAAATGAAAGATTGGATATGGAGATCAACAAGAGAATACAATGTGGGCGTGTATTCTATCATCAGGTTCGGAGTTCAATTTGGGATAAAGACCTACCACTGAAGAACTATTACATACCAACGATGACGTATGGAGCAGAAACTTTGGCCAATGATGAGGAGAGATGAAACTAGAATACTGGCAGCCGAAACGAAATTCTTGAGGAGTGTGGTACAAAGGACTAGAAGAGAGAGAGTGAAAAATAAAGACATTCGAAAGGATGCGAGACATGGCGTGCGGGGTTTACACAACTGAAGTATAAAGGGCAGGTGGCAGCACCTTACACATATAGAACTGCGTACTTGTAAAATTAGAATAAAAATACCAAAGTTACAACATTTTAAGTTTATCAAAATTATTCACCCCTACCCTGGAAAGCAATTTCTTTGGTTCAAAAATATATTTCAAATAGCTCAATATTTAGCTCAGGGTTTAACACCATTGATTCTAGTTTTTTAAGTGTCAATTCAGCTCATACTTGTAAATGAATTCTGGACTGGTGCTCTATTCCTAGAATCGACATCCGCTGTTAGTTTATAAATTTTATCATCAAATTGGCCTGTCAAGTTCCAACGTTTGCCACTGGGTGACAGTGTCGGTGACAGTGGCATCTGGTAGCCGAAGTTGGAACTACTTGAATTGGAACTTGCCCAGTTTCGTTCATTTCCATTCATTGCATCTCTAATTAACTTCTCTCGTGAGGTTAGTGTCGGGAAGGACATCCGACCGTAGAAACCGTCAGCCACGTGGAATTTCATCGCATCTCATCCCCGACCCCGTTGGAAATGGGATTAGTAAGGGGTGGACATACATACATGTTATCAAATTAGCCACACTGTATTCGTTCACATTTGTTTTTTAGAGATTCAATTCGTGACATTGTTTCTTACGTGTCTGAAATTCTAAAATCGGTTTTGTAATCAAATTGCATTTCAAAGCAGCAAAGGAAGCCTGAATTTTCAAAATTTTTCATTTAAATGGATTGCACACTTATTGTCTAAAAAACAAATGTGAACGAATACAGTGTGGCTGATTTGATGATGTGTATGTATATCTACCCCTTACCTCTATGTGAAAGATTCCGGAAGCAAAGCTTCCCCTCATTCGGATTTCCGGGAGGGGAATAAATGGGGACAAGGTTTTATGGAAAGTAGTAGAATGAGAAGAAAGGAAGAGAGAAAGTTAAGAATAGGGACATGAAATGTGTTGACTTTATTACAAGATGGTAAACTCGAAAATTCAAAATGAGAAATGACCAAAAATAGTTGGATATACTAGGAATGAGTGAAATAAGATGGGGGTGGAAATGGAGAATTCCAAAGTGGAGAATTTAGAGTATACTACTCCGGGCCAGAGAAAAATGGTAGATATGGAGTTGGTATTATGATAAATAATAAATTTCAGGATAAAGTTATCAAAATTGAAAATGTAAATGAGAGAATCATAATGTTGAGATTGAAAAGAATAAGCAAAGACCTAGTCATAATTCAGGTGTGCATGCCTAATAGTACACATACAGATGATGAAGTGGAAGATTATGACAAAATAGAAGAAATAATGACAAGGGAAGGAAGGAATGCTTGTACAATTTTGATGGAGACTGGAATGCTATAGTAGGTGAAGGAGAAAATGGAAAAACAGTTGGAAATTTCAGTTTGGGAAAAAGGAATGAGAGAGGGCAAAGATTGATAGATTCTTGTAAGGAAAATAGAATGGCAATAGGAAACACATTATTTGAGAAACATAAAAGAAGGAGATATACCTGGAAATCACATTTTGATGGTAATAATAATAATAATAATAATAATATCGTATGGCCTTGGGTGCCTGGTGCAAGCATTGCTATTTGACACCCAGTGGGTAGCTTGCATGTCGAATTTCGTAGTTCCTTGACTATGAAAGTCAAGGAGGTTAGATGTTAGATATCTAATCTCCTTGAACACAATAGCGCTTACTAGTAGAGAAATGAGGAACTTTGTGCTGGCGGAAACTCCCGAGATTAATTTTGCCATTATGAACTCGGCCTACTGAATTCAAATGGGTTCTTTGACATCGTATGACATGCGTATCGTATTTTTGCTGCCTTTCAAAAATCACTTACCACGGCCAGGGGCGAACCTGCAATCTTGGGGTTAGTAGACCGACACGCTATCCTCTCACCCACCGTGGCAAGCTATTTTGATGGTAAAAGATATCAAATAGACTACATTTCAATTCATGAACTTCACAGAAACAGTCTAAAAAGTGCTAAAGGTTACCCTGGAGTGGACATATTTTTGGATCATAATTTAGTTCTCCCACAAGTCCAACCCCTCCTCCACGTGGTGGGAGACGGGCAACGGCATGAATTAGGAGATTGCCTGTAGGGGTGAAGTGCAGTGGGGACTTTGTGTGCCCCGGGACCGCTACGGTAGCTGTGAAGGCTCTATAGGAACCCTGAAAAGTGACGGCTGACGGGGCTCTGGTGAAGCTACGATAGGCCTAGCAAGCCAGTAGTGGATATCATATTTGCTTTCAAACCAGGAACAGGCCTCGGAAAGGACGGATGCAAACGACGACGACCCGGATATGCTAATGGACTACGAGTTGGGACATTAAACATACAGACACTGACAGGAAAAGTGGAGGAGATTGTAGATGTGATGGAGAGAAGAAAACTGGATGTACTGGCAGGGCCGGATTTACCCAAAGTTACGTTATAGGCACCTCTCCATTGAGCGCCCCTCCTCACTTGAGCCCCCCCCCCGATTTTTATGATAAGGCATAGCCACTCGCATGAGGTAAGGTTCGGAAAAAAGAATAAACTAACTGACAGCATAAGTTTATGCTTGAATTTTTACGCAGGGAAAACATAGTCAATTCAATAAAAATAACAGCTTGGAGTAAAACTACATGAAACAGTTTAACTTTTATGCAACCAAAACACTTTATGAATACCCTTTCCAAAAATAATGTCTAGCCTTAATTCATACAACAAAAGAGAAGAGTAGCTTCGAAAATAAAAACATTATTTACTGCTGTAACTGAATGAACTGCGGTAGCACGAAATAGAGTAAAAAAATAGTAGAACACACACTAATTTTAAAACGCATTAAGAGCAGTGGCACGAACGACATTTTAAATTGAACAAAGCGCCTCTAAAATACAAATAAGGCCAACTGCATATCTTCCTGCAATATCTTGTAGAGAAATTAAAGTACAGATTAAAAACATGATTGAAGACATAACGGGGCCTGCCTCAAGCACAACGAGAACTACTTCGAAAGTTTCTTTCTTGCCTTCTTTTCGACAAATTCATTAATTATGGCATCCAAGTTTTTCGTCATATCTTTTTCAATCGCTATGAGTTTAACCTTTCTTCTTTAGTGACTGACCGCAAATAGTTCTTGACGCGATTCAGCGCCGAAAATGATCTTTCTCCAGAACAATTGGTCACTGGAATGGTGAGAAGTGTAAAGCAGTGCTTACGTTCGGGTACATATCGTGTAAATCTTTTTCATGAAGGAAAGTGCTGAGCTCAGAGGCTGACTTACCTTTAAGATCTGCATTTTTTAAATGCTCCTTTAAATGCAAGCACTCGTCAGCCAGTGCACTTTCTAAGTCATCCACATACATTTCTGAGAGATCGTCAGCGATTTTTTTTTATCATTGGTCCATCTAGGTCTAACAGGTTTTCTAGAAAATAAAATCTCTTATGGAGGACTTTGTAAGCCTCACTTCGCCTCTTAAGCTCAGCACTTTGTACATCCAGAATTACATAAAATACATTGACGCAATGGAAAACATGGGAGTGGAAAATGAGACTGTAGGCAGAGTGAAGGAGATGTATTGTGGAAGTGTGAGTTGTGTGAAAGTTGGAGGGGAAAGAACAGACTGGTTCAGACAAATGAGTGGCCTGAAACAGGGTAGTGCGCTGTCACCCCTTCTCTTTATTGTGGTTATGGACGAGGTAATGACACGGATAGCAGGAAAGATAGGAGAAGATAAGATGAAAGCAATGGTGTTTGCAGATGATCTCATGGTCTGGGGAAACAAGGAGGAGGAAATTCAGGAGCAACTAAAGGCTTGGGAAGAAACAGTGGGAGAATATGGATGGAAGTTGAACATCAGTAAATGTGAGATCCTGTTAACGACCAGGAAAAAGGACAGACCAATGAGTGGGATAACACTTGGAGGTGGACAGCTGAAGAAGGTGGAAAGTCTCAAGTACTTGGGAAGTATAGTGGAGGAAAATGGGAGAAATGACAAGGAGATTACGGAACGTGGCAGACAGGCAGAAGCATTTCTCAGAAGCATTAGGAGCTTAGTGTGGAATAAAGATGTCCCACAAAAAAGCAAGGAAGTGTTATACAGAAGCTACTATATCCCGATACTGACCTATGCTTCAGAAACGTGGACAATGAAGAAAAGAGACATAAGCAGAATACAGGCAGGTGAAATGAAGTTCCTGCGAAGTAGGATCGGAGTAACAAGAAGAGACAGGGTGAGGAATGAAAAGGTCAGGGAAATGGTGAAAGAGGAGCCCTTGCAAGGTAGGATTGAGACATCAAGACTGAGGTGGTATGGACACTTAAAGAGAATGGATGAGAAGAAGATTCCCAAGAGGATACATGAGATGCAGATGCAGAAGAAACGACCAAGGGGAAGACCAAGAGATAGATGGCTGAAAGGAGTGGAGGAATGTGTCAAGAAGAGAGGCGAGGACTGGACCAGAGTGACAGCGGAGAGATGGTGGGAAGAAAGAACTATGTGGCGAGGCTTATGTTCCAAACAGACCCAGCCTGGGGCTGGAAACTGTACAAGATGATGATGATGATGATGAATTTAGTTCTAGCAGAAATGGGGGGAGAGACATGAAATTAATATTCAGAGGTTAACAGAAGATGGAAAGAAGGAAAATTTTGAGAAACATTATGTTCAATGCCCGAAAACAAAAGTATATAAGGAAGTGTAAAAGAGAGATGGGAAAGATATTTTAAAAGAAGCTGCAAACGAAACAATAGGTAATAAAGAAAGACAAAGAATGAAAAAAGAATGGATAACTCAGGAAATGGTTGTCAAAATGGAAGAAAGGAGGAAATGGAAATCAGTCAACACTGAAGAGGGGAGAAAATTTTACAAAAGATTTAATAACGAACTAAGAAAAAAGGAAGTGTAGATGAGAGATGGGAAAGGGAAAGGAGATCCACGATGTGCCTGTGGAGAAATCCAGACTACACAACACCTGCTCACGTGCAAAGATCTTAATGAAACCTGCAGCCAGGAAGACCTTATGTTGGCCACAGACCAAGGGATAAGAGCTGCAAAGTTCTGGAAAGGAAGAATTTAGTGTGTCTCCCGGCCACAGAAAGTAAGTAAGTATGATTCTCAAATAATGTGTTTCCTATTATCATTCTATTTTCTTTACAAGAATCTACCAAACTTTGCCCTCTCTCATTCCTTTTTCCCAAACTGAATTTTCCAACTGTTTTTCCATTTCTCCTTCACCTACTATAGCATTCCAGTCTCCCATCATTATTGTACAAGCATTCCTTTCTTCTCTTGTCATTATTTCTTCTATTTTGTCATAACAATCTTCCACTTCATCATCTGTATGTATACTATTAGGCATGCACACCTGAATTATGACTACGTCTTTGCTTATTCTTTTCAATCTCAACATAATGATTCTCTTATTTACATTTTCAATTTTGATAACTTTATCCTGTAATTTATTATTTATCATAATACCAACTCCATTTCCACCCCCATCTTAATTCACTCATTCCTATTATATCCAACTTATTCTTTGTCATTTCTCATTTTACATTTTCGAGTTTACCTTCTTGTAATAAAGTCAACACATTTCATGTCCCTATTCTTAACTTTCTCTCTTCCTTTCTTCTCATTCTACTACTTTCCATAAAACCTTGTCCCCATTTATCCCCCCCCCCCCCCCCAAATCCGAATGAGGGGAAGCTTTGCTTCCGGAATCTTTCACACAGAGGTAAGGGGTAGATATACATACACATCATCAAATTAGCCACACTGTATTCGTTCACATTTGTTTTTTAGACAATAAGTGTGCAATCCATTTAAATGTAAAATTTTGAAAATTCAGGCTTCCTTTGCTGCTTTGAAATGCAATTTGATTACAAAACCGATTTTAGAATTTCAGACACGTAAGAAACAATGTCACGAATTGAATCTCTAAAAAACAAATGTGAACGAATATGAGATGCGAAGAAATTCCACGTGGCTGATGGTTTCTACGGTCGGATGTCCTTCTTGACACTAACCTCACGAGAGGAGTTAATTAGAGATGAAATGAAGGGAAATGAACGAAACTGGGCAAGTTCCATTTCAAGTAGTTCCAACTTCGGCTACCAGACGCCACTGTCACTGACACTGGCACCCAGTGGCAAACATTGGAACTTGACAGACCAATTTGATGATACAATTTATAAACTAACAGCAGATGTCGATTCTAGGAATAGAGCACCAGTCCAGAATTCATTTACAAGTATGAGATGAATTAACACTTAAAAAACTAGAATCAATGGTGTTAAATCCTGAGCTAAATATTGAACTATTTGAAATATATTTTTGAACCAACCAAATTGCTTTCCAGGGTAGGGGTGAATAATTTTGATAAACTTAAAATGTTGTAACTTTGGTATTTTTATTCTAATTTTACAAGTACGCAGTTCTATATGTGTAAGGTGCTGCCACCTGCCCTTCAGCTTCGGTGGCATAGTCGGTAGCATGCTGAACTGCTATGCCCAAGATAGCGGGTTCAAACCCGGCCAAAGTCGTCGGATTTTTTAAGAGTGATAAAAATGCTTCGGAGGGGAAGTAAAGCCGGCGGTCCCATGTCATGGCATGTAAAAGATCCTTTCACAGACTAAACTTGTGTAAAGCAAAATTGTTAGGTTAGATTTCGTCAGAACGCTCTATCAAAGTTCCAACGTTCGCCACTAGCTATCATTGATATCTGGTGGCGAAAGATGGAACTTCTTGAAATTGAACGGAACTTGTAACTCACCCTTTAGGGTGTCCGCTGGAAGCAGTTACAGACTGAGGCGAGCCGAACATGTCCTCGGACACTCCCGGCACTAAAAGCCATACGATAAATAAATAAACCTGCCCTTTATGCTTCAGTTGTGTAAACCTCGCGCGCCATGTCTCGCAACCTTTCGAATGTCTTCATTTCTCACTCTCTCTCTTCTAGTCCTTTGTACCACACTCCTCAAGAATTTCATTTCGGCTGCCAGTATTCTAGTTTCATCTCTCCTCGTCATTGGCCAAAGTTTCTGCTCCATACGTCATCGTTGATAAGTAATAGGTCTTGTGCATCACTTCTTTAGCCTTCAGTGGCTTCTCAGGAGATCGGGCTTCCTCCGAGCATGAAAATGTAGCCCGTATACGATCGACGATCTTCGGTGCAGCTACCCCATTCCCATACCTTTGAGAGGTAGGTGATCATGTTCATAGGATAGGCCGACGTTCGGTATCCCCTTGAGGTTTCGTAGGACACGTTTCGCTGCGGTCCAGTGCTGAGGGCCGTAGCAATTGTTGAATTGGCCTAAGTAGCTGACGGCGAAGGCGATGTCGGGCCTGGTGGAGACTGACAGGCATGTCAAGGCTCCCACCAGCTCCCTATATGGGAGTTTTTCGTCGTCTTCGGAAAGATTCAGGTTTTTCGGCAACCTGGTGTTGGTGTCCACAGGAGTGGTTACGGTCCGGCTCTCCGTCATGTTGAATCGGTTGAGGAGTTCGACGTTTTGGATATGCGAACACGCGCGATATTACCATACCGTCGCAGTGCGCAATAAGCTAGTGACTGGTATAAAACTCGATGACAAAGTGTCTCAGCTGGAGTGTGATGCCTGCATCAAGGGGAAGATGACAAGAACGCCTTTCCCCAAGTATTCCGAGATAGAATCGGAACCACTTGATATCATCCACACCGATGTTTGGGGTCCACATCCGATCACATCCATGGACGGATCTTGGTATTTCATCACGTTTATCGATGACGCCTCCAGATGGTGCGAGGTTTGATTCCTAAAATCAAAAGCTGAGGCATTCAACGCAACCGTAGAGTACGTCGCATTCTCTGAAAACTTCACCGGTCGGCGCGTCAAACAAATCAAGTCGGATAACGGTCGCGAATACTTCAGTGGAGAAATGGAAAAGTTCATTAAGAGCAAGGGCATCACTCGACGGCTCACCGTACCTTACAATCCAGAGCAGAACGGCGTCGCGGAGAGGAAAAACCTCATCCTGTTAAACGACGGCAGATGTCTAAAGTTGGAGTCTGACGTACTAGATTCACTTTGCACCGAGCTCATCAACGCCTCAAATTACCTGCTGAACCGGTTACCTTCAGCAAAATTGGGAGGAAAAATCCCATACGAGATTTGGACGGGAAAGCCTCCTGACAATTCGCACATGAAAATCATCGGGAGCCCTGCGATTTATCTCAACCGAGAACCAGCTAAAAACAAGTTCGAGCAACACGGATGAGACGGAATTCTGGTGGGATACTCGACAGAATCCAAGGGTTACCGGATCTGGGTTCATGACAAGAGGAAGGTGATAGTGAGCCATGACGTACAGTTCTTGGAACGCAAACGCAAAGACAAAGATCAACCCAAGGACGAGCGCAATTGTCGAAAAATCGTCACCGCGCCGAAAATTCAAGAGAAAAACGTGAGCCAGAGGAGACAATCGAAACACGCGGAGTTTTATTGGGATGCTCCAATCCATGCTGGACAACAACTTCCTCCGGACAAGGAGGAACAAGTGGAAGAGTTTCGAGGATTCTATCCAGAAGAAGAACCTCATCAAGACATTTCAATTCTCGAATCGATGATCAAATCTTTACACAACGCAGAAGACGACTACGACAGCGATGACACCATCGTCGAGGTACCACCTAGCGACTCCAAGGAGGTCGCCGAGAACAGCGGCTACAATCTTCGCAGCATAAAAGCCGGAGAAACTACAGACACCGAGCAGGGCGCAATCATCGAGGAGACATTCATAGCCGAAATCCCTATGGGTCAGGCAATGAAAAGCCCAGAGGCCGACGAATGGTTCCAAGCCATCGTCAACGAGATGAGATCAATCTTGGAAAGCGACACCTGGGTACTCGTCGATCGACCACAAGGCATCAAAATCATCGGCAGTAGGATTGTTCTCCGTAACAAATTCCATCCCGATGGCTCTCTCGCGAAGCGGAAGGCGAGGCTAGTCGCACAGGGATTCAGTCAACAGCCTGGGATCCACTTCACACAAACCTTCGCTCCAGTCGCTCGCCCTGGGTCAATTCGTCTGATGATGTCTCTCGCCGCCAGGTTCAAGAGGAAGGTGCTACAGTATGACGTCACCACGGCATATTTAAATGGAGATCTTGGCGACCAAATATATATGGAGGTCCCGAAACACTTCGAAAAGATCTTGGAGGGGATCATCGATAAGGAGCCCACCAACGACATTTCTAACAAGGCCAATGATGTTCTGAAAGAGTTTCGAAAAGGCAACAAAGTTTGTCTTCTAAAGAAATCCTTGTAAGGCCTGCGCCAGGCCGGACGAAATTGGTACAACAAATTGTATCAGATCCTTCGGTCTATTGGAGCCGTCCCAACTCAATCGGATCCATGCCTGTTCATCATCGGTACAGGGGAAGACGCTGTGCTGATCGCAGTTGACGTCGACAACTTTCTGATTGCGTGTCGTCACCCAAAAAGGGCTTCTTAAATAGGACGTCAACTGGGGGAGCACTTCAAAATAAAGTATCTCGGCCTCGCCAAGTGCTGCCTGGGCATTGAGATTTGTCAAACCGATGGACGAATCACCCTGGACCAGAAAGGATATATTCAGGAACTCCTCAACCGATTCAACATGACGGAGAGCCGAGATACTTGATTCGGAAGTGCTCCCCCAGTTGACGTCCTATTTGAGAAGACCTTTTTGGGTAACAACACGCAATCAGAATGTCGTCGACGTAAACTGCGATCAGCACAGCGACTAGTTTTATGCCAGTAACTAGCTTTTCGCGCACTGCGGGGGGTAATATCGCGCGTGTTCGCATGTCCAAAACTTCTATGTAATGTCTCAAGTAACACTGTCTTTTCGTTTCGCGACGCAGCACATGCGTTCTCGCCGTGTTTGCGCACATAATATAAGTCCCCGACTCGATCCGCGCACGACTCGATTTCGCCACTCGCGTTCACGACCACTGCACCTTGTTTACAAAACACGACATCGGAACCGTGATCGGTGATTTTGCTCACCGACATGAGATTTGTGCGTAAGTCCGGCACGTGAGATGCATCATTAAGAGTCACATTCATTTCGGTTCCCGACACTTCGGTTTTAAATGAAACTGACCCTTTTCCGGTGATCGGAGTTGAACTGTCATTTGCAAGATTGAGTGTAGCGCGTTTGTTCATGTCGAGTTGACGAAAACTTTCCGGGTTGCGACACGTGGGGGGGGGGGGGGGGGGGGGGGGCGTGTGCCACTGTCGAGGCACCAGTCACGACTCTGCAGTATCGACGCAGCACCATTACCGACGTGGTAGCAGACGTTTCCGGATTCCGTTGCTTGTTCCTCGTTGGATTTTTTGTTTTTCTTGCCGTACCAACAATCCGATGTTTTATGGCCGATTTTCTTGCAGATTTGACACTTAGGTTTGTTTTTTCTTTGGTTTCCGTCCTTGCTTTGTGATGCAGCGAATTCTTCTTTTGCGGGAATTTTTGATTTTTTGCGAACATGACGGCGGATCCATCGTTGGATGTTCCATTTTTTTCGGGCCTCGCTCTCCTCCGTGAGTTTTGTTCTCAGAGCTTCAGGGGTTGGCAGCTCGTCACGTGACTCAATGGCGCAGCGGAAATTTTCGAAGGACAACGGCAAGCTGTACAGCAACATTATCGCCAGTTGATCTGGGTAGATGTTTATCTCCATGTCGCCGAGTTTGTCAACGGTGTCGAAAAATTCGTTGAGGTGCTCGCGCATGTCCCCGCCGTTCGCCATCTTATGCAAGGTGAGCCGTTTCAGGAGAGTTGCCTTCCGCGCTGGTCCTTGCGATTGATAGATATCGCGCAATATCGTCCACATGACTCGTGAGGTTTCATAATTCTTTACCTGTTTAAGTTCGGAAGGTGATTTGTGGTGTTTGAAGCCATATTTTCAGTGTTGCCTTAGTAAACAAGAGTTTAGTGCTTTTCAGTCGGTCAACACGAATGTACCCAAAAGAGATGCGTTATGCCCTAATCCTGAAATAAATTACATGAGATTAATAAAACACTAGGATGACCAGTTTCGATCGTCAAGCGATCATCATCAGATCCATTACACTTAGGCTACAAAATCTATGTTTGAAATACAGGTGAAAATATTTACAATATGTACAATTATTTAGTTGCAGTATTGGTACTGCAACTGTCAGTGTATGCTAAATGCAGTATATATGTTAGGTGAAATGCTAAATGGTGATAGCTATCCGTAGATTGTACTTTAGAGAGATTATATGGTTGTAAACTATGGTTAAACTATAAAATTTTAGGCTAACTACTTATCTGATTGTCTTCCGTATAACAGCTACTCGCAGTTTTCGTGCTCACTGGAACTCACTATGCGGTAGACTGCGGTGGTTATCTTAACGACTGGTTTTTCCCTGCTTCCTCCCCCCTGCTCCTACGTGCTGTGGGGAGTGATAGCGATGTGTTTATGTGAGGTGTTGCCAACCTAGATAAGATGTATGTTATTGAATGAGGTGGGTCTACAATTATTAAAGACCGTGGATTAGCCCTCGCCACGCGTGGAGCATAACCCATTCGAACTAAGCGTTGACGGTCTTATGAGGACGTCCCGGCACCTTTAATACTGCCGCGAATATGGGCCTTGGTTTATTGCAGAAGAAAAGTACATCGTACACCTGATCCAGATAACATTTACCTATTAATAACCCCCTAATTTCCCCCCCCCCCTTTTTTTTATCTAGCTTGGCTGTGTCGCTAAATTGTGTTTTGTTTCCGACAGGGTGTGTTTTTTAGTAGCGTGAAGAGGGGTGAGCTCTCCATGAACGTGTGTTCATTTAGATTGTTGGGATTGTTTCGTTTGGCTAGGTGTATCTCGATTGCTTCCTTTATGTCAAGAGCTCTGCCGTTCGATTCGTGATGGATTATTTTAAGGTCCGACTCTATGTTGGTAAAGCTGTGCCCTGCATCACACATATGTTCGCACACGGCTGAATGTGTTCCGTATCTTATCGCATTCCTATGTTCATTATAACGTGTGTCTACTCGCCTTCCACTCTGCCCGATGTAATTAGCTTGACAATCGGTGTCTTGGCACGTTATAGAATATACCCCTGACCTTGAATATGGGTCACGTTTATTTAGATTACTATTTAGGAGGTGCCTAGCGGTTGTGTTTTTCGTCGTGAAAGCTATCTTTATGCCTTGCTTTTTGAATAGGTTAGTGATTTTATATGTATTCGCATTCACATAGTTGAAACGCGCAAATGTTTTCTCATTATTGTCCGGTTTGGGAATCGTTTTATCTTTATTTTTATGTTTGGCTATAATTTGATTTATTTTGCTTGGCGAGAAGTTGTTTTCCTTTGCTATTTGCATAATAGTTCTTATTTCCTTATTATAGTTGTCTTTTGACATGGGTATGTTTAAAGCTCTGTGCACCATTGAATTGAAACCCGCTAGTTTGTGCGTACTGGGGTGATTCGACTGATTGTCGATTGCATGCGAGGTTTGTGTTGCTTTCCGGAATATGGAATATGAAAGGTCGTTGTCTTTACGTTCAATAGTTATATCGAGATAATTTATTTTCCGGTCTATTTCGGATTCCTTAGTGAATTTGATAGAGTGGTGAAGGCTATTAATGGATTGGAGAATTGTTTCTTCGCTTGTTAGTTCAGTATCGTAGATGCAAATTACATCATCTACGTATCTTTTCCATATTACTATTCCCTTTGTTGAAGTCTTTTCTAAGAACGCATTTTCTAGTGCATTGATGAAGATGTCAGCGATTAACCCACTTAGTGGCGATCCCATTGCTAGGCCTTCTCTCTGTGTGTATATTTTATTGTCGAATTGAAACACGTTTTGGGTGAGAACGACCCTCAGTAATCTCACAATCTCTTCAATTTCTTTTACCGAATTGTTGGATTTTAAGTTGTTTTCGATAGTGTTGATTGCTTCATTAATCGGAATATTGGTGTACATGTTAGTTACGTCGAAGGATACTAGCCTGAAGCTAGGTTTCATTTGTAGGGTGTTCAATGCTGTTACTAGTTCTGTTGTGTTCTTTACAGAGTTGTTTTTGTCGTTGGAAAGACGGCATTTTAAGATTTTTAGTAACTCTTTGCTGATTTTGTAATTAGGGGCATTCCTACAATTGACTATTGGTCTCATTGGGCATTCCTTTTTGTGTATTTTTGGTTGTCCCCTCAATGACTGTATGTTCGGGTTCATGTTTATTAGTTTTGATTTTTCGGCTTTGGTCAGTATGTATTCTGTTTCTTTTAGCGCACTTTTTATTTGTTTTTGGAATTTGTTGGTGGGGTCTTTTGTTAATTCCTTGATTTCGTTGTTGTTTAGGAATTCGACTGTTTTTTCAATGTATTCTGTTTTGTTCAAAATTACTGTAGTGTTTCCCTTATCTGCTTTTGTGATGATTAAGTCATGTTCTCTTATTTTTTGTTTCAACGACTTTATTTCTTTGAGTTGTTTGTTGTTTTGAATGTTATTGCTATCGCCCTCTCGTTTGAGGATTTTTTTGGCTTCGTTGGTGGCGAGATTTTTGGTTAATTCCCTGTCTTCTGCTGGGAGCTTGTGACTGGCTATCTCAATATCTGTGATTAACTGTTTTATATTGTGGTTCGTGTGTGCGTCTGTGCAGTTGTATTTCAAACCTTTGTCTAACATATTCATTTCACCTTGAGAAAAGGTTACGTACGTTCTGTTGTTTACTCTGCTGTGGAAATTGAATTCATTGTTATTCGTGTGTTGTTCGTTAGATTGATGGTTCTGTGTTTCTCCTAGTTTTCTTAATTTATTTTCTAGCGTTTCATGCTTCCTCGTTGCTCTGATTTTGATGGTGTCATGTAGGTGCTCGGTGAAGCTGTCCCATTGGGCTGCGTGCCAGAAATTACTTAGTTGCAATTGAATGTCGTACAATTGTTGGTTAATTTTTTGCTTTCTTATGTATGCAAATCTTAATTCGTTTTTTATCCAAAGCGCTTTGGCTTGTTTGGTTAAAATGATCGAGGCTGGTGTGTTCGGTACGGTTTTAATTGGTACGTATTTAGGGGTGAGGTTTAGTTCTATACATTTTTTGTTGAACCAAATTGACTTGTCTAAATTCATGAGTTTAAGCCTGAGTGATTTGAATTTCTTGGCTTCACGATTTGCCTGACTAGCCGTGAACATTGTGGTGTTTGAAGCCATATTTTCAGTGTTGCCTTAGTAAACAAGAGTTTAGTGCTTTTCAGTCGGTCAACACGAATGTACCCAAAAGAGATGGGTTATGCCCTAATCCTGAAATAAATTACATGAGATTAATAAAACACTAGGATGACCAGTTTCGATCGTCAAGCGATAATCATCAGATCCATTACACTTATGCTACAAAATCTATGTTTGAAATACAGGTGAAAATATTTACAATATGTACAATTATTTAGTTGCAGTATTGGTACTGCAACTGTCAGTGTATGCTAAATGCAGTATATATGTTAGGTGAAATGCTAAATGGTGATAGCTATCCGTAGATTGTACTTTAGAGAGATTATATGGTTGTAAACTATGGTTAAACTATAAAATTTTAGGCTAACTACTTATCTGATTGTCTTCCGTATAACAGCTACTCGCAGTTTTCGTGCTCACTGGAACTCACTATGCGGTAGACTGCGGTGGTTATCTTAACGACTGGTTTTTCCCTGCTTTCTCCCCCCTGCTCCTACGTGCTGTGGGGAGTGATAGCGATGTGTTTATGTGAGGTGTTGCCAACCTAGATAAGATGTATGTTATTGAATGAGGTGGGTCTACAATTATTAAAGACCGTGGATTAGCCTCGCCACGCGTGGAGCATAACCCATTCGAACTAAGCGTTGACGGTCTTATGAGGACGTCCCGGCACCTTTAATACTGCCGCGAATATGGGCCTTGGTTTATTGCAGAAGAAAAGTACATCGTACACCTGATCCAGATAACATTTACCTATTAATAACCCCCTAATTTCCCCCCTTTTTTATCTAGCTTGGCTGTGTCGTTAGACAAAGGTTTGAAATACAACTGCACAGACGCACACACGAACCACAATATAAAACAGTTAATCACAGATATTGAGATAGCCAGTCACAAGCTCCCAGCAGAAGACAGGGAATTAACCAAAAATCTCGCCACCAACGAAGCCAAAAAAATCCTCAAACGAGAGGGCGATAGCAATAACATTCAAAACAACAAACAACTCAAAGAAATAAAGTCGTTGAAACAAAAAATAAGAGAACATGACTTAATCATCACAAAAGCAGATAAGGGAAACACTACAGTAATTTTGAACAAAACAGAATACATTGAAAAAACAGTCGAATTCCTAAACAACAACGAAATCAAGGAATTAACAAAAGACCCCACCAACAAATTCCAAAAACAAATAAAAAGTGCGCTAAAAGAAACAGAATACATACTCACCAAAGCCGAAAAATCAAAACTAATAAACATGAACCCGAAAATACCGTCATTGAGGGGACAACCAAAAATACACAAAAAGGAATGCCCAATGAGACCAATGGTCAATTGTAGGAATGCCCCTAATTACAAAATTAGCAAAGAGTTACTAAAAATCTTAAAATGCCGTCTTTCCAACGACAAAAACAACTCTGTAAAGAACACAACAGAACTAGTAACAGCATTGAACACCCTACAAATGAAACCTAGCTTCAGGCTAGTATCCTTCGACGTAACTAACATGTACACCAATATTCCGATTAATGAAGCAATCAACACTATCGAAAACAACTTAAAATCCAACAATTCGGTAAAAGAAATTGAAGAGATTGTGAGATTACTGAGGGTCGTTCTCACCCAAAACGTGTTTCAATTCGACAATAAAATATACACACAGAGAGAAGGCCTAGCAATGGGATCGCCACTAATTGGGTTAATCGCTGACATCTTCATCAATGCACTAGAAAATGCGTTCTAAGAAAAGACTTAAACAAAGGGAATAGTAATATGGAAAAGATACGTAGATGATGTAATTTGCATCTACGATACTGAACTAACAAGCGAAGAAACAATTCTCCAATCCATTAATAGCCTTCACCACTCTATCAAATTCACTAAGGAAT
The DNA here is from genome assembly GCA_946902985.2 of Meconema thalassinum. NCBI lineage: Eukaryota > Metazoa > Arthropoda > Insecta > Orthoptera > Tettigoniidae > Meconema > Meconema thalassinum. The sequence continues at coordinate 930,823,250 of OX336388.2, read as the reverse complement.
CCGAAATAGACCGGAAAATAAATTATCTCGATATAACTATTGAACGTAAAGACAACGACCTTTCATATTCCATATTCCGGAAAGCAACACAAACCTCGCATGCAATCGACAATCAGTCTAATCACCCCAGTACGCACAAACTAGCGGGTTTCAATTCAATGGTGCACAGAGCTTTAAACATACCCATGTCAAAAGACAACTATAATAAGGAAATAAGAACTATTATGCAAATAGCAAAGGAAAACAACTTCTCGCCAAGCAAAATAAATCAAATTATAGCCAAACATAAAAATAAAGATAAAACGATTCCCAAACCGGACAATAATGAGAAAAAATTTGCGCGTTTCAACTATGTGAATGCGAATACATATAAAATCACTAACCTATTCAAAAAGCAAGGCATAAAGATAGCTTTCACGACGAAAAACACAACCGCTAGGCACCTCCTAAATAGTAATCTAAATAAACGTGACCCATATTCAAGGTCAGGGGTATATTCTATAACGTGCCAAGACACCGATTGTCAAGCTAATTACATCGGGCAGAGTGGAAGGCGAGTAGACACACGTTATAATGAACATAGGAATGCGATAAGATACGGAACACATTCAGCCGTGTGCGAACATATGTGTGATGCAGGGCACAGCTTTACCAACATAGAGTCGGACCTTAAAATAATCCATCACGAATCGAAAGGCAGAGCTCTTGACATAAAGGAAGCAATCGAGATACACCTAGCCAAACGAAACAATCCCAACAATCTAAATGAACAGACGTTCATGGAGAGCTCACCCCTCTTCACGCTACTAAAAAACACACCCTGTCGGAAACAAAACACAATTTAGCGACACAGCCAAGCTAGATAAAAAAGGGGGGAAATTAGGGGGTTATTAATAGGTAAATGTTATCTGGATCAGGTGTACGATGTACTTTTCTTCTGCAATAAACCAAGGCCCATATTCGCGGCAGTATTAAAGGTGCCGGGACGTCCTCATAAGACCGTCAACGCTTAGTTCGAATGGGTTATGCTCCACGCGTGGCGAGGGCTAATCCACGGTCTTTAATAATTGTAGACCCACCTCATTCAATAACATACATCTTATCTAGGTTGGCAACACCTCACATAAACACATCGCTATCACTCCCCACAGCACGTAGGAGCAGGGGGGAGAAAGCAGGGAAAAACCAGTCGTTAAGATAACCACCGCAGTCTACCGCATAGTGAGTTCCAGTGAGCACGAAAACTGCGAGTAGCTGTTATACGGAAGTCAATCAGATAAGTAGTTAGCCTAAAATTTTATAGTTTAACCATAGTTTACAACCATATAATCTCTCTAAAGTACAATCTACGGATAGCTATCACCATTTAGCATTTCACCTAACATATATACTGCATTTAGCATACACTGACAGTTGCAGTACCAATACTGCAACTAAATAATTGTACATATTGTAAATATTTTCACCTGTATTTCAAACATAGATTTTGTAGCCTAAGTGTAATGGATCTGATGATGATCGCTTGACGATCGAAACTGGTCATCCTAGTGTTTTATTAATCTCATGTAATTTATTTCAGGATTAGGGCATAACCCATCTCTTTTGGGTACATTCGTGTTGACCGACTGAAAAGCACTAAACTCTTGTTCGGAAGGTGAGATGGCCAAGTTAATGTCGGATTTCGCTTTCCTGTCGTTTCTGTCCCATTCCAACATGGCAGCAGCGTTGTCGGCTGCCGGTTCAGGTTTGACTTTTACACCGCTAACATACTCCCACATGTTCTTCACCAGGATGGCTTCCATCTGGAGCTTCCAGGTATCGTAGTTTTGGTTGTCGAGAAGCTCGATCCTCGCGCTGTGTGCAGCCATCTCGGGATACAAAATTTGACCGCGCTTGCAGCCGAACGGACGGTGAGGTTAGAGTCCTTAATGTTCACACTCATTTTTTCGTGTTCCAGTTACGATACTAGGCCCCATAACCTATCAGCGGAACAGGCTCTAGGCCAAGTCAACTAAACAACAGTTTAAACAAACGAGTATTTTATTTACTCTAAAATACATAGCACTATTGACCCGACACGAAATGAACCGAACTGCGTGAGAGGTTGAAAACAAAACAACGTGTCTGGATTGTGTGCGCATTGTAGATGACAGCACTAGATTAAAAAAAAACATTGATACTCGTGTGCATTTGTTTATTATCGTTTTTGTAGGTTAAATGTGTTCTAACATATTTACATAGAAGTCCTTTCTCTGGTTAGCCTACTTTCGACTTTTGAAAAAAAAAAATGAAAGTAGACTTGTGAGATCTACACAGGGCCAAAAATTGTCTGTCTGTGTGTCTGTGTGTGAGTGTGTGTTCTCTGAATGTCTGCCCCCCCCCCCCCCTATCAATTCGAACATGGTGAACCGAATTGAACGAAATTTGGTACAGAGTTAGCACTAGCAAAGGGCACCTCAGTATCATGTTTCATATCGCCGCCATCTTGACGGAAACGTAATGGCGGCCACCCAAATGTTCAAAGCTTAAATCAAATTATGAGCAACCTAATCATCCGATCTCTACCACATTTTGCAACAACATGTATTTATATGACGAGCGTCTTTTGACTAAACTACAAGGTCATCAGCCCAATAGTTTGCAGATGGTGGCCATGTATGTGTGCAAATCGATTCCCCCTATCAATTCAAACATGGTAAAGCCGAATTGAACGAAATTTGGTACAGAGGTAGGTTGGTTGGTTGGTTCTTAAGTTTAGGGGCTGCGACAACGCGGTCATGTAGCCCCGTGTACTTGGGGTGTGTGTAGAATCTGTCTGATAACCGGTGTTAATTGTGATGACTGTATTAGTGTGTGTTATCTGTCATTTCAATTTAAGTACTGCAACTTAGAATTTTTCAAATAGTTCCTACTTTTGCCGCCAAGCGCCACCGTCAACGACTACTAGGCTAAGTTCACAACTCAGCTGCTAGACGCCACCGCAGTCGGCTCTTGGCAACGAACTTAGAAACCTAAGAGCGTTGTTTACAATAACCTATCAAATTTAGCTTCACACAGGTGCAATTAGTGGAAGGATCTTTAACATGCCATAAATCTATGACATGGGACCGCCGGCTTTACTTCCCCTCCGAAGGAAGGCATACTGAGGGATTTTTAACGCTCTTAAAAAATCCGACGGCTTCGGCCGGGTGGTACAGAGGTAGCACTAGCAAAGGGCACCCCAGTGTCATGTTTTATATCGCCGCCATCTTGATGAAAACGAAATGGTGGCCACCCAAATGTTAAGAGCTTAAATCAAATTACGACCAACCTAATCAGCTGATCTCTACTAAATTTTGCAATAACATACCCTTATGTGGTAAGCATCTTTTGACCAAACTACAAGGTCATCAGCCCAATAGTTTGTGGATAGCGGCCATGTATGTGTGCAAATCGATTCCCCCTATCAATTCAAACACTGAAACCGAATTGAACGACATTTGGTACAGAGGTAACACTAGCATAAGGCAACTAAGTGTCATTCAAATGTTCAAAGCTTAAATCAAATTATGACCAACCCAATCATCCGATCTCTACCACATTTTGCAACAATATATATTTATATGGCGAGCGACTTTTTCCCAAACTAAAAGGTCATCAGCCAAATAGTTTCAAGGTGGTAGAGGTATGAATCATGCAAGTATTATAGCCTAACCGTAACTTATGATTAAACAAGGCCTGGCCTCAACAATTCAGCTTATCTTACATAGGGAGGTTTAATCTGTCCTCTAAGAGGTGACCGGTAGGATATTAGCATACAGTATTATGATAGAATATGTAACTGTAGAAGTGACTAACAGGTCAGGCTTACCGTGCCATATCGTTGAGGGTGCGTCCCGTTGTCAACATGGACGCTATTTTTGCTCGTAAATACAGATATTTCCGTTACTTCCTAAGCTTATATCCTTTTAGGATTGAACTGAACGTAGTAATACATATTTAGTATCAAGTGGTTTATAGAAACGCCAGAATACGCTAATGAAATCGTTGATTTCTACACAAAATATGATTCAGCTATACAAAACCAGTTGTTTGTCAAGTATTATCGTAGGGCATCCGTGGCGTAATGGTAGTGACTTGGGCTCTTAGCCTGGGGGTTCGTGAATCAAATCACTGCAGGTTCAAATTTATTTACTTCGTTCATTTTGGTATTTATTGATTTATAACTACTCACACGTTATAATGTTAAGCATATATAGTGTGTATTTGCAATCAAAATTATTATATATATATATATATATATACTTATAACACCACATATTTCAACACTCGAATACAGAGATTAAGTTCGTTGATCTTGATCCATGGTAGAGACTGATGTTGTTTTTGTTGTTGATTATTTAGGGGTTTTGCGGCATCATGGTTTTGTTGTCCCGTTTACTTGGGTGTGTGTAGACGTTGTCTGATAACCTGTGCCATTGTGATGTCTGTAGGCATACTAGTCTGTGTACTTTTATACGAGGAAGGATTTGGTTAGGGAGCTGTTGTTGTTGTTGTTTCATTTGAGATGCATGGGCATCATGGTCATTTAGCACAGTGTACTTGGGTGAGTGTTGAATTGTGTCTGATAACCTGTGTTTTTTGTTGGCTGTATTAGTGCGTGTATTGTCCCCTTGAAAGAAGCGTACACGAGACTAATTTCGGGGGTGTTCAGTTCATCGTCGTGAGGTTGGGTATTTCGTACTTTTGCTTCCATAAACATCAAGGTAACATAGGTAAGAATATAACTAGCAATGAAAGATGACCCAAGATTAACAGAAAATAACTTTAATAAACCGATAAAATAGACCCAATAATCACAAAATCTCCCTTATGACACACTTTTATGAACCAAGGAACAAATATCCAAACAAATAATTACCTGAATAAAATACAGCTTCAAAAATACTGTTAAACCAACAAAATATGCACGGACCTCGTCCGTAAGTTCCTAATTGTTGTGTATATGCGCATGACGATATGACAAGGCTTAGCCTAGAACTAGTACACTGTCATGAGATATGCTTCCATTGATCCAAGTCGCAAGACGCGTATCCATGATCTTCTTCACCAGACGTTGGCACCGGGAACCACATTTACAATAGCTAACAAGAAATCAATTACCAACCGACTACGCTACCATTTAACTACAATACAAGATCACTTCCGCCTGAAGCCTTATTCTCGTGCGAACGCACAAAATCAAACTGCCTAACAACTTAGGTCTTACAGACACAAATAATGGACACTCAATCGTGGCCACTCGCAACCAACTCCTGGGCAAACCGATAGTTTCCCGAACACTTAAAACATTACAATTAGCACACACACAGAAATATGCATCAAAAATATCTACATTTATTTGAGACAGTAACTAATATGAAAATAAAAACACAAAATATCAACATATTCCTGACCTGCATATCTGGCATGGAGAACTCCCAAAATTTAATAATCTAATTCACTTCCAATTATACAGCCTCCAGAGATGATTCTTATCTTACGAGCACACTTCTCTGCCTCTAATTGCCTGACTATTCTTATCTGAGATCTGAGCTAGCAAGTTGACTTCGAACAGCCCTCATCAACTGTGTCGCAAACCAGGCAGGTCTTACCAAATTGTCTCAAAGCTCCTTAGCTTTTGAGAACCGTAGAAGCAGCATCACACATCCTGAAATAAAATACATATCATCGTATCGCAGATTTGTCCCCAGAAATTGCACCTTGCATTTCAGGACCGAAGAATAATTACAGCCTCCTCTCCCTTGAGAGTACTGTTCGTCGCATTGCAGCAGACTGGTAAATGACCCAGTGTCACATCCCGCGCAGAATAAACATACATGAGACCCCATACCTTTGTTCGACACTTGTACTCCACCAAATCGCTCCAGATCACAGAAATACCTCACACAAATGTGTTCCAAAAACACAGTAATTTATTAATGTGCTCAATTTACGTTACAATGATTACCAAAGAAGCGTATGGCTTCTTGCTAATCAATATACAATATCGCATAGGTTATAACCTGTGTAACTCGAAGTTCTCTAAACAAATTCCATTTTTCCCCCAACACTGCAGTTACGTTATCTATAAAATGCTCCATTTATCGACATTTACATAGTTCATTCCTGTGTTGTATTTTGTCAAAATACACACTCTTTGTACTCGATAGTACAATTTAATATACTGTCCCGCACAAAACTTACACAAATACAAAAAATGAATAACCCCGATGAGCTCCACACACTAAATAAGTAGTCGGTTAGAACAAAACAACACAACAAAACTACAAGAAAAAAATACAACAAACACAAACGTATATACAAGAGGTCCCTATTACCAAAGCTAGCTACATAATGAAAATTAATAATTCATTTGGTACTCATCCTCGGCCATCCTTTTCATTAAATCGATGTCCCCGGCCATGACCCCAGCATTGCAAATAGCACATGGTCATCATCTTGGTGCTTGTAGAATTTCGAAGCATCCTTACTTCGTCAGCGGATGCCATGGCCTTCGTTGTTGACTTGCTGCCTCAATTAATATGGCAGTTAGATTCAAAATACTTTCTAACACGGTTAACCCTTTCTAGATTGCTCCAGTAGACTACTAAATCCATCTACAGTTCTGTGGAACAATACTGATCGATGACTTGCCCTAAATTATAGCAGTGTGCTATACTACATAAGTTCACACGCCAAACACTTCAATTATTTCAACTAGAGATGTACCGTAATGATAATCATCTCCAACAGCAAAGTTTTACTCCAAAAGTTATAAGCTTTTCTGCTCTCATGCAGACTAGAAATTGTACTAAGTCCTCAGACTCGCGTAGCGACAGACATGGTAACGTCTTCAGAATACAGAATATTGAACGTAATGAACGTTGATTGAACACCTCACTCGGTATTTATACAGTTTTACCCAAAATTTAGGAGTGGGGACTGGATAAAATATCTATTTAATTAAGCAATGATCGCACTGACAAACAATTTATATCAAAGAACTCGTCTCGATGCGAAGAGTACGTTTTTGGCATGCGGGAACCACTCTGATCGTAGGAGTAATCAATATCGAGTTCCCTCCATAATATCTGCTGATAGCTTGTCTTCATAAGAGCGCGAAATCACCTGCGTCCCTTCTCCTCATTCGTCAATGTGATTTCCAATATTGCGGTATTTTGCAGACCACTCCCTTGTTGGCGTCAACGAAACGTATCTCCTCTTGATTTCCACAGCTTTCTCTGCACAAAGCACATTTTTCCAGGGTGAATCACATCCCTCGCGCGCCAAGCCTAGTTTGTTGAACTCGAGCTAACGGTGTTCTCCCAGCCCCTTGTGTCCTCACCACATTCCAAATTTTACCCTTTATATTGTTCGCGCAGGAAGTCTGGCGTCCCCTCGTTGCCAACAGGTAGATCTTTGTTTCATCATTAGCAGGTGTAACTTCCAATATTCAACCTCTCTTCTCCACACAGAACAGAATCCATGAAACATTAATTTAATGACTTTTATATTAAGGGTTCAGTATATATAATTCAGGTGAGGATTCAATCAATAAACGTTTAATATCCGTATAGCACGTTGTATTTCAACAAGCTACTACAAGCAACATTCAATTATACTCCTTGAAAAGGACAAAGAGCTATAACAATACGCATGCATTTAGGAGAAAGTAGGCTATATGTTCTTTACGGAACATCTTGTAATTGATATTTAAAATATTAATTGATTTGACTACTGTACCACTTGGCTCGTTGTGGTGGCATTAGCTGCTTCTAGAAATGAACACAAACCAAAATTACGTTTCTGAATTGATTTCCCTTCTATAATTCCAATAAGGACCACGAATACACAGTTACCAATAGAATCAGTTGTTCCATCACAATATATTATGACTGGTTTGTCGTATAAGATTTTCAATAATAGTGGTCTTTATTTTCGTGCCTCATCCAGCTTGCGGTGGGGGAGATCTTCAGACCCTGGTACGTACTCTACTTCCTCATCCACGTCCGCACTGCAGGATGGTTCACTTTTTCTAGAGGGATAATTCCACCCAGAATTAACTGACGAGCATAGCAGGCTCTGCAAATTACAAAACTAAACTTACCGTTAAAAACTTTTCCATTGGGTCCATCACAAACTCTTATTTTTAGCCTATTTTCAATTTTGAAAAATAGGCTTATGAGATCACCTTTTGTCCGTGTGTGTGAGCGTGTATGTGTGTGTGTGTGTGTGTGTGTGTGTGTGTGTGTGTGAGTGAGGTGTGTGTGTGTGTCCCTAATAAAATCTAAACGGCTGGAGCGATTTCAATGAAACTCGGTAAGTTCATAGCGCTATTCCCGGTGACCTCAACCGTGCCCTTCAAATTTTGTTACGTCTCACCAATCCAACATGGCGGCTGTGCGAAATATTTCACTAGCATTCAATATCTCCGAAACTATTACCGATATCGCCCTGAAATTGTGTACGGTGATAAAGGGCACTACTAGAAGTCCACCTATGAGACTTTCAAAAACCTGGTGACTACAAAACCAACATGGCAACCAAGCGAAGTTGAGACTTTTAAATAGACTTTTCTCGCGATTTAACTATCCAAACGTAATGAAACTTGGTACAGCAATTGTTTATACACATTGTAATGCACTGGAGTCTAATTTAGTTCAATTGTTTACATAACCTCAAAATGGCGGCTGTGCGAAATATTTCACTGACATTCTATATCTCCGAAACTATTACAGATATCACCCTGCAATTTTGTACGGTGATAAAGGGTACTGATACAAGTTTACCTATGTATCTCTTATATAAAAACAAGTGTCCTGACTGACTGACTGACTGACTGACTCATCATCGCCCAGCCAAAACTATTAAAGTTAGAAACATGAAATTTTGGGAATATGTTCGTTGTAAGTCGAAAACGCCCACTAAGGAAGGGTTTTTGGATATTCAGTTCTTAAAGGGGTGTTAAGGGGGTACACCTGCATTTCATTGAATAACAATATCTCCGGATTGCTTTCATTGGGGGATTTGATACTCGGCATATAAACTCATCATTAAAAATAAGAAGATACGTGTCTGAGGGTTTTTCGATGTGGTGTATATTATGAGGTGAAAGGGGTGAAAAGTGGGGGTTGAAGGTTTCCTAACCGAGCGTGTATCTCTTAAACGACATAGGCGAGGAGTTTGGAACTCAGCGGGAAAAAATCAGCATAAAAATAACAAAATAGGTGTTTGACCGTTTTTTCATAAATCCAATATAAGGGGCCCATGGGGAGGAGTGAAAATATGAGGGGGGGGGGGGGACGTAATATGTCTGAGTGTAAAATTATACATGGCCTATGTTGTAGACAATAACACATTACATCTTTTTTGTCTCTTGCTATTTCATCATACGACGAATACTTAGGGAGTTATTAATGATTTTGTACTTTTTGGCCGGAATTTTCTAAGTCCCAGGAATGACATAAAAATTGATTCGAATGAAATTTCGAAAAACAGTTTTTTTAATACTTTTATTATATTTTTCACGTTTTTTAGGGTCAGAAACCAACATGATATTTTGATGTTTTTTTTCGTCCCATGCATTTTTGGTTTAAAGTGATAGAATTATTTTCCACTAGGACCGATGCTTATCTCTTATATAAAAACAAGTGTCCTGACTGACTGACTGACTGACTCATCATCGCCCAGCCAAAACTATTAAAGTTAGAAACATGAAATTTTGGGAATATGTTCGTTGTAAGTCGAAAATGACCACTAAGGAAGGGTTTTTGGATATTCAGTTTCTAAAGGGGTGTTATGGGGGTACACCTGAATTTCATTGAATAACATTATGACACGACTATGACGCGAGCGAAGCCGCGGGTACCTGCTAGTATTTCATAAACCTGTAAAGTACAAAACGAACATGGCGACCAAGCGAATTTGAAATATTTTAATAGACTTTTCTCGTGATTTAACTCTCTGAGCGCAGTGAAATGTGGTACAGTAAATGATTTTGCAGATTATAATGCACTGCCATCTAATTTAATTCAATTGTTTACATAACCTCAAGATGGCGGCTGTGCGAAATTTTAAAATTAAGTTTTTATTTCTTGTGTCGTAATGATGCGATCGAAGTGAAAGTTTGAATAATGAACCTAGGCAATAATTGTCCTTGAATGGTACATAACTCTATGGCCTATACATATAACAATCCTAAATGGCGAGCTTCCGAAATATTTAGACGGTTCTCAATATCTATGAATCTTTTACAGCAACCAAACTGAATTTTTTTTAATGTTCATAGAGACTATGAACATATGTTCACCTATAGGACTTTCAGTAACCTGGTGAGCACAAATCCAACATGGCGGCGACGCGAATTATAAATATTTAAATGGACGTTTCTCGCGAATTAACTATCCGAGTGCCGTGAAACGTTGCATTTTAAATGCTTATACAAATATTGATCCACTGGCATCTAATTTATTTCAATTGTTTGCATAATCACAAGATGGCTGCTGTGCGTAATTTTAAAATCTTGTTTTTACTTCTTGTGTTCTAATCATGCGATTGAAGTTTGAATACCACACGTACACAATAATCTTAATGTAATAGTACAAAAATAGAAATCCAACCTGGCGACCATCTGAAATATTTAGACGATTCTCAATATCTACGAATCTGTTACAGCAATTAAACTTAAATTTTGTATGTTTATAGAGGCAATTAACATGAGCAGGATATATGAAAATAGGCTGTATAGTTCTTCACGGAACTACTTGTTCTTCTTTCGCTTTGTTCTATGCTTAAAGACTTTCTTCATTATTGAACTGTCTTTTCAGAGCAGAATCCTGTGCACTCATTATGTCAAAGATGTTATTTTTTGCGTTTTTACCGTAAAAATTTCAATTTTGTTTTGTTTTCGCCGTAAAGGTGTCTTTTTTTGTTTTTATTGTAAAAAGATGATGATCGCAAAAACGGTCAATATTTGCGAAAATTCGCAACATAATTACAACCATATATTACTCACAATTGTAATAAATCTGGCATATACTTCTTGCTTCATCTCCACGTTGCATTTCGTGCTTATCGCTAATAATGAAATAGCCTGACCCTGTCTTTATACTAAGCACTCAATAGAGCTTCGCTGTGCCGAATTTCACTGCTCTCGGTTGATTAGATCACCAGAAAAGTCATTTTAAAGATTTGAACATCGAGTGGCCGCCATGTTGCATTTGTGTATCTGGGGTTTTAAAGCTACTTGATTAATAATCATCTATAGCCATACAAGAATACAGTTTGATTGCTGTAATAGTTTCGGAGATATTGAGAACCGGTGAAATGTTTCGCTTGAGCGTCATGTTGGAATGGTTTATATGTAGGCCATAGAATTATATGCCAGCAGGTGAAGATTGTAATGGTGGTTCATCACAAAACCGTTATTTTGATTGCTTGATTAAGGCACAAGAAATTTAAAAAAAACGTGCGATTTTAAAATTTTGCATGGACGGGATTTTGAATTTCTCTTGAAAATTTAACAAAACTAATCGCCAGAATATTAAGCCTTGTATAAAGATTTACCACGCCAAATTGCATTGCGCTCGTATGATAACGTCCCAAGAAAAGAACGTTTAAATATTTAAAGTTTGCGTGGCCGCCATGATGATATTGCGCTCATCAGGTTATTGAATGTCACATACAGTAAGGTGAACTTATTTAATGGTGGTTCATTTTACAAACCTTTATTTTGATCGCTTGATTGTTGTTGTTTTAGTCTTCAGTCTTTTGACTGGTTTGATGCAGCTGCCCATACCTCCCTATTCTGAGCTAATCGTTTCATCTCTACATAGCTACCACACCCTATATCCGAGGCAATCTGTTTACTCTAACCTTGGCCTACCCCTACAGTTCTTGTCCTCGTCCCTTCCTTCCATAACTAAGCTTGCTATTCCTGGGTGTCTTAGTATGTGTCATACCAACCTATCTCTTCTCTTCATTAGGAGTCGCCAGAAACAGCTCTCCTCTCCCACTCGTCTTAATACCTCTTCGTTTTTAACCCTATCTACCCATCTGATCTTCATCATTCTCCTGTGACACCACATTTCAAACGCTTCAATTCTCCTCTTTTCTACTGCACCAATAGTCCAAGTTTCACTTCCTTAGAGCGCCACACTCCAGACAAAGGCTTTCAAAAATGACATCCTAATACCTAAATCTATATTCGTCGTCAACAGATTCCTTTTCTGTAGACATGCTTTCCTTGCCTGAGCCAACCTACTTTTTATATCCTCTTTGCTTCGTCTATCACTGGTTATTTTGCTTCCTACAGTAAGTAACAGACGTCTACTACTTCCTTTAGCTTTTCACCTGCCAATTTGATGTCCATAGACGTTTCTGATTTATTTCGGCTGCATTCTAATATTTTTGTTTTGCATTTATTAATTTTCATCATGAATTCTTTCTTCAAGGCGGAGTCCATACCATTCAAAAACTCCTTCAAATCCTCTGGCGTGTCGGCCAAGATGACGATGTCATCAGCAAATCTCAGAGTTGAAATTATTTCTTCATGAATCGTCACTCTCACTTAAAATAGTTCTACAATTTCCTTCATTGTTTGTTCAATTTAAAGATTGAAATGTATGGGTGATAAGTTGCAGCCTTGCCTTACACCTTTCTGAATATCAGCTTCTCTCTCATCTCCATCAGCTCGAATGACTGCTGTCTGGTTTCTGTATAGATTGTAGATCACCCTCCTATCCGTGTACTTTATTCCAATCGTTTTCAAAATGTCAAACAACTTAACCCAATCAACGTTATCAAAAGCCTTTTCTAACTCTCCAAAGGCCATGAACGTTCTCTTATCTTTCCTTATTCTACAATCCAAAATCATCGTAAGACTTAGTACAGCTTCCCTTGTTTTTACATTTCTCCTGAAACCAAACTAGTCTTCACTCAACTCCGTTTCTAACTGGCTTTCCATCCATCCTCTTGTACATTTTTCTAGACAGGATCTATGAAGCATGAGTAATAAAGCTGATTTTACGGTAATCTTCACATCTGTCAGCTGCTACTTTCTTCGGTATAGGGATGATAACATTCTTCTTGAAATCAGAGGGTACCGTACGTGTCTCATAAATCTTACACACCAAGTGACCTGATGAGATTAAGGCACAAGACATTTTTAAATGCACGTGATTTTAAAATTTTGCATGGACGCCAGTTTGAATTTCTCATGACAATTTAACAAAGTCTTGTATAACGATTTACCATGCCAAATTGCATTGCGCTCGGATGATTACGTCCCAATAAGAAACCGTTTAAATATTTAAAGTTTGGGTGGCCGCCATGATGTTTTTGCGCTGATCAGGGATTTTGAATGTCACACAGGTGAACTTATTTTAATGGTGGTTCATAATACAAACCTTAATTTTGATCGCTTGATTAAGGCACAAGAAATTAAGAAAAACACATGATTTTAAAATTTTGCATGGACACCATTTTGAATTTCTCATGATAATTTAACAAAACTAAACGCCAGTAGGCCTATATTAAGCCTTGTATAAAGATATACCATGCCAAATTGCAGTGCGCTCAATTAACATAACTAGGATATATGAAAATAGGCTATTTAGGTCTTCACGGAACTACTTGTTCTCTCTCAAAACTCCATTTTTCCCACCCCTTTGGTCAATGGCTGGTGCTATCAAAAGACATTACTGAGATAAGTTTTTTGGCCCTTATCCGATGAATAGTAGACTACGAACTTTGAATGGATTCGATGTTTCTCATATTAAGAAAGTTACAGCGATTTTTCACTTTTTCGAAAAGTGCCCCTCCCCCCCCCCCCCTCCCCCCATTTCCACCCCCTTGGTCCGATTTTACCCATTAAAGAACTCAACCGAGATCTTAAATGGTTATATTGTATTTGTTGTTGTTGATTCATTTAGGGGCTTTGTGTCATCGTGGTCATGTAGCCGCGTGTACTTGGGTGTATGTGAGTGTATGAAAGAGTGAAATTTGTCTGATAACCTGTGTTATTGTGGTGTCTGTATTTGTAATTCAGATGAAGATTGGGAAGGAGGTGGCCGTGGCCTTAATTTACGAACTATCCCGGCATTCGCCCGGAGCATAAGTGGGGAAACCTCGGCAAACCACTTCTAGAATGGCTGAAGTGGGAATCGAACTTGCCTCTTCTCAGTTTTGCCCCAACGAGGTGGAGTGTACCCCGTTCCAGCCCTCAGACCAGAATTAAATTTCTTGGCAAAGCCGGAAATCGAACCCGGGCCTCCTAGAGTGTTAGCCACTACGCAACAGGGCGGACGGTTATATTTTATGTATAAAATTGCAATGGATTGATGCAAAACTACGGTGGTTATTGTTTCCACAAGAAAGTGATAGGCTAAAGCTTTTGAACTGGCGGTGGTTTTGGGGTCTAGGGAATGCGAAACGCGAAGATACGTTGAAATATTCCGGAAGTCGTAACATGTACCCATTGCAATAGATAGCCTTCTTATGGAATCTACCTAAAAGGGGTATTGCAACGCAGGGTACAGCTAGTAAACAAACACATAAATACAATATAAATAAATAAATGCGTAATATTGCTGACCAGTATATTTTGATAATCATGGAAGAAAAACTAATTTGTATTGATTACACATAGGCTATTCAAGTTAAAAAGTGACAGTCGGTCTGAAAGACTAGACTTTGTAACATTTTAAAAGCTACAAATGCTGAAAAATGCTAGAAAGGCTGGAGGCTTCGCTCGAAGCCAAAGACTCTTGACATGTTAGAGAATTATCTGCATAATACTTATCTTGCTTTATAATACTTTACCTTGTTTCAAATTACTCGCGAACGGCAAGTGCAAACCAAGGGCAAAGCAAGGTCCAGCGCGGGGGATGCCGCACGTTTACCAGAGCATGTGGAGACGTGCCCCTTCCATCCAGTCTAAAAACACTTTTAGTGGGCGATGTATTGAAGATAGAGATATGCTCTCGCGGACTTTTTTTTGTAGAACTTTTCATGCTGACCAATTCTTACCCTCATAGTATATTGATATTTTTAACGGTTTGCCCGGCGTAAGCTTAAGAAGCGCACGGACACCAAGTTTGTTTTCGACTTTTTTCACTGAAGTCGTTACTGCTTGGCGTCCTTTGATCATACATAAATTATTTTCTACAGAATCTTTCCTCGAGATATCCTTTACAGAATGGTGAAAACCGCATCAAAATCCATCCAGTGGTTCTCGAGATTACCCGTGACATCCAAGAATCGGGGATTTTTGTCTTGTACTAACGAAGTAGAGATTGTCGGGGAACACATGCACCAAGCGGTACTATGACGTCACACACCTCAGTGCATCTGGGTACATTTCGTCCCGTCACCGTAACGTAACGCCAGACCCCAGCGTAACGACGAAGTCGACAAGATCATTAAAAATGATAAAAAGCATTGGCTGAACTGAACAAGGAGCATTTTATATAATTTATCTTACACCGCTGTTATGTATGGTGTGCTTGGTGGGGTGGACGGGTAGGCCCACCTTGACATGTGCAGGGAGTGTACTAGTGGGTACCGGCAACCGAGGTTCCATAATTGTTTTAGCAGCTATAACGCTGCATCTTTGCCAGCTGATACCCCAGCCGGCCGGCTGGCTGCCAGCTATGATATAATGCAGTTAAATATGCATGTCTGTACAGGCACTCATTAAATCCAATCCACTACTGGCAGGGTCGTTATGGCCCTTGCTGGTGCAACTGACAGGTAATGAAGCCAAACAATTCATTATGAATTATTGTATCGTTAACAATATATGTGTTTGTGCACACGGTAATGCGTGAATTCGCTGATATTAACAACACGAAAATAATGATACACAATGCTTCGAACAGTCTCAACCAACGACGGAATTCCATGAGACTCTGAATGATTTCCTTTGTAGCTCAGCGGCTTCGGTGGCGTAGTTGGTAGCATGCTGAGCTTCTATGCCCATGATCGCGGGTTCAAACCCGGCCAAAATCGTCGGATTTTTCAAGAGCGTTAAAAATCTCTCAGTATGCCTTCTTTCGGAGGGGAAGTAAAGCCGGCGGTCCCCATGTCATAGATTTATGGCATGTTAAAGAACCTTCAACTAATTACACCTGTGTGAAGCTAAATTATATATAGGTTAAACATTTGACTATCGTTCTTAGGTTCCTACGTTCGTCGTCAAGAGCCGACTGCGGTGGCATCTGGTAACTAAGTTCTGAACTAGTTGGTTGTTGACGGTGGCGTTTGGCGGCAAAAGTAGGAACTACTTGGAAAAATTGAATGTCTGCAGTCCTTACTTGAATTAAAACAGATACACACACTAATTCAGTCATCACAATTAACACCGGTTATAAGACAGTACACGGGGCTACATGACCGCGTTGTCGCAGCCCCTAAACTAAAGAATCAACCAACCAACCTTCATTCATTCTATGTCCAAGATCATGGGTTCAAGCCCGGCCGTAGTCGTCGGATTTTTTAAGAGCGTTAAGAATCCCTCAGTAAGCCTTCCTTCGGAGGGGAAGTAAAGCCGGTGGCGGCGGTCCCATGTTATGAAAAAGAGCCTTCCACTAACTACACATATGTGAAGTCAAAATTTGTAGGTTAGGATTGATAACGCTCTATTAGTTACAACGTTCGCCGCCAGGTGCTGACTGCGATGCCTTCTGGTAGCCAAGTCCGCAAGCTAGGTGACGTGGACGGTAGCATTTGGTAGCAAAAGTAGGAACTACTTGAAATTATTGTCTGCAGTCCTTACTTGAATTAAAACAGATAACACACACTAATACTGTCAACACAATTAACACCGGTTATCAGACAGATTCTGCACACACCCAAAGTACACGGGGCTACATAACCGCGTTGTCGCAGCCCCTAAATTGAGGAACCAACCAACCAACCTTTGCAGCTGATCATGAAGAATTCTTCTTATTACACTCAAGCAGCTTCCTCAATGATTCCAAGATCGAGGGTTCGATTCCCGGCCGCCGAATTCGAAATTGTGAAGGGAGAAATATATCCGTGGCATTTTGAGTAGAGCTGGTAATAAGCGAAGTTCGGTTAATCAATTAATTCACTATCCGAATAATAGATTAAACGACCAACGAAGGAATCGATTATTTGATTAGTAGACACAAGATAAGAAAAGAAGTTTAAATGAGCGGTCATCGCTTAAGTTAAGTTACGCTTATTTTCGGAATAACGTATAGAAATCTATAAAAGTTACCTTTTGCCTAAATATACAAAGTTTACAGGGTGTCTACTACTCTGGAAAACATGGAAAACTGGGAATACTTAGGGAATTTTTATGTCCTGGAAAACTCAAGGAATTATCAGGGTATTTTAATGACACTCAGGGAATTTTAGTCTTGCAAGGTCCAACCTTGAATAATTGGAAATTAAGAATTTAAATGTTGATTCCGGGGAAAAGTATATTCCGGTGATTTATTTATTTATTTATTTATTTATTTATTTATTTATTTATTTATCTATCGTATGGCCTTTTAGTGCCGGGAGTGTCTGAAGGCATGTTCGGCTCAATATGACGTCAGAAAAGTTGGATGGTGCAGCCACGCGGTAGAATGTTGAAGCTGTAACATTGTGACTGGTGAGGTTATTTTACATGGCGAAGCATTGACGTCGTGATGGAAACAGAAAGAAATTTGTCAAATTCGAGGAGGTACTGCTCTGTATACGGTTGCAAATCTTATAAAACGGCTACGAAATATCTTCACTACTTTCCTGTACAAAAAGTTCAGAGAGAAAGATGGGCTTCGGCGCTGTCTATTGGAAAACATGTTACATGTTAGATGACAGTGTGCAGTCTGCATTTTTGTGAAGACGACTTCTTTCCACCGGTACTATTGATTATTGATAGTTATTGTCTCTAATTTGTATTCACATGGATTTAGCTACATCAAAAATACTGATTAAACTTGTGGCCTATTACTTCTGTGCCGTACATAGAATGTAATCCGCTCTTCGTAAACTTATTTTAGGGGTTCTTCCGATTGGCAATAACCGAATGGTTAGAAAACTTAAGAAAAATGCTGTTCCTAGCCTTAATTTGCCAGAGAATTTATATTCTTGCCTTTGAACAGCAAGTATGTAGGTCATTGAAGTATGATTTGGCTTAAATTGTGTTTTTGACTATGATCTCCTTACTGTTGAATTTAGTTGATTAATGTGCAAAATCTTAGTTTCAAGTACGGTACCGGTTTGGTGACCCATCGTCCCAGGCAGGCCGGTAACACCTATACTACTCAGGCAGATAGGTCACTTAGCCGTAATTTGGAAGTTATAGTGATGTTAAGTATACATATGCGGTAATGTAGCAGGAGACCTGATCGGCCTAGGCTATTCTAACTTTAAATAGTTCCCATTTCAGGAGTTTTCAGTTTTGAGTGCGAATAGTTGGTTTGAAAGTTGTATAACAGTAAGGAGAGTATGTTTTTTATAGGTTTTAATTGGTATTATGGTTTATGTCGAGCTGAGGAGTGAATTTGGTTTGGCTTAAAGTGTAGTTTTTGATCTGTTACGTTTGCTTATGACAAGTTCAAATGGAGACTCCAGCTTTGTTAAATATCTGTATTTTAAATATTTAATTAAATATATTGATAAAGAGGATGCCTCCATTTTAACTTGCCTGTGGCAAGAGATTAATAAATTTATATTCTTGCCTATGAACAGCAAGTATGTAGGTCAATATTTGCAATATTGAAATATGATTTGAGCATCCCAAGTAACGCTTCTTTGAACCCAAAACATTCATGCAAATTCAGGTTTGCTGGATTCAATTTATTATCAGGGAGTCGTCCTTTGTGTTATGTGAGATATATATATATATATATATATATAGTGAAATTAATAAAAACATAGAAACCGCTAGGCTCACTGGTACAGGCTTCATATATGTAACAGCAGACAGTGAATTAACTATCTAAATGTGGGTAATATTCTGACTGGTAGTAATTAAACACTGTGATTTAAATTGACCGTAAAAAAAATTCTATCAATGAAAGAAAATATGTAGTATTTTGCCATCATAAATTAGAAGCCATAACAAACGCACACCCAATTACTTCTCGTCACTATCTCGCCGCCATATTGAAAACAGCTGACAGTAAGCTCCTCCCCCGTTTCGGACGTCAATAGCTGCTTCCATCGGACACCGTGAGGGTGGGCTACAAGTTCCGTTCAATTTCAAGTAGTTCCAACTTTCGCTACCAGATGTCAATGATACCTAGTGGTGAAAGTTGGAACTTTGATAGAGCGTTCCAATGAAATATAACCTAGAAATTTAGCTCCACACAAGCTTAGTCTGTGGAAGGATCTTTTACATGCCATAAATCTATGACATTGGACCGCCGGCTTTACTTGCCCTCCGAAGGAAGGCATACTGAGGGATTTTAACGCTCTTAAAAAATCCAACGATTCGGCTGGGTTTGAACCCGCTATCTTGGGCACAGCAGTTCAGCATGCTACCAACTACGCCACCGAAGCCGATGATGATTGTAGTACTGACATTGAATCAGTAAGCTATATTTCTTGCAAGATAGAGCACACAAATTACATGTGTACACTGTGTATATGTATGTAAATGTGTAACTACGATTTTTGAGAGCATCACTATTGACGAACTACTTTCAATACTCGCAAGTACAATAGTTTTTCTGTTAGAGAAATTTAGAAATTGGCAAAATAAAGTGTTTTTTTTTTCTTTTCAACTTTGCCATGCTACCCTTTTATTGTTCAAGCACTTTTTGAAATGTTCTTTAAGCACAAATTCTGTTTTATATATTTATTATGACCGCTACTATTCCTCGGGGAATTTTCTGATCTATCATGGAAAAAAATCAGGGAATTGTCAGGGAAATCTGTTAGTTGTTTTTGGTAGACATCCTGAAAGTATCCTTATGTTAACAATAACCAAATAAGAGTCAGTGACAGTGGAAGGACAGACATCAATCAAATTGGGAAAGGTTTCGAAAAAAGAAAAAGAAGAGTTTTCAGCAATGATTTTCTTTTATTGTTCAATGTTTACAGTTTAGGACAAGAACATTTTTGTTTTACTTTGTTTTAATCTAATTTTCACAAAGAAGGTAGGCTACCGTACATTATTTAAAAATATACTAGTTGAAACCCGTCAAAATATGACGGTCAATGGAAAAATATTTACTGAAGCATTTTCTTATATGTACATTCTTTGTATGATAACAATTTAGCTCTAACTTATTGCAACTTTAAGCTCGTCGAATGATCGCACTCTCGCTATTGGAACATACCTAGTATATTACTGGCCATAACTGAAAACTTGATGAGGTAAATCGAGACCTATTAGTTCCCGAGTATCCGTTTGATCTTTATTGGTTGTGAAAGTATGCCAAGCGAATTGGAAATTGGTGCCTCTGAAAAGAAAATGGAAGTGGTTTATAGGATAGTGTTAATTCAAGTCGAAGGATTAGAGCTCTCTGCCTAATTTTATAAGGACTTATTATATCCAAATCCATGCAATTCTCATACATACAGTATACCGGTACCTTACAATTAATCTGGTTCAATTTGGAAGCACTTGGAAACGACCCGTCTTCTAAGGAGCATAGCTATGGCTTAAACGTTTAGATGATGATGATGATGATGATAATTGTTGTTTTAAGGGGCCAAACATCAAGGTTATCGGTCCCTAATGGTTTGGATGATAGTGAAAGATGAGAATGAAAACTATAACTAATAAGTTACTAACTACATGCTTACATACTAGAAGAAGAAATGGTAAACAAATAAAGGATGAGGCAAATAAAGGACAGGAAGAAAAGAAATGCCCTCAACCCTCGAAGAATGATGATTGAGGGACTTCGAAGGAAGGAGAGCCATGAAAGGCAGAAGTAAGTGGAAGCAATGCCGGACTCAGCTGGGGTCCCGTGGTCGCCAACCCACGTCCCACTAGATGTGAGCCCCTTGGGGGGGGGGGGGGGGTAAACGTTTAGAGTAAGAATATGTGGAGGCAAACCACTTAATTCCAATGAATTCTAGAATTCTGTAGGAAAGTGAAGTAGCTGGCTTTCGACTTCAGTATTTAATCTGTTAACTATGGTGTATGTTTTTGAAATACTGGATATTAGTTCAATGGTTTTAAAATTAATTTCATTACAGTGTTCATTTTTTGGTGTAAGCCAAGAATGCAAACTTTCGAGAAATTTGTGATATCCTTCGCAGAAGTGAATGTTTCGCCGTAAATCTCATTCACGATATCATGCGTTGAAAGTCTGGCTAGTAATTCAATAACATTTGATTTCTTACCATCCACAGAGGTTTTTTATTGTTGTTTTAAGGGATGGGACTACGAGGTCATCTGCCCCGTCCACAGAGGGGTACTCGCCGTTAACTTGTAACAAAAAATCAGAACATTCCACCTAGTTTCAACCGTGTGCTATTATGTAAGCGGCGTATTTTGGAGAAGGGCCAGAGAGGAGAGTATTTAATACAATTGTGAATAAACTGTTTGGCGAGAAGCGTGTGGCACAAGAGGGAAAATCTACCTTAAGTCTCCTCCATGAACAATAACTTTCCCGAAAAAAGGAATAACGTTGCTACCTATAATATCTTTTAGACGACGATTCACACACATTAATGAATGAATATTTGCCATTGGGGCTTCATCCCATAATATGAGCCGTGCTAATCGAATATCGTCAGCTGCTTGGGGATTTTCATTTAACCAGACACTGAACTCGGATTGAAATTTAGAGGTATTTTGAATAAAACAAAAGTTTGATGCTTTTCAGTCTGTCAACACGATTGTACCCAAATGAAATGGGTTATTCCCTAATCCTGAAAAAAAAAATACATGAGATGATACTTGGATGACCAGTTTCGATCGTCAAGCGATCATCATCAGATCCATTACACTTAGGCTATAACATCTATGCCTGAAAATATGGGTGAAAATATTTACAATATATACACTTTATTAGTTGCAGTATTATTTGAGATAATGCAACTCGTCAATATTTGTTAGTTGTGTCTATGTGATGTTTTATTGAGATAGGCTACTGGAAGTGGTGATTGATATCCGGTTAATAATAATATCGTATGGCCTCGGGTGCCGGGTGCAAGCTTTGTTATTTGACACCCAAAGGGTAGCTTGCATGTCGAATTTCGTTGTTCCTTGAAGCACTATGAAAGTCAAGGAGGTTAGATATCTAAGCTCCTTGAACACTATAGCACTTTCTAGTAGAGACATGAGGAACTTTGTGTTGGCGATAACTCCCGAGATTGATTTTGCCATTATGAACACGGCCTACTGAATTCAAATGGGTTCTTTGACATGCCAACATCGTATGACATGGTGTCGTAATTTTTACTGCCTTTCAAAAATCACTTGCCACGGCCAGGAGCGAACCTGCAAGCTTGAGGTTAGTAGATCGACACGTTGACCACTCACTCACCGTGGCAAGCTTTGACCTCCGGAATTTGCTTGTTTGGAGTGAATATGTGGTTGTTGTAAATTATCAATTCAGATTGTAGTGTACAGGCTACGTATCTGGTTGAGTCTTGCACGGTCCTGTTGAGAGCAGTTAACTTTGTCACTGTATGCACTCGACTGTCGGGAAATTCCTGGGTGTGAGGGTCCTTTATCTTGTTGGGGTTTTCCCCCTTTCGCATTCCTAAGTGCTAGGCTATGTGTTCCTCATACAAATGTACCTGTAAGTTGCAAAGTCTAGTCTCTCCAATGTGGTGTATGTTACTGTATTCAGGATAATCTTCCAACTATTGAAGACCTGGTTTCAAAGTCTCCACGCATAAGCTAAAAAGCCCTCTTTAAGCGCAAACAGACTAATGAGAATGTCCCGGCACCTTTTATACTGCCGTTAATACCTGCCTAGGTTTATTGAAGAAAAGGATACATCGTAGGCCTACATCCTGATCCAATAACATGTTTCCCTTATTAATCCCTTATCTAGCTTGGCTATATAGTTATGTTTTGTCTTGTTTCCGACGTGGTGTGTTTTCTAGTAGAGTGAAGAGGGGTGAACTCTCCAGGACAGTGTGTTCGTTTAAATTATTGGGGTTCTTTCTTTTAGCTAAGTGTATCTCGATTGCTTCCTTTATGTCAAGAGCTGCCTTTCGGTTCGTGATGAATTATTTTTAAGTCTGTTTCAATGTTAGTGAAACTGTGTCCTGCGTCGCGCAGGTGTTCGCATTTCTATGTTCATTGTATCGTGTATCCAATCTTCTCCCACTCTGCCCGATGTAATTTGCTTGACACCCTGTATCTTGGCACGTAATGGAATATACCCCTGACTTTGAATACGGGTTTATTTAGATTACTATTGTGCAGATGCTTTCCGGTTGTGTTATGCGTTGTAAATGCTATTTTTATGCCTTGTTTTTTGAACAGATTAGTGATTTTATATGTATTCGCGTTCATTATTGTCCGGCTTTGGAATCGTTTTATTTTATGTCTTGGCTACAATTTGATCTATTTTGCTGGACGGAAAGTTGTTTTCTTTTGCTATTTGCTCGGGCAACAGAGTACAGTAGGTTACTTTAGCCCGCAAACTGAGCTCTTACGGGAACTAGCTGTTCTCGGCTTGCCAGCAGGTGGCGACGTTCACTACCGTAGAATCTGTACTTCGTCCGGCTCCTTGGCTAAATGGTTAACGCGCTAGGCTTTGGCCCAAAGTGCCCTGGGTTCGATTGCCGGCCGAGCCATCAGGGATTTTAATCCCCGGGGTTAATTCCCGTGGCTCGGGGACTGGGTATATGTGCCGTCTTTATCATCACTTCATCCTTATTACGACGTGCAGGTCGCCCACGGGCTTCATCTAGAAAGACCTGCACTCGGCCTCTCAGCAGGCCACACGATCATTCATTCATCTGTACTTCAAACCACCTCGTGATGTAGCGGCTGGCATTCTTGGCTGTCACCTCTGTGGTCTGGGATCGATTCCCGACTCTGCGAAGGAGCCTTAATATTTTCGTTTGAGGACTGGAGCAGGGTACACTCAGCCTCATGAGGCAAAACTGACCCACCGCAGTTTTGTTTCCCACAAATGTCGGGATGGTTCTTAACTTAAGGCCACGTCCTTACCAATTCTAGCCTCAATTAAAAGTGGAACATACACTATTACAGACACCACAATAACACAGGTTAAAACATTATAGTCCCATACAAGTACACGGGGCTGTTGGCCGCGATGTCCAAGCCTCTAAATGAAACAGCAGTTGCCCTGTGGTTCGAGTAGCAAGCAAGCCAGCAGATTTAGCAGCTCCAACTGTACTCCTCTGTGGTCTCTACTTGTTATTGGACGCGAGTATTCAGTTGTGCGTTTTATCGCATTACAGATGCATGAAGTGCTCTGTGTAACCAAGTTTTTGTAACCAAATTTGGCTTTTTACTGCACATGTGGGGCCTCTCTATAGACAAACTGAGGCACCAAAATGACGTCTATTAATGAATTGCTCCCATTATTGGGAGCGGCTGGCAGGAATTTTTTTAAAAGTTTAATCGAGTTTTTTGTTTATTCCATTACCTGTCTGGGAAGTTGTAAGGAAAATGGATGTGTAATGCGATTAGGGAAAAAGTAGCAGGGAACACTTAATATATCTGCATTGGTCGGTAACGCCACCTGAGCCTTGCCGATGAGTTATAAATGTAAGATGGCGCCCGCGCTCGGCTGAGTGGAGTGGTTGTGTGGTGTGAGGGGTAAATTGTCTGGTTAACCCTTCAGTTGTCGCACCCAACCGACAAACCACCCAGTAGGTATGAGCAAGATCCGGCCCTAGCTCTCCTCTCCTCTTCTTTCCTTTCTCAGCCTCGTGGAGCAAAACTGAGAAGAGGCGGGTTCGATTCCTACATCAGCCATCCTGGAACTGGTTTTCCGTGGTTTAATTATTAATATTGTAGCTTTCAGTCGGTCAACACTACAATATGTCTTCAAAGCTCTCATTTCCGTGGTTTCCCTCTTCTACTCCAGGCTAATGTCGGGTTGGTCACGGCTGCTTCTTACCCAAATCCTACCTCAATTACAAATACACACACTAGTACAGACATCACAGTGACACGGGTTATCATATAATTTCCCGAGATTGCTGGATCGAATCCTGTCGCAGCCAGTTGGCAGTTGAGGGTGCGTAAATGCGAGGGGGTCGTGTCAGTCGATTTACTGGCACGTAAAAGCCGCAGTAGTTAAAAGGGACGTAAAACCAATAACATTATTGAATTAATTTTATACACACCCAAGTACATGGGGCTACATGACCACGATGTCGCAATGTCCCTAAAGGATCAACAACAACTTTCTGTATTAGGCAACATGTTCTACTTGATCTGTTTTACGGGTGGTATCCTTACGGCGTGGGCTTCGCGAGTTTTAGTAGCCTAGCTAGAGTTAAGGACGGTATGTGGTGAGGGCAGGGCTGGCATGCGAAATTAAATTCATGGCTGTGGGGGCGAAAATAATTTAATTTCGCCGTGAGCGCGATATTCGGGAGCGAAATTATAATGATTGTCGGCGCGTAATTAAATCAAAGCGAAACTTAATTCTAAGCGAAATTAATTTCGTTCCAGGCTTTTAATTTCGCTCCCGGCGCGAAATTAATTTAGTTCCAGACTTATAATTTCGCTCCCGGCGCGAAATTAATTTAGTTCCAGACTTATAATTTCGCTCCCGGCGCGAAATTAATTTCGTTCCACACTTTTAATTTCACTCCCGGCGCGAAATTAATTTCGTTCCAGACTTTTAATTTCGCTCCCGGCGCGAAATTAATTTCGTTCCACACTTTTAATTTCGCTCCCGGCACGAAAATAATTTAGTTCCTGACTTATAATTTCGCTCCCGGTGCGAAATAAAATTCGTTACAGCCTTTTAATTTCACTCCCGAGGCGAAATAAAATTCCCAAACGTTATTAAGTTTCGCTCTCTGACGTGTATTTAAAATGCATGAAACATTTAATTTCGTTGTTGAAATTAAAAAACAGTATATTTGTTTCGAGAGTTAAATAATGTTCTGTACGATGTTCAAAGTCCTGACGTCTGTCTGTCAGGTAGTCAACCCGAAGGCTGGTTGGATCCTCAAAAACTACCGCGGTAGGTTATGTGGGTAGATACCCACAAAAACCCAAGGCAGCGCTATAGTGAGGCGTACAAGGCAAGATGAGGACTGAGGTAGTTTGCTATTGCTTTCCTCACTGAGTCAGAACAGCAGTACTAACCCTATGAGTAGAACCCTTCACAGCATTCACAGGCACTGACTGTGCCCTGAATGTCATTACTAAGCCCACCCATACCTCAGTAGCTTCCATATAATCACAGCCATGTGTGAGACTGAGACAGCGGTGAAAAGCCACATTTTACTATAGCCTGTGCCAACAGTCAAATGCAAATGAGTCGTCAAGTTACAAAACTCGTTTAATCCACTTGTGAATAAGGATCATTTTCATGAGAAACGTTTCTCTGGACTTTGTCTCACGTATTTTTTGTGTTTGTTGTTTTCTACTTTTGGTTTGTGTTTTTGGTTTTGTGTTTGCTTTGTGCTTTTGCTTTTGAATTTGACTTTTTGCTTTTCTTTCTTGGTTTTGCGTATGTTTTCTGCTTTTGATTTTTAAAATTTTGCTTTATGTTATTTGTTTTCTGCTTTTGCTTTTGTTTTTGAAATTTTCTTCGTCTTTTTCGTTTTTGTTTTATGTTCGTTTTCTGCTTTTGCTTTTTTGAATTTTGCGTTTTGCTTTATGTTCCTTGTCTTCTGCTTCTGCTTTTGCTTTTGTTTTTTGTGTTCTGCTTTTGCTTTTTGCTTCGTTTTTTGTTTTGGTTTTGTGTTTGTTTTCTGCTTTTGCTGTTTTTGAATGTTGCTTTTTGCTTTGCGTTTCTTTTTTATTCTGCTTTTGCTTATGTGTTTGAATTTAGCATTTTACTTCGTGTTTTGTGTTTTTGGTTTTGTATTTGTTTTCTGGGAAATCAAAATAAAACAAAATAAACAAAACAATATGAAACAAAACCAGAAAAACAAGACAATTTGAAATTAACAAAACAAAATAAAGCAAAATAAAATATATTTTTTTATTTAGTCAATTTACCCTCTAGGTTGGTGGTTCCCACGGACTCAGCGAGGGAACTCACCACTACCGCCTCTATGGGCAGTGTCCTGGAGCTTGGAACATCTGGTCGTGATGGATACAACTGGGGAGGTGTGATCAGCATTTCGCTCAGGCGGCCTCACCTGCAAAGCGAACAGGGGCCTCATGAGGGATGGGATGGAAGGTTGGGATAGAGAGGCTAGGAAGAGGGAAGGAGGCGGCCGTGGCCTTACAGTAGGTACTGAGACAGTATTTTGCTATTTATTGGAACCCTGATATGACAGCGAGACGTATTTGGAAGTTATTGCTTGACATTATTTTGACTGTGGACTTTGAGGCACAGTTTGTTTCATATACATTGAGGAGATGGTTAGACTACCCCGCCACACTCCTGATCACGTGCACAGCACATGCTTATGGTCTTGACATTGCAACTAGTGGAAGGAAATATGAAATGATTATCGATTGTGTTCGATTGTCCACCTCGATACAGGTGTGATGCATCTTGGGAGTCTACCAGCTGAGTCTTGGATCAGCAGCTTTGAGACCACACACACTTGAGTACAGCATTCTATGCGGTGAACATGTTATCGTTCGTATAAGGAAGTTCCGTGTATTACGCGTTATACGAGTGCTTTCTACACGCACCGCGATTCGAACGAGTGAGCTTAGCCAACACATGGACTTAGTTAATACAGAATTCAATGAGGAAATCTGCTACTTATTGGTTTGAAATGCAAGAAAGCATTATTATCGACAACATTATGACTGGATATTCTTGTGAGAAACAAACTATTGGAGTAATGATGTGCTAAATATATCATTCAGGAATGTAATGCAATAGCAGAGTTGATCATTTGGAATGACATCCTTTTGAACTCTACAATGAAGAGAAAGAAAATGTTGAGAACATTAGTTCTAATCGAGTGACTTTAAAGTAGCCAAGAATGAAGAAACTTCTCCAAAGTAAGGAAGCTACTTTACTGTTAACGTCGAGGGAGCCTTGTGCAAGCATTATGCGGGAACTCCGTTTCGTGGACAGTAGTTTTCGGGTTAGGAGGAAGTTGGTTCGACATCTTGCGGATCCAGCCACGAGCTTCTCAGGGACGATGGTTCGATTCCTGACAGGAATGTATATTCCTATACACATTCTTCAATTTCAACTAGAACTTCGCCCAAGGTAGCTGGAAATCTTTTCTTCTCTTGTAGACAGTAGAACTTGTCACCTTTAGTTTGATACTTTTCACCAATATTTCATTAATTAGTAGGAATTTCATTCAAAGGCTAGATCTG
This sequence comes from Meconema thalassinum, assembly GCA_946902985.2. NCBI lineage: Eukaryota > Metazoa > Arthropoda > Insecta > Orthoptera > Tettigoniidae > Meconema > Meconema thalassinum. The sequence continues at coordinate 930,794,842 of OX336388.2, read as the reverse complement.
GTTCTCTTTTACCATTTCTGTCGGAGAATGTAATTTTTGTGTAGTTAACTGTAAACGTGATGCTATTTAGAGCATTACTTTGTTGCTTTTATTTTTCAAATTTTGGAAATAAAACCAAGCATTCAATTTTGTTGGGAAGATATTTGCAGCATAATTAGGAACAAGACGACGATATCTTTGTATAAGAATAGTAATTAGGAAGAAGATGGCAACATACTCGTGCACTTGAACTTTTCAAAAATATTTGAGTGATACTATTCGATTGAATTTTGCCATTCTAATAGAAATTCTTTCTTTTAGAAATGATAGTGCATTCTCATCGTTAATTTCCATGCTTATGGATTTATGGAAATCGTCCGGCGAAAACAATTGAGAATTGATTGCCAAGGCATTTGCAGCCTACTTTCATATATTTTTGATTAAAGATTTTTCTTTAAATATTTTTGTTCAGTTTTTGCTTGTATTATTTCAATTCGTTTTTGGGAAGACTCTTGGATAGATCATCGTTTGATTTAATGGTTTGCGTGTATCTATTGATTTGATAATAGACTCCTTTCCATGATGTAAGTCTCACGTGTTTTCTTCTGAGTAGTTGAGCCATTTTTCTGATTTGGATAGGCGAAACTGAAACGACTATTTTGATAGTGTCTATTTACAATTTTTCTATCACAGATAAGTCATTATAAATATACATATATATATAAATATATTGGAATTGTGAATCAAATTTAACTGTTCACATTGTTATAACAGAATTTATCGTAGACTTTAAAGACGATTATTGTGGAAATGAATAATGCAATTTATCTAACAAATTGTTGCTTCTTGTTTAATGAAGTTAGGAAAGAAGTAATATGTGGCATTTCTATATTCGTTTATGATGCGGGCATGATATTTTCAGAGCAACATCTGAAAAGTTTCAAGTTTAATAACGTTTGGGTTTAATTTTTGACAGCTTTGGAAAGCTTTAATGAGGTATTGCAATTTTGTGCATACGATTTATTGTGTTAGTGCAGCTAATATTTGACATCATTGGATGGTCAATATTAATGCTGAATATTGTTCTTGTAGTCTTTTGAGAAGACGTTAACGTAGTTATTGCGTTTTAGTAAGAGTGAAATTAGCTTTTGAGCTATCACCTTTTTGGATTTGATGTTGTAGTTCTCGTGATTTGGAATCACGAATGTTTTTCATATGCTTGTTTTATGCAAGTAGCCCTACGTTTTATTCTTGCCTAGTAGGATTTGCCTGGAGATTAATTGTCTATATCATGACACCCATATTCAAGTAACACAGATACTTCTTAAACTAATTTAACTAATTCATGCAACATAATACATGTAATATTTCAGTAATTTTTGTAAAAATATACTGCATTCTTTGAAACTTATAAATAGTTAATGAACTATTTTCTCAAAATGTAACACAATTTGATTATCTTAATTGATTGTTGAATTCATCGAATTTAGGAAATGATAACCATGGAACATACTTGTAAAATTAAATGAAGATAGGCAGCGTTGAAAACAAAATCCTATTTGAGGATGAAACTTGTATATAAAGTGTAAAATTTGTATAAATCTTTAAGGGTATAACATCAGTATATAATGTAACAATATTATTTTTTTTTTCTTGTTATTTGTTCAGCGATTGATATGAACAATAAGATGGGGCCTTATTGTAGGCATTTGTTTAAAACCATATTTTCTTTATTTGATTTAAAGAAACCTTTTCTTTAACTTCGTGTCTAATTGACAGACAGTCATTATTGATCAGTCAATAAATTGAATTTAATTTTAAAGAATATTAGAACGACTAGTGTTTTATATCAGAATAGGGGAGTGCGTTAGGAGGACCAGTGGGTGGTTTTCTTTGAGTTTGCTTAAACTTAACGCCCGATATATTTTTATTTTATTTTAGAGTCTCTTGTTCGAGTTCCTTTGAGCTTTGTTTCATCGTAATTTTATACACCACTGGCATCTTCGTACCGCATTCTTTTATATCGACGTATCCTGATCCCTGGTTGATCCTAGTTGGTAGGTTTTTCAGAGGTTATTTGAGCCGGGAACTTCTAGAATCTACGATCCAGCCTTCAATCGGATAGCAACAGGTAAGACCACGTGGATTACGGGTACAGTACCATCCCGGCATTTGCCCGAAGACGAAGTGGGAAACCACGGAAAACCACTTCGAGGATGGCTGAGGTGGGAATCGAACCCCCTCTACTCATTTGGACCACCCGAGGCTGAGTAGACCCCGTTCCAGTCCTCATACCACTTTTCAAATTTCGTGGCAGAGCCGGGAATCGAACCCAGGACCTCCGGGGCGGCAGCTAACCATGCTGACCTCTACGCTACGGAGGCGACAAAATAAAATAAAACAAAATAAAATAAGGTATAATGGGGCGCATGATCACCTCCTTTGAGGGGCAAGACAGACACATCAAACAGATGGAGGAGGGAGTTATGAGCAATGACTGCGTCGGGGTGGTATTGGAGGAAGGACGGGTAGATTCTGGGAAAAGGACGAGGGTGGCGTCGATGTGACGTAGGTAGATGTATAGGTTATGAAGTTCTAGGGCCGAACAGGAATGTAGGTTGAGGTCGGCCATTAGAATGAAATGGGGGAAGATTTCAGACACGTGGGTAATGAAGTCTTTGGGGATGGGGTGGTAGGGATGAATGTAGATGGTGGCTAGGTGTAGGACGCGGGAGCAAATAAGGCTTTCGGGGAAGAAAAGAAACAGATTTAATTTCAGACACGAAATGAAATGTTCCATGCATTTTCATTTCAGGCCGGGGGGAGGGGATAAAATACCGGGAACGAAATTGACGGTCGTTAACAAATTTTATTTCGCGCCAGGAGCGAAATTAAAAGTTTGTAAAGAATTTTATTTCGCGCCAGGAGCGAAATTAAAAGTCTGGAACGAATTTTATTTCGCGTCAGGAGCGAAATTAAAAGTCTGTAATGAATTTAATTTCGCGCCGGGAGCGAAATTAAAAGTCTGTAACGAATTTCATTTAGCGCCGGGAGCTAAATTAAAAGTCCGTAATGAATTTAATTTCGCGCCAGGAGCGAAATTAAAAGTTTGTAACGAATTTAATTTCGCGCCAGGAGCTAAATTAAAAGTTTGTAACGAATTTAATTTCGCGCCAGGAGCGAAATTAAAAGTTTGTAACGAATTTCATTTCGCGCCGGGAGCTAAATTAAAAGTTCGTAATGAATATAATTTCGCGCCAGGAGCGAAATTAAAAGACTGCAACGAATATCATTTCGCGCCAGGAGCGAAATGTTATTCCATTGAACAATTTCATTTCGCGACGCTAAATTAAATTGATAATACATTTCGTTTCGCATGCCAGCCCTGGGTGAGGGTTCAAGGTCTCAGTACAGTATGAGTGGTGGGGATCCGGAGCGCTGAAGGAGAAACCCGTCACTAAACTGCGCCGAGCTCAAGACGATTGCATGCACAGATTTTAAGCATTAACACGCGCTGTTGATAGCACGGTAGATGGCGAGTGACTGCTGTTGCTGTTTCCCCTCACCATTGAAACGTGGCTGGATATCTTGTCTGCCCAGAGTGGCCAGCTTGACTTTGAAGTTAGGCTGGTACTTTCAATCGATTAATTTCAGTTATCCAATAATCGATAGATCGAAGCAGAAAAACAGATTAATTGCTACAAAACGATTAACCGATTGTGTGTTGAAGCGATTGGCAGAATAATCGATTAATTGTTTTGTTGAATAATCGATGTGTTTCGCTCCTTTTACTACGCTCTCAGAGAAGCAAAACAGACATTTAATTAGTAAAAATATTTTGAAACTCAGCAATTCTTCTAGGTTTGTGCCGTGTCTTGTGTGGGGTTTCGCCTAGGACACCAAGCTAGGCTCATCGGCGGGCTCTTGGTGTCCCTGCCCGGACCCCCTCAGGAGTATCGAACTGCGCGATACCTCCCTTTATATAGAGTGCAACTGCACTCCTTGACTGCGAGAACCAAAAGCTCAAGCAGCCATAACCTCCCTATGAAGGCTTCCAAAAAGATGGTATATTGGCTTTCACGGCCGGTGAATTAAAACTCAGCAATTCTTCTAGGTTTGTGCCGTGTCTTGTGTGGGGTTTCGCCTAGGACACCAAGCTAGGCTCATCGGCGGGCTCTTGGTGTCCCTGCCCGGACCCCCACAGGAGTATCGAACTGCGCGATACCTTCCTTTATATAGAGTGCAACTGCACTCCTTGACTGCGAGAACCAAAAGCTCAAGCAGCCATAACCTCCCTATGAAGGCTTCCAAAAAGATGGTATATTGGCTTTCACGGCCGGTGAATTAAAACTCAGCAATTCTTCTAGGTTTGTGCCGTGTCTTGTGTGGGGTTTCGCCTAGGACACCAAGCTAGGCTCATCGGCGGGCTCTTGGTGTCCCTGCCCGGACCCCCACAGGAGTATCGAACTGCGCGATACCTCCCTTTATATAGAGTGCAACTGCACTCCTTGACTGCGAGAACCAAAAGCTCAAGCAGCCATAACCTCCCTATGAAGGCTTCCGAAAAGATGGTATATTGGCTTTCACGGCCGGTGAATTAAAACTCAGCAATTCTTCTAGGTTTGTGCCGTGTCTTGTGTAGGGTTTCGCCTAGGACACCAAGCTAGGCTCATCGGCGGGCTCTTGGTGTCCCTGCCCGGACCCCCACAGGAGTATCGAACTGCGCGATACCTCCCTTTATATAGAGTGCAACTGCACTCCTTGACTGCGAGAACCAAAAGCTCAAGCAGCCATAACCTCCCTATGAAGGCTTCCAAAAAGATGGTATATTGGCTTTCACGGCCGGTGAATTAAAACTCAGCAATTCTTCTAGGTTTGTGCCGTGTCTTGTGTGGGGTTTCGCCTAGGACACCAAGCTAGGCTCATCGGCGGGCTCTTGGTGTCCCTGCCCGGACCCCCACAGGAGTATCGAACTGCGCGATACCTCCCTTTATATAGAGTGCAACTGCACTCCTTGACTGCGAGAACCAAAAGCTCAAGCAGCCATAACCTCCCTATGAAGGCTTCCAAAAAGATGGTATATTGGCTTTCACGGCCGGTGAATTAAAACTCAGCAATTCTTCTAGGTTTGTGCCGTGTCTTGTGTGGGGTTTCGCCTAGGACACCAAGCTAGGCTCATCGGCGGGCTCTTGGTGTCCCTGCCCGGACCCCCACAGGAGTATCGAACTGCGCGATACCTCCCTTTATATAGAGTGCAACTGCACTCCTTGACTGCGAGAACCAAAAGCTCAAGCAGCCATAACCTCCCTATGAAGGCTTCCAAAAAGATGGTATATTGGCTTTCACGGCCGGTGAATTAAAACTCAGCAATTCTTCTAGGTTTGTGCCGTGTCTTGTGTGGGGTTTCGCCTAGGACACCAAGCTAGGCTCATCGGCGGGCTCTTGGTGTCCCTGCCCGGACCCCCACAGGAGTATCGAACTGCGCGATACCTCCCTTTATATAGAGTGCAACTGCACTCCTTGACTGCGAGAACCAAAAGCTCAAGCAGCCATAACCTCCCTATGAAGGCTTCCAAAAAGATGGTATATTGGCTTTCACGGCCGGTGAATTAAAACTCAGCAATTCTTCTAGGTTTGTGCCGTGTCTTGTGTGGGGTTTCGCCTAGGACACCAAGCTAGGCTCATCGGCGGGCTCTTGGTGTCCCTGCCCGGACCCCCACAGGAGTATCGAACTGCGCGATACCTCCCTTTATATAGAGTGCAACTGCACTCCTTGACTGCGAGAACCAAAAGCTCAAGCAGCCATAACCTCCCTATGAAGGCTTCCAAAAAGATGGTATATTGGCTTTCACGGCCGGTGAATTAAAACTCAGCAATTCTTCTAGGTTTGTGCCGTGTCTTGTGTGGGGTTTCGCCTAGGACACCAAGCTAGGCTCATCGGCGGGCTCTTGGTGTCCCTGCCCGGACCCCCACAGGAGTATCGAACTGCGCGATACCTCCCTTTATATAGAGTGCAACTGCACTCCTTGACTGCGAGAACCAAAAGCTCAAGCAGCCATAACCTCCCTATGAAGGCTTCCAAAAAGATGGTATATTGGCTTTCACGGCCGGTGAATTAAAACTCAGCAATTCTTCTAGGTTTGTGCCGTGTCTTGTGTGGGGTTTCGCCTAGGACACCAAGCTAGGCTCATCGGCGGGCTCTTGGTGCCCCTGCCCGGACCCCCACAGGAGTATCGAACTGCGCGATACCTCCCTTTATATAGAGTGCAACTGCACTCCTTGACTGCGAGAACCAAAAGCTCAAGCAGCCATAACCTCCCTATGAAGGCTTCCAAAAAGATGGTATATTGGCTTTCACGGCCGGTGAATTAAAACTCAGCAATTCTTCTAGGTTTGTGCCGTGTCTTGTGTGGGGTTTCGCCTAGGACACCAAGCTAGGCTCATCGGCGGGCTCTTGGTGTCCCTGCCCGGACCCCCACAGGAGTATCGAACTGCGCGATACCTCCCTTTATATAGAGTGCAACTGCACTCCTTGACTGCGAGAACCAAAAGCTCAAGCAGCCATAACATCCCTATGAAGGCTTCCAAAAAGATGGTATATTGGCTTTCACGGCCGGTGAATTAAAACTCAGCAATTCTTCTAGGTTTGTGCCGTGTCTTGTGTGGGGTTTCGCCTAGGACACCAAGCTAGGCTCATCGGCGGGCTCTTGGTGTCCCTGCCCGGACCCCCACAGGAGTATCGAACTGCGCGATACCTCCCTTTATATAGAGTGCAACTGCACTCCTTGACTGCGAGAACCAAAAGCTCAAGCAGCCATAACCTCCCTATGAAGGCTTCCAAAAAGATGGTATATTGGCTTTCACGGCCGGTGAATTAAAACTCAGCAATTCTTCTAGGTTTGTGCCGTGTCTTGTGTGGGGTTTCGCCTAGGACACCAAGCTAGGCTCATCGGCGGGCTCTTGGTGTCCCTGCCCGGACCCCCACAGGAGTATCGAACTGCGCGATACCTCCCTTTATATAGAGTGCAACTGCACTCCTTGACTGCGAGAACCAAAAGCTCAAGCAGCCATAACCTCCCTATGAAGGCTTCCAAAAAGATGGTATATTGGCTTTCACGGCCGGTGAATTAAAACTCAGCAATTCTTCTAGGTTTGTGCCGTGTCTTGTGTGGGGTTTCGCCTAGGACACCAAGCTAGGCTCATCGGCGGGCTCTTGGTGTCCCTGCCCGGACCCCCACAGGAGTATCGAACTGCGCGATACCTCCCTTTATATAGAGTGCAACTGCACTCCTTGACTGCGAGAACCAAAAGCTCAAGCAGCCATAACCTCCCTATGAAGGCTTCCAAAAAGATGGTATATTGGCTTTCACGGCCGGTGAATTAAAACTCAGCAATTCTTCTAGGTTTGTGCCGTGTCTTGTGTGGGGTTTCGCCTAGGACACCAAGCTAGGCTCATCGGCGGGCTCTTGGTGTCCCTGCCCGGACCCCCACAGGAGTATCGAACTGCGCGATACCTCCCTTTATATAGAGTGAAACTGCACTCCTTGACTGCGAGAACCAAAAGCTCAAGCAGCCATAACCTCCCTATGAAGGCTTCCAAAAAGATGGTATATTGGCTTTCACGGCCGGTGAATTAAAACTCAGCAATTCTTCTAGGTTTGTGCCGTGTCTTGTGTGGGGTTTCGCCTAGGACACCAAGCTAGGCTCATCGGCGGGCTCTTGGTGTCCCTGCCCGGACCCCCACAGGAGTATCGAACTGCGCGATACCTCCCTTTATATAGAGTGCAACTGCACTCCTTGACTGCGAGAACCAAAAGCTCAAGCAGCCATAACCTCCCTATGAAGGCTTCCAAAAAGATGGTATATTGGCTTTCACGGCCGGTGAATTAAAACTCAGCAATTCTTCTAGGTTTGTGCCGTGTCTTGTGTGGGGTTTCGCCTAGGACACCAAGCTAGGCTCATCGGCGGGCTCTTGGTGTCCCTGCCCGGACCCCCACAGGAGTATCGAACTGCGCGATACCTCCCTTTATATAGAGTGCAACTGCACTCCTTGACTGCGAGAACCAAAAGCTCAAGCAGCCATAACCTCCCTATGAAGGCTTCCAAAAAGATGGTATATTGGCTTTCACGGCCGGTGAATTAAAACTCAGCAATTCTTCTAGGTTTGTGCCGTGTCTTGTGTGGGGTTTCGCCTAGGACACCAAGCTAGGCTCATCGGCGGGCTCTTGGTGTCCCTGCCCGGACCCCCACAGGAGTATCGAACTGCGCGATACCTCCCTTTATATAGAGTGCAACTGCACTCCTTGACTGCGAGAACCAAAAGCTCAAGCAGCCATAACCTCCCTATGAAGGCTTCCAAAAAGATGGTATATTGGCTTTCACGGCCGGTGAATTAAAACTCAGCAATTCTTCTAGGTTTGTGCCGTGTCTTGTGTGGGGTTTCGCCTAGGACACCAAGCTAGGCTCATCGGCGGGCTCTTGGTGTCCCTGCCCGGACCCCCACAGGAGTATCGAACTGCGCGATACCTCCCTTTATATAGAGTGCAACTGCACTCCTTGACTGCGAGAACCAAAAGCTCAAGCAGCCATAACCTCCCTATGAAGGCTTCCAAAAAGATGGTATATTGGCTTTCACGGCCGGTGAATTAAAACTCAGCAATTCTTCTAGGTTTGTGCCGTGTCTTGTGTGGGGTTTCGCCTAGGACACCAAGCTAGGCTCATCGGCGGGCTCTTGGTGTCCCTGCCCGGACCCCCACAGGAGTATCGAACTGCGCGATACCTCCCTTTATATAGAGTGCAACTGCACTCCTTGACTGCGAGAACCAAAAGCTCAAGCAGTCGTAACCTCCCTATGAAGGCTTCCAAAAAGATGGTGTATTGGCTTTCACGGCCGGTGAATTAAAACTCAGCAATTCTTCACCGGCCGTGAAAGCCAATATACCATCTTTTTGGAAGCCTTCATAGGGAGGTTATGGCTGCTTGAGCTTTTGGTTCTCGCAGTCAAGGAGTGCAGTTGCACTCTTTATAAAGGGAGGTATCGCGCAGTTCGATACTCCTGTTGGGGTCCGGGCAGGGACACCAAGAGCCCGCCGATGAGCCTAGCTTGGTGTCCTAGGCGAAACCCCACACAAGACACGGCACAAACCTAGAAGAATTGCTGAGTTTTAATTCACCGGCCGTGAAAGCCAATATACCATCTTTTTGGAAGCCTTCATAGGGAGGTTATGGCTGCTTGAGCTTTTGGTTCTCGCAGTCAAGGAGTGCAGTTGTACTCTATATAAAGGGAGGTATCGCGCAGTTCGATACTCCTGTGGGGGTCCGGGCAGGGACACCAAGAGCCCGCCGATGAGCCTAGCTTGGTGTCCTAGGCGAAACCCCACACAAGACACGGCACAAACCTAGAAGAATTGCTGAGTTTTAATTCACCGGCCGTGAAAGCCAATATACCATCTTTTTGGAAGCCTTCATAGGGAGGTTATGGCTGCTTGAGCTTTTGGTTCTCGCAGTCAAGGAGTGCAGTTGCACTCTATATAAAGGGAGGTATCGCGCAGTTCGATACTCCTGTGGGGGTCCGGGCAGGGACACCAAGAGCCCGCCGATGAGCCTAGCTTGGTGTCCTAGGCGAAACCCCACACAAGACACGGCACAAACCTAGAAGAATTGCTGAGTTTTAATTCACCGGCCGTGAAAGCCAATATACCATCTTTTTGGAAGCCTTCATAGGGAGGTTATGGCTGCTTGAGCTTTTGGTTCACGCAGTCAAGGAGTGCAGTTGCACTCTATATAAAGGGAGGTATCGCGCAGTTCGATACTCCTGTGGGGGTCCGGGCAGGGACACCAAGAGCCCGCCGATGAGCCTAGCTTGGTGTCCTAGGCGAAACCCCACACAAGACACGGCACAAACCTAGAAGAATTGCTGAGTTTTAATTCACCGGCCGTGAAAGCCAATATACCATCTTTTTGGAAGCCTTCATAGGGAGGTTATGGCTGCTTGAGCTTTTGGTTCTCGCAGTCAAGGAGTGCAGTTTGCACTCTATATAAAGGGAGGTATCGCGCAGTTCGATACTCCTGTGGGGGTCCGGGCAGGGACACCAAGAGCCCGCCGATGAGCCTAGCTTGGTGTCCTAGGCGAAACCCCACACAAGACACGGCACAAACCTAGAAGAATTGCTGAGTTTTAATTCACCGGCCGTGAAAGCCAATATACCATCTTTTTGGAAGCCTTCATAGGGAGGTTATGGCTGCTTGAGCTTTTGGTTCTCGCAGTCAAGGAGTGCAGTTGCACTCTATATAAAGGGAGGTATCGCGCAGTTCGATACTCCTGTGGGGGTCCGGGCAGGGACACCAAGAGCCCGCCGATGAGCCTAGCTTGGTGTCCTAGGCGAAACCCCACACAAGACACGGCACAAACATAGAAGAATTGCTGAGTTTTAATTCACCGGCCGTGAAAGCCAATATACCATCTTTTTGGAAGCCTTCATAGGGAGGTTATGGCTGCTTGAGCTTTTGGTTCTCGCAGTCAAGGAGTGCAGTTGCACTCTATATAAAGGGAGGTATCGCGCAGTTCGATACTCCTGTGGGGATCCGGGCAGGGACACCAAGAGCCCGCCGATGAGCCTAGCTTGGTGTCCTAGGCGAAACCCCACACAAGACACGGCACAAACCTAGAAGAATTGCTGAGTTTTAATTCACCGGCCGTGAAAGCCAATATACCATCTTTTTGGAAGCCTTCATAGGGAGGTTATGGCTGCTTGAGCTTTTGGTTCTCGCAGTCAAGGAGTGCAGTTGCACTCTATATAAAGGGAGGTATCGCGCAGTTCGATACTCCTGTGGGGGTCCGGGCAGGGACACCAAGAGCCCGCCGATGAGCCTAGCTTGGTGTCCTAGGCGAAACCCCACACAAGACACGGCACAAACCTAGAAGAATTGCTGAGTTTTAATTCACCGGCCGTGAAAGCCAATATACCATCTTTTTGGAAGCCTTCATAGGGAGGTTATGGCTGCTTGAGCTTTTGGTTCTCGCAGTCAAGGAGTGCAGTTGCACTCTATATAAAGGGAGGTATCGCGCAGTTCGATACTCCTGTGGGGGTCCGGGCAGGGACACCAAGAGCCCGCCGATGAGCCTAGCTTGGTGTCCTAGGCGAAACCCCACACAAGACACGGCACAAATCTAGAAGAATTGCTGAGTTTTAATTCACCGGCCGTGAAAGCCAATATACCATCTTTTTGGAAGCCTTCATAGGGAGGTTATGGCTGCTTGAGCTTTTGGTTCTCGCAGTCAAGGAGTGCAGTTGCACTCTATATAAAGGGAGGTATCGCGCAGTTCGATACTCCTGTGGGGGTCCGGGCAGGGACACCAAGAGCCCGCCGATGAGCCTAGCTTGGTGTCCTAGGCGAAACCCCACACAAGACACGGCACAAACCTAGAAGAATTGCTGAGTTTTAATTCACCGGCCGTGAAAGCCAATATACCATCTTTTTGGAAGCCTTCATAGGGAGGTTATGGCTGCTTGAGCTTTTGGTTCTCGCAGTCAAGGAGTGCAGTTGCACTCTATATAAAGGGAGGTATCGCGCAGTTCGATACTCCTGTGGGGGTCCGGGCAGGGACACCAAGAGCCCGCCGATGAGCCTAGCTTGGTGTCCTAGGCGAAACCCCACACAAGACACGGCACAAACCTAGAAGAATTGCTGAGTTTTAATTCACCGGCCGTGAAAGCCAATATACCATCTTTTTGGAAGCCTTCATAGGGAGGTTATGGCTGCTTGAGCTTTTGGTTCTCGCAGTCAAGGAGTGCAGTTGCACTCTATATAAAGGGAGGTATCGCGCAGTTCGATACTCCTGTGGGGGTCCGGGCAGGGACACCAAGAGCCCGCCGATGAGCCTAGCTTGGTGTCCTAGGCGAAACCCCACACAAGACACGGCACAAACCTAGAAGAATTGCTGAGTTTTAATTCACCGGCCGTGAAAGCCAATATACCATCTTTTTGGAAGCCTTCATAGGGAGGTTATGGCTGCTTGAGCTTTTGGTTCTCGCAGTCAAGGAGTGCAGTTGCACTCTATATAAAGGGAGGTATCGCGCAGTTCGATACTCCTGTGGGGGTCCGGGCAGGGACACCAAGAGCCCGCCGATGAGCCTAGCTTGGTGTCCTAGGCGAAACCCCACACAAGACACGGCACAAACCTAGAAGAATTGCTGAGTTTTAATTCACCGGCCGTGAAAGCCAATATACCATCTTTTTGGAAGCCTTCATAGGGAGGTTATGGCTGCTTGAGCTTTTGGTTCTCGCAGTCAAGGAGTGCAGTTGCACTCTATATAAAGGGAGGTATCGCGCAGTTCGATACTCCTGTGGGGGTCCGGGCAGGGACACCAAGAGCCCGCCGATGAGCCTAGCTTGGTGTCCTAGGCGAAACCCCACACAAGACACGGCACAAACCTAGAAGAATTGCTGAGTTTTAATTCACCGGCCGTGAAAGCCAATATACCATCTTTTTGGAAGCCTTCATAGGGAGGTTATGGCTGCTTGAGCTTTTGGTTCTCGCAGTCAAGGAGTGCAGTTGCACTCTATATAAAGGGAGGTATCGCGCAGTTCGATACTCCTGTGGGGGTCCGGGCAGGGACACCAAGAGCCCGCCGATGAGCCTAGCTTGGTGTCCTAGGCGAAACCCCACACAAGACACGGCACAAACCTAGAAGAATTGCTGAGTTTTAATTCACCGGCCGTGAAAGCCAATATACCAAAAATATTTTGTATCATATATTTTAAAATAATGTAATTTCTTTAAAAAACGACGCAAAACAAAAATGTTCCCGTCTTAAATTGTAAACATTGAAGAAAAATTCAAAATCTTTGCTATAAACTCTTCGTTTTCTTTTATCGAAACCCTTCCGTATTTGATTGATGTCTGTCCTTCCACTGTCACTGACTCTAATTTGTTTATTGTTAACATAAACAAGTAAGGACACTATGTATATTTAGGCAAAAAAATAACTTTTAATAGATTTCTATATAGTCTACATCATTCCGAAAATAAGCGTAACATGTAACCCAGCAGCGTCCAGAGTACTTCACACTGTGCAAAGTCACACAGCTGCCACACCTGTGAATGTACAGTGCAGAATCGTGGTGGGCGTGGTTAATGGTCGGTCACGCTAGACAACGGTGCGCGCGCATTGTGGGAGGGACGTATCCAGCAATGCAACTCATGTCTTTCATTTTATCAATTCGTGATGAGTAGTGGAGAGGAAGTAAGGACGTATGGTAAGGGAAGGGATGCACACCTGTTATTCTGAGACACACACTGTCTGCACCGTGCGGCTCGACCTTGGACGGTGCTGATTTAACCTCTCATTTAAACTTTTCTTATTTCGTGGTTGATTCCTCAGTTTAGAGGCTGCGACAACGCGGTCATGAGTAGTAGGGAACTTTAGACTTTGAATATTGCGTAATCGCGATGACGTTATAGCCCTTTGGGTGACGTCATGGGCCCTTAGAGCGAGCACGTGGTCCAGGAGCGAACATGTGCACTGCACGTGTTAGCGTGGGAAGGGGTTGACCTTTTGGCTTGTTTGTGCGATGGTGATAAAAAGTTAATGGGTGTTGACGTCATGGGGGTTGTTTATTGGGATGCTAACTGTCATCTGACACCCGTGCGAGTGTGAGCATGTGTACCAGTGCGAGCAATCCGCACATATGGCGCGCAGCTGTTATGTTTTTTTTGTGCTCGCGCCGGTTGGGCTGAGCGGAGAGGCGGCTCCTATCCACACATGTGGTGTGCAGCTGTTATTGTTTTTTGCTTAGGATGCTAACCGTCATTTGACACCCGTGCGAGTGTGAGCATGTGCACCAGTGCGAGTGACCACGTGATATGTCTGCAGTGTTCGCGTGAGACGTGGTTGACCTTTAACAAGTAGTGTTAACTTGGGGGTTCTGTCCACTAACTTATTTAACCCTCGTCGTATCGGCCCCGAACCTGATATCTCGCACACGTAGTAATGCCCCCCTCTTTTCCTATAGCCTCATTATTTAAATAAAATACCAAAACAAAAGGTCATTCGCGGGTAGTGGGGTAGTGTATGTTCTCTTGCAAGTCGCGTGTGTGCTTGAATACGTATGGCTATGTTGGGAAAATGTTTGGTGGTGGGCGAGGACTAGGGTTGAGTGAGGGCTCGTTTAAATGCTATTTTCCCCGCTCTATTTGATGGTGAGGTAATTTTTTAAAATGGATGGAATTTGGAAACGCAATTTGAGGTAAACGTGCGTTTTTGACATTTTGGCGAATTTAATGAGCTTGTAAGGCTAGAACGATGTGTTATTTAGGAATGGTGTGACGTCCACTTTGCTCTGAATGTGTGTCGGTATATATATATATATATTTTAAAATTGTTGTTTTTTGAAATTGGTGCTATTTTGGAAACGGTGAAGATGAGAGAAAAGTTTGTTTGACGTCAATGAAAGGTCCCTATGCCCTCTAGGCTGACAGCAAGTTTGAAGTGTGTAGGACAAAACAAAATGATAGCCTACTTTCTGGCGAACATTGGCGATGATTCGCGAACGCATGGTCGGATTTGAGCATATAGGGTGTCGTAGGACTTGTGGTGAACCACCCCTTGCTATGGACGGGAGTATATCCACCCCAAAATAAATCTACCCTTACCCGGAGGTTAAGTAGTGGTTATTTTTGTATGCATGCGCACTTGAGGACTTTTGTAAGAGAGCGGAATTTTTAAATGATTCTTTATAGATAGGCATTTTAAAAAAATTATTAAAAAACAAAAAACTAATAGGTCATTCGCTTTTTAGTATCTCGCTAACCAATAATGCGATTTAAACATATGGGGTGTCGTAGGACTCGTAGTGAATTCTCCTTTTGTATGAATGAGGTATGCCAACCCCCAAAATAAAAACTACCCTTACCTGGGGTGAAAGAGCAATTTTTGTATGTATGCACACCGGTGGCTTTTGTCAAAAGGGCCTAACTACACATTTGCTAATATTTTCTGAACCCCTGATGGGATTTTGCCATAGGCAGTAACCTCGCACTTGGGGTGACGCCTCGTATTTGAAAGTATGATTCATTTTTTTTGTCAAAAGGGCCTAACTACACTTTTGTTAATATCTCGTGAACCAATCATGCTAGGGACTTGTATGAGGGGTCCTAGCACTTGGGGCGACGTCCCCCTTTGTGGGGTGAAACTACCCCCCAAAATTGAAAACTCAATATCTTGGAAACTATGAACCCTAAAATTAGGCGTGATAGCTTTAAAATAGGTGATGACATAGGCTTTTACCTGGTTTGGTCATTTCACCCCTAAAACAGTAAATAGTCATGTTATGGGGAAAAACGTGTTAAACACCTAAAAATGATAAAAAAAATTAACCCAAGATCTTTTGTTTTTGATGAAAAATAGCAGGGGGGTGAAAACTACCCCCAAATTGAAAAATCGATACCTTGGAAACTAAGAACCGTAAAATTATGTGTAATAGCTTAAAAATTCGTTGTGACATAGGCTTTTACCTGGATAGATGATGTCACCCCTAAAACAGTAAATAGTGATTTTACAGTGGGGAAAAAGGTCTTAAACGGGTAAAAATGATAATTGAACCTAAGATCTTTTGTTTTTGATGAAAAATAGCAGGGGGGTGAAAACTACCCCCAAATTGAAAAATCGATACCTTGGAAACTAAGAACCGTAAAATTATTTGTAATAGCTTAAAAAATTGGTTGTGACATAGGCTTTTACCTGGATAGATGATGTCACTCCTAAAACAGTAAATAGTGATTTTAGTGGGGAATAAGGTCTTAAACGGGTAAAAATGATAATTGAACCTAAGATCTTTTGTTTTTCATGAAAAATAGCAGAGGGGTGAAAACTACCCTCAAATTGAAAAATCGATATCTTGCAAACTAAGAACCCTAAAATTAGGTTTGATAGTTGAAAAATAGGTGATGACATACGCTTTTACCTCGATAGATTATTTCACTCATAAAACAGGGAATAGTAATGTTACATGAGAAAAAGGTATTAAACACTTAAAAGCATAAGAGTTTTTGAAACCATGCTTTAATGAATGAGTGTTTGGAGGATGACAGCTTGCTAATTAATATTATTATTATTATTATTAGGTAATTATGGATTAATGTGTTTATAGCTAATGATTAAGGCTACAGAGTTGTATCAGGTGTTGTACAAATCAGGATGGCCAAACCGTTGCCATTCCCCATGAATATACCCAAAAGAGCCAAAACGTTAAGGTTATCGACCTGAGATTTTATAAAACTAATTATCGGAGAGGGTGAAGTAAGGTGTTGTTTTGGACTGACAGTGGCTAACCCTTTCCCATGATTTATGAATTGACCAAAAATGTTTTACCTGACAAGACTGAGTGTACCTGTTGCAGCCTTTAGAAAATCGAACCCGGACCTGTGTGGTGACAGTCGAGTTATATTAATGATGCTTTTTAACAAACACACTCTTGCATACTATCGCTGGGTTGAATCTGCACAGAGACACTGGCTTTGTTTGTGTAATGAGTCTTGGTGATAAG
This sequence comes from Meconema thalassinum, assembly GCA_946902985.2. NCBI lineage: Eukaryota > Metazoa > Arthropoda > Insecta > Orthoptera > Tettigoniidae > Meconema > Meconema thalassinum. The sequence goes on along the minus strand of OX336388.2, from coordinate 930,778,315 downwards.
AACACGGCGCTCTTGCAAATATCATATAATAAATATTTTCACGTCACAGAACGACAACTTGAAAATCATTTATTGTAGGAATACCTTTAATGGGACCACCAAACCTTCAAGTAAACCATATTTGATATACATTCCACATAGCTACATAACAGACAGTACGTCGTGGTATCAATTTCAGCCACCAGGCGCGCTCATCGTTTGTATTGCATTTCAGTTCCATTTGCATTTCTTGAAAATCACCCCCAAGCCAAAAAATACATAGCAAGTTAGTGGAATCATGTTACACATCAATAATTTTAGAAGAGCTCTCAGGTATTGTATGATGATTTTTTTTAGAAGTGTATAACTGTTTGTTGACTAGCATTTACTGTTACACAACATTATTTTTGGTAAACTCTACATAAGTATCCTAATTGTCTCTGGTATAATGTCTTGTTTAACAAACATGGTCACACGGTTTATCTATAGGTTTAAGCCTCTGTTGTTTATGATTTTAAAAAATGATAAACAGCTAAACTCACTGGTCAATAGCCAACATAGTGGCCAAAATGTTTCCCTCATAGGTAACTCATGTTTGGTTAGTCAATTCTTATTGCAAAGCCAGTCAAGACCTAAAAATAGTATTAACACCATATCATTAAACAAATCAAACCATCTTAATGTATTTATTAAATTGAATTGCATTTTAGGAACCTTGCAAGCATCTTGCAACCTTCAAGAGGAAAGTATAGACAGGAATTGTGAAAAGGAAACCGATAAATCATTCAACGTAGTGTTATGAACCTCAACGTAAGAAGTTATGAAAGTCTATGTGAGGGTGTGGTTTTTACAGCTGGATGCCTTTTCTGGCACCCACCTCAGAGACGAGTTTATGGGAGATGAAACTCAGCTATCATGTCGAATGTGGAGCTCCTAGTCTAGCAGAAAGTCATGTTCAGGTATTTGTCTGCAGGGAGTGTGGGAAACGAAACAACAACTAAAAAAGGATACACGTAAAGGGAATATTATAGAATTTTCGAGTATATGTTGTGAATTTAAAAAAATGGTTAAATTTCATGCTTTGTAGACCTCTTGGCTAAATTTGGTAGAATTTGGTGAATTTTCATCAATATTCGGGTAATTTTATATAAATTTGAGCTAGTTCAAACCATTCTTTAATAATTCAATGGCATTTCAATAAATCTGGTAGTGATTTGTTGGATTTTGCTGAAATTTGGTGGAATTTGCTAAATTTGCGGTAAATTTAGTGGATTTTACAAAATTCTGGTCAATTTCAAGATAAATCTCAGATATTTAGATATTTTAAAAATAACCTCTGTCACTGTGATGGCTGTATTAATGTGTGCCTTTGACTATGAAGGGTAGGAATGGTAAGGAGATGGTTATGGACTTAAGTGGGAAAATCGAAAACTCCTCTTGTTAGTTTTTCAAGTGAGTGTACTCCTTATCTCTCTTAGAAGCCGCTAATGAGCTCTGAGCATTGGCAGTTTGCAAGCATCTCTCTATTGTTTACATAGAATGCTCATTACTTGTTCTTTCAAGTACATGTTGTCATGTAGGTAAGGAATTGATCCAAACATAACATGTTTCGATTTTCTTTGCACTTGTCTGTGGGCAAACATGGCATTTACCTAGAGTAAAAGTGGAAATCCACATGAGTTTGACGTTTAGAAAACTCACCTCACCTCACCCCAACTGTTTGGAAATGGAAATAATTTGTTTTTGTTTTACTTAGAGGCTTGGAAATCATGGTCATCATTCCCATGTACTGTAATTAGGGAAAATAATAAGGGGTGATGTACACTATTATTAGCTGAGTACCTAATACAATTTTGCATGCCCCTAGGGCCAGTATCGCATTATAAAGGCATGCCATTTGTTACCGTCCTTAAAGCCAGTGATTTAAAACAAAAGAGCTGTTTATTTTCCACCACCCCCAAACAAGGGCTTTCATCTAGTGGAATGTAGGTTGACGACCATGGAGCCCCAGCTGAGTCCGTCATTGTTCCCACTGACTTGTGCTAGGCTCCTGTCTGTCTTCTTTCCTGTCGACCACACTTGGTCAACTCTTGTTCTCTACCGACTCCGACATTATTAGGCTATCCAAGGCTTAGGGAGTCTCTTTATTTTCCGACTTAATTGACCCTTGTTTATTTTTTCTGATACCCTCCTTGTGTGAGGAGGCAGCCTTCTTTAAATTTGTATGTTATTTCCTGCCTATTGCACAAGCCACACTAAAGGTAGGGTGTATGTAGCCCCACCACTTGTGGTGCACCCTGGATATGCCTACACCCTCAGAGGCTTACGGCTGATGAGTTTGGAAGTTTGCGACCACAAGGGATTCCTGAGCTGGGCCCAGTTTTCCTCCTTTTTATCGATTACCTCTGGAGCGGGACCCTCTCCTCTTTTACTTTCATATCTACCTTTAATGGCTCTCCTTCCTTTCAAGTCCATCAATCCACATTCTTGAGGGTTGAGGGGCATTATTTATTCCTTCTGTCCTTTATTTGTCCTGTTATCCTTTTGTCTTACATTTCATTTTTCTAGTTATAAATGTGTAGTTTGTTTTAGTTATAGTTTACATTTAATTTTATTTTTCACCATCAGCCAAACAATTAGGGGTCGATAGGACAGCTTGGTGGTCAAGTTTATAGAACGCTTATCTTTTGTTTGAAACAACACCATGTTGATTTCCCGACTGGGTCAAGTATTTTATACTTTGTTCACTTATTTCTCATGGCTTTGAAACTGGCTGCCTGTAACGTGATCATTATTAACTTTAACTTCAGTGTACGGTGTAGGATTGGAAAGGAGGCAGCCCATGGCTTCTGAATTACAACTATGTTAGCGTTTGTCTAAAGTATAAATAAAAAGAGAGTTCAAACATCATGTAGGACATAAACTATTTTTAAATTCAGATGTGTGTTTCACAGTAAACACAATCATTCTCCGTTTAAAACAACCCATAAATTTCTTTTTCTAACATGATAGCTTATAGGCGGGCATTGCTATAGCTTACATGTAGTAGGGTCAACAGCTAAGGATTCAATTTCAATTACCTATACCTCTCATGGTATGGTTCTTAGTCAATTCGTTAAACTACATAAAACTTTTCTATATGTTCTGTTACATTATCATTTGACCATCTCACAGTGTAGTGATTAACATAGTTGGTTGTCTACCCTAAGGCCTTGGCTGCAACCCCGACTATACCAAGAAATTCATTTTCATCTTAAGGTTGCAATAAGGTTCATTGAGCCTTGTCAACCCTTACCTAACAATTATCAAGTCATGTACGTTAACACGGTGCGAATCACGTCCACTATCAAGCAGACGAGTAATATGAAACTTGCTGGCAAGAGCGCCGTGTTCTTATCACCAAGACTCATTACACAAACAAAGCCAGTGTCTCTGTGCAGATTCAACCCAGCGATAGTATGCAAGAGTGTGTTTGTTAAAAAGCATCATTAATATAACTCGACTGTCACCACACAGGTCCGGGTTCGATTTTCTAAAGGCTGCAACAGGTACACTCAGTCTTGTCAGGTAAAACATTTTTGGTCAATTCATAAATCATGGGAAAGGGTTAGCCACTGTCAGTCCAAAACAACACCTTACTTCACCCTCTCCGATAATTAGTTTTATAAAATCTCAGGTCGATAACCTTAACGTTTTGGCTCTTTTGGGTATATTCATGGGGAATGGCAACGGTTTGGCCATCCTGATTTGTACAACACCTGATACAACTCTGTAGCCTTAATCATTAGCTATAAACACATTAATCCATAATTACCTAATAATAATAATAATAATATTAATTAGCAAGCTGTCATCCTCCAAACACTCATTCATTAAAGCATGGTTTCAAAAACTCTTATGCTTTTAAGTGTTTAATACCTTTTTCTCATGTAACATTACTATTCCCTGTTTTATGAGTGAAATAATCTATCGAGGTAAAAGCGTATGTCATCACCTATTTTTCAACTATCAAACCTAATTTTAGGGTTCTTAGTTTGCAAGATATCGATTTTTCAATTTGAGGGTAGTTTTCACCCCTCTACTATTTTTCATGAAAAACAAAAGATCTTAGGTTCAATTATCATTTTTACCCGTTTAAGACCTTATTCCCCACTAAAATCACTATTTACTGTTTTAGGAGTGACATCATCTATCCAGGTAAAAGCCTATGTCACAACCAATTTTTTAAGCTATTACAAATAATTTTACGGTTCTTAGTTTCCAAGGTATCGATTTTTCAATTTGGGGGTAGTTTTCACCCCCCTGCTATTTTTCATCAAAAACAAAAGATCTTAGGTTCAATTATCATTTTTACCCGTTTAAGACCTTTTTCCCCACTGTAAAATCACTATTTACTGTTTTAGGGGTGACATCATCTATCCAGGTAAAAGCCTATGTCACAACGAATTTTTAAGCTATTACACATAATTTTACGGTTCTTAGTTTCCAAGGTGTCGATTTTTCAATTTGGGGGTAGTTTTCACCCCCCCCCTGCTATTTTTCATCAAAAACAAAAGATCTTGGGTTAATTTTTTTATCATTTTTAGGTGTTTAACACGTTTTTCCCCATAACATGACTATTTACTGTTTTAGGGGTGAAATGACCAAACCAGGTAAAAGCCTATGTCATCACCTATTTTTAAAGCTATCACGCCTAATTTTAGGGTTCATAGTTTCCAAGATATTGAGTTTTCAATTTTGGGGGGTAGTTTCACCCCACAAAGGGGGACGTCGCCCCAAGTGCTAGGACCCCTCATACAAGTCCCTAGCATGTTTGGTTCACGAGATATTAACAAAAGTGTAGTTAGGCCCTTTTGACAAAAAAATGAATCATACTTTCAAAAACGAGGCGTCACCCCAAGTGCGAGGTTACTGCCTATGGCAAAATCCCATCAGGGGTTCAGAAAATATTAGCAAATGTGTAGTTAGGCCCTTTTGACAAAAGCCACCGGTGTGCATACATACAAAAATTGCTCTTTCACCCCAGGTAAGGGTAGTTTTTATTTTGGGGGTTGACATACCTCATTCATACAAAAGGAGAATTCACTACGAATCCTACGACACCCCATATGTTTAAATCGCATTATTGGTTAGCGAGATACTAAAAAGCGAATGACCTATTAGTTTTTTGTTTTTTAATATTTTTTTTAAAAAGCCTCATCTATAAAGAATCATTTAAAAATTCCGCTCTCTTACAAAAGTCCTCAAGTGCGCATGCATACAAAAATAACCACTACTTAACCTCCGGGTAAGGGTAGATTTATTTTGGGGTGGATATACTCCCGTCCATAGCAAGGGGTGGTTCACCACAAGTCCTACGACACCCTATATGCTCAAATCCGACCATGCGTTCGCGAATCATCGCCAATGTTCGCCAGAAAGTAGGCTATCATTTTGTTTTGTCCTACACACTTCAAACTTGCTGTCAGCCTAGAGGGCATAGGGACCTTTCATTGACGTCAAACAAACTTTTCTCTCATCTTCACCGTTTCCAAAATAGCACCAATTTCAAAAAACAACAATTTTAAAATATATATATATATATATATACCGACACACATTCAGAGCAAAGAGGACGTCACACCATTCCTAAATAACACATCGTTCTAGCCTTACAAGCTCATTAAATTCGCCAAAATGTCAAAAACGCACGTTTACCTCAAATTGCGTTTCCAAATTCCATCCATTTTGAAAAATTACCTCATCATCAAATAGAGCGGGGAAAATAGCATTTAAACGAGCCCTCACTCAACCCTAGTCCTCGCCCACCACCAAACATTTTCCCAACATAGCCATGCGTATTCAAGCACACACGCGACTTGCAAGAGAACATACACTACCCCACTACCCGCGAATGACCTTTTGTTTTGGTATTTTATTTAAATAATGAGGCTATAGGAAAAGAGGGGGGCATTACTACGTGTGCGAGATATCAGGTTCGGGGCCGATACGACGAGGGTTCAATAAGTTAGTGGACAGAACCCCCAAGTTAACACTACTTGTTAAAGGTCAACCACGTCTCACGCGAACACTGCAGACATATCACGTGGTCACTCGCACTGGTGCACATGCTCACACTCGCACGGGTGTCAAATGACGGTTAGCATCCTAAGCAAAAAACAATAACAGCTGCACACCACATGTGTGGATAGGAGCCGCCTCTCCGCTCAGTCCAACCGGCGCGAGCAAAAAAAAAACATAACAGCTGCGCGCCATATGTGCGGATTGCTCGCACTGGTACACATGCTCACACTCGCACGGGTGTCAGATGACAGTTAGCATCCCAATAAACAACCCCCATGACGTCAACACCCATTAACTTTTTATCACCATCGCACAAACAAGCCAAAAGGTCAACCCCTTCCCACGCTAACACGTGCAGTGCACATGTTCGCTCCTGGACCACGTGCTCGCTCTAAGGGCCCATGACGTCACCCAAAGGGCTATGACGTCATCGCGATTACGCAATATTCAAAGTCTAAAGTTCCCTACTACTGTCATGTAGCCCTGTGTACTTTGGGTGTGTATGTAAAACCTGTCTGATAATCGGTGTTAATTGTGATGGCTGTATTAGTGTGTGTATCTGTTTTTTAATTCAAGGAAGGACTGCAACTTTGAATTTTTCAAATAGTTCCTACTTTTGCCGCCAAACGCTACCCTCAACGACTACTAGGTCTAGTTCAGAACTTAGCTACTAGACGCCACCGCAGTCGGCTTTTGGCAACGAACGTAGGAACCTAAGAGCGTTGTTTACATTCTTAACCTATACAATTTAGCTTCACACAGGTGTAATTAATGGAAGGTTCTTTAACATGCCATAAATCTATGACACGGGACCGCCGGCTTTACTTCCCCTCCGAAGGAAGGCATACTGAGGGATTTTTAACGCTCTTAAAAAATCCGACGGCTTCGGCCGGGTTTGAACCCGCGATCTTGGGCATAGAAGCTCAGCATGCTTCCAACTACGCCACCGAAGCCGCCTTTCTTATTTTGTGTCTACTAATCAATTAATCGATTTTTTGGTTAGCCGATTAATGTAGTACAGTATTCTGTTAGTCGATTAATCGATTGAACGGACAGTCAGTTAATGGAATAATCGTTTTCGATTCATTTCAAATTTTGATTAATCGAACATAGCTTATTACCTGCTCCACTGTACTTTGAAGCCTCACCACATACAGTCTGTACTCTACACTTCAGTTGCTAGAACAATCTCTATAAATAAAGTAAGCTTTCCGTCTGAAAATTTTTGTTGTTGTTTAAAATTTGTATTTATCCCGAAAAAAGAACTATCCCTCCCTATATTATTCTGCTAAGATCCCATTCCAGTTTTGTACCGAAAATAAGGTCCCATTAACACCAACCTACACATATGGGGTACCTACAGGTTCAGCATAACCCAATGCGTAAGCGAAATGCACTCACTTACTCTTTAAATGCCTCACAGTTAAATAAATACCTTAAAACATGTATATTTACAATGAAATAATGAACGAATGCAACACGGTAACCATGGTAACAGAATCTCAAAGGTCCATCTATTTCTGTAATACGCAATGCAATTCCAATTATTACATTACTGTGAAAGTTTCCAGACGGTTATAAGGTTATCACTGAACCAAATTAAGCTGTAAAATTAATCAATACCTACAGTATAATGCGCTTAAGGGGGTCAAGGGGCACTCTTGAATTTTTTCACGCAAGTTTTCACGTGTGAGTGTGGTACGAAAAGTCTTTTTCACCCAACTATAAAGGGTCTCCGAAAGCCACATTTAAAGGCCCTTAAATTAACAGTGTCTGTGATATTCCCAGAAAGCTAACTTCGCTCTGATATACCTATGAAGGAATAACAAAGCCCTAACCACTGCACCAGTAGCTGAATTGATAAAGTCTGATTATTCATACCAAGGATAACTCAGTCATAGCATTCATGATTGAGATTTTGCTAATTGTACTCTTTACAACTAGAATATTCGCGGGCGAAGCCGCGGCGGGTAATGTTAGTTTATTTTAATGTTGCAAAACTTAGAAATGACGATCCCATCAACAGAACAGTCTTCCTCCCCAAACTAATCTATGAAGGTGTAGCTACTGTTGCTGTGATACACTTAAGCAATAAGCCTAAACTACTGTAGAATTGTAAACTTATCCTATATGTGAAATGACCTACAAGTACTCTGTGATGATGGTAGCGAACTGCGCGCTACCTCCCTTTTTATAAAGCGCGCAGTTCGCTACTCCTGTGGGGGTCCGAGCGGGGGCATCAAGAGCCCGCTGATTTATTTATTTATTTGTTTATTTATTTGCGCACAACAGGATTTTCATCCCAATTACAGTGGCATAAAGATTACACAGTATGTTATCTTAAAACTTATACTAACTTAAACTAAACAGTAATAATAATTTAAAAAAACTAATTAAAATTACACAGTATGTTATCTTGCAACTTATACTAACTTAAACTAAACAGTAGCTAAATAAAACTAATTCAAATAACTAGGTGTACAATTAAAACAGTATGGTACAAATAATACATGTGTAATGCAAGGTTGGCTAGGTAGAATGACACAGTGGTACGAATTCATGATTTACAATTTGCAAGGTTTGAGTCATTATTTCTGGAGAGTGGTTAGGAATTCCATCAAAAATACTGTCAAGGAAGTACTAAAATATATGGCATTATTTCTTTGAGCAACAGTGTTGAAAATATAACATAGCCTGTTCAGCGGTGAATTTTTGTGGCCAGATGTCCTGGTTCTTTTATTTTCAAATGTGATATTGTTCCTAGAATTGATGCGTGGTACATGGAAATTTAAGAGAGAGAGGAATTCGGAATCATCAATTGAATTGTTTATAATTTTGAAAAGGAATTTCATAGCATCTATTTTTCTTCGTATTTCTAAACTGTCCACATCAAAATTTATTAGCAGTTCCTGGTATGGTATCAAGTGAGGATAGTTGGCTGTTCTTTTAAAATGTAGATATTTTAGGAATTTCTTTTGTGTGTTTTCAATCATTGAGGTATATGTCTTGCATCTAGGACTCCATATAATGCTAGCATATTCTAGTTTCGGTCTGACTAGTTTGTTGTACAGGTGGATACACGTACTTATGTTTTTGAATGGTTTTGTATTCCTGATAACAAATCCAAGTGTCTTGTTTGAGTCAGCTATCATTTTCCGTATATGGGGGGTAAACGTTAGTTCTCTATCTTGCAACACACCGAGATCTTTGTTTTCATGAACTGATTTCAGGACACTGCAACCTAACTTGTAATTAAAAACGATAGGGTTTATATTCCGGGTGAACGACATTGAGATACATTTTTCTACGTTTAATCCTAATAAATTTTCTGTAGTCCAATCCATAATATTGTGCAGGTCATTTTGAAGCAAGTCGCAGTCGGTAGATACAGATATTTTTCTATACACCTTGAAGTCATCAGCATACAATAGACAATTAGAATGCTTTATTCTTTGAGGTAGATCGTTTATGAAAATCAGAAAAACTAGAGGTCCAAGGTTCGATCACTGAACTATTCGCGAATTAGCTTCAAATTCTTGAGAATTCTTTCTATGAAATGACACATATTGCTTCCTGTCATTAAGGTAAGAGCTGAAGAGGCATATAAGTAAATCAGAAAATCCTAAGATTGTGAGTTTTTTCAGGAGAACATCGTGGTTAATTTTGTCGAATGCCTTCTGAAAGTCTGTGAATACAACATCCATTTGTCCTCCTGCGTCTAATGTTCTGGACACTGATTCAGTAAAGTTGACCATATTTGTGATAGTCGAACGTCGGGCGAGGAAACCATGCTGCTTTTCTGATATTAATGGTCTGACAAAAATAGAAATTCTTTGGTACAAAATGAATTCAAAAATCTTTGCTACCGCTGACAATATACATATCGGACGATAGTTACTAATTAGCATTGGATTTCCAGATTTTAAGATTGGACATACTCGTTTTTTTTTCAATTAGATGGAAATGTGGCGGTTTTAATAATTAAGGTATATATGAAAAGGAGAGGGTGCTTAAGAACATCTGCACAGCCCTTAATTACATATGGCGGGATATGATGAGCCAGCTTGGTGTCCTAGGCGAAACCCCACACAATACACGGCACCAACCTAGAAGAATTGCTGAGTTTTAATTCACTGGCCGTGAAAGCCAATATACCATATTTTTCAGATTTTTGTTATGCCTCGTCAAACCTCTTGCGAAGTTGGTTCGTCTTTGGCAATTTTCGATGTTAGGCTAAGTAGTGGATGGATCTCAGATTTGTTACTTTTCTTGATCATTTTGAATTCAGAAATGATATCGCAGAAATGACTTCGTGTTAAGCGAGCAGGCACTATTTTGGAATTCCTGTGTTGGTAGTTACCACGTGCGCTCGGGAAGTTGCGGTCGAAGATTGGGAATGGAAATGGATTATTGCGTCTTTATTAAACGCTCCCTCTTAGTTAGACATAGAAACTGCACGGAGGGAAGCAAGGAAGAAGCAAGAACAGCTTTTACTTATTAATTAGCCTAAAATGTTGGAAGGAAAGCTGAGGCGGTGTTATTTATGAATTACCGGCAGCTAAAATTAACATCTCGTTATATTAGGGGATGAATTATCGGCTTCCCTGTTTGGGAGGGGCCGCAGCTACTTAGCCAATTCCTTGTAATTGTTTCTCCCTTCCGCTGTGGTTCTGCCTTGCCGCTTTTAATCCACGGGAAATGAGCAGTGAATTAGTCAAGTTAAATTCTTCCTGCCTCTTGGAACGATACCCTCACTTCTTACTGCTATCTATGGAACGGCTACAGATTTTGAATCCTTTCTTCCTATTTTTCCCCTTCTCTTTTTTTTTTTTTTTTTGTAGCTCAACCCCTTAGAGAATCCGTATTGATTATGCGCCCTTGCAATGGGGATTTGTTTTAACCAAGCAACGGTATTGGTATCCTGACATTGGCAGCCTCAGCGCTTCACCAACTGTCTGAAGTTTGGGCAAGAAGAGATACAGTCAAGTACACCCTCCCCTCTATTCTAGTGCCACCATCGCTTTATGCTACGTGTGTAAAAATCTGCCTGTTTAATAATGGAATACCTCGCCAGTGGCGTACAGAGGTGTGCAAATTATTAGACTCGATGCTAGTTTTCCAACATATCCATTTTTTCTCTTTGTAACTTTATGCAGTAAAATACTTGCGTGGCATTGGCATTTTTTTTTTCAAATGATTAACCAATAGTCTTAATTACATTTCCTCTTAGGAAACTGACAGTAAAATGTTCTTTTAGAATTTCCACTGATTGAGGAGCCTTGCTAAAGCAGAATGCCACACGTTTTGTTTGTTTTTACCTTATTCTAGTTTTCTTGTGAATTTAGTGCTGAAGGATTCGAATTCTTTTATTACTGATGGTCCGCCCTTGAAATACTCAAAGATTCGTAGACCCTGGATTGAAATCTGTGCAGCTAAAAAACTAATCAACGCAGCTCAAAAACCTAATCCGCCCTGCTCAAAATGTCAATGCGCAGCTCAAAAACTAATCTGCGCAGCTCAAAAAACTAATCTGCGCAGCTCAAAAACCTAATCTGCGCTGCTCAAAATGTCAATGCGCAGCTCAAAAACTAATCTGCGCAGCTCAAAAAGTCAATGCGCAGCTCAAAAAACCAACCTGCGCAGCTCAAAAAAGTCAATACGCACCTCAAAAAACCAATCTGCAGAGCTCAAAAAGTCAATGCGCAGCTCAAAAACTAATCTGCGCAGCTCTAAAACTAATCTGCGCAGCTCAAAAAGTCAATGTGCACCTCAGAAAACTAATCTGCGCAGCTCTAAAACTAATCTGCGCAGCTCAAAAAGTCAATGTGCACCTCAGAAAACTAATCTGCGCAGCTCAAAAAGTCAATGCGCTGCTCAAAATTTCAATGTGCATTTGATTTAGAGGGCACATTCTAAAGTCAATGAGAAAAACAGAAAACGGATCCAGCTCAAGAGTCGCTCAGAATCTCTAATTTCGAAACCTTCCCCGCGGAATCCTCTATGAAAAAAGTTATCTAAGTCATTAGAGGAGAAAATAACACTAAGTAGGGTAATACAAATAAAATAAAATAAAATAACATTATTTTGAATGAAAAAATTGTGACTGATTTAAATTCATTATTTTAGTTTAAGAATTTGCACACCTCTGTAACTATGGGGGGTGATCATGGGGATCAATCTCCCCCTGAACCAAATAATAAAAATATGAAAGTTGTTGAAGTTTTTAATTCTGAATAAAACCAATCTTCGGATTGATGACAAATGATTGGTTTATGTAAGTTTATATTTACTAATTTTTAAGCATTTCTGTTCACCCCCGTAAAATTGTGAGCGTTACCCTAACTTGACACTGCTGTAATTGAGTCAGAGGTGTCCATTCAGCATACAGCTTCTGGCGCGGACGTTCTTGCAGCGATGGTGGGGGAAGATTATATGTCTGTCTCTCTCGCTCGCTTTCCCGTCTCACTTCCTCCCGTACTACCTTCGCTGGGTTGTGGTTGATCGGTCGAACGTCAAACGGTATTTAGTATATTGTAAATTAGAAAACAAATTGAAACGAAACGAAAGCAAGAATGAAAAATAAAAGAAATAAAGGAAAACCATAATGAGATCAAAATTGCAATGATTTAAATGATCCCCATGATATCTTATCAGTTATCAGTATTTCTGACTGTTTTAATGCTAAGAACGTAATCTGCAATTACTGGTACACGGAGAAATGCGCGAAACGCAATGGAGATGTGTCGGACAACCAAGTATTTACTACGCGGTCGGCAATGAGGTGAGATCAGTTTCTATGTGGCGAATTATGTTACCGGCCCGATGCTCTTCCTGACGCCAGCCTCTTCATTGGGGTTATTAAGAGATTAAATGAATGAAACTGGGCAAGGAGTTGGAAGGAAGCGGCCGTTGCATGGTAGAAAGTACCGTCTACATAATTATTACGTAATCACAAAAGGGGGCGTCAAAGCTTATGATTGCGTTGATGACGTGCGGAGAGGGGTATTCTAGTAAACAAAATGATTACGTAATCACTTAATAAATATCAAAAAATCAACTCATTTTACGCTGTACACAGCGCGAGCGAAGCCACCGCGGGGCGGGACGATGGGGTATTCCCTTGACCCGGGGTATTATCCTGGCCGCCCCCCTCCACCGCCCTGGCGACTCAGCTTCCCGTATGCACGTTTTACTTCTAAAATTAGCAGCCTTACCTTGTTCAAAGAATACTTCTATTCAGATCATAAAGAGGTAAAAAAAAAAATTTTTGATGAAAAATAAAGTAGGACTTTCGTCAATTCGCACATTTCTAGTGTATGTTTCTTTGCCCCCGAAGCGCTTCAGCAAACTGCAGCGTTATACAGTGTGTCCGCAAAGTCTCTCCGCAGCTCGTGTCACGCCTTGCAGTACGTGTTGGGTTGGCAGTACATTCATATTATGTTGTTACAAGGAAAACGCACAGGCACTCATTATGGGCAATAATGATTCAGTAGTCCCCACCCTGTCACTCGAGTTGAGGGTCAACACAGAACAAGTGTATGACTGTGCCAACCGCTGCGGTGAGACATTGTGTATAGAGCGACATGAATGTGTTGCCAACCTAACACGTCCCGCAAGGCAAGACCCGCGTAGCTCGTCGCTGCGGAGAGACTTTGCGGACGCTCTGTAAATTGTACAGTAATTTATTTCCCTGAGTCCCTGACATTGTGTTCCTTGTTTCATTTATTTATACGAACAAATCGTGACGAAATTAGAAATATTTGGCTTTGCTTTGTGATTACGGAATATGTGGACGAGAGTTGAAAAATAGGCATTATTGAAAAGCAATCGACGATGGCAATAAAATTCACTTGATTCTCGCGTGGGTTTACGCGTTAATGCTCATAGCTAGTCTGTAGAATGGTCAAAAAATAATTAATTAGTTAATTTACTCGTACACCACGATTGCGTGGGGGATCGGGGACCAGAATTACAAGGATCGAAGGTTCGTACAGGGCCGTCCTGAGTGTGGGTTTTCCGCGCTCTCTTTTGGCAAGTGCCGGGATTGTACTTTATTTCGAGTTCAATCCTAGAACCTATTAATTGCAGTTATACACAGACTATCATACCTAAGTATACGAGGCTGATGACCAAGATGTCCCACGACGACAACTACTCTTCACAATCGAGACACACTATTATGTATTCATGTGACGTAATAGTCGGTCATATTATTTCAAGCATTAAAGCGCTAGTTATTTATTCTTTGACGAAAATTTGTCTGCCGAGACACGGCTGCCAACATAGATCTCTACTTTCGTAACCGAAGACATAACTCTCCGAGGCCGAGAGCAGTTTCAGTAATTTCCGTATTATTATAAAATCCCACAATGTTCGCTCTAACGATAGTCGACCGAGTAGGCTATCGCTGCCTTCTATAGTTCAGTTGGTAAAATTGCATTGTATTTGTGAATATCTTTTCTAAAATCACGCAGAGCTGATAGTTTTATGTCGGCTTATAGAAATAGACTAAATGTTGGGTACTGTACAACAGTTTAATTTGTACACACATAATGTCACCTAGGCCTATGTGCTTTCCTTTAGAATGCATGTGCTTCTCATTTGCACTCAGCTGTTGCCTATGACTGTTTTTCTTTTTAAGGATTTACTGTAATTTCGAGTAACATTCCAACAAGTCATTCTTTTGTGTTTCCTCCTAGCGCAAAGCATACGTTCCTTGTCTGTCCACCACGTAGGCCTATTGAATTCTAGTATCAGGTCCGGTAGTTGTAGAAAAGACCATTTCTGATTTCCTGGAACTATGCGAGGTCTAACTTGATGGAATAATTTAATGTTAATAACATGAGAAAAATAGAGAACTAAATGGAGAGCGCTCATTTACCGCACCCGGGAAACTGGAGCCGGTTCATGATGATGATGAACATGAGAAAAATGCTCCCTTTATTGCTTTCATACGTAATTAAAATAAATATTTTCTCTTTTCTCTGCCATATCTCACGCCTACCAGTAACCAGACTAATAAAACAGCTCTTTAGTTCATTCTGGAAGAGTAAAACAAAGAACAACTGGTTCGAAGTGATCCAGCATGATTTTGGTGAATTAAATTTAACGATGCTCCAAATTAAAAATAGAGAAGAGAGGAATATTTTAAGGAATAAGTAGGCTACTTACGATTCACATTAACAACATTTGAACGGAAAACCTATACCATCACAGATGAACAAATGGCAGCCTGGTCAGATAGAATTAAGAAATTTTGGGTGCAGAAGAAGCTGAAGCTGAATCGCTATTCTCCAAATACCGTTGTTAGACTTTGTATTCTGGTATTGATTAAAGTGCTCAAATGAGGGCGTAAAATATGGGGGGGGGGGGGGGGGAATCTTCTCAATTATTATTATTAGTAGTAATCGAAAATTGATGTTTTTCAGTCGGTCAACACGATTGTACCCAATTGTGATGGGTTATTCCTAATCCTGAAAACAAAATGTACATGCGATTAATAAATACATACAATTTTTTCAGGACTGGGGAATAGGCTAACCTATCACAATTGGGTACAATCGTGTTGACCGACTGAAAACATCAAATTTCGATCACTAAGGCAACACTGAAAATGGCTTCAAACACTATATCATTATTATTAGACTATTATTTCATCAAATACAAGCTATAAAAAAATTAGTTTGTGAATCAGAATACTTTAAAAAATGATGAAATTAGTATAATTCAATGTATATGTCGTAGTCAGATAGTGAAATCCGTCATTTCATGAAGATCCTAGGCACTTCATGAAAAGCCGGCATATGATGTAAAAAGAGATAGTTACACCATCTGACGCGTTTCTTCATGAAGTGACGGACCGATTTAGGCAGATGGTGTAAGAAATGATTTTACATTATCAGCCGAGGCACTTCATGAAGATCCGGTGTTTGTTGATTCGGCACTTCATGAAATGACTGACACAATGAAGCCGTACATTAATTCATTTAATTGTTCTATTCCAAGATATAAATTAATGCTTGTTTATTATGGTTTTCGAAATTAATTTTCACATAAAAACCTAAATCTAATCGTGAAATACCGGATACTCTTTACTCTCTATCTCTTTTTTTCTAGAAGTTTGTATTTTTATATATTTTATTTGTACAGAATTTTTTTCTAATCTGCAATGCTTACTTTCATAATTACATTTGTAGTTTTTCTTTTTATTCTTCATTTGTGTATCTTTTTTCTCTCTTTCCTTCACTGATGCAATACCGGGTGAGTTAGCCGTGATGGTTACGGCATGACTGATGGCAGTCGCTCACATCCGGGAGGCGAGGAGGTTCGAATCCCCTCGCCGGCAACCTTGAAGATGGTCTTCTGTGGTTTCCCATCTTCCTTCCAGGCAAATGCCGGGGTTGGTCCCTAACTATAGGCCACAGCCGCTACCTTCCAACTCCTCGTCCTTACATTCCAACTTCCCTCCTTCCCTCCCCAACGGTACTTGTAGCTCACCCATTGGGTGTCCGTCTCGAAGCAGCTACAAAAAAAACTGGCGAGCCGAACATGTCCTCGGACACTCCCGGCACTAAAAGCCATACGCTAAAAAAAAAAAAACTGATGCAATTTGTATTTTTAGCCTATTTTCATTTATGAAAAAAAATAGGCTTATGAGGTCACCTTTTGTCCGTGTGTCTGTCTGTCTGTCTGTCTGTCTGTGTGTGCGTGTGTGTGTGTGAGGATTTGTGTGTGTGTGTGTGTGTGTCCCCTAATAACTTCTAAACGGTTGGGGCGATTTCAATGAAACTCGGTAAGTTCATAGCACTATTTCGGGCGACCCCGACCGTGCCATTCAAATTTTGTTACGTCTCACCAATCCAACATGGCGGCTGTGCGAAATATTTCACCAGCATTCAATATCTCCGAAACTACTACCGATATCACCCTGGAATTTTGTACGGTGATAATGGAAACTACTAGAAGTTTACCGATGTGACGTTTTTGAAAACCTGGTAACTACAAAACCAACATGGCGCCCAAGCGAAGTTGCGACGTTTAAATAGACGTTTCTCGCGATTTAACCAACCAAACGGAATGAAACTTGGTACAGTATATGTTTATACACATTGTATTGCACAGACATCTAACTTCGTTCAATTGTCCGCCCACCCCTACAGTCATCATATAAATATAATTTCAATTCACACCCAATCACACGGGACTGATGATTGAGGTGACCAAAGACCTCCAAATGAATTAACAACAAAACTGGAACGATAACTTACAGGTAAGATACACACAATGAAGAAAAATGCAGAATCATTCTTTCAAATATTTCTGTCTATAATAAATAGGCTGAAATTCGAGATTTTCTCGAAGGTGGACCCTCCACTAAATCAACCAAATGTAAAGCTTTTGTGTATTCAGCCCTGTGTACTTGGGAGTGTGTAGAATCTGTCTGATAATCAGTATTATAATGGTATTTGTAGAATTGTGTGTATTTGTAGTTCAGGTTAAGATTGAGAAGGAGGCGGCCGTGGTTAAGTTAGGAACCAACCCGGCATTAGCCTAGAGGAGAAGGGGGAAACCAAGGGAAACCAATTCCAGGATGGCTAACGTAGGAATGAAACTCTTCTCAGTTTTTCCTCCCGAGGTCGACCATAATTACGGTATGTTCCTATCCGTGGTAACCATAGTTGATTTCATGTCTACTTAAGGAGTAGGCCAATATGCTGGTTCGAATCCCGTCGCTGACTGTGGCGTTTTCCCCCAGGTCTTTTCACACACCCTCTCAGCTAATGCCGGGATGGTACTTCATTTCAAGTCTCGAGACACCTTCCCAAATTCTTTACCCACACACTACTTCTATCATCACGCAAACACAGGTTATAAGAAAACAACCACCCAAATACACTGGGCTGATGATCAAGATGTCCCTAGCCCTTAAAATAAATATACAAGAAAACAACTATAAAACAAGGCAACAACTGAACTAGATTAAAATGTTAGTTGGCAAAAAAAATCCTTCAGTGGAGTTCGAACTCACTACGTAGTGGTCCGGAAGCCAACACCATACCCCGAGACCACAAGTTCACTAATACAGTTGGCTGCTAAGAGCTGTACAAGATCCCTATATTACGCGCCCGTAACAGCGAAATAAAGTCATATTATACTATCGGTTATCTATCTCTCATGTTTTAAAAACAAAATGGATCTGAACGACGTTCTTCTTCCGTTCACAGTACGGCAGCATAATATTCCTTCTAGGCGCAAGGCCAAGCAAGATGCTGGGGAGGGAATTAGGGGATAAATGAAGTCCAGACCATTAGACATTTGTACCATATGTCACAGTGTTCACTTTCTGAGGAGATAACAGCCCTTTAGTGTCCGCATTTTTATCTGATTTATTCTTGGAAGTCTCACTTCCCTCACACGTGATCACCGCTGCCGCTACGGTACTTCATGAAGTGACGGGCTGGATTTCCCGTCAGATGATGTACAAAATGAATTACACTATGTGACGGCGATATTTAGTCATTTCATGAAACCACGCGTCAGATAGTGCAACTGTACCTTTTTACATCATATGCCGGCTCTTCATGAAGTGCCTAGGATTTTCATGAAATGACGGATTTCACTATCTGACTACGACATATACATATAATTTTATAAAAACCTGTAAGACAACATTTTCCAACCTATGATTTTTCACACGCATGTTTCTGAACATTAGTGAAACAGAATATTTAGATAAGCAGTTAGTACTCTGCACTCCCAGTTCTGTAACGTTCTTCTGAAAAGAAGAAGAAAAAAAAAACATCAAACTGTGGAAAAAAACTATTCAGTATTGGACTTCAACTTCCTTTCTTCACGATTTGATAGGACTAGATTGGGGAATTACACGAGCCTAAGAGAGCGAAGATACGCATGAAAGCCTTTTAGCGAGTTTTAAACCGAAGCAGTGCCCACAATACTGTTTTAGAAACACTCAACTCTTCAAACACAATGCATTGCCTTTCATCACGCCTACCACTTGTGTTTTGTCTCGGCAAGAGTAAGAAGACAAACTGCAGTTTGCAAAGTAATCATTATATCAGTGTTTATGAGAACCACCAGCACACACATTTTAAAAAAGTTTCGCTGAAAGAGAATTTAAAACTAGAGCAAGCACGGAGAGAAACAGTCGGGAGTTAATTACTAGAAGAAAGCAAGGACTGAGTTTCCGTCTCCTTGCATAATTCACCGGCTCATTAGCGAGACAAAAAGTGGATCGTCACCAAAAGAAATTCCTTTCTTCTCCCTTTTTAAAAACGTTTTCATTTCTTAAAAGGCTTTTTCAATAATTACCGCAACGACAAAAATACATGAATTATTACATCACTTCTTGGTTAAAACTCTGGCGGAGCGGGGAAGTAGCACAAAACAAGAATAAGCACTTTCTTAAATCACGTAGAGCAGGTGTATCTTGCTGCAGAGCAATTACATCCAGCGCCACACAACTATGTAATCTCCCATCAGGTCTGCCACAACTACTGGAAGGTATACAAAGGTTTAAGTTCATTTTTTTTCTACGCCATTACTTTGGGTTTTTGGTTCGTATTGACAAGGTTGAAATGTTAGAAATACAGTCGAATCGTTAGGGGATGTCAAAACAAATTCGACTTATAGAGACTTACGAATTAAATATGAAATTTGTGATATACTGGTCGCAAAATACAATGTGCTGTCTGTAAATAAACTGACGCGACAACGTGCTGTGTAATTAAACTAGTGTGTGTGTGTGTTAGGTAGTCAGCCCGAAGGCTGGTTGGATCCTCAAAAAGCACCGCCGTTACGTTATGCGAGTAGATACCCACAAAAACCCAAGGCAGTGCCTTATTATTTTGCCGGTCCACAGCCTGGATAAAGTGTGATGGAAATCAGACTCTGCATTTATTTTATTTTGATGGTAATTACACTACATCAGAATTATAATTTCGAGACCGTGGTATGTAATGAAGTACATAGACCGAGCGCTTTTCTTCACTCCAAATGAGTATTATGTTAAGGTGCATTGTCACAGGTGCGGCTGTAACGATGATCACTGAAGTCTATAGCCTTAGGGGTGGGGGGATGTGTGTGGAACTGTCAGTCGGGAATATTTCTGAGTCATTAAACAGGTAGCCGCGTCCAAGGGCTGTGTGGAAGTGTCAGTATTTTGGGCAGTGTGTGGAAGTGTCAGTGTGGGGAACTGTCATGTAATCTTCGAGACAGGGTTGTATATACGAGGGGGCCCGCCCCCCACCTCCCCTCCCCGAAATCTTTGTCACATATAATATTATTGTTTGTTAATTAAAACATTAAAAACCAATATACTTATCATATGAAGCCTCCGTGGCTTAGGCGGCAGCACGCCGGCCTCTCACCGCTGGGTCCGTGGATCAAATCCCGGTCACTCCATGTGAGATCTGTGCTGGACAAAACGGAGGCAGACAGGTTTTTCTCCGGGTACTCCGGTTTTCCCTGTCAACATTTCATTCCAGCAACAATCTCCACTATCATTTCATTCCATCTGTTATTCATTTAATCATTGCCCCAGAGGAGTGCGACAGGCTTCGGCAGCCAGCACACAACATATCCTCGCCGCTAGATGGGGGCTTCATTCATTCCATTCCTGACCCGGTCGGAGACTGGAAGCAGGTTGTGGATTTTCATTTTCATACTTATCATATACTATTGTTACTAAGTGACGTATGGCAACGTTGCAAAGCAAGGCGACGGTAGAGCGATGTAAACAGTGTGACAATCAAAACTCAGCAATTTTTCTAGGCTTGTGCCGTGTCTTGTGTGGGGTTTCGCCTAGGACACCTAGCTCGCTCATCAGCGGGCTCTTGGTGACCCCGCCCGGTGTCCTAGGCGAAACCCCACACAAGACACGGCACAAACCTAGAAAAATTGCTGAGTTTTAATTCACTGGCAGTGAATGTAATTCACACCATCTAGTGTGACAATCAGTTTGCTCTGATCTTATGTGTAACAACATAACCTCTTATTAGTTTTCAATGCCTTCGCTCTTATGAACGTACCAAGGACAGCAACAAGTGCCCTTGAAGCGTGTGACTAAAGTTTTTTCCCAACTTTTATACCCTTATCAAACTTTTGGCAAATTTGTCTGTCTCTGTATCTATCAGTACCGCCGAACAGAGTTTGAGTTCGTTGAAAACATAGGCTACTTAAGAAATTCTACTTCTGGAAACAGACTCAATGGTCTAGTATTGTTATCTATTCACAGAGTCATACATCACTGATGATGAAGTTTTAAACCGATTTAGTCATGCTTCAATAAACCTTGACTTTATATCATAGTGTAAGTTGTAAATCTAACAGTAATCCCCCCAGGGGCTCACATCTAGTGGGACGTGGGTTGGCGACCACGGGACCCCAGCTGAGTCCGGCATTGCTTCCGCTTACTTGTGCCGGGGTCCTCTCCGTCTTCTTTCCTGTCGACCTCACTTGGTCAACTCTTGTTCTCTTCCGACCCCGACGGTATTAGGGTATCCGAGGCCTAGGGAGTCTCTTCCTTTCTCGCCTTAATTGGCCCTTGTCTCATCTTTTCTGATACCCTCCTTCTGCGAGGGGTCAGCCTTCTTTTTCTTTTCGTTTTACCTCCTGCCTTGTGCTCAAGACCCTTGAGGAGGCTGGGTGTATGTAGCTCCACCACTTCTGGTGCACCCTAGATATTGCTGCACCCTCAGGGGCTCACGGCTGGCGAGTTCGGGAGTTGGCGATCCCGAGGGATTCCTGAGCTGGGTCCGGTTTTCCCCCTCTCCTCTTTTACTTTCCTATCTGCCTTTTATGACTCTCCTTCCTTCCAAGTCCCTCAATCCGCATTCTTCGATTGAGGGCATTTGTTTTCCTCTTGTCCTTTATATGCCTTATTCTCCTTTTGTTTTCAATTTCTTCTTCTAGTTTATAAGTTAGTAGTTAGTTTTAGTTATAGTTTACATTTCATTATCATCTTCTCGATCACCCAAACCATTAGGGGCCGATAACCTAGATGTTAGGCCCCTTAAAACAACAATTATCGTCATCATCATCTAAACAGTAATGTTAATTCTTTCCATGTAAACACTATCAAGATGATTGTATTAATAAAAAGTAGCATACAATGGTGTTAGTTGTTTTTGACATTAACCAAACTATCTTATTCAAAACCGCCTTGTCAAACACTGAACCACATTCTTTAGTGTTTGACTAGGCGGTTTTGAATAAGATAGTACTATCAGTCAACACGGATATTAATTATTACCATTGTCATTATGGTTAATGTTTACGCTTTTTATTAACCAAACAAAAACATCACAACAAAGTGGTTGAAAATGTGATGGCACATAGCCTTAAAACTCATCATTTTACACCAAATTATACAAAAGTTACCCGGGGAGGAACCCCAGACCCCCTTTTCTTCGGGGCCTATCCCATGTCCCTAACCCGCAATTGGGCACCACCCTAAATAAAACTTTATGTACGCCCCTGCTTCGAGATATAGAAAAGTTCGAGATATGGATATTTAACTTAAAGAGAACAAGAAGTTCCGTGACGAACTAAAGAGCCTACTTTTCTTGAAATTTAAGATTCTTGCCAATCTATATAGACCTATCTAGAATAATAACGAAATTAAGTTGGTAATATCGAAATTCCTAATTCGAAATATACCTGGTATAATGTAGCCTATTAGAGCTCTAAAGTTGGCACCCCTGGTGACTGAATATATTATTAGTTCCATCTCTTAAGGTACAGAATACAAAATTTGGTTGAAGTCCAATGGATAGCATGCACGTTACATGCAGTGAGACCTTGGATTTATCAGCGCGCGTAAAATCATGTTGTCAACAATCTCATGCATGTGTTGGTCAGAAATAATCTGAAATATTATGATCTCGTGTTGTGCCAATTTTGGATGAAATCCTTTTGTTAGTATAGAAGTAACATGTATTTTAAAATTGGACCTATCAGCAGGCTTAGAATCATGTTGGCAGCACTGGCGTAGGCCTATATTAGTTACTCCAAATTAATCTAGAGCTATTGGCTTGCATACTTTCTGATCTATTGATATTAGGGTAACAAAAATAGGGACAGTATTTATTAACAGTTGTCAGCCCTGGTTACTCTTAAGAATCGGCATAGTCATATCTGTTATGGTACACATAGCACACACGAAATTTGGTTGAAATCCAAATGATAGTATAGAAGTTACATGTATTTAAATTTGGACTTATCAGCAGGCTTAGAATCATGTTGGTAGCACTGACGTGTATAAGATACTCCAAATTAATATAGAATGTCAGGCACTATACGTGTGCATAGTTTAAAGCTGTTGGCTTGCTTACTTTCTGATATATGGGTATTTGGATAAAATAAATTGAGAGCATTTATTAACAGTTGGCAGCCCTGGTGGCTCTTAAGAATACGCTCAGTCATATCTGTTTATGTACACATACCACATACGCAATTTGGTTGAAATCCAATTGATAGTGTAGAAGTTATATGCATTTAAAATTTGGACCTATCAGCAGGTTTAGAATAATTTTTGCCAACACTGCCATGTATGGCCTCCTGGAAATTAAACTGCAATATTATTATCTATACGTGTGCCAATTTTGAAATAGCTCCCATTCATACCTTCCAAGATATCCAACATGGAGCTCAAATTTCAATTGCGATTTTTCAGCAGTTGGTAGCACTGACATCATTTTCAAATATGGCCGTGAGATATTCAGGTATAGATCTTTACTCCCACCAAATTTTGTTTCGATTGCTGCAGCCGTTTAGGAGTTGATAGGGGGGGGGGGACACACACACAGACAGACAGACAGACATACATACAGAAGGACAGACAGACAGACAGACACACATTTGCCCGATCTCATAAGTCTACTTTTTCCTCATTTTTGCAAAATGTGAAAAGTAGGCTAAAAATAGCCTATACGTGTAAATTATAGGGAGTTTGTTCGGGGAAAAAAATTACTACGAGTTATCGAAAATTCGAGTAATATAGGTTCGAGATACCGAGGTTCGACTGTAGTTCTATTGATTTTAGTGATCCGGTTTGCCAGCACTCAAACATTTCACCTTAATATATTTAACTAGTGTAGCTTTACGCACCCTTCGTTGTTGGTTCCAATCGTGACATGTGTACAGTACATTAAAAAACAAGGAAGGAAACTTGTAGTTTAACTTGATCATTAATCTCGCGATCACGAGCCCCGGGACTTTCTTTTTACGTGCAATCCGAAACACAGGACGTGGCATTTCACTTCGAAAATCTCGCATGCATTGACCGGGAATCGAACTCGGTCCCCCTTGGTGAGAGGCAAAGAGATTGACCGCTGCGCCACCATGCCCCCTGTGTACTTGAAGTGTGTTGGACATTATTGTTAGTAATTTTCTGTATTTGTGCAATTTGCCACCGGGGAATAACCCCATTTCCAAATAAAGCGAATGAATGAATAATAATATATTTCTCTCGTGAATGATTGAATGATATTTTGAAATAAATAAACCCACCGGTATAGAAATAACGAATTAGTATGTGTTGAAGGTGGCTTCGGTGGCGTAGTTGGTAGCATGCTGAGCTTCTATGCCAAAGATCGCGGGTTCAAACCCGGCCGAAGTCATCGGATCTTTTAAAAGCGTTAAAAATCCCTCAGTATGCCTTCCTTCGGAGGGGAAGTAAAGCTGGCGGGCCCATGCCGTAGATTTATGGCATATAAAAGAACCTTCCGCTAACTAAACTTGTGTGAAGTTTAGGTTTGATTAATGCTCGTAAGTTCCAACGTTCGTCTCAAGGCGCTAGTTGCGATGGCATCTAGTAGTAGCGAAGTTCACAGCTAGGTGTCATGGACGGTAGCATTTGGTAGTGAAAGTAGGAACTACTTGAAATTATCGTCTGAAGTCCTTACTTGAATTAAAAACAGATAACACACAATAATACAGTTATCACAATCAACACTGGTTATCAGACAGATTCTACACACACCCAAAGTACACGGGGCTACATGACCGTGTTGTCGCAGCCCCTGAACTAAGAACCAACCAACCGGCATGTGTTGAAAAGCTGTTTGTATTTTAGAAATAGAATAGTAATCGATTCTGTTTTTCCACCCACACAAATATTACAAGCAGGAATATATGTATCAGTTTATACGTTACTAGCAACGTAACGTTCGCCCGGGAACATTTGTGAATGAATTGCGTGATAAGCGCTTCTTTACGATGTCAGTGAACTACGACCTATATCCGTTTTACGTCTCGGTATGATGGGTTAAAATCACTGACTGGACTATTAACTATATTATCATGGAGATGCATGTGTAACAAATTCTTATCAAACGTAATTTAAGAATGGCGAGGTGCATGAAACACAAATCCACCTTCCGTCCAATCTAAAAACACTTATAGTGGACGATATATTGATATAGAGATATGCTCTCGCGTACGTTTTTGTAGAACTTTTCATGCTGAAAAATTCTTACACTCATTGTATATTGATATTTTTAACGGTTTGCCCAGCGTCAGCTTAAAAAGCGCACGGATGCCAGGATTTTTTCGACTTTTTCTCTGAAATCGTTATTGCTTGGCTTCTTTTGATCATAAATAAATTATTTTCTACAGAAACCTTCCTCGAGGTATCCTTTACAGAATGGTGAAAACCGCATCAAAATCCATGCAGTGGTTCTCGAGATCACCCGTGACATCCAAGAATCGGGGACTTTGTTTTATACTAAGTAGAGATTATACGCCAATCGGTATGTTTTAATATAATATAATCCCCCTTCCGTCCAATCTTAAATTGACTGTGAAGTTTGCGGAACAAAAAGTTCATAGGCGAAATGAGAGTTGCACTTCCAGGGAATGGCAGGTGAATGAAACTCAAATCCCCCTTCCGTCCAATCTTAACTTGACTGTGTTTCACAGGCGAAATGAAGAAAACCCGAGTTGCACTTCCTGGAAAACTCCAAACACAACCACCCTTCTCAGAAGTGCTAACTCAACACGACTCGACGTTTTGCTGCTGGCTGTATCTGGGGCAATACATAGGTTCGCCCGCTAGCTAGGCTATAACAGGGAGATAGACTCGCCCTTAGCTAGCTTGTAAACTGTCGCCACAGTAGCTGAATGGACATGGTTGGAAGAAATTAAAACGTAAAAACACTTTTAGTGGGCGATGTATTGAAGATAGACATATGCTCTCGCGGCCTTTTTTTTTTTTGTAGAACTTTTCATGCTGAAGAATTCTTACACTCATAGTATTTAGATTTTTGTTGTTGTCGTGTGGCCTCCTCAGAGGCCGAGTGCATGTCTTTCTATTCGACGCCCGTGGGCGACCTGCGTGTCGGGCTGAGAGATGGAATGGGTGAAGATGAATGAAACTGGGCAAGGATGTGGAAGGAAGCGGCCGTGGCCTTTCAGAAGGTACCGTCCCAGCATTTGCCTGGTGTTGAAAATGAGAAACCACGGAAAACCATTTCAAGGACTGCCGGCGGTGGGGCTCGAACCCACGCGTCTGCCGAGTCAGCAGAGAGCTTGGCCCCATAGCCTAGCGCTGTTCTTTAGCCAGCGTAGCCACTGCTGTCGGTAGTATTTAGATATTTTTAACGGTTTGCCCAGCGTAAGCTTACAAAGAGCTCGGACGCCAGGATTTTGTTTTGTTTTTGTTTTTCCACTGACATCGTTATTGCTCGGCTTCCTTTGATCATAAATAAATTATTTCCTTCAGAAATCATCCTCGAGGTATCCTTTACACACAGAATGGTGAAAACCGCATCAAAATCCATCCAGTGGTTCTCGAGTTTACCCGTAACATCCAAGAATCGGGGACTTCGTTTTATACTAAGTAGAGATTAGCATCGTTACCTTTATTGTGGTTTTTATTTCTCACTGAAGCTCAATTTATATTTGATATTGAGTTGTGATTTTTATTAACAATGAACACAAAATTTCTTAAATACACTATCGGGATATAACTGTAGCTCGTAAAACGAAGCAAAACATTTTAAAGGTCCTAACGTCGGTTCAACAAGTAGGCCGATATACCGCGAAAAGTAGGCCTACATATCTAAAGAAGATTTTTAGTGTAGTCGGTGACGTGAGGACGTTGATGTTCGTTTGTTTGATGTTTTGTCTTGAATTGCCGACATTTCGTCTGCTGTATGAGGTTAAAACAGTGCGTCGTTATATGCCGATGTAGTGACATGTGTTCAAATGCCCATGAATGTTTATAATAGTACATTATGCAACGAGCCTATAATGGCTATAATTAAGACACGAGTATTTTTATAAAACGAGCGTATGCTAGTTTTATAATTTCCATACGAGTGTCTTAATTACCATTATAGGCGAGTTGCATACGACTGTTTATGTTCGACGATAATTATAACTTTATTATATGTTTTAACATAAATATTCATAAATATCTTTTCAGTCACTGTTCAGAATGTTGTGATCGGGTGCTGCGGTGGGTAGTATATCTCTGTTTTCCAAGCTCTCTGGACAACCGACGCATGCGCTCTGTGTGCTTCAATGCCATATGTTCAGATTGTGCACCGTTATTCTGTAAAACTGTCACCGAAGTCGTTTCAAAACCACGCGCTGTGTAGGAATTGGTTTTGGGGATATTAAGGTACAGTGCTATTTCTTGTCTCATATTCACCAGTTTATTTACGCGAACATATGGACGGTGCACTTTCGGTAATTTATATAGACATGTTGGATTTTGAGCGCATGCGCGAAGGTATCCTTATCTAATTGGTCACACAACTGTTTCTTGAGCTCTGATTGGTGGGAGAAACTGTTTCATAATGAAAAATAGTGTTATAATGAGCCTCATTATGATACAGTTTTCTGACACATAATAGTTAGGGTCGAACATAAATTACTTTTAGTTGTTCAATTTAATTGAAAAGTTGCACTGCACTCAAAGCCATGATGAGACAAAGCCTTTGGTCATTAGGTTAGACGACTGATTTGACGAAAATTACTGCTTGTAATACAAGCATGGGGGTCTGGGTTTGTGTTGTATGTTAAGCCTTAACAGAATTTAACATGTATGCATCGTTTATAACTTAAGTGTCGTCCATGACGTCATAGAGGCCGCCATTTTGTGTGTAGGGGAATTTTATAGTGTAATGTATCGCTATCTATACTACTCTCCTAACTTCATCTACCTGTAAATAACTCAAAGTACAGATAATTATTTATTATTTCCTGTTATATTGACAGCTCTACCGGACTTGTAACCACTGCAAACGGATACTATCCAACACATTGTGTAATTGTGTTGCAGGCCTCAGTGAAGTTCACCAGGACCAAGGAGGTGCTGGGGGAACTCATGAAGGGAATGCAGCCCGCAGTACAGGCTCACGTCCAAAACCAGTCGCTGCTGTTCGATACATTGCCCATGATGATGGAGGTCCTCGTACCCAACCTACGACCGGTGAGCAAATTCCACTGCTTGGATAATTTCACACCATACTGTATGTCATAAGGTCTAACCCAGTATCTCAGTCATGTTACGATGATAAAAAATGTTTTTTCTTTAGCCCTTTATGGGATAGTGGTCTATATATTAACCACCTGTCATAAGTACAGTTTATGCTTTTAAAGATGCTGATAATTGAAGCTTTCAACTAAATTTCGGAGAATTTTCATGCCGAAGTGCTAGTATTTCTAAAAATCAAATATTAGGCCTATATACTGTAGTATCTACTTGACGTAATGTGTTGGATCATCATCAACTAGAGCAGTTTCCAGCCTCAAGTTGGGTCTGCTTGGAGCACAAGCCTCTCCATCGTTTTCTGTCCATCCACCACTTCTCTTCTGTCACTGTTGTCCAATTAACTCCTTTTCACTCGACACTTTTCTTTACCCCCTTTATCAACCTATCCCTTGGTCTTCCTCTAGGTCTCTTTTCCTTCCACTCCATTTCCAATATTTTCTGTAGTATTCTCTCTTCTCCCATTCTTTTCACGTGTCCGTACCACCGTAGCCTTGATTTCTCAATCCTATCCTGTAGGCGTTCTTCCTTTAATATATCTCTGACTCTATCATTTCTGATCGTTCCATTCTGGTTACACCTATATGACTCCTCTGAAACTTCATTTCCACTGCTTGTATTCTGCTTTTATCTCTCTCCCTCATCACCCAAGTTTCTGATCCATACGTTAGGATAAAATTTTAAAAAGTTTAAAACTAAAAACATTAACAATTAAAGTGTAAAAATAAAATATAAATATAGAAATTAAAATCATAAAAATACAATTACAATTATAAAAGAGATATAAATATTAAAACAATGAACATAACCATAAAAATATGAAAATAATTGTAAAAATCAATTCGAAATTAGTTAATTAATTCAATAAAATATCAAAATTAAATCTATAAGAGCCTGAATTGAAACTTAAAAATAAATAGACTATATAAACATTAAAATTAGAGAAGCAAAAAATAACATTATTTATAATTATAATAATTAAAATAAGTTAAAATGTAGAAAGACATAAAAGTAAAAAATAGTTTCTCACCATAAAGGGTTAAATAAAGTGAATGCAAGATTGTGTTTACTCCGGTTGTACAAATGAGCTCGGTCTTGGTACATGTATTGAGACCTCAGAACTAATGGTCCTGGGTTCGATTGCGGGCTCTGCTAAGAAATTTTATTCTGGTCTGAAGGTTGGAATGGGGTACACTACACATAGACAGCCAAACCAGAGAAGAGATAAGTTTGTTTCCCATGTTAGCCATGCCCAAGGGGGTTATCTGTGGTTTCCCACTTCTGCTCCAGGCAAACTCCGAGATGACTCCTAATTTAAGGCCCAATCCTAGCCCCAATTGGAAATACACCAACTCATACAGACACCACAATCCCACAGGCTATTATACACGTATACATGCCCAAGTACACAAGACTGATGGCCAAGACCCTAAATAAAGAAATTTTAAAAGGCTACAAATTGTGAGTGTCTCTGAGATTTGCTGATGACATCGTCATCTTAGACTCAGCCGAGGATTTGAATGAGTTTTAAATTGGAATAGTCTTCTTGAGGAAAGAATTCATGATGAAAATTAATAAATGTAAAACAAAAATATTGGAATACAGCCAAAAGATACATGAACCCTAATTGACTTCAAATTGGCAGGTGAAAAGCTAAAGGAAGTAGGAGACTTCTGTTACTTAGGAAGCAATATAACTAGTGAAGGACAAAGCAAAGAGGATATAAAAAGTGGGTTAGCTCAGACAAGGAAAGCATTTCTACAGAAAAGGAATCTGTTGACATCGAATATAGACTTAGGTATTAGAAAGTCATTTTTGAAACCCTTTGTCTGGAGCGTGGCACTCTATGGAAGTGAAACTAGTAGGCACAGCAGAAAAGAGGAGAATAGAAGCGATTGAAATGTGGTGTGACAGGAGAATGATGATCACATGGGTAGATAGGGTTACAAATGAAGAGGTATTAAGACAAGTGGGAGAGGGGAAACATTTCTGGGGACTGATAATGAAGGGAAGAGATAGGTTGGTAGGACACATACTAAGACACCCAAGAATAGCAAACATATTTATGGAAGGAAGGGTCGAGGACAAGAACTGTAGGGGTAGATCAAGGATAGAATATGTTAAATAGATTGTCTCGGATGTGAGGTGTGGTAGCTATGTAGAAATGAAAGGATTAGCTCAGGGCAGGGTGGCAGTCAAAAGACTGAAGACTCAAACAACAACAACATCTTGTGGTTCCAGGTGAGCATGCAGCTGTACAGTGCCCGAGAGAAGGATGAGTTGAGCCACGTGATCAATGTGATGATTGATTATAACCTGACCTATGTGCAGGAGCGCACTGCCGAGGGGAGCTACATCTACAACCTGGACCCGTAAGTACCTCTGTCTACTCTCATTCACATCTTTAGTGTACGGTATTAATAACAACAATGATGATAATCATCATCATTAGGATATCCTTCGAGCGAGCTGGATAGGAACATTGTGAACAATATGCCTCCATTTAGTCCTATACTGGTATAGCTTTCCCCTCTCCACAGCATCCCATGTTACTCCTCTCCTCATGAGATCTTCCTTAACCTGGTCTGTCCATCTCTTCCTAGGACGTCCAATTGGTCTTCCTCCTGGCACCTCCATCTCCAAATACCGGCCTGGAGATCGGGTCTGATGTATCCGCATCAAACGTAATCTGAAAACGAAGGATAACCTTTTATGCTCACCTCATCAGATCGCCAGCTGAAAGAATTTCCAAACGTTTGTTATCCTACTTCTTCAGAAGTCTCAAAACAATGGCGGAATTGACTCGAATCGATAGCTAGCTGACTTGGGTTTTAACGTCCCTCAGAGAATCACCAGACAAAAGCACACGTTCGATGAGGTCAGATTGAGAAATAACGTTCACAAAATTTCATGTCTGATCTGATTGCAGCCAACATACAGCTTAATGGAGAGTCAAAGTGCTACTGATATTCACTTTGACTCTCTGTCAACTGTTATGAGAAACATCACAAGTGGGCTGTAAAATATTGTAATGTATATTGTGTTCATTTTTATTTGTGTTTGATTGATTGATTGATTGATTGATGAATATGTGGTTGAATGAATGGTTGATTGATTTTTTGATTGAATGTACAAGTGACGGAGTAATGTTTTATTTGCTCTTTTCTAGATCCTCGAATGTCACTCTTGTATTATGTTTTTTTTTTTTTTTTTGAAGTAGACTATAAAACTAACTGATGGTATATTGGCTTTCACGGCCAAGGAAATTAAACTCGGCAATTTTTGTAGGTTTATTGCCGTATCTTGTGTGGGGTTTCGCCTAGGAACACCAAGATAGGCTCATCAGTGGGCTCTTGGTGTCCGTGCCCAGACCCCCACAGGAGTAGCAAACTGTAGGATACCTCCCTACACAGTTTGCTTCTCCAGGCACGGATACCAAGAGCCCGCTGATGAGCCTATCATGGTATTCCTAGGCGAAACCCCGCACAAGATACGGCAATAAATCTAGAAAAATTGCTGAGTATAAAATTAACATTTAATATTTAAATAAAGTATTGAAAGTATTAGACACAATTTTCAGTGTTGTCTAGTTCTACTATGGAAAGCTTTCCAGTCGGTCAACACAAATTGTGCCCAATTACATTAGGTGGGAAACAGTATGTATACACCCTAACCTGTAAGAAATATTAGAAGAGATATTTACAACAAAATATCATGCTTTTACGGTATGTACAAAAATGAAGGGGTACTTAAATAGATCTGGCACATGAAAGCACAAAATAAAATAACACACTTTTATGTGCAAGATCCATTTAATTACCCCTTCAGTTTTGTACATACCGTAAAGCATGTTATTTTCTTGTAAATATCTTATGTAATATTTCTTTGAGGTTAGGGTGTGTAAATACCAGTGGCGAAGCTGGAGGGGAATCTTTGAGGCTTAGAATACCCATTTCATTCTCAAGGAATATGCACATCAAAATTTTTCTATTTTTCAATGGCATAGGCAAATGAAATCTCTAGTTTTCGGTATTATTTTCTGCAGACACAATGGGATTGTCGCAAGCTTTTCAGCATGAGCCTGACCAGCCAGAGAATCTACTTTGAAACAGGCTCAAGTCTCTGTGGGTAGAGAACGCAATTGCGCATGCGCCAAGTGGATGTTCGAATCTGAATGCGTCAGAAGAGAGCCTAGGCTCCAAGCAGTGCATTTGCGAGGAGGGCGGTATTTCAGTGCGTGCATGTTTGTTTGTGAGTTTTAAATCATGGATCAGTGTAGTGATTTAATGGTGTACTTAAAATCAAGACCATTTTCTTCGTTGTCCTATGAAGAGAAATGTGCAGTGAAAGAGAGAAGGCCAAAACCTCATCTAAATATTGTACAGAGTGATAAACATCAGTCACGAAAATTCCAGTCACGATGGTATGACCAGTATGAATGGTTAACAGCAAGTGTAACGACGGGCACAATGCATTGTTAGATTTGTGTTTTGTTTGGTGGCAATAGTAAAGAATGAAGTGAAACTGGTATTGCATGCATTAAAAAATTTCATCGTAGAGCACGAAAGCATCCAATTTCTAAGAAACATTGGGAGCATAAATAAGAGTGAGATGGTGATCACAACCAGGAAGAAGGAAAGAACCACAATGGGAATAACAATTGGTGGGGAACAGCTGAAGAAAGAGGAGAGTTTCAAGCATCTGGGAAGCCTGATACAAGATAATGGAAGAAACGATAGAGAAATAAATGAGCGGGGGAGACAGGCAGAAGCATTCCGGAGGAGTGTGAGAAGCATGATAGGGAGCAAGGATGTCCCTCAGAACAGCAAAAAGATCATATATCGGACGTACTATGTCCCTATCCTGACGTATACCTCGGAGACCTGGGTCATGAAAGGAAGTGAGAAGAGTAAAATACAGGCCAGTGAGATGAGGTTCTTGACGAGCAGTATTGGAGCTACAAAGATGGACAGAATAAGAAATGAGAGGACCAGAGAATTAATGAAGGAGGAACCATCACAGGATGGTATAGAGAAATCTAGACTTAGATGGTATGGACATGTGAAACGAAGAAGAGGATACCCAGGAGGATACACGAGACGAAGTGGGAAGGAAAGAGACCGAGAGGAAGACCGAGAGGAAGACCGAGAGACAGGTGGCTGAAGGGGGTGGAAGAAAGCGTGAAGAAGAGAGGGGAAGACTGGACAAGGGTGGAGGCTGAGAGATGGTGGGAAGACAGAAGACGTTGGAGAGGCTTGTGCTCCAAACAGACCCAGCCTGTGGCTGGAAACTGTGTAAGATGATGACGATCATCATCATCTTCTGGGACAACACAGAATAGAGCATGCTCTATCAGAGCAAAAAACATGATGACTGGGGATTATTTACAAAAAACTATAAGGTATGAACTTTAGAATACCCAGTTGCATGAATGTAGCTTCGCCACTGGCAAATACTGTTGTGTTGACTGACTGGAAAGCTTTCTTTAATTTAAATTAATAGTTAAGTGATTTTAAATGTTCAAGACCTCAAGAAATGTGTTGTGAACATTGTGACTTTTAGACTTTTTAAACTCTTCTAATTTAAG
The DNA here is from genome assembly GCA_946902985.2 of Meconema thalassinum. NCBI lineage: Eukaryota > Metazoa > Arthropoda > Insecta > Orthoptera > Tettigoniidae > Meconema > Meconema thalassinum. The sequence continues at coordinate 930,744,170 of OX336388.2, read as the reverse complement.
GAAGACCTTAGGATATTTTATATAAAGAATTCAGAATTTTAATGTTTGAATGAAAAGAAAATACTGCTGAATATAAGATAAAGAGGAAGCTTGAAACCTGTCCAAATAAAATAGGATAAATAAATTGTATTGACTGGACAGATAGAACCTAACAAATTGTTTCAAGCTTTTGTAAGTCAGTATGGAACCAATCTTTCAAAGTAAACCACCATGGGTTATTTTAAAGCTTAAAAAAAAAACCTTATTCAATGTCTTAGGCACAACTCTGTTAGGTTACAGAAAATAGGCCATTGCCAATTCATAGAATCGCTTTCCCTGATTTGCAGATAAGCTATTCTTCTTCTTTCTTTTTGCGTTTTGCCCATTATAGAGCGCGCTTGAACTTGTTTTTCGGCTTGATGATATTCGCCTTCCTATCTTCCCAAAATCTCTTCATGAAGTCACTGTGCTGCTTCTTCCGTTCTTCTGTCCACTTGGTTCCAGTCCTGCCACTAGTTTTCACCCTAAACTTGTGCTTTGTTACTGCGGTCCTGAAGACTTTGCGGTTTCTTGGAATATTTTCTCCGATGTTCAACTCTTGCAGCTCCTCTCTTGATTCATCCAGCCAGGCTATCCTTGATTTCTGAGAATTTATTACATTGAATAACCTTTTTGTAAGTCTATAATCGTCCATCCTGAAGAGGTGTCCATAAAATGTTAAACGTCTTTTTCGTACCGTGTTGCTGAAACTATCTGTGTGACGGTATAGGTCTGAATTTCGTCTTTTAATCCAAATTCCGTTTTCTTGTGTGGGGCCGAATATTTTTCTAAGAATTTTACGTTCTTGCTTTTCTATATTTTCAATTTTAGAATGACTTCCTAAAGCTATGGTTTCTGAAGCATATAGAGATTCAGGTAGTACAACTGTTTTGTAGTGTTTCAGTTTTGCATTATGTGACATTACTCTTTTATTATAGTGATCCCATGTTAGTCTGAATGCTCTATGAAGTTTTGAGGCTCTTTCTGTGTTAGCCAAACTGTCCAATTCTGAAGGAAGAATTATTTCTCAAAGGTATTTAAAAAATTCTACTTGTGATATTGCTCCATTCGCTGTTTCTATTTTTTCTTTCTTCTTCTTTTGCTGAAAATTCTTCATGTACTTGGTTTTTTCAAATGATATTTGAAGGCCTGCTTGTGATGCTATTCTGTATAATATCTCAATAGCATGCTTAGTTTCTTCTTTGTTCCTAGTGATAATCGCTAGGTCATCTGCGAAAGCCAAGCATTTCACATTGATTTTGTTTCCAGCAGTTCCTATGCTAACGCCTTTGATGTTCTTTTCCCACTCTCTGATGACTTTATCTAGAACCAGGTTAAATAGAAGGGGTGAAAGTCCGTCTCCTTGGCGAACACCTGTTCGTACTTCAAAAGAGTCAGAAATTTCCCCAAGAAACTTCACCTTCGATGTTGTATTGGTGAGAGTCTGACGAATCAGTTCTCTGGTCTTCCTGTCCACTTGAAGTTCTTCTAGCGTCTCAAACAGGGTCTGCCTGTCCACAGAATCATATGCTTTCTTTAGGTCCACAAAGGTGACAATTGTGGGGTTGGATCTGCGGATCTTCAAAATCATCTTCAGATTCCATATCTGTTCAGCACATGAACGCTATTGTTTTTTAATTCTTCTTGCCTTGTCCTCCAAGAACATTGGCGATCGGTAGCATGATCTGCTGTTCATCCATGGCTTTTTTGAAAATGAAAATCCACAGCCTGCTTCCAGTCTCCGACCGGGTCAGGAATGGAATGAATGAAGCCCCCCATCGAGCGGCGAGGATATGAATTGTGCCGGCTGCCGAGGCCTGACACACTCCTCTGGGGCAATGATTGAATGGATGACAGATGAAATGAAATGATAGTGGAGAGTGTTGCTGGAATGAAATTTTGACAGGGAAAACCGGAGTACCCCGAGAAAAACCTGTCTCCCTCCGTTTTGTCCAGCACAGATCTAACATGGAGTGACCGGGATTTGAACCACGGACCCAGCGGTGAGAGGCCGGCGTGCTGCCGCCTAAGCCACGGAGGCTTATCCATGGCTTTTTTAAACAGTGATATTGTATTCAGTCGAAACCATTGGCCAGGATGTTCTTGTATGTCCTGGACCCCTAATACCATTCTTCCCTTGAATAATTAATTGCAACAGGTTGTATTTGGTGTTGCGTTTAAAGTGACCAAAATATTCTAGCTTTCTTCTTTTAATGACTATCCTTCTGTTGACTGGCCCGGAGAGCACCCCCTGCCCACTTAAGGGCTGCCGGGGACTAGGCTTTAGATTGTCCAGTCATGCTGAAGATTTTCCTGGGGAAGATAATGTGGTTTCCCGTTGCCTTCCACATTGCCATGCTATTGACGAATCGTTATTAGTTCCTCCGCCTTCAAGGGCAATGTCTTATCCTAAGGATGAGAAAGGGTCCAGCTTCATCATGAAGATGAATTTGGAAGCTTATCCCGACCTCCATTTGGCCTCTTCCCATCTAATGCCTGCCCCAGCCTTGAAACAAATAAATACCTTTTACTCCTTTAATCCCGAGCACTGGACTGCCTCTTCAGCCAGTTACACTGTAGAGTACGGATGGTATGTGAAAGTAGTACTTTTGCATTTGACTGTTGGCACAGGTTGTAAACGATTGTACTCTTGGGGTTAGAACTGCCCAACAGGCTCAGTGAGGAAAGCAATGGCAAACTACCTCATTCCTCACCATGCTTAGTATGCTGCCTTGTTTTTTTTTTTGTGGTTTCTACCCTATGGCTGCTTTTTGAGGATCCGACCAGCCTCAGGACTGTCAACCTAACAGCGATATTGTTTTGACCAGGAATATCGAGGAGATGTGTACGTTCCCGGGAATAAAGGTCAGCCGCTTCCTGACATACAGCATCAAACAGATGCTGTCCCGAGAGGTAGAATTGGAAAAGGTGCGACGCATCGAACTCAAGGTATCAGGCGAGGAGAAGGCAGCACAACCAAAGCCAGAAGAGACCAAGGCTGTTCCAGCCAAGGTTAAGCCTGCCCTTCCAAACCATCTGCAGACACTGAAACCGAAGGTCGTAGCTGTGGAAGCCACCAGGGTGAGTAGCAGTTACTGGAGTAATCCATTTTATTATAATCTGTTTAATATGGTTGAAGGCAGTGCTTTTTTTTTTTTTTGTCAGGGGGAACGTGGGAGTACGCGTTCCCCTTAAACATTTGAAAACTGTGTAAGAAAAAAATATAACATTTCCGACTTGAAAGTTCATTGATCAGCTGGCGTCAACGCACTGTTCACAACTGCTGGAGGAGATTTCAAGTAATCCTCGATTTAAATCGATCTGTCGTATCCGTTTCTTTTGGTCGGCAACTCGGTACTCCGTTCTTATAAACACGCAGGCTAGTGTTTGGAGGCGGGGTAGGTTGTTATTTTGTGCATGTGGTTAGACATCTGGCGACCGACACGAAACGCAAGCAGAGGAAGCGTGTGAATGGCAGTGATCACCCTCTTTTACCAGTGTGGAATTTACTGTCAGCAGGACAGCAAAATGATACACTACCACAGTGTTTTTGATTTAATAATGTAAAATGATTAGAAATACTGAGTGCAGTTACCACCTTGACTTGTTGACCACAAATAAATTAACCCAATGCAACCTTTCATTTAACATGTCAGCCAGAAAAGTAATAACCTGACTGCAAATTGCCGAAAATTGCAAGATCGTGATGTTTTGTCGACTACAACATTGAGAGTACCCCTTAGAAGGCATCAATTAATGGTTAATCGAAATATTAATCTTTTGTCAGGAGAACAGACCTATTTCTGTGACACATTGTTATTTGAAAATAACACCCTGAACACAATAGCTGGGATCCATCAGTATTTTGAGACGACATTTACATTAGTAAGGTCGGCATAGCTGTGCTTGTTAAATTGTGCATCACAACAAAGCGGGCAGCTCCAGCAAGTCCAGAGATCGTAGGCTATCCTGAGTGTGGTTTTCTCCTGGATTTTTCCACACTCCCTCCAGGCAAATGCAGGGATAGTACCGTACTTCAAGTCCCGGGGTGCCTCCCCCATCCCTGTCCCTAATACAGCTACACACAAAACTACAGTCATCACTTAAATACAGTATATATAGGCTATCAGACAAGTTCAACACAAACCCAACTACATGGTGCTGATGACCAAGGTGTCCCAAGCCCCAAATATGAATTAACAACAATTATATTTGTAAGTTATTCTACGAGTCTCCTCCGTGGTGTAGTGGTCAGCGTGCTTAGCTGCCAGCCTGGAGGTCCGAGGTTCGATTCCCGGCTCTGCCACGAAATTTGAAAAGTGGTATGAGGACTGGAACGGGGTCTACTCAGCCTCGGATGGTCCAAATGAGTAGAGGGGGTTCTATTCCCACCTCAGCCATCTCGAAGTGGTTTTCCGTGGTTTCCCACGTTGTCTTCAAGCAAATGCCGCGGTAAAGGTGGGATCCCTCTGTGAGTCCGTGGGACAAGCCTACCTGGAGCGTAAACTGACTACGAAAAAAAAAAAAAAAAAAAAAAGAGACGAACGAAAAAACGAAGTTACTCTACTCGCACATTCTTAGGGCTTAACAGCTAGTTTTAATATTTTTTTTTGTTATGGTTTATTTATGGTAATACGATTATTGGTGTTTATCAGTACGGTATCACTGTTTTTTTAAATGTTTTTATTCCGTTATTATTTTTATTAAAGAAAGCTTTCCAGTCGGTCAACACAAATTGTGCCCAATTACATTAGGCGGGAAACAAGTATTTACATAACCTACAAACTAACACGCTTTTATGTATGAGAATACCTACTTAATTGGATGACATACTTCGAACCTCAAGCGTTCATCCTCTGATCCGGTTCACTTAGGCTTAATTAGTGTACGATGTTCTTGAATTACACTTAAACACAAATATATATATATATACAATATTAATTACATAAGTTTGTGAATCGTTGTGTAACTTATCAAACTATTTACAGATAGTGGAGTACACGTCTATGGTTGTTGCTTTATTATTATTATTATTATTATTATTATTAGTGTGGTTTAAGTATGTAGCCTGTGATCTATTGAATTGTTATTATGAATAACTTCAGTATTGATGTTGTCTACACTATTGTTATTAATGTTTTAAATCAACCGTTCCTATTCAAACTATTGACCTAATTGTATTCAAATATCTTGTGTGGCAAATACATAAGTGATACAATGCGAGGTAACGCATCGAGGCCGGAAGCTACAAGGATCAGTTTCTAAAACCAGATAAGTTGACATAACTTTATTACATTCTCGGTGGCATAGTCGGTAGCATGCTGAGCTTCTATGCCCAAGATCGCGGGTTCAAATCCGGCCGGAGTTGTCTGATTTTTTATGAGCGTTAAAATCCCTCAGTATGCCTTCCTTCGGAGGGGAAGTAAAGTCGGCGGTCCCATGTCATAGATTTATGGCATGTTAAAGAACCTTCCACTAATTACACCTGTGTGAAGCTAAATTGTATAGATTAAGAATGTAAACAACGCTCTTAGGTTCCTACGTTCGTTGCCAAGAGCCGACTGCGGTGGCGTCTGGTAGCTGGTAGCTAAGTTAGTTGACGGTGGCGTTTGGCGGCAAAAGTAGGAACTATTTGAAAAATTCAAAATTCTGCAGTCCTTACTTCAATTAAAATACAGATGAATTGAATGAAATGAAAATCCACAGCCTGCTTCCAGTCTCCGACCGGGTCAGGAATGGAATGAATGAAGCCCCCATCTAGCGGCGAGGATATGAACTGTGCCGGCTGCCGAGGCCTGACGCACTCCTCTGGGGCAATGATTAAATGAATGGCAAATGAAATGATAGTGGAGAGTGTTGCTGGAATGAAATATTTGACAGGGAAAACCGGAGTACCCGGAGGAAAACCTGTCTGCCTCCGTTTTGTCCAGCACAGATCTCACATGGAGTGACCGGAATTAAAAAAAAAAACAGATAACGTCCACTAATGCAGTCATCACAATTAACACCGGTTATCAGACAGATTCTACACACACCCAAAGTACACGGGGCTACATGACCGTGTTGTCGCAGCCCCTAAACTTAAGAACCAACCTTTATTACGTTCAGTGCTACAACCATATACTGTCTTTAAATAGTTTGACACTTTTATGATCTTTCCATATTCTTGTTAGACTAAAAAGTGCTTTCTTAGCCATACCTATTCTTCTTTTAATTTCTCCTTCACAGTTTCGCCTTAGTGGAAATGCGATATCTAGGTAAACTATTTCTTCCTTGAGATCAATATCTCATATTAGCTGGAAGGGACTAGTTAATGCACGCTGTCTGTCCACTTCCATCAAGTAACACTTGGATCAGTTTATTATAAGGCCTGTGCTTCTTCACTGAACCTCTCAGTGTGTTGTAATGGTTTATCAGCTCTTCCTCCGAAAATAGCTAGCAGCATAGTATCATCTGCGTAGCGGAGGTTGGGGATTGTCTTGCTGCCTATTTGAACCCCACCTTTCCAATCCTCGGTAGCTTTTCTGATGAACCATTCCCCATAGATGTTGAATAGGAGTGGTGACAAAACACATCCCTGTCTGACGCCTTTTCCGACCTTAAAGGACTCTTGATAACTTCCCATCGATTCTAACGTATGCCTTGTTGTTGGTATATAATGATTTCATCAGTTGTATAAGATGACTTGGTACTGCCATTTCCTCAAGCACTTGCCAAAGAAGGTTCCCGTTAACATTATCGAATGCTTTAGTGTAATCAAGGAAACAGAATATTGCAGGCACATTAAACTCGTAGAATTTCTCTATCATTTACTGCACGCTTTTCTGTTCTCTTGTTCCTTTTCCTAGAACGAACCCTGCTTGCTCTAGGGGTGTTTGTGGAAGGAGATACTACTTCAAGCGCCCTTGTATAACATATACCATAACCTTGCTGGCGTGGTTTATATGCGAGATGGTTCTGTAATTCGCACGATGTTGTTTTGATCCCTTTTTGTGTATTTTATTTATTTATCGTATGGCTTTTAGTGCCAGGAGTGTCCGAGGACATGTTTGGCTCACCTGAGTCTTTAGCTGCTTCCAGCGAACACCCTTAGGGTGAGCTACAAGTTCTGTTCAATTTCAAGTAGTTCTAACTTTTGCTACCAGATATCAATGATACCTAGAGGTGAACGTTGGAACTTGGATAGAGCGTTCCGACGAAATCTAACCTAACAATTTAGCTGCACACAAGTTTAGTCTGTGGAAGGATCTTTTACATGCCATAAATTATGGCATGGGACAGCCGGCTTTACTTCCCCTCCGAAGGAGGGCATACTGAAGGATTTTTAATGCTCTTAAAAAATCCGACGACTTCGGACGGGTTTGAAGCCGCTATCTTGGACACAGCAGTTCAGCATTCTACCGACTACGCTACCGAAGCCGCATGACTTTTGTGTAAAGGGATATATACTGATTCTTTCCACTCATTTGTCCAGTTGCAAGTGATCCATATTTAATTGCAGATCTGTAGCAATGTGTCAATCCCGCGTTCCCCTGCTGCATTTATAATTTCTGCCACTATTCCATCTGACCTAGCCGATTTGTTATTAGCAACCCTCCGTAAAGCCACTTCTACTTCACACCTTAAGACTTGCTATAGTTTATACTAGACCTTGCCCCCATTAGTCCGAATTACTGAGTTTACTGTAGTTCCAATATTTTAGAGAATCATTCGTGGTTCATGTACTGTGTTGTATGGGAAATACCAAAGGTGAGTAATACAACAGAAAGAGGGAATACTATGATAGGGGAAGAAGTGACATGGACTAGCACAAACAAATACAGTTTTAAGTTCTTTCATAGTCATCTTCCTGCCCTTCGTGACACCTACCTCATGAGAGATCAATGAAACTGGACAAAGAGTTGGGAGGACTGAACACACTCGTCTTCCTAGTTCGGAAGCTCAGCTACCATATAACATGCTGACAGAGTGCAGCAGGAAGTTGCATGTGCTTCAAGAATGTGTTGTGACCACTTTTGCAGATGCAGGTGATTTCATTGTGAAGCACAAATTTAAAGTTAAATAATGTTGAAATGGTGACCCTTTCTTTGGCTTGAACTTCATCTTCAGGAATAGACCAGGCGTGAAGAGCAACAATCATATTGCTGCAATTGAAAATCTAGTTTTTTCAAGCGCTCTGTGAGTGGGTTCATTGTACTGGAGCACCGAGATGCTGCCCAAGTTTTTTATACTTTGAATCTACTCCTTCAGATATATCTGAACAGGATCATAGCCAGTGAGGGTGGATGCCCCTTCCACAAATCGGTGCAGCTTTTGATTGAATGCTCTCAGACAAGACCTCTCTTGAAAGATTCTATAAATACATACTGTATGTCTTTAATTAATAATTTAAATTATGGTATTTGAAAACATTTCTTAATTTCAACAGCAAGATAATCCAATATCATATTTTTGAAACCACCATCATCATCTAGGGATGCTTCCGGCAGACCGAGTAGGATTTGAGTGGACGATATGCCTCCATCTAACTCTATTATTATATATTTCTCCTTTAATATCTTGGAACCTCAGTCCTCTCGTTACGAGATCTTCTTTAATTTGGTCTATCCACCTTCTTCAGGGACATCCAACGGTTCTCTTCCCCAGTACCTTCCTTTCCAAGTACTGTCTGGTGATACGTGTCTCCGGCATCCTTTGTACATGACCAAACCACTCCAACCTTGCAATACGCAGTCTCTCTTCCATTGTCAAGGTTATCTGCATATCTTTCCTAATACAGTCATTTCTGATTCGGTCTTTCATCGTTTTCTGCAGAGCTGATCTCAAAAATTTCACATGACTGTAATTTACTGATGTCTCTCTTCAATAAGACACAACTCTCTAAGCTGTACGTCATGATTGGGAGCAGGTATGCCTTGAACATCATCTGCTTGGATCTTGTAGGAACTGCCTTATCCCAGACTAGTTTCCCCACTCGGTAGAAGAAAGTAGAACCCCTAGATACTCTATTTTGGACTTCCAGCATAGCACTCCCCTGATTTGAAATTGTGCTTCCAAGATAACCAAAACTTTCCACACATTTGATTCTGTCCCCATCAAGTGTTAGATTACACTGAGCCGATCATCATTGCTACTGTTTTTGGCTTACTAATAGTTAATTTGAATTTTTAAACTTGTTACTCCAACAATCCATCTCTTTCTCTGTCTCTCCCCAGATGCCAACATCATCTGCAAATATTAATGCATTCAAATTCTCTGGTTCCACTTTAAAACCACCACACTAGAAAATTACTCACAAGTAAATATAGCTTGTTTATATTATGACCAACCCCAAGGAAAACACAATTTTTCTTTGATGAGTCACATAAATTAATTTCTGGAATGTCTTTTGCATGTCATCTATAATTTTCTAAAACTAAGCCAGAGAATTCTGGCTGCAGATTAACATTATAGTAGTATTTTTATCAAACATTTCCAGCAATTAGTTCACCAACTTGGACTATTGGTGCAGCAGAAAAGAGGAGAATTGAAGCATTTGAAATGTGGTGTTACAGGAGAATGATGATCAGATGGGTGGATAGGGTTACAATCGAAGAGGTATTAAGACTAGTGGGGGAGGAGAGATGTTTCTGGCGACTACTAATGAAGAGAAGAGATAGGTTGGTAGGATACATACTAAGACACCCAGGAATAGCAAACTTAGTTATCGAAGGAAGGGACGAGGACAAGAACTGTAGGGGTTGACCAAGGTTAAAATATGTTAAACAGATTGCCTCGGATGTAGGGTGAGGTAGCTATGTAGAGATATGAAACGATTAGCTCAGGACAGGGTGGTATGGAGAGCTGCATCAAACCAGTCAAAAGACTGATGACTCAAACAAAAACAACAGTTCACCCATCTGCAAAACATAAAAAAGTACTTATATACATAAGCACACACACTATCCATAATTCATGAATGAAACTTGAAATTCTTAGACCAGCAAATTTAGTTCATCATACTAATTTATTTTCTAATCTTTCACTGATATGTTGTCAGTAGACACCAAGTAACAGGTCATTATAGAATATTTGGTACATCATTCTGGGTTTATTTCGTCAACTTTTCACTGTGTTCACATCACTTTAGAAGTTGACAAGGGTGCCGTGAGGTGGAATACACCATTATATCACTGAGATTGTGTCATTCCTTGATGAGCTAGTAGAATTCTTTCCTGAGAAATTGACATGCATGCCACCTATGCTTTATGAAAAATGCGCTAGAAAAATATCTTATCAAGATTAACATCATAGTAGTGATGTATTATACTAAGTTTCACTCGGATCATTGCAAGAGAAGACAAGAAATAATTATTAGTTTCGTGAAGAACTAAATAGCCTATTTTCTTATGCCCTACTGGTCTTTCCCATTAAAAACTCTCCCACCTATTAAAAGGTGATGATGATGATAATTGTTGTTTTAAGGGGCCTAACATCTATGTTATTGGCCCATAAAAGGATTTTCCATGTGATGTACTAAATAGCTTTTGGTACATGACCTATGTCTCCACCAACACCATTACATTGAGAAAAATGATGTGCTAGAACAGGGCCATCCAGTCATTGCGCTCTGGGATCGCGGCCGTGCTCAGGGAGCACTGGGCAGTCAGACTAGCGCTTCTTCCCCTACCACCACTACACTGTGGCAGCGAGGAGACGGACGATGTTTGGACCACGCTGACTTGGGTAGATACATTCGTACACGTACAGTCGTGCGGCCGACTGCTCTTGTGGGATTGTTGACATATTAATAGGGCTGTTTTGCCATAACAAATATACCGCATATACAAATCGAATGGTACTCCGATGTATGGAATGAGCAGGAAACGAACAAGTGCTATGTAAAGAATATTGTGATTTATTCCAAACTGAAATGTGAACATATTAGAGAGAAAAAAAGTCCTCTTGGCACGCCGGAAGGCGGAGGTAGATTTCAACGGACAAACTTGGAGATAAGCGAAAATAGGCAGAATATGCAGGTTTTCGTAGAAGGATCAGACCTCATTTATTGCGTGAAAGTATTTTATAATTGGAGATTAATTAACTTTGTTTTTCGTCATTTTATGCATATTTTAAACACTTTATTGTCTTATGATGACGGTAACCTTCTTGTCATTTGGAGTTAATTTTTATACTTGTGGTCACACTGTCCTTATGGAAGGTTTCGACACTGATGTGTAACTATGTAACGGTCTGTTACTCCTTCACGCAAAATTATATCTCCCGCAGAGATGTTGGTTGGTTCCTCAGTTTAGGGGCTGCGACAACGCGGTCATCTAACCCCGTGTACTTTGAGTGAGTGTAGAATCTGTCTGATAAACGGTGTGAATTGTGATGGCTGTATTAGTCTGTAATTCAGGTAAGGAATGCAGACGCTCAATGTCAAGCAGTAGTTCCTAATGTTGCTACCAGATACTACCGTCAACGACACCTAGCTGTGAACTTGGCTACTAGATGCCACCGCAATCAGCAACTCGCAACGAACGTTGGAACCTCCCCTCCAAAGTAAAGCATACTGAGGGATTTTTAGCGCTCTTAGAAAATCCGACGACTTTGGCCGGCTTTGAACCCGCGACCTTGGGCATGCTACCAGTTACGTCACCGAAGCCGCTTCACACTTAGTCAGATGGAAATCTGAATCTGATCTCGCGCAAGTGCGCTGTCATGGCAACGTCTGATGGCTCATCCCTCATCAATTTAGTAGTGTTGCCATGGCAACCACTGATTGCTCTTGGCATTTTCTTATAATTCCGAAATCATTTTTCTCATCCCTTGGCGCAATCGTGGGTCATATCAAAAATTCTTTCAGACAAAAGTTTTAGGTATTTATTAGGGGAATATTGTCCATTTTGTACGGTTTTGATATTGTGCCTATTAAGAGAGATATGATTAATGTTTCCCGAAAAGCCCACTTTTTCCCACCCCTTTGGTCAATGGTTGGTGCTATAAAAAAAACTCTTCAAACATAAATTTTTGAGTTTTATTCGGCACATAGTATGAACTTTGAACGGATTCGATATTTCACATATTAAGAGAGTTATAGCAATATTTCATTTTTTCGAAAAAAGGCCCCAATTTTCATCCCCTTCGACCGATTTAGCCCAGTAACGAACTCGACCGAGATTTTATGGGTATACATATTCGGTAAAAATTTCAAAGTGATTGGTGCAAAATTACGGCAGTTTGTTATCGTGTCCACAAGAAACTGATGATATATATATAAACTTTTGAACTGACGGTGGTTTTGGGGTTTGGGGGATGTGAAACGCGAAGATATGTCGAAATTTTCCGGAAATCGAAACATGGTACCCATTGCAATAGTTAGCTTTCTAATGAAATCTACCTAAAATACTACCATCAACGACACCTATCTGTGAACTTGGCTACTAGATGCCACCGGAACCATCAACTCGCAACGAACGTTGGAACTTCTCCTCCGAAGGAATGCAAACTCAGGGTTTTTAGCGCTCTTAGTAAATCCGACGACTTCAGCCGGGTTTGAACCCGCGACCTTGGGCATAGAAGTTCAGCATGCTACCAGTTCCGATACCGAAGTCGCTTCCCACAGACAGATGGAAAACTGAATGTTATCTCGTGCAGTGGCGTTGTCATAGCAACTGCTGATGGCTCATCCCTTATCAATTAAAAGTAAAGTTGTCATGGCAACCTCTCTTGGCACTTAGCATTTTCTTATAATTTAAATCATTTTGCTCACCCCGTGGCGTTATGGTGGGTCATATCAAACATTCTTTCAGACAAAAGTTTTAGGTAATTATTGGAGGAATATTGTCCATTTTGTACGGTTTTGATATTGTGCCTATTAACAGAGATATGATTAATGTTTCCCGAAAAACCCACTTTTTCCCACCCCTTTGGTCAATGGTTGGTGCTATCAAAAAACTTTTCAAACATAAATTTTAGGGCCTTGTCCGACACATAGTATGAACTTTGAATGGATTCAATATTTCATATATTAAGAGAGTTATAGCGATATTTCACTTTTTCGAAAAAAGCCTCCCATTTTCACCCCCTTTGACCGATTTTGCCCATTAACGAACTCGACCGAGATATTAAGGGTATACATAATTATGTAAAAAATTCAAAGTGATTGGTGCAAAATTACGACAGTTATCGTGTCCACAAGAAACTGATATACATATATATACATAAATTATATATAAAATTTTGAACTGACGGTGGTTTTGGGGTCTGGGGGATGTGAAACGCGAAGATATGTCGAAATTTTCCGGAAGTCGAAACATGGGACCCATTGCAATATCTAGCTTTCTAATGAAATCTACCTAATTCCACAACAAATTGTGATCTTTTTAACACATTACATCTCTGTTGCACACTAAACATTTGGCATGCCCTTTATAAGTTTTACAAAGAAATGACATTTCCCATTCTGCTTTAAAGACTGTGCTTCACCACTCCTTTTTTTGTATGCTGTTCAGTCATGACCATTGCGAAACTGATTTACTTCCACGCTGTGAACAAAGCGCATTGGACTAGACTAGCTACTGATGGATCGTGTACACACTTCAGCGTGCTCAGCCAGCCAAGCTCCTCCCACCACTTCTGAAACTACCTTCCACCAAAGCGCTCGGAGCACAGGCTTAGAACACGGCCGGAGCGCTCTCTGGATGGCCCTGTGCTAGAACATCGTTTCCCAACCTATGGTTTGCGAAATATTTCAAGGGGTTCGCCAAACACTTTTCCATACTGGCGGGTTTCGAAGTTAGGCCTATTACTGTTTCCTTAATTTCTGCGGCATTGTCATATAATAATTATTATTATTATTTATAAATTAAATTAACGCTGTAATGCCCCTTGTTACATATGTATAACATCGGGAATTTATCACATTATTTCCACAATAAATTAATATTTACCATACAGTGAATACCTCATTTACAGTTATGTAACAACATTAAGAATGCGTTTGATTTTGCTACAGTGGAAATTTAGTCTGCCAGCTTCTTTGTGTTCTAACAATACTAACAACAGTGCCACGACCCCTCTAAGGTGGACCGGATTCGATTCCTGGCCAATGCATCTGAGATTTTGGAAGTGAAATGCCATGTCCTGAGGTTCGGATTCCATGTAAAAAGGAGGTCCTACCACTAAGGAACAGTTACATATTGTAGGCTACATCTCTACTTAGTATAAAACAAAGTCCCCGATTCTTGGATGCTCCGGGTAATCTAGAAAACCACTGAATGGATTTTGAGGTGGTTTTCATCATTCTACCTAAGGATTGCTCAAGGAAGATTTCTGTACAAAATAATTTATGACCAAAAGAAGCCGAGCAGTAACGATTACAGTGAAAAAGTCGAAAATAAACCTACCCTCCGTGCGCATTTAAGCTTACGCTGGGTAAACCGTTAAAAATATCTATATAGACTACCATGAGTGAAAGAATTGTTCAGCGTGAAAAGTTCTACAAGAAAGTCCGTGACAGCATAGGCTATCTCTCTATCTTCAACACATCGCCCACTGTAAGTGTTTTTACGTTTTCATTTCTTCAAACAATCTCCATTGAATTCCGCGACAGTTTACGAGCTAACTAGCGAGTGAGCCTATCACCCCAGTTACAACTAGCACCAAACTGTCGAGCCGTGTCGAGTATATGTACCCATATTCTTTGGTCTTGAGCAAAGGTGTTGAGTTTAAGACATCAGAGAAGAGAAGAGTGGATGTGTTACGAGTTTCCCTGGAAGTGCAACTCAGCTTTTCTTCACTTTTCGTTCCGCAGAATACTCAGTCAAGTTAAGATTGGGCGGAAGGGGGATTTGTGTTTCATGCACCTCGCCATTCTTAAATTACGTCTGACAAGAATTCGTTGCACCTGCTATCTCCATGATAATATATAAGTTAATAGTCCAGTCAGTGATTTTAACCCATCATGCCGAGACGGAAAACGGATATAGGTCGTAGTTCATTGAAATAGAAACAAGATGTACAGTAAAGAACATAATAGCTTACATTCTCCTAAATGCATGGGTAGCCTATAGTTATAACTCTCTGTCCTTTTCGAGAAGTATAATTGAATGTTGGTTGTAGTAGCTTGTTGAAATACAACGTGCTACACGGATAGGGCTTATTATACGTTGATTGATTGAATCCTCGCCTGAATTACATATACACACGCTAATACAGCCATCACAATAACACAGGTTATCAGACAAAATTCAACACTCACCCAAGTACATGGGGCTAAATGACCATGATGTCCATGCATCTCAAATGAAACAACAACAGCTTCCTCGTATAGAAGTACACACACTAATAAGCCTACAGACATCACAGTGACACAGGTTATCAGACAACTTCCAGCAGGGGCAGATCTAGGGGAGAGCGAGGAGGCCTGGATTCGCCACTGACTTCCACACACACCCAAGTACACGGGGCTGCATGACCATGATGCCGAAAAGCCCCTAAATAATCAACAACAATAGACTCTACCGAGGATCCAGGACTACGAATTTTAATCGCTGTAGTCCAGTGTTGAACTATGTGGTGTTATAAATACAGGGTAATTCAAAATGAAGGATTTGAAGCATTTAATTCGTCCAAACTACAAAAGGTAGAACCATAATTCCAATGTTCCTGGTCAGACAAAAGTGTAAAGGTAAACTGTGAACAGTCCAGGTAGAAGTTCCAATCACGGCCGTATTGGCGCTGTTGCTTTCATGCACGGCCGCTTTGGCGCTGTCGCTTGTCATGTTGATTGTCTGTAATAAAATGGCGATACAACAGGAAAAGGCATTTTGTGTGCTACAATTCGCAAAACTAGAGTCCATTATTGAAGTTCAACGTGCTTTTCGTGGTCAGTTTAATAAACAACCACCTCGTCATAAGCAGATTTACCAGTGGCATCGAAAATTCGCAGAAGATGGTTGCATCTGCAAACGGAAAAGCATGGGACGACCACGCACTTCGAATGAAAATGTCGAGCGTATTCGTACAGTCTACGAAAGGAGCCCGAAAAATCCACAGCACGAGCAAGCTGGGAACTTAACATTGCTCAACCAACGGTATGGCGAGTTCTGAAACACCGTCTGCAGTACATTAAGCCGTGCAAACTGCAGTTATTGCAAGCATTGCGTCCTGACGACGACGACGACGACGACGACAACAAAAGGTACGAATTTTGCATTAACATGCTAGATGATATGGAAAATGACAATATTTCTGAACGATTGTTTTTTCCGATGAATCCACATTTTATCTTTCCGGTACATTTAATCGCCTTAGTCTAACGTTAGAATTTGGGCAACTGAATCTCGTTCATGTTCAATTCACCGAAGATTAACGTCTTCTTTGCCATAATAAAGTTTATGGACCTTTCCTCTTCATGGAGAAAACTGTGACAGGTCTAACCTATCCCATCTAGACATGCTTCAAAACTGGTTATTTCCTCAACTTGAAGATGATTCAGATGGCTTAATCTTCATGCAAGATGTTGCCCCACCTCATTTCTCTAACCACATCCGACGACGTTACCTGAATGACACCATTCCAGGACGTTGGATTAGAAGAGGAGCAGAAGTTCAACGTCATCGCCGGTGGCCTCCCAGGTCTCCACCCCTCACTCCGTGTGATTTTTATCTGTGGGGTTACGTAAAAGACAGTGTTTTTATCCATCCTATGCCTGACACTCGTGCAAGTCAGCGACATCGAATTGTTGAAGCTGTGAATTCGGTAACTAGAGACCAGCTGATTTCGCTCAGCCGCCATCTTGAGATTATGAAAACAATTGAATTAAAATAGATGCCAGTAGATTAAATCGTGTATAAATATTTACCGTACCAAGTTTGCCTGCACTCTGATGAGTAAATCGCGAGAAAATTCCATTTAAATACAGTGAAACAAAACTGGCAGTTTTAAATAATATTGTAATTCGGTATTTGATATTTTTAGCCTACTTTTCACATTTTGCAAAAATGAGAAAAAAGTAGACTTACGAGATCTATCCGGGAAAATGTCTGCCTGTCTGCATGTCTGTTTGTCTGTCCTTCTGTCTGTCTGGTTGTGTGTGTCGTCGTCCCCCCCCCCCCTCCTATCAACTCCTAAACGGCTGCAGCAATCGAAACCAAATTTAGTATGAGTAAAGATGTATACCGGGATATCTCAAGCCCATATTTGAAAATGATGTCAGTGCTACCAACTGCTGAAAAAACGCACTAGAAATTTGAGCTCCATGTTGGATATCATGGAAGGTAGGCCTATGCATGGGAGCTATTCCAAAATTGGCACACATGTAGATAATACTATTTCAGTTTAATTTTCAGGAGGCCATACATGACAGTGTTGCCAAAATAATTTTAAGCCTTCTGATAAGTCCAATTTTAAATGCATATAACCTCTACACTATTAATTGGATTTCAACCAAATTTTGTATGTAATATGTGTACATAAACAGATATGACTGAGTGTATTCTTAAGAGCCACCAGGGCTGCCAACTGTTAATAATTGCTCTCTCTATTTTCTTCATCCAAATACCAATATATCAGAAAGTATGCAAGCCTGGAAGTAGGCTGTGGATTTTCATTTTTCACTATAGTTTCTCGACTGAGTATACCTCAATTGAAGGAAAATAGAAAAGGTAGGAAATCAGTTGTAAAGTGTAGGCAACAACAATAATCTTATTCCCGCTGCATGGAAGTTGGCAGCTATGTTGCTGAGTTCTTGTCGCTTTTTACCTAGACAACGCTTGGTAATGTATGTGGGGAAGGTGGTGAGATGGTGATAATGAATGTCTTGGGCTGCAGAGACACCGTGGTGAAATATATCGTGTGAATAATATACCTTAAAACAAACAACACACGGATGGAAGAGCAATAAAATAGATCACCCTCTCCCCAGCGAGTGAATTATAATCACAGAAAGTACTGGTAAAACAAGCAATAATATTTCAGGGCTCATTTTGAAATTGAAAGCGTAAACTTGATTTACTTATTGCAGGCAACCCTAATCCATCATGACATTTACAAACCATAACTGTGATTACATCCCATGTTTCATGACATGACATGTCCGCATGCAGCGCCGAAAAGATGCATTTCTTTTCTATTTCCATTAATGTTGACGATTTTATGAACTCTGACCACAGCTGTTACAGTTCTCATAATTAGTGCAATGGAATAGAGTGTCATCGTTCACTCTTAATTGTGATTGCTGAAGAGTGAAGTTTGGGACTTCATTTTATATTACAGTGGACCAGAGATCCATGAAAGGTTTATTCGCCCTAGGCTAATGTGCACAGGCACCATTGTTTGGTGAATAAAATGTTTGTTAAATCATATCGGGATAAAAACGCTGAATATGCCGCGGAATGATTTATACCAGTGTCCATAATAAGAATTGGCCTACACTAGAGTTGTGTTAGTGACGGTGGGTGAGTGGATATCGTGTCGGTCTACTAACCCCAAGATTGCAGGTTAGCTCCTGGCCGTGGTAAGTGATTTTTGAAAGGCGGCAAAAATACGATTCGCATGTCATACGATGTTGGCATGTCAAAGAACCCATTTGAATTCAGTAGGCCGAGTTCATAATGGCAAAATTAATCTCGGGAGTTTCCGCCAACACAAAGTTCCTCATTTCTCTACTAGAAAGCGTTATAGTGTTCAAGGAGCTTAGATACCTAACATCTAACCTCCTTGACTTTCATAGTCAAGGAACAACGAAATTCGACATGCAAGCTACCCTCTGGGTGTCAAATAACAAAGCTTGCACCCGGCATCCTAGGCCATACGATATTATTATTATTATTATTATTATTATTATTAGTGACATTTAATGTTATTATTCACAAAAATAGTTACGAAGTTACAGTTAGGCTACTTTGTGCGAAAAGTAACTGCGTTACAGTTTAAAAAAATTATATTACAACTTTTCAGCAGTGGTGAAGCTGGAGGGGAATCTTTGAGCCTTAGAATACCCATCTCATTCTCAAGGAATTTGCACATTTGAATTTTTCTATTTTTGATTGGCTTAGGTAAATTAAATCTCTAGTTTTCGGTATTATTCTCTGTAATCACGGTGGGATTGCATTGTGGCCACTAGGCCTACTCCTGGAAAACCTGGAAAACTCCTGGATTTTTATTATGTCTGGAAAACTCCTGGAAAATGACGAAAAATTTGAAAACTCCTGGAAAATAGCCACTGTTAATTAATTATAAAAATCTTCCCATCTTATATCATACTCCCGCGGCGGTTTTGGGTGAGCACTCTATCGTTAACGAAAGAAATTTCCTCATGCTACCTGTTTCTGTGTGTGAGAACACGCGATAGTATTTTTGTAAAACATATTGAGTATAGACAACTTCACCGCAATAAAATTGCAGGCGGCATTCTTTTCTCTTTTTTTAAGCGGATATTTGAGTCACAAAGGCTTTTTTAAAACAACAATTATATCATTTGTGTGTATGCTTGCGTATCAATAACCCAATCACCACTAATTTTTTTCAACATCTGTATATGTAAACCAAACACAACTGCTTTATTTTGGTCTTGAAGTAGGCAACCGATAAATCCCCCACACACACACACTCGCGCTTATTTTTAAATCTGGAAAAATGGTAATTACTCCTGCAAAATTCCTGGAAAACTCCTGGAAAATCGTTGACAGATTTGAGTGGCCACTATGGATTGACGCCAGCTTCTCAGCGCGGGACTGAGCAGCCAGCGAGTCTCCTTTGAAACAGGCTCAAGTTTCCATGGGCAGAGAAGGCCATTGCGCATGCGCCAAGCGGAAGTCCGATAGCTGAATGCGTCAGCAGAGAGCCTAGGCTTCAAGCTGTGCATTCGTGAAGCGGGTGGTATTTTAGCGCTTGCATGTTCGTTTGTAAGTTTTAAAACATGAATCAGAGTAGTGATTTATTTTTAAAATCAAGACCATTTTCTTCGTTGTCCTATGAAGAGAATATTTTTTGATCAACGGCCTAGAAAAAATATATCATGAAACAGTGCGCCTCAAAGGACTGATTCTTGCCTTTTCTGTTTCTACTGCTTCGACTGAACGAAGTATGAGAGTATTGAGGAGAGTTAAGCCATTTTTAAGGAACTCCATGTCAGATTCTAGACTGAGGAATTTGAGTACTCGGACTATTGAGAAGAGTTTGGTGAACTACCTTTCCAGGGATGACATCTTCAAAGAACGCATCATTGACATCTTTGCTGAGCGGAAATCACGACGGCTGGAGTTTATCTATAAAAAAAACTATGAGGTAGGAACTTAAGAATACCCAGTTGCATGAATGTAGCTTCGTCACTGCTATTCAGTAGGTCATCACTACGTAATCCCAATTACAAGGACATGCTAAAAATAACCTGAAAAAATAGGCTACATGTGATTAAAATATAATTACAGTAAAGTCTCGAGTATCCGACCTAAACTGGGCCTGGAGTACGTCGGATCACCGAAAATGTCGGATAATACAGAGTGACTTGGAAAATGAACTAAAACAAATAGGTGGGCTAGGCCTACTGTATTACTAAAACAATGACATGTTTCACGGTACTCTATTTACTGAATTATCAATTCAATAGTAACTTATATGCAGTAGCCCATTGAACAAAAACGCTCCAAATGCCTTAGGGTCCTTACACACGAGCGTATTTCTGTCGTCGTTGTCGACTGCGAAAAGTGGTCCATGTGTGGTCGTTTGTCACCACCGTGCCGTTGCCATATAATGCAATGGAAAAAATATTTCCCCTTACACGAACGTTTTCCACTGTCGACAGCTGTAGCCGATCCCGTCCACTGGCCACATCCCGACTGCAGCGCTTTCCTTTTCACACGGGCGACATGTCAGCCTGTCGATATGGGCTGCCTCGTCCTGGTAGCCTATCTATCCTTGAAATAATTGGTCCAATTTTCTGTAGTAGCTCATTTAAAGAATTTTTAGACATTCTGAAGAACTGGAAAAACTTTATCCGGATAATTGCAAAGTTCGTGATATAAAGATCTAGCAGAAATACCCATTCTTCGAACGGTCTTCGATATTAATAACCAGACGTAATCAAATGAGCTACTGTTGCAATGGCTAGGGGCTTGGAACCTGTTTGTCGACAAAGAAAAATTATTAGTTGAAATATGCTCTGAAACGAAATTTACCTAAGTGTACTTCCTGACGTGAAAATAAAATTGAAAACCTCGTAGACGAAACGCAATACACGTCACATAAAAACTGACCCTCACTGTTGTGTCAAGTCCGCATCCAGAGGGAGACCCCTTTAATAAATTATAAAGGCTTGTGGTGCATGAAAATTCAGTTTTTTTAGCCTCCAATGGCCCAAATTCCTAAAAGCAAAAAAAAAAAAAAAAAAACTATTTCAATTCAGGAATTTTTGAAAATAATGTTGCTGTTTGAAGATATACTGTAATAGACCTTCTGTACGACATATCGCACGTTTAAGTCTTGTGAAAAAATCTAGGGTACCCATTGACCCCCTTAAGCGCATTGATGAATTTTACAGTTTTTGTTGGTTCCGTGATAACCTCATAACCATTTGCAAACTTTCACAGAAATTTAATAAATGGATTGGCATTACTTCTAGAGGAAATAGATGGAAAGTTGGATGTAACGTTTTGAGACACGGTTGTCATGGTTACTGGCTTGCATTCCTACATTAGTTTATTAAATGAAATTAGTTTTCTGGGAATATCTTAGAAACTCTTGGTTTTAGAGCCTTAAAATGTAGTTTTCGGGGACCCTTTACGGCTGTTTAGGGACACCGAGTTTTGTGTCTGACACCAAGGGGCTGAAAATAAGCTTTGTCTCTTCGTTGTAGGCCGTAGTATAATAACAATAATAATAATAATAATATAACAATATAGGGATAGGGATATAATAGACCTTCCGTACCACACCAGCACGTGTAAATAGCGTGAAAAAATTCTAGAGTACCCCTTGACCCCCTTAAGCGTATTCATTATATGTATTGATGAATTTTACAGCTTAATTTGGTTCTGTTATAACCTTATAGCCGTTTGCAAACTATCTCAGTAATGTAATAAATGGAATTGTATTGCGTCTTACAGCAATAGATGGACCTGTGAGTTTCTGGTGCCATGGTTACCGGCTTGCTTTCTTTCATTATTGTATTAAATGAAATTAATTTTCTGGGAATATCTCAAAAACTGTTGGTTTTAGGGCCTTCAAGTGTGGTTTTCGTTTCTCACATTGAGGGGCTGAAAATGAGCTTTGTCTCGCCCTTCTACGCCTATTTCAGCAGGTATTTTAAGGGGGTAGGCCCCCTTTTATGAGAGATACAGAGAAGAGTTACATCAATGATTAGTGTCGTGCCTCTGAAGGATATCTGTACCAAATTTTACGTTGATCCACCCAGCCGTTCTCGAGTTATAAGGGAACAAAATTGTCCACAGACAGACATACAGACAGACAAAAAATATTTTCGCGCGCATCCGTCATAAAACAGTCTGAAACTCGCAAATAACGCACATTTCCGTAGAAATTCAGAAAAAAAACAGACAAAATTTAATTTTTATATAAGTTATATAGAGATGAAACTGCCAAAACTGTTGCCGGACTTACCCTAAAACTACCATCAGTTCTTAAGTTTATATATAACTTAATATATATACTGTGAAGGCCCTCCCTATAGAACGGAGCTTTCCAAAGACCGTGCCGTGGACACGTCGCAATGACTCACCGTCACATTGATAGCATGTGCCGATTACAACAGCGTGCCGATAATCCCTGGATGCTGTCATAGCATTTATTACATAGGCTACGCAGCTGGCAAGATACCTTAGTTGTGATGATTAAGACTTGCTGTGAAGTACTGTAGCTTACCTCGTATCCCGTGAGCATGGTTAGCTATAGAACAAATCATCGAATTTTCCTAATGGAAATGTACACACATCAAAAAAAGTTTTGCATCACCTCGGTTCCCAGATCTCCGGCATATAGACGTTGACTGTGTATATTGTATCAAAGATACAGTCCCTTTGACTGTTCATAGATGTCACTAAAACTGCTCAAAGATGTAAACAACCATGCATGAGCAGGGCCTATTAGACGGAGGGGGTACGACAGCCGATCAGTTCCAGTCATTCCACCAGGACGAAGGTACGCTGCTCATGTTGTCTGTAGTTCTACCATGCCTAGAAGGTCAATACCGCAGTTCGATCGCGTCCGCATTGTTACTTTGTGTCAAGAAGGGCTCTCAACAAGGGAAGTTTCCAGGCGTCTCAGAGTGAACCAAAGCGATGTTGTTCGGACATGGAGGAGGTACAGAGATACAGGAACTGTCGATGACAGGCCTCGCTCAGGCCGCCCAAGGGCTACTACTGTAGTGGATGACCGCTACTTACGGATTGCCGCTCGGAGGAACCCTGACAGCAATGCCACCATGTTGAATAATGCGTTTCGTTCAGCCACAGGACGTCGTGTTTCAACTCAAACTGTGCGCAATAGGCTGCATGATGCGCAACTTCACTCCCGACGTCCATGGCGAGGTCCAGCTTTGCAACCCCGACACCATGCAGCGCGGTACAGATGGGCCCAACAACATGCTGAATGGACCCCACAGAATTGGCATCACGTTCTCTTCACCGATGAGTGTCGCATATGCCTTCAACCAGACAATCGTCGGAGACGTGTTTGGAGGCACCCTGGTCAGGCTGAACGTCTTAGACACACTGTCCAGCGAGTGCAGCAAGGTGGTGGTTCCCTGATGTTTTGGGGTGGCATTATGTGGGGCCGACGTACGCCACTGGTGGTCATGGAAGGCTCCGAAACGGCTTTACGATACCTGAATTACATCCTCCGACCCATAGTGCACCCATATCGGCAGAATATTGGAGAGGCATTTGTCTTCATGGACGACAATTCTCGACCTCATCGTGCACATCTTGTGAATGCGTTCCTTCAAGATAACGACATCGCTCGACTACAGTGGCCAGCATGTTCGCCAGACATGAACCCTATCGAACATGCCTGGGATATGTTGAAAAGGGCTGTTTATGGACGTCTTGACCCACTAACCACTCTGAGAGATTTACGCCGAATTGTCGTTGAGGAGTGGGACAATTTGGACCAACAGTGTCTTGATGAACTTGTGGATAGTATGCCACGACGAATACAGGCATGCATCAATGCAAGAGGACGTGCTACTGGGTATTAGAGGTAGTGGTGTGTACTGCAATCTGGACCACAAATGCTGAAAGTCTAGCTGTATGATGGTACAACATGCAATGTGTGGGTCTCATGAGCAATAAAACGAGCTGAAATGTTGTTTGTGTTGATCTCTATTCCCTTTGTATTTAAAGTTTCCGGAACTCTTGGAACCGAGGTGATGCAAAACTTTTTTTGATGTGTGTATATTCTCAATAAGAAGTCTTACAGCAAATGTGTTCGTAAGTTTCAGCACCCTGCGGTTTTTACTTGTGGGGGAACCTCAAACCAAAGGTGTACAGAAACATCCCGCGTACTCTGGAGGCTCTCGAGAACGAAATAACTGCATCGATACAACATATCAGGGAGGATAAATTACAGCGAGTGTACCAATACTTCCTATGTTAGTGCAACGTGTGTTTAGAAAAAGGAGGACAGCATTTCCAGCAACTACTCTGAAGTTCATGTAAGTAATGGTAATCATTAAATACGTTAAATAGTGTAAATGTGTTAAACTAGTTGGGCGCTACGCTGCTGCTAGCGCCAGTGCCTTGCTTGACACACGGCTAGCCACAGTGACCCGGCCGCCACGCGGCCACTGCGAGTCTCTGTTCGATATGGAGTGTTCTCACTGTATACCACTTTCTTGTGGACACCATAAATACAGCAATTTTGCACCAATCACTTTCAAATGTCCTACGTAAATTATAGCCATTCAAAATCTCGGTCGAATCCCGGCATTGATAGCAGCTAACCTGAGTGTGGCTGCTTTTGAGTGTTTCACGCTCCAGGTCGCCTATCCTATTTCAAATAGTTTCCAGTTTTAGACCAAATTACAGTTACTCGGACACCTACAAGAACTTTATTCTATGGGCTACTCTTTAAAGTATATTCCCCAGGGGCTCACATCTAGTGAGAAGTGGGTTGGCGACCACGGGGCCCCAGCTGAGTCCGGCATTGCTTCCACTTACTTGTGCCGGGCTCCTCTCTGTCTTCTTTCCTGTCGACCTCACTTGGTCAACTCTTGTTCTCTTCTGACCCCGACGGTATTAGGGTATCCGAGGCTTAGGGAGTCTCTTCCTTTCCCGCCTTAATTGGCCCTTGTCTCATCTTTTCTGATACCCTCCTTCTGCGAGGGGTCAGCCTTCTTTTTCTCTTCCTTTTACCTCCTGCCTTGTGCTCTAGGCCCTTAAGGAGGCAGGGTGTATGTAGCCCCACCACTTCTGGTGCACCCTAGATAATGCTACACCCTCAGGGGCTCACGGCTGGTGGGTTCGGGAGTTGGCGACCCCGAGGGATTCCTGAGCTGGGTCCGTTTTTCCCTTTTGTCCCTTACTTTTGGGTCGGACCCTATCCTCTTTCACTTTCCTATCTGCCTTTCATGGCTCTCCTTCCTTCCAAGTCCCTCAATCCGCATTCTTCGAGGGTTGAGGGCATTTCTTTTCCTCCTGTCCTTTATTTGCCTTGTTCTCCTTTAGTTTTCCATTTCTTCTAGTATGTAGGTTGGTAGTTAGTTTTAGTTTTAAGTTTGCATTTCATTTTCATCTTCACGATCACCCAAACCATCAGGGGCCGATAGCCTAGATGTTAGGTCCCTTAAAACAACAATTATCATCATCATCATCATCTTTAAAGTATTTATGGCTTACTTATGCAATTGAAACATTTCCTTTCATTTTATGATGATCATGATAATTGTTATTTTAAGGGGCCTAACATCTAGGTTATCGGCCCCTGCCTTTCATTTTGTGTTCCATATTATGTAGCATACATTTTTTCTTTTAACTGCTAATATTAGTCTATAGCCTAAACAGTATTGACTTTAAAAGGAAGGAAGTTTGTAGTTTAACGTGACTGTTAATCTCGCGATGATGTAGCACGGAACCTCCTTTTTACGTGGAATTCGAACCGCAGGACGTGATATTTCACCTTGGATATCTCACATATATTGACCGGGAATCGAACCCGGACTGGGCGAGAGGCAAGCAGCTTGATCACTGCACCATCACGCCCCCGATTATTGACTTTATTCTCATTTTATTGTGAGATTCATCTTGGCCATGATTCTCAACATTTATGGATGCTGCTGATTTTTTATTTACTGCATCAGCTCCTTCCAAAATAAATCCTGGATACGCGCCTGAGTTAAGGTAACCGTTTTTGTTTATTTGTTTGTTTGATACCTCTTTTGATTGTAAGCTTCATTTACTTATTTTACTGTACTGGTAAGTTATATTTTTACGTGCGATGCAAACTTACATACATCACAGTTGTGCTCGTGGCAGCCTTCTTACAAAGAATGTCTAGAACAGGGGTGGCCAACCCTAGGCCCGCGGACAAAATAATGGCCCGTCAAGACATTTTGATTGCCCCACCGATAGCTCAAGGTCCGATGCGAACCTATTTGTCACTATCATTTTCCAAGCATTCAGCACTGTTAAGTAAATGCAGCGACTTGATCGTGGATCATACAACGCAGCAGTTACAGCTTTGAGCGAGTAATTCTCAACTCGATTATCCTCCTCCGAATCTTAAAAGAGTAACATCAATTAATTCATAAATCGATTTTATATCTCTGAGTATGAGATTCATAAATACTCCCCATCCTTGCCGATGGAAATAATAGAAATCCAAAAACCATTCAGGACTTTGTGCTAAATTTAAAGAACATTGTGGATCACCCACTTCTTCTAATTTGACGAAATTTTGGAAATATGTCCCTTTAGACCGGTTTCCTGAAATTCACTATGTTGCTCTAAGACTCGTGTGCATATTTGGCTCTATATTGAGAGATTGCTAAATGAAAAGCGAGTTCAAAAATGACATTAAATTAACATTACAGGTCTTCAAAACTTCAAAACAGTATGGCTAGTTTAACGAGTAGCCTATTTCTATAATACCGGTAATTCAAAGCTTCCTTTTGTGATAATTTTTTAAAACATGCAGAAAATAAATTTTATGAATAACTGAATTACTTTTAAAGCCTTAGGCTATGCTTTATGTATCGGCCTGAATACTTGACTAATGAAAAAAATCCACAGCCTGCTTCCAGTCTCCGACCGGGTCAGGAATGGAATGAATGATGCCCCCATCTAGCGGCGAGGATATGAAATGGGCCGGCTGCCGAAGCCTGACGCACTCCTCTGGGGCAATGATTAAATGAATGACAGATGAAATGAAATGATAGTGGAGAGTGTTGCTGGAATGAAATTCTGACAGGGAAAACCGGAGTACCCGGAGAAAAACCTGTCTGCCTCCGTTTTGTCCAGCACAGATCTCACATGGAGTGACCGGGATTTGAACCACGGATCCAGCGGTGAGAGGCCGGCGTGCTGCCGCCTAAGCCACGGAGGCTTCGAATACTTGACTAATATGCATATAATACTGTAGTTTACATTCAAAATAGTTATTAATATAAATTAAGTTATATGGACCTTCATTTTTTTAAAATAAATTTACTGGCCCAAGCTCAAAATAGGTTGGCCAC
Source organism: Meconema thalassinum (assembly GCA_946902985.2). NCBI lineage: Eukaryota > Metazoa > Arthropoda > Insecta > Orthoptera > Tettigoniidae > Meconema > Meconema thalassinum. Next base: position 930,716,476 of record OX336388.2, on the reverse strand, counting down.
CCCTGGTCTAGAATGATCTGACCAATACAAAGTACTGAAGTAGTCTTCTGAATTTAGCCATAATACGCGCGTCTCATAGTATAAAGGCTTACCCTGGGTTTTTTAAATTTAGTATTGGCAAAGCTGATCATTCGTGTTTTCTCTATATTTATGTTTATCGGGAGTATTAATAACTGATGTGAGATCTCCTTTGTGAAAGAGAAAGGCTCCTGAGGGGTCAGGCTCGTTTCCGATTGGCCCGGAAACTTGACGATGTTAGCCAATGAGACCTCCCCGCTATCTCGAGAGCTCTTCACTCTGATGGACGGACAAAGCAAGTGTTATGATGTAAAAGAAACCCTTCCCCCCATTGCGGGTTTTGATGATGAACTTTATTTGCGGATATTCTTGAAGGCTTTCATAACATTGATACATTTTATATCTGACTTGATATACAAAGAAGCTTGTGTGCTGTGTTAAAAGCAAATCACTTTATTATGTAGCATGAGCGGAACCGAGGGAGTGGTGGCTGAATGGCGGCCCATTTATCACAAGTGGCTCGGGGTTTATTGTGCAAGGGCCCAGTAATTACTAGCACAAAACAAGACGGGCTTCTTTTAATGCAGGGGGTGGAGTTAAAAGGATTTCGCCATTTGTTAGTGCAATACGAGGGGATGCCACTAGTGGAGGAATTCATTAATAAGACATGGACCTCAGGTCTTCTTGTCCAGAGCTAAATTAGAATGGCTCACGCAAATGAGGATGTTGCTTAGCTCAGCGACATGGATGTGCAGCTAACCTGGTTGTGCGGTCCAAAGGTCAAGAGTTCGAATTCATGAGAGCTCAGTTTTTAATCGGCCCCGTGGTGTTGGGGTAGAGCGCCTGCCTCTCACCCGGTAGGCACCGGGTTCGATTTCCGGCTCCGTTAGGGATTTTAAGAACATGATGTGGGGACTTGTACGGAGTACACTCAGTCTCGTGAGGGCAATTGAGTAGCTGGCTGACCATGTGACAGTGTCACGGAAACCCAAGATAAACTTAAATGCAAGGAAGATAAACGGCAAGTTTATTTTCCTTTCATTTAAGTTTCAAAGTAATGCAACTAAAAATAATTCATTCTTTGAAATTACGCTTTTTTTGCCTTTTGTTTTTGCTGGCAGTTTGAGGGAAAAGGGAAAATTAATCGAGAAGTAGTGAAAGGATGGAGTAAGAGAAAAATATCACACAAGGACGTACTTCGTCGACTATTTTGTAAGTTATTGTTAAATTTTACTTAGATAATATAACAAAGCTGTCATCATTACGAACATTCATTGTTATAGATAGATTTTAGACAGCTAGGCTATATGTTGCATAGTTCTTGCATTTCCTCGTTAAGGTGCGGCTCGCCTTTGAAATCTAACATTCCATGGTGCCTGGAGCCAAGGCTTTTCCAGCGCGAGGCCCAGCGTTGTCAACTTTCCATCGTAGCCACTGAGAGCAAGCAGCGAGACTGGACAGAACTACGTGCAGATGTGCAACACTAGACACATGACACCTGCGTGACACGCGAGCTGGTCGCCAGGGCGGGACTTTGGGGTCCACGTGGAGTGATAGGGGAAGCATTGTATTGGTCAACAACCGTCAGCTATTGGTCAGTAGCGAACAGTGGTTATTGTCTGACCGTGCTACTGCCTTACGTTTGAGTCGCCGCTAGTTAACCAGGAAACTGAGGGAACTAGAAGCCTACATACAGTATAGTGCGACCAGTTTATCACAAATTTAACTTTTTTTGCTACGTTAAAGAAAGCCTTTCAGCCGACTGAAATTTTGTGCCCAATTACATTAGGCGGTAAAACAAGCATTTAGGCCTATATGCCCTAACTTGAAAAACATTACATGAGATATCACCAAATAACACACTTTTATGTACAAAAATAGGGGGTACTTAAAAGGTGTTATTTTGTGATAAATATCTTATGTAATGTTTTTCATGTTAGGGCATATAAATACTTGTATTCCCTCCGACTGGAAAGCTTTCTTGAATAGAACTATGTAACACTGAAAAAATGCCTTCTAGACTATTAGTAGACTATACTTCAATTTCTTGTATGTTCTTCACAACTCGAATTTTCGATAAGTCGAATTTATTTTGACACCCCCTGACGGTTCGAGATATCGAGGTTGGACTGTAGCCTATGTTGTAGTAGTCTATTCTATAGGTAGCCTACTCAAATTTTGCCATAATGAACTGCACCAAAGCTACTTACTGGTGCAGTTAGCCTACCCTATAACATGGAACATATGAAACAAAATGTTGTGTGAATTTGTTTTCCCCCCAAAAAATTGAGCTGTGCAACTTATTAAGCCAGAGAATAAAATTATTAATAATTTTAAGAACAAAGGGCGTGTTGGTGCAGTGGTCAAGCTGTTTGCCTCTCACCAAGGTGGACCGGGTTTGATTCCCGGTCAATGCATGTGGAATTTTCGAAGTGAAATGTCACGTCTTGTGGTACGGATTCCACGTAAAATGGAGGTCCCGTGACTCACGATCGCCAGATTAACAGTCACGTAGCCTATATGCTAACTACAACCTTCCTTCCATAATCCTCCAGGGACTCACAACTAGTGCGACGTGGGTTGGTGGGTGACCACGGGACCCCAGCTCAGTCCGGCATTGCTTCCACGTATGCCTTCTTGTGCCGGGCTCCTCTCTGTCATCGTTCCTGACGACCTCCCTTGCTCAACTCTTATTTTCTTCCGAACCCGATGGTATTTGAGTATCCGAGGCCTAGGGTGTCTTCACTTTCCCGCCTTATTTGGCCCTTGTGTTATCTTTCCTGATTCCCTTATTCTTCGAGGGATCAGACCTCTTCTTTTCCTGGTAACTCTAGCCATCTGCTCAAGGACCTCAAGGGGGCAGTGTGTGTATACAGTAGAACCTCGGTAATCCGAGCCCCGGTAGTCCGAGCCTCCGTTTAATCCGAGGTGGATGACAGTGAGACGCATAGCTTACCCAAGGCCTTTGGTGGAGATGCGCGCATGCGTTGTTTACAATTCTGCCCGCTATCGCCCTCCCGCCAACTAATAAATATTGTTCTGTACTTGAAGTAAACTAGTGGGACTGTGCAATCTTTCGCAACGTAAATGTAGGTTGAGCCATTTGTTGAGAGACTCCTCAGCTAGCAGTACGCCGTGCTCCCGCTAGATGGCTGGTTACGGTGCTTTCATTGTAAATGTACATTTTTAAGGTATTTATTTAATTGTGAGGCTTTTAAAGAGGAAGTGAGTGTGTTTCGCGCACACATTGGGTTATGCGGAACCTGTAGGTACCCCTTATGTGTAGGTTGGTGTTAATAGGACCTTATTTTCGGTACAAACTGGAATGGGACCTTAGCTGAATAATATAGGGAGGGATATGTACATAGTCTACTTGCATTTCTTTTGTAAAATTTTGTTTTTATTTCTGAAACAAAGCCTAAATGCAACACATTATACGATAACTGATGAAATAATGACGTTTACTATAAGAATATTTTAACACAAGGTTCTTCTACATCTATTTCAAATTTAAGGTCTTTAAATTTCGTAACTTTGTGTAATCCGAGATTTCCCAAATTCGAGCTCCTCTTGGTCCCAATTACCTCGGATAGTGCTACATCCTCAGGGCTGACGGCTGGTGAGCTCGGGATTTGGTGACTCTAAGGGATTCTTCAGCTAGATCTGGTTTCTTCACTTTTTCCTTTGACTGCCCTCTTCTCTTTCCTATCTGCCTTTTATGGCTCTACTTCTTTCCGAACCCTCAGTCCTCATTCTTCGAGGGTTGAAGGCAATTCTTTTCCTTGTTTGTTTGTTTTTTCCTTTTTTTTTTTTTCTTCCAGCAAGTTAGTTGTTAAGTCAGTAGTTGTACGTTTTATGCCGTCATCTTTCATTAGGGGGCCGATAACCTCGATATTAGGTCCCTTATAACAATTATCATTATCATCCTTCCTTCCTTCCTTTAGACTACTTTTAAGAGCAATGAATTTATTTGATAACATGTGTTATTGTTGGTAAGGGGTAGGTATCCTAGAATTTTTTGAAAACATGGATTGGTTGGTTTGTTCCTTAGTTTAGGGGCTGCGACAACGAGTCATGTAGCCCTGTGTACTTTGGGTGTGTGTAGAATTTGTCTGATAACCGGTGTTAATTGTGATGGGTGGATTAGTGTGTGTTAGGCCTATCTGTGATTCAGGTAAAAGGACTGCAGACGATTATTTTTTTCAAGTAGTTCCTACTTTTGCTACCAGATGCTACCGTCCACGACACCTAGCTGCGGCCGTGGTTACTAAATGACATCGCAGCCAGCAACTGGCGGCGAACGTTGGAACTAGGCCTAATATAGCGTTATCAAACTAACCTACAAATTTTAGCTTCCACAAGTGTAGTTAGTGGAAGGTTCTTTTTCATGCCATAGTCTAAATCTATGACATGGGCCCGCCGGCTTTACTTCCCCTCCGAAGGAAGGCATACTGAGGAATTTGTAACGCTCTTAAAAATCCGACATCTTCGGCTGGATTTGAACCCGAAAACTTGGGGAAACCACTCTCAGGATACCGGTAGCTGCTGTAAGTGCCAGGATTTGAACCTTGGAACTCTGTACGCTCATCTATCCAATCTCTTCGCAAACTGCTCAGATACGTTAGGGGTGTATTAATGGCAATATTTACTGTGGCACAATCACAAAGTTATGGTTAATTAACGACAAAAATTGCCGCTGTTTGTCAAATCTCATTTTTCTAGGAATTTCGCGAGCATTTTGAAGGGGGCTGTACCTCTCACATTCTCCTCTGGATACGCTTCTGTCGGGAACTGTAGCTTCCCACTCTGACGTGTGCTAGACCAGTTCCTACCCGCTGTGTTCCACCTGTGTTCACTGAAACACCTGAGCGTCCCCAAGCGATGGCGCGAGAAGCGAACTACCTGGCGACTCACTAATCATACGCAATCAGTGTTTATCCAGGATGGAAGAGTAACCCCCAACCCGTTGAGCTCCTCTCCCATTGGTTAGCTCCCGGCCTATCACGGGACACCCACATGGAAGCAAACATACGTCTTGTTGTATAAAAGATTACACCCCCCACTCAACATGGGCCATTTCTCTTGGCCGTTTCTCCCACTTGAACCGTATTACCATATCAATACCCCGGGAGTAATAAAATAGCGAGAGCCATCAATAAAAATGAAATAATGATGCTTTATGGAAAGATTCCCAGTAAACATACTGAGTGCGTCTTACTGCCTATAATTTTATTCCGAGAAATGTTTCAATGGTGGGCAATCAATTATAGTGTTTCATGAGTCGTGATTTAAAATGCATTCGAAGGGCATCTTTATGTATTACTGTGTTTAAAGTGAAAAGAGGTTACCAGCCTTCATCAATCATGGGAACGCTGAATCAGCACTTTGTGCACGTTAATATTTGTGATTCTAGACAAAGCTGTATTTAATCGTAGAAAAGACCTTGGAGCTGTCATGACTGTGGAGTAGAATTTCAATCGTGACCACATTCGGGATTCGAACACGAATCTCCTGTTCTCTAGGCGGGTGCGTGCAGCAATGCGGCCGCTCCTCGAACAGGGCACATTTCCAAGTCTGAGATGAAGAAAGGTTTTCAGTATAATATTGGCTCGGTAATACTTGTATAAGAAGATCCATGCAAACATTTGGGCGTTCACGTAGGTCTAAGGAATGATATGAAATGGAGTAGGCCTAATCATGTAGTTGGTTGGTGGTTGGTTCCTCAGTTTAGGGGCTGCGACAACGCGGTCATGTAGCCCCGTGTACTTTGGGTGTGTGTGTTGAATCTGTCTGATAACCGGTGTTTAATTGTGATGGCTGTATTAGTGTGTGTTATGTGTTTTTAATTCAAGTAAAGACTGCACACATTCGATTTTCAAGTAGCCTAGTTCCAACTTTTGCTACTTTTGCCACCGTCAACAACCAACTAGTTCTGAACTTGGTTTCTAGATGCCTCCGCAGTCGGCCCCTGGCGACGAACGTTGGAACCTAAGAGCGTTAGTAAAAAGTAATCTATAATTTAGCTTCACACAAGTAATTAGTGGCAGGTTCTTCATCATGCCTTAAATCTATGACATGGGACCGCCGGCTTTACATCCCCTCCAAAGGAAGGTATACTGAAGCATTTATAACGCTCTTAAAAAATCCGACGGCTTCGGCCGGGTTTGAACCCGCGACCTTGGCCATAGAAGTTCAGAATGCTACCAACTACGCCATCGAAGCCGCCTTTTTTGTAGGATGTGTAGTTTCTAAAGTTTATAAAGCTCTACACTTATAATAAGGGTATTAAACGGAGGATGAAATCTAGACTCAGTGCTATGTAGGCTACTACACGTAGCCTATACAAATCAACTAGAATGATGTGTGTGAGCTTAGCAAACGTATGGGAAAGTAAGAGTGATAATTCTTTTAAAGTTAAGGGCCGACCACAGCGTACAAATTTTGGTAAATATTCTTTCGTAAACCATGCCATTGATAACTGGAACTCTCTACCAGTCGCAGTCTTAGAGCCTTTCCCCAAACATATAGGTTAGGTGTGTTTAAGAAAAGACTGACGATTTGTGGTAAATACTCCAGTTTAATTGTTGTTTAATTCTTATGTATAATTGTTTTGCCACTGGGGGAGACACCATCCATTTGCAAATAAATTAATGAACGGATGAATGAATAAAAGCACTGAGCGGTGGCTTCCTGGATATTGACTGTGAATACATCTCCTTAGTCTGTGAAATGTTTCAGATCCTGGTTGTGAGAGAGCCTATGATTGATTTTTAGCCTACTTTTCACATTTTTCAAAAATGACATAGCCTAAAGGTCTTATGAGATCATCCGGGCTGATGTGTGTCGGACTCTTTTATGTCAGTGCCACCCCCTTATCAACTCCGAATTCGGCTACAGCTATCGAAACCAAATTTGGTATAAGTAAAGAGCTATACCAGGCACATCATGTCATATTGACGTCATTGCTAACAACTGCTGAAAAATTACAATTGAAATTTGAGCTCTATGTTGGATATCTCGGAAAGTAGCCTATGCATGGGACCTGTTCCAAAATTGGCACGCATATAGAAAATAAGATTTCTGATTAATTACAGGAGCCCATACACGACAATGTTGCCAACATGATTCTACCGCTGCTGATAGGTCCAAACTTAAAATGCATGTAACTTCCATACTATCAATAAGATTGGATTTCAATCCAATTGCATATTATGTGCTTTGTGTATCGTAGCAGATATGACTACTGTATAGCCTACGTTTCTTAAGAGTCACCAAGGTTGCCAACTTAAATGCTCTCTCTATTCTAATCTCAATATAACAGAAAGTAAGCACGCCAACTGTTCTGAACTTTGCACACGTATAGTAGGCCAACCTAAAATTATTGTAGATTAATTCTGAGTACCTACCGTAACTGATATACAGCTGTGCTGCCAACATGATTCTACGCATGCTGATAGGTACAATGTTTAACCACATGTAATTTCCATGCTAACAAATGGATTTCTTCCAAAATTGGCACATAGGCCCTATATAGAAATTATGTCATGTTACATTTGATCAACCCGTACATTACAGTGTTGCCAACAGGATTTTACTCTTGCTGACATATTCTATGTTTAACTGCATGTAACGTCCATACTATATATTGGACTTCATCCAAATTGTGTAAGTTATGTGCATTGTGTACCTTAAGAAAAGGAACTAAGAATATAGGCTCTTCAGAGTCGGCAGGGCTGCCAACTGTTGATAAATACTACTCATAATTTTTGAACCCTAGTTTCAGTAGATTAGAAATTATGCAGGTCAAGAGATCGACATTTTGCAAACTTATAGAATATAATATTTCAGATTAATTTTGAGTAACCCGGACATGGTAATCTTGCCAACATGATTCTACGGTCCCTCCAGGGGCTCACATCTAGTGGGACGTGGGTTGGCGACCACGGGACCCCAGCTGAGTCCGGCATTGCTTCCACTTACCTGTGCCGGGCTCCTCTCCGTCTTCTTTCCTGTCGACCTCCCTTGTTCTCTTCCGACCCCGACGGTATTAGGTTATCCGAGGCCTAGGGAGTCTTTCACTTTCCCGCCTTAATTGGCCCTTGTCTCGTCTTTTCTGATACCCTCCTTCTGCGAGGGGTCAGCCTCCTTTTTCTTTTCCTTTTACCTCCTGCCTTGTGCTCAAGGCCCATAAGGAGGCAGGGTGTATGTAGCCCCACCACTTCTGGTGCACCGTAGATAATGCTACACCCTCAGGGGCTCACGGCTGGTGAGTTCGGGAGTTGGCGACCCCGAGGGATTCCTGAGCTGGGACCGTTTTCCCCTTTTGTCCCTTACCTTTGGGGCGGACCTTCTCCTCTCTCCCCTCTCCTCTCCTCTTTTCATTATATTTTTTTTTTTCTCTTTAAGATTCCCGCACTGCTTTTGTTACTTGGTTCACCGTGTATCTAAATTCCCTTCTAGCGATTTTTAAGGCATTTTTAATCTACGTTGCTTTTTGTATGTTTTTTCGATCTAAATTACATCTCGCGTTTGTTTTCAACCTCAATTGCATTTTGTAAAGATTGACAATCTAAATTGCTTTTTAGTAAGTCTTTCAATATGGCGGAGGGACCTTTGTGAGTATTTTGAATTTCAATTGCATTTTGTAAGTATTTTCAACCACCGCATTTCGCACGAATTTTGAATCTAAATTGCATTTTGTTTGGCGGGTATTTTGCATATATTTTGATTCTCAATTGCATTTTGTGGGTATTTTGAATCTAAATTACATTTTGTCAAGTATTTTCAATCTAAATTGCATTTTGTAAGTATTGTCAATCCACATGAGTCCTTTGAATCTACCGTTCATTTTGTAAGCATTTTCAATTTCAATAGAATTTTGTAAGTATTTTGAATTTCAATTGCACTTTGTGAATAATTTGGATTGGAACTGGGATATTTCAATCTAAATTGCATTGTGTATTTTAAATTTCAATGCATTTTGTAAGTATTTTGAACCTCAATTGCATTTTGTACGTATTTTCGATCTCATTTGCATTTTATAAGTATTTTGAATTTCAGTTGCAGTTTGTAAGTATTTCGACGCTACATTGCATTTTGTACGTATTTTGAATCTAGCCTACGTTTTGTGGGTCTTTTTCGATCTATTCTTTTTTGTGAATCTTTTCGTTCTAAATTCCCTTTTGTAAGACCATATTGTGAGTTGTTTCCATCTGAGTTCCTTTTTGTACGTATTTTCCGTCTCACATAATTTTCGTTCTGGTTTCCATTTCATTATCATTTTCGCCATCACCCAGATCATTAGGGGCCGATAACCTCGATGTTAGGCCCCTTAAAACAATTATCATCATCATCATGATTCTACGGATGCTGATAGTTTCAATCTTGAACTGCAGGAAACGTCAATACTAAGGAATGGATTTCATCCTTATTTTGCATGTGAAATATATGCTTTAGGGCATATAATTGTGCTTAATATAAGAGTCAGCAGGGCTACCAACTGTACCGGCCCCGTGGTGTTGGGGTAGCGCGCCTTCCTCTCACCCGGAGGCCCCGGGTTCGATCCCCGGCTCCGTCAGGGATTAAAAAAAAACTGACGTGAGGGTTGGAACGGGGTGCACTCAGCCTCGTGAGGACAATTGAGTAGCTGTCTGACAGTGAGACAGCGCCCCGGTCACGAAAACCAAGATTAACGGCCGAGGGGACCCGACGCGCTGACCACGCGTCACCCCAATATCTGCAGGCCAATTGGCTGGGCAGCGGTCGCTTGGTAGGCCTAGGCCCTTCAAGGGCTGTAGTGCCACGGGGTTAGGTTAGGGCTACCAACTCTGTATAATAATCCAAGGTCTTTTGAACTATAGATTTAATATCTCGGAATATGTGTAAGGAAAACACTTCAAATTTAGCTAACTGTAAGCCCAAGATGTTTTAGACATATTTGTAAATAATCAAAGTTAGTAATACCAACATAATTTTATGCTAGGGTAAAAGCACCAGTCATTGACATGGTCACCTATAGTTGACACTCTGGGAAACAATCATTAAAAATAAGGAGTGATGCCTGCCTGTTGCGTTCAAATTTAGGCGGCAACTACTTGGGAGCCATCTGGTGGTACTGGCTGAAAACTAGTCAGATGAGGTGTTATGGGTTGGAGAGGGACGTAGTTCAGTTATGGTCACTGCTGCAAGATAGGGCAGCACATGCTTTCTTTGTCAGTTTTCTTAAGCAGGTGAGTTTGTTTTAGTAATTATATTTCCTCGTGTTGGCTTACTTCAGATAATCCTGATATGCAGTAGAGAAGATAAACAGATGTTCTTTCCATTGTTGTGTTCACAATAGAAAAAAGGCGGGTAAAAGTAGGGTTAGGTTTGGGTGTCAATTATTGGTTCACTAAATCCTGCCTGTAACCCTTAATCGACACCCCCTGTCAATAATGGGTGTTTCCCATATGATTTCAATTTGAAATCTTTTTGTTACTGTCAGAATATATTTTAAATTTTGATCTTTTTGGTAGTCCTTTTGGATCATTTGAATGACCTATACCAAAGGATGACACGGGGTGTCAACTTTAGGTTTTTGGGGTGTCAACTATTGGCGATTGATCCCAAATTCCTATATCGTTATTTACTTAGCCTATTTTATCAATGTGTTTGGTCAGTAAGGTTTGGTCTTTTGACTAATATAGAGCTATCTTTCGTTTTAGGCCACAAAATGAGTAAAAAGTCTAGGAAAATTCGGAATTATGCTCCGGAGCAAATGGAGGAAGCAATGGAGGACGTAAAAAATGGCTCTTCTGTAAAATCAGCTGCTAAACGGCGTGGTGTGCCAAGAATTACCCTTATGTATAAGGTACAGGGCAAAATTAAGAAATCCCGAATGGGCCCAAACCCCATTTTATCCCCAGAGGAGGAAGAGGTGCTCGTGACTTGGATAAAATCCTTGGCAAAGGCCGGTTTTCCAATTGTGAAAGAGGAGTTAATAAACAGCGTTCAACAACTTTTAACTCAATTAAATAGGAAATCCCAGTTCAAATCTGGCCGCAAGTGGTTTAAATCATTTTTGAACAGGCACCCAACGATTTCCCTACGAACGCCAGAAAACCTGACAACATCGCGGGCATTGGTGTCGGCAGAAGACCTACAAAACTGGTACAGAGAAATATATAATTTCCTGCGTGATGAAAATGTTTTGGACGCCCTAGCTAATCCAATGAGGGTATTTAATGCCGATGAGACAGGAGTCTTTTTGAATCCAAAAGGAGGGAAAATTTTAGCTAAGAAAGGAGATAAGAAGATTTACCAAAAAGTGAATCCAGATGACAAGGAATGTTTAACTGTCATGATAACAGCTAGTGCAACAGGTGTGATGGCCCCTCCATTAATTGTGTTTAAATATGAAAGGATCCCATCAGAAATTGCAACCAGCATTCCCGCAGATTGGGGAATAGGTCGTTCAGAAAGTGGATGGATGACCGGAGCACTTTTTTATGAGTTTGTCAGCAATGTATTCTACCCATGGCTGATCAGCGAAAACATCGATCTTCCTGTAATTCTTTTCCTCGATGGGCATTCCTCACACATGACTCTCCACACTAGTGAATTTTGTTCTGAAAAAGGGATAATTTTAATAGCTCTTCATCCCAACGCAACACATCTGATACAGCCGATGGATGTTTCAGTTTTTAGATCATTGAAAGGCCGCTGGAAAGAGAAAGTTCATTCATGGAGAATAGAAAATATGGATTCGCCGATTCTGAAAAAGAAAGATTTTGCACCAATTCTAAAAGCGGTTCTTAATGACATCCCTTTCACAGCCATTCAGAATGGCTTTAGGAAGTGTGGTTTGGTGCCATGGAATCCATCCACTGTGATAGACCATGGATTACCTTCTAGAAATGAAAATGCAAATGTCATTTCAGAAGTTGATGTGAAAGAGAACAATACAGCACTTAAGGTATTGGAAAATATCATTGGGAAAGAAAAATTATCAACTTTTCAAGGAGTCGAAGAATGGAAAGGAGAAGTAAAGGATACATCATTATTTTATGCATGGAGAGAGATCAAAACCAAGAGTAGGCCTGTTGGTTACAATGTGATCCCACAACTTGAGAAAAGCATCGATCATTTGACTGAGCATGAAGAATCACCAGAACCAGTGCCATCAACCAGCAAAACTATCGATTTAACACCAAACAGATTCCCCAGGAATGAAGGTGTAGTGCCATCAACCAACAAAACTATAGATTCGACACCAGACAGTATCCCTAGGAATGAAGATGCAGTGCCATCAACCAGCAAAACTATCGATTTAACACCAAACAGGTTCCCCAGGAATGAAGGTGTAGTGCCATCAATCAACAAAACTATAGATTCGACACCAGACAGTATCCCTAGGAATGAAGATGCAGTACCATCAACCAGAGAAACTGTTGACACAACACACAAACGGATCCCTAATAATGTCCCCAGTCCATTTAAAAATGTACTTTTCTGGCCAGATGTTTCTACGGTGCAGAAAAAGAGGAAAAGAGAAACATTACCATCCGTTGTCACTTCAAAGTCATGGCAGGAGTACCACAAGAACAAATTAAAGAAAAAGTTAGATTTAGACGAAAGCAAGAAACTGAAGGCTATTGAAAGGCAAAAGAAGAAGGAACAAAAAGAAGAAGCAATGAAATTAAAAAATATGGCAAAGAAGACTGCAAGGAAAAGGAAGAAGCAGTGTGAAATAATATCTTCAGAGGAAGAAGAAGAAGAATGGATTCCGTCTGGAAGCAGTATTGATGATGTGAGTCTCCATCTCACAGACCAGTCCGAAACTGAAGATTTCGACCTTCAGCACGAAGATGGTGTCGAAGATTTTCCATTGTCCCCAAAGTTGGATCCAGTGACTTGCAATGAAACTTCCCCTGAATTGGAAGGTGAAGGCAGTGTTGTAACAGTGAATGAGCCAGTGGAAAAACCTCTATTAAGTGAGAGGAAGTTTATCAAGACATTGTCTTGCCCTGATGATGGTACTCGTAAAACAATCCAAGAAGGAGCTTTTGTTGTTTATCAAATAAGAAAAAATAAGAAATACTTCAAATATGTTCTTCAAATAACAGAGGTTCTTGATGAAAATTGTGCCACAGCGGTTACTCTCAACCCCCTCAATCGTTTAAGAAATGTTTTCATTAAAAATGAAAGTGATAAAAGGAATGTCTCTGTGGATGACATCCTTCAAATTCTACCTAACCCATTAACTTTCGGCAAGCCAAGCTCAACGACCCATTACCAGTTCCCTTGTTCAGTTGATGTAGATTGGTAGATCATTCACTGAAGCAGCAGATAAGTCGTTTCTAGAAATACATTTGATTTAAGCTGTGTAATTTTTGTACCAACAATTATAACTACTATTTATCTGTGTGGTTGAGATAGCCTATCTGTGATATATTAATACAATGTAAGGTATCAAGAGGATGCTGCTGTGTGTTTATGTAAGACTTATTCCTTATTAGGAACTTTTGTAATTTTGAGTTGAAGTATCTGATATCATTGACAATATAAGTAATTTAGTTAAATTTTAGTCACTTATTATTAGTTATATTCTTGTGCTTATTTCTAATAAAATTGATAATGAATTTAGCCTAGCCTAGTTATTTTCCTTAACTGTCAACCATTGGTTCTGAAAGGTGTCATCTATTGGTGTTTTGAGATTTCTGGCGTGTCAATGACTGGTTCAATTTTTACATTTGAAACAAATGAAATATTCCAGCTAACAACTAAGGTTAGAGTTAAAACAAATATATCCTGTAAAAGAGAACAGACTGTAGATTATATTAACACATCAGAAGGAGGTTCAAATGGAAAATGAACAGGAGTAGATTGAAATGAAGTAGAAATTTCTCTTAAGGGTGTCAACGACTGGTGCTTTTACCCTAGCGTATCGCATAAACGTTTGACTCCATGTAACGTCCATAGTAACGAATGGATTTCAACCGAATTTCCTATGTGTAAGGTATGTCTCAAGAGATTTTTTTAATCATCAGGGCTACCAAGCGTTGATAAATGCTCTCCATAATTTAACCCTTGTCTCAATGCATACAGACAAACATTTCAAAAATTGGCACATGCTCATAGATGATAATTTTGCAGATTCATTTCGATCAACCCGGATATGACAATGTTGCCAACTTAATTCTACGCGTGCTGATAGGCCTAGGTTTAATGTTTAACTCCATCTAACTACTGTAACATTTAATGGTTAACTAACAAATAGTATGTAGGCTATTGTGTGCATTTCCAGAGGCAACAGACCTACTAACTAGGCTACCTAATAACTCTATTTGAGCATTTGAACAGTAGACTCTCAGTATCCATGGAAGAAATCTATTTCAAAACAAATTGCAGTGCTCAGTTATGCTACAATATTTCAGGTAGGCTATATTTCAAACAAACCATAAATGCCACAATACCAACTTAATTTTGTCATTGTTCTATCTTATCTTTGGTATGAATCTTACATTTTAAGAAAAGTATTTCGTCGCGGAACTACAGGGTCATTATCTTTGTGCGCCCCGGTAATCGCGGCAAACTATGGCGTCATTTGGCTGGCCAGGTGCGGAGCGAGTGGACCTAGAAATACCCCGCTCCACTGACTTATATCGTTAGTTCACACGTGTTTTGTCATTTGTATGGACGTGTATCTGCAAGGCTTAGACGTTAGTGTTGCACGTTTAGTGAGTATAGTGACTACTGTGATTGTTGGTCATGCCTAGACACCAATTCACTCCGTGCGAATGTGTGTATATCCATTATTCGTTTATATGAAAAGCAGAAAGTCTTGTTCTGAAACAAGACGAAAATTTCGAATCAAGTTTCCAGGAAGATTAGATGAGATTGTTGTCCATTCTTTCATCAGAAGATGTCAGGTGTGTGTATGTTACAAGAGAGGGAGGACATTTTCAGCACTGTAAGTAGGGCCTACACATTATTGAACATGTTTGGTATAAGTGTATAAGTGCGTGGCTACCACCGACTGGACCGTGTACGCGCGCCCGTGATCAGCGTCAGTCAACGGCGGCTTAGCTTGCCGTGTTTACCGGGATGCGCAAAGATAACGACCCTGTACTTGTTTTTAATGTGATGGAAACAAGCTTAAAAAGTTCTCCGACGTCTTATTTTCTCTATTGAATTCAGTTGCCTAGTTCATTAGTCTGTGTGGGTTATTTCAAGAAGATCAGCACTGCTGACTTTTGTATTGTTGGCCCTTCTATTCCTGTTCAGAAGAATGTTGTGTTACCTTGTTAGTAACGACAGTGTAGTTTATACTGCTTCCTGCCTGTGCTGTCAAATCTGTCTCGATAGGTTTAACCGCTCCATGTTGCTTTATTCTGTTCTTGGCACGGAAGTCTTCCAAACAGTGACTTCTTATTTTTTTTTCAAATATTTTCTATTTTGTATAAAGTTTTAGACTGAGGGAAACAAGAAGGATCCTCCTCTTTTACGCATGCGTATTAGACCTTCCAGAGTTACGAAGTCATTACGAAACAAGAAGTTCCGTGACGAACTAAAGAGCCTACTTTTCATGCCAATGATTATTCTACAGTATATGAACCTATCTAGAATAATGACGAAATTAAGTTGCTAATATCGAAATTTCTAATTAGTTCGAAATACTGTATACCTGGCATAATGTAGCCTAATAGGGCACCACAGTTGGCAGCCCTGATGACTGAATATATTCTTAGTTCCATCTCTTAAGGTACAGAATACAAAATTTGGTTGAAGTCCAATGAATAGCATGGACGTTACATGCAGTTAAACATTGGATCTAACAGCGCGCGTAAAATCATGTTGGCAACAATGTCATGCATGTATTGGTCAGAAATAATCTGAAATAATATGATCTATTGTTGTGCCAATTTTGAATGAAATCCATTAGTTAGTATAGAAGTTACATGCATTTTAAAATTGGACCTATCAGCAGGCTTAGAATCATGTTGGCAGCACTGACGTATATTAGTTACTCCAAATTCATCTAGAATGCCAGGTACTATACGTGTGCAAAGTTTAGAGCTATTGGCTTGCATACTTTCTGATATATTGATATTAGGGTAACAAAAATAGGGACAGTACATATTAACAGTTGGCAGCCCTGGTTGCTCTTAAGAATACGCATAGTCATATCTGTTATGGTACACATAGCACATACGAAATTTGGTTCAAATCCAAATGATAGTATGGAAGTTGCATGTATTTAAAGTTGGACTTGTCAGCAGGCTTAGAATCATGTTGGTAGCACTGACGTATATAAGTTACTCCAAATTAATATAGAATGTCAGGTACTATACGTGTGCATAGTTTAAAGCTGTCGGCTTGCATACTTTCTGATATATTGGTATTTGGATAAAATAAATTAGGAGCATTTATTAACAGTTGGCAGCCCTGGTGGGTCGTAAGAATACGCTCAGTCATATCTGGTTATGTACACATACAACATACGAAATTTGGTTGAATTCCAATTGATAGTGTAGAAGTTATAAGCATTTAAACATTGGACCTATCAGCAGGCTTATAATCATTTTGGCAATACTGCCATGTATGGACTCCTGGAAATTACACTGCAATATTATTATCTATACGTGTGCCAATTTTGAAATAGCTCCCATTCATACCTTCCAAGATATACATCATGGAGCTCAAATTTCAATTGCAATTTTTTAGCAGTTGGTAGCACTGACATTTTCAAATATGGCCGTGAGATATTCAGGTATAGATCCTTAATCCTACCAAATTTTGTTTCGATTGCTCCAGCCGTTTAGGAGTTGATAGGGGGGGGGGGGGACACACACACAGACAGACAGACAGACAGACAGACAGAGACAGACAGACAGACAGACAGACACACATTTGCCCGATCTCATAAGTCTACTTTTTCCTCATTTTTGCAAAATGTGAAAAGTAGGCTAATGACTTTGCACTCCATGTTGGTAGGCCCTGTGGGTATTTCACTATTGGCAATGGCAGTGAGATGTTCTAAGTAATAGGTACTGAAATAATTAGCCCTACTGCCTACCATACCTCGTGAGGCAAAGCTGAGAGGAGGTGGGTTCGATTCCTACCTCAGCCTTCCTGGAAGTGGTTTTCCGTGGTTTCCCACTTCTACTCCAGGCAGACCTAACTTGAGGTCATAGCGACGCGACGGTTTCGCTCAGCTCCTCTCCCTGTTGCCTGCACTGGTTCAGTGCGCGGGAACGTACCGCACATCGCTCAAACAAGCAGCTAAGTTCACAAATCCACTCTAACCTGACCAATTAATAACAATCACACCAAGCAAGCAAACTTGAAGGTCAATCACTACTATCAGTATCTTAACAAAAAAAATCACATATAATTCACAAATCTTGACTAGTTGTGCTAAACTACTGCAACTAAATAAGTGTAAGCGATATATTGTATAGACTCTTATACACAGATTTAATAGCCTAAGTGTAAAGGATCTGATGATGATCACTTGACGATTGGAATTGGTCATCGAAGTGTATTTATTAATCTCATGTAAATATTTTTCAGGATTAGGGAAACACCCATTATAAATGGATAGACTACAATCGTGTTGACCGACTGAAAAACATTAAATTTTGACTAAGGCAACGCTGATAGGCTAAATGGTTTCCAACACGATAATGCTACTTTGGATGTTTTACAAACAAAGTCTGAATTTCGGCTTTGGTAAATATGACAAATATTGAAACCTGGGTTTGATCAAAATAGACGGCCGTTAGCTGTTTTCGGGCGTTGCTCCGAAGATAGCCCATAGGCCTACCTATGCCTTTCACAAAAAGCCACAGTTGTAGTTCTTCCGGCGAGCAACTTAATGTTGAAAATATCCTTTAATGTCATTGACTAGACCTTGCATGAAAACTATTCCTTTTTGGTGCTTTTGTAATTAATTTTTGTTGTTTTCGCCCTTTTTCCAAACCTAAACGACACACTAAACGTTTCTTACGAGGTGCCGGCATGATGACACATGGTAGATTGATGCTTTTTCACCGGAAACTCAACCATATCCGGTCGATTAGATTAGCAGTTTGCCTTCTCTACCACTACGATCGCTAGTGTTAGCCGATTCAGAGTTTTGTTTAAGCTCGTATAACTACTTCCGGAGTGAAGATTTTTCAAAAATCCAAAAATGCCTGAGGGTATTGAACCAAGGAACACATTAAAGAAAGAATTATGTAAATAAGTTAATTTGGCTAGAATTTGTATCAAAAAGAAAAACTAGTAAAGAAACAAGCGCCTTTAGGTTGTTTTTCCGGAACTGCATTTAGGCCGGAAGTGATTTTCGAATTTTGGTTTCTAGTTTGATAGAGCTCTGCAAGACTCACAATTTTAAACCTTTCCGGGCCCTTTAAACCTTCAACGTTTGGCACAATAGCGGAAATTGCTTAATTTTACGTTTTTGCTGAGTTAGGAGCCTTACTTTGTGTGCAAGATAGACTATGATTTCAACATTAAAACAAAATACAAGTGTGAAGCCCAAACAGGCTTTGTCAAATATGACACATTCAAACCTAGGTCTGGTCAAAATAAACGGCAATTAGCTGTTTTCGGGCGTTGATCCTAACATAGCCTATATGCCTTTCACAATAATACAGTACATCAGTGTGGAACTGAAACAGATTTTGACTATTACTTTGGTTGGTTGGATGGTTGGTTCCTCAGTTTAGGGGCTGCGACAACGTGGTCATGTAGCCCCGTGTACTTTGGGTGTGTGTAGAATCTGTCAGATAACCGGTGTTAATTGTGATGGCTGTATTAGTGTGTGTATCTGTTTCTTAATTCAAGTAAGGACTGCAACTTTGAATTTTTCAAATAGTTCCTACTTTTGTCGCCAAACGGCACCGTCAATGACTACTAGGTCTATTTCAGAACTTAGCTACTAGACGCCACCATAGTCGGCTTTTGGCAACGAACGTAGAAACCTAAGGGCGTTGTTTACATTCCTAACCTATACAATTTAGCTTCACACAGGTGTAATTATTGGAAGGTTCTTTAACATGCCATAAATCTATGACATGGGACCGCTGGCTTTACTTCCCCTCCGAAGGAAGGCATACTGAGTTTTTTTTAGCGCTCTTATAAAATCCGACGGCTTCGACCGGATTTGAACCCGCTATCTTGGGCATAGAAGCTCAGCATGCTACCGACTACGCCACCGAAGCCGCCGACTATTACTTTCTTGTGTGTGCCGACTCCTTGAGTTCGTTGCAGTCAATTGCTACATGTTTCCCGCAACACCCCGTAGTGCAGCGACTCCACGACCTACTAGCCGAGTTGTGCCGCGCTGACA
Source organism: Meconema thalassinum (assembly GCA_946902985.2). Taxonomy (NCBI): domain Eukaryota; kingdom Metazoa; phylum Arthropoda; class Insecta; order Orthoptera; family Tettigoniidae; genus Meconema; species Meconema thalassinum. The sequence continues at coordinate 930,697,125 of OX336388.2, read as the reverse complement.
CTCGAATTACCTTTCTATGCCTCATGGGAATTGCGAGAAATGAGTTAGCGGTTCAAGCTGCAAAAGAGGCGGTATCACTACCACCTCGACCAATGGAGATACCCGCTAGAGATATACGCTCTCAGTTCCGCCGACAAGTACTGGTATTTTGGGATCGGCAGTGGCTAGCTGACCCAATGCCCAGTAAACTGAGAGCGATAAAGGGAACTACTCGCGTGTGGCGGAGCTTTTTTCCGGTCACGGAGGTAGTCCGTCATTTTGTGCAGGCTAAGGATAGGTCATACAAGATCCACCCACTCGTACCTAATGAGAAGGTAAGACCCCCCACTTTGTACCTGTGGAGCCGTTTTCACCGTGGTTCACATTTTAACCAAGAGGGTGTGGATCTTGCTGACTTACGAAGAAACCTTGGTTTGCAGATTACACTCAAATTTATACCCTATTAGCCGATGACGCGGTGGCTGCTGATCTCTTCATCCGCTTTGTGAGAGTGGGTTAGGGCCAGCAATCTAAATTTTCCAGTGAACATTGACACAACGACTTGTTCGTTTTTGAATGATGATTTTAGTTTTTCCGTAATTTTCCGCCAACAAGGACCGCGCAAATATCACTTCTTTATAGGTCTAGTTTCCTTCTTTCTCTTCCAGAAGTCTTTCATCCTGGTCGACTGCGCAGCTCTTCTTTCAGCAGTCCATTCTCCTCTGTTGAGATTCTTCTTCTCCCCGACAAAAATGTTGAGGCCAAATTATTTTTTTCTGTACTCTATTCGATTTAGACAATCTTCTTCAGTAATTTTGAATCTTTGAAGTTCTTCTTTCATTTGTTTTACATAGCCTCCTTGCCCTTTATAGTTCCAGATTTTATCAGAAATTTGTTTGTTTAACCTTGAGCAATCCATGCGGACCATATGTCCGTAGAACTGAAGTCGCCGTTTTCTGATCATCACTTCAAGGTTGTCGATTTTACTATAAATTTCTGCATTTGATCTCAGTCTATAACCTTCCTGTGTTTTCCTAGGACCATAAATCCTTCTTAAAATTCTTCTTTTTATCTTGAGCAAATTCTCCATTCCGGTTATATTTGTAGTTCCATGCCGTACAAGATGACTGGTCTAACAACTGTATTAAAATGTCGTAATTTTGCATTGATAGGCAGGTTCTTTTTATTGTATATATTTTTTGTACAAAAATTTAATCTTTCCAATTTCCCTTTTTTGTTCTCAATTGCCAATTTATCCGTCCCATTGCTACTAATTATTTCTCCAAGATATTTAAATCGGTCAGTGACCCTGATGCTCCCATAATTTGTTTTTATCATTTTCTTAGTGTATTTCTGATCACTTGTCATCTCTGTTTTTACCAACCAAATCTGTAAGCCCGCTTTTTCCGCCGTTTCTTTTAACTGATCAATTTGGTCAATAGCTTCTTGTTCTGATTCAGCAAACAACGCTACGTCGTCAGCAAATGCTCAACCTTTGACTTTGATGTTCTGATTCTTTGTACCAATTTTAGCACTTGAATCGTTCTTCTCCCAAAACGTCCTCATGACTTTATCCAAGACCAAATTGAAAAGCAGTGGTGATAGACTGTCCCCTTGCCTTAGCCCAGTTTTTACCTCAAAGGGCTCGCTAACTTCATTTAAAAATTTGACTCTGGAAATCGTATTAGTTAATGTAAGTTTTATTATGTTTTTTTGATCAACTTGGTATTCCTTCAATGTGTCAAAAACAGTATCCCTATCCACTGAATCATACGCTTTCTGAAAATCAACGAATGAGATAAAGATATTCTTTGGCCTGTTGTTGTAATATTTTAATATCAATTTTAAACTAAGAATTTGTTCTGCACACGATCTATTCCTTCTGAACCCACCTTGGAACTCGCAAAGCTGTGGTTCGATCTGTGGTTCAAGTCTGTTTAAAAGTAATTTGGCAAATATTTTATATGTGACAGACAACAATGAGATCCCCCTATAACTATTGACATCAATTTTTGAGCCTTTTTTTCGTAGTGGATGAATTAAGGCGATTAACCAGTCTTCTGGAATTGCTTCCTCAATCCAAATTTTCTGAAATAGATTTGTCGTCGCTATTAAAAATTCATCATCTACAAGCTTCCACATTTCTGCAATTATTCCATCCTCGCCTGAGGCTTTATTATTTTTAAGTGAGTTGATAATACCTTTAATTTCGTTTACATCTGGTGGCGTAGAGTCAGAATTTTTTGTTGTAAATTTGAAACTCAACTTGTCTGTCGGTTTTGGACAGTTTAACAACTTCTCAAAATATGCAGCAAAGATATCACAATTTTCCTTGTTGTTTAATGCTAGCGTACCATCTTTCCTTTTGAAATTTAAACTCGGCGCTGAATATCCAGTGATTTCATTCTTAAATGCTCTATAAAATAATCGTGTGTCATTTTTCTTAAAATTGTCGCCCATTTCCATTACTTGGTCCTTCATATATTTTCTTCGAATCGTTCTTAAAGTCTGGTGGGCCATATTCCTTAATCTTTGTACTTCCTCTAAATTTTCTGGAGTCTTGTTCCCGTTCCACTTGTGCCAAGCACAATGTCTTTCTTTGATCACTCTTTCACATTGTTCATTCCACCAAGCATGTTTCCTATAAAAGTTCAACGGTGCAATTTCCTGAGCTGGTTCAAGAAGGTTATTAGTAACATCATTCAAATTGGTTGGTATTTTAAGTTTTCCTTGAAATTCTATCCTTTTTTCATTTGTAAGATCCTCTCTATTAATTTTTGGAATTTTAATTCTAGTTGTATTTTGTCTGCGTGTAAAAGGTATGAAATTCATCTTGATTTGAGAAAGGTAATGATCTGAAGTTACATTAATGGATTTTCTGACCTTAACATTTTGGATTTCTTTGTAACAATTTCGAGAGATCTAGTTGGAACTCACCCAGCAACGCATTTGGGGAGACCCACGTTTTCTTTTTACTTGGTTTTGCTTTAAAATGTGTGGGCATATCTTTAAGTTTAGATGTTCACAGAGTTTAACCAATCTCTCACCATTCCTGTTGGTTCTATTGTGAGCGGAATATTTACCTATTATATCAGAAAATTTTCTCTCAGATCCAAGCTGAGCATTGAAATCTCCAAGTAAAATTTTTACATGATTAGAAGGAATTTTGAGATTTTCGGCTTCTAACTCGTCCCAAAATTCATCAACTTTCTCTGGATTCGTTTTCTTATCCTTATTTATAGGAGCATGGGCGTTGATTAGCGTGTATCTCTTATTGAGAGATTTTATAGTTAGAAAAGACAGTCTGGCATTCACATTTCTAAAAGCGATAACTGCGTCCAAAAATTTTTTGTTGACCATAAAAGCTGTTCCCAGATGTGGCATATTCTTCATCACTCTCTTCCCAACTTTTCCTTTGAAAATTCGGAAGTTGTCAGATTCAAAGGTGTCCTCATCCAAGAACCTAGTCTCTTGAAGGGCTAATATTGTAATGTGATGTCTATGAAGTTCTGTTGTTAGTTGTTTTAATTTTCCAACCTGAATTAAGGAATTCACATTGTATGTTCCAAAAAAATATTTTCTCATTTTCTTGAATCTTGAACTGTTCTTGTGGTGCTCCGATTCACCATAATGTAACCCTAAACTGCTAGGCACCCTGGAATCCGATTTACGCCTAGCATTGTCTTCAGGGTAATCATGACCATTAGAAGCTAAATCCATGTTATTAAAGTAAATGTGGGTTGGACAAAGTCCAACGTTATACAACTAAGATTGTGAGTCCTAGAGGTTGCCTTAAGATGTGTTCTGGCTCTTATTTTACGGCTTAAGCCAACCCTCCTCCTTTCCGCGGGCTTGGGACCGGCAACAGAAACTACTGAGCTACTCAATCCACCCAGTAGATTAGTTTTATTTAATTGTTTTGTTATATTAATTTTCGGTCTTTTCAAATTTAGGTATTCACCTCTAAATTTTAAATTCCATTCGAAATTTGTATAATTTAATGAGTGTTGAGAGGGGCAGATGACCTCGTAGTTCCACCCCTTAAAATAACAATAACTAACTAAAATAAACGGCCAATGGCTGTCTTCGGGTGTTGCTCCCAACATGCATGAAATGAAAATCCACAGCCTGCTTCCAGTCTCCGACCGGGTCAGGAATCCCAACATGAATGCCTTTCACAATAATACAGTACATCAGTGTGGAACTGAAACAGATTTTGACTATTACCGTTTGCACAAACATAGTTTTAAGCCATTTTTAGACGACCAAAGATCGAATAATGGCTCCATTTCGAGGTTTGGCAAATGACTTGTTCGGTTTTTAATGATGATTTTTGTTTATCCGTAAGTTTTGTGTTTTTATAATTCTTAGATTTATTTAATTTTTTGTTTTATTAATTTTACGTCTTTTCAAATCTAGGTATCCACCTCTAAATTTTAATTTCTATTCAAAATTTGTACAATTTAATGAGTGTTAAGAGGGGCAGATGACCTCGTAGTTTCGCCCCTTAAAACAACAATAACTAACTAAAATAAACGGCCATTGGCTGTCTTCGGGCGTTGCTCGCAACATGAATGGCTTTCACAATAATACAGTACATCAGTGTGGAACTGAAACAGATTTTGACTATTAGACTACAGTTTGCACAAACATAGTTTTAAGACATTTTTCGACGACCAAAGATCGAATAATGGCTACATTTCGAGGTTTGGCAATTACGGAACATCCAAACTTAGGTTTGGTCAAATTAAACGACCCTTTCCACCCCATCGTATGCAGTGTAGTGTAATGTAGGCCCTACACTGAAATAAACGCGACATTTGTGTGCTGTAGTGAATATTCTTCCCATAATGAGCATTCTCCGCTCGACGTGCGAGGGTGTTCTTATAAAGTCTGATGTCTCCCTTATATTTCCCTAAAGAGCACTTCATATTGCATAAAATAAGTTTAAATATGCCTGCAAACGAATAAATGTTGGCTCTAGCGACGTTGCCGTATTTCCGCCTACATTCAAAAATGCTTGAAATTACTTCCCGTTTCTTGACGCCACGCCGGGTGAAAAACGGGAGAATTCTAGTTGGCCCCGACGGGTGGCATCTTCCGTAGTGCGGTGTGCGAGCCATTATGAGCTGTAATGTCGCAAGTTTAAGAGCCAATTTACATTCTCAGTGTGCCATAACATGCTTCACGTAATCACATCTTTCCGTAGAGTTTGCCAAGTGTCGCGTCCATTAGTACTCTGGCAATTACGTTACAACCTCTCGCATTTGCAAGTGACAAATGTAGGGGAGCCTGTCTCTTTTGTATCTTCAATTACACTCAGATTAGATGTTGAAATACTCCGACCTCATTTGTCGTAATGTCAGACTGTACGCTTCCTCCTCAGACATGACGCTTTACATCCAGTTTTAATTCGTAGCCTACTCAATTGTGTGAAGTTAATCTAGCCGCTGTGTTCCTCAACGTTTGTGATTATATGGCTCCCTTAGGAATGTGTTCATTTGACGTTGCATTTATTTAAAGATAAATGTCAGTCAATTGAATGTAGGCTCTGTATATCTGTGACAAATGTGCGGCAGTATTAACCATTCGCGATTTGATTGCAGCTGAGCGTGATTGCGCCAGCGTTTGTTGTTCATTGTAGCATGAGCCCTTCGGGGCGAAGCGGAGGACACAGCGATGACAGTGTGCAGACTGCACATAAGTCAAGCAGCACTGCGTCAGATAAGCGTCATAGGAGCTCATGCACTGCCATCGTTATGTACAGGCCATCATGCAGCCTCCATGACCAACTGATCAGCTGATGGCTAGTGGTGGCAAGTGACGACCATTTCGCTTAACTGTGTTTGGTTTGTGCTGTTGTTAATATATTTTAATTAGTGTCCGAGTGAAAAGCAATACTTAATACGCTACTACTTACTTCAACCAGAATGAGGATTACTCCGTTTATTGTCTGAAGCAAATGTCCATTTTGTAGGTAGGTTATTAGACTGTATCTATAAAAAGTTTGCCACCACACTTATTAAGGTTATGGTTCAGTTAGAAACCCTACATCGCTTATATTTTCGACTAATGCAGGTTGTTTGGATGGTAATAAAATGCTATTTGTGCATTAAAACAATTATTCCTTCACAGGTCGCTGGTATGCCGAAAAGTTGTTGCGTTCCCGGTTGCAAAAGTAACTATTATGATGGAGATGATTATGTGTCTTGTTTTTCTTTCCCCGCCGATGAAAAGTTAAGAAACCAATGGATACTCAAAATTCCTAGAAAAGATTTGCGCATTACAGGGAACACAAGAGTGTGTATTAAACATTTCCCTGAAAGTAAGATACTTCGGGAGATAAGAGCTACTCGCCTTGATGGTAAGTCATAATATGGTTTCAATATTATAGTGTGAAGTTTCTAAAAGTCAGCCTATGCTAGGACTGGAAACATTTCTAGAATATGATAATGCTGAGGTTAAATTACTTGCTACTTAAAATGTGAATCAGAGAAGTTATTTTCAGTAGGCCTATTCAGTACATTCAGTCTGTCGCAAGTAAAATTTTTGTCAGAGAGGTGTCCCGATCAACTTTAAGTGATTGTTTAGGGTTCACTTAATAATTATAATCCAACTCCTAACTCACATCATCACTAGATTTGTAAAATTTCTGAATGTATGTGTGTCAGAGCAGAGTTTATGTAGACACGTAGGCCTATGCTAGCTAGATAGGCTACATACTTTTAGTTAAGTTATTAATTTTCCATACACCATAGGAGGTTAAAGCTCTAGTGGTGGTATCACAACAGTAGCTTAATACTGACTGAAATGTTGACACTTTGATTAGGATATTCTTTATGGTTCCACATTAATTTAATTAGTGTGAATATATTTAAAAGTATGTTGCAAGTGGTCATGTTGCCCAGTTAGGAAAGTATTTCAATTTGGAAACTCTTCATATAGGCTACAGTACTGATTATTAAGGTCACAAATCTAGAACCATTACTACAATTTTCTTTCCAATCAGGCTGGTCCTTTGCAATGGAAGAGCTGGTTCAAACATTTGTGTGAAATATGTTGTTCTTGTTTGTGTTATCCTCCCATCGACTGATTTGATAGTAGCCTCCAGAAGGGTATTTTATTACTTTCCTAACATACCGATAACCTTTATTTAAGTACCAGTAAGAGATCCTTTTATAAATTCATCATAAATGTATGGCAGACCTAAACAGACATTAGGGGATGTGGTGGCGCATCTTGCCTCTCATCAAGATTTCCCCGTCAATGCATGTGAGATTTTCGAAGTGAAATGCCATGTCCTGTGGTTCAGATTCCACGTAAAAAGGAAGTCCCGTGGCTCGTGATAACTAGATTAACGGTCACGTTAAACTACAAGCTTCCTCTTTTAAACATACATTGTGAATTAATGGGGTACGGTATCTGACACGTACCTTAAGGAATATTTTTAGCACTAGAACAATGTATCGAGCAATGTGGAATTATTTTTGTAGTATGAATTATGAAACAGATCGAGCATTTTGTTGGGCTATAGAAGTCTCATGGGGGAGGAGAGATTACCTAAGAGGTTAATGAGTTCGGCTGTAGAGCGTAAGAGAAGCAGAGGTAGACCTAGAAGGCGATGGTCAGATTCAGTGATGAACGATCTCAAAGTGAGAGGTGTAGAAGCAGAGGAATCCGCATTACAAACTGCAAATAGGGTATCATGGAGGCGACTTGTTTGTAAACAGAGGCTTGCAGACTAGACTGGACACTGAAAGGCAAATCAGTCTCAAATGAAAATGTATGTAATGTGTGTATGTGGTCAACAGGCATTTGCACGACGAGGCCCTGTTCATTTGTTATAATCAGGTGTCATGTTAATACAACTGGAGATAACTTACTATAGCTATTCTCTTTTATGCAGGTACTGAGCTGGTGATACCTCGAAAGAGGTTGGCTTTAGCTGATGATGCTATTCCATGCATATTTCCAAACTTGCCAGATTATTTAACTGTAAATCCTCCATTTGTGCGTCGAGACCCCGAAGAAAGGAGAGGAGAACATCATGATCGAGTTGAGCAAATGTATTCCCACTGGCTAGCAGAAGACAAGATTCCAAATTTGGACGATGTAATTAATAATTCAGGAAGATTTTCTCAAGGGAAGTGGCTACTGCATAAAGAAAACAATATATTGTATATTTTAAGTTTAGAATTTACAGATATTCCTTCTTTAAGAAAGGTGGTGATAATGCGTGATGACTTTAAAGTTGAGATAATAGTGGATGGTGTAAAACTGAACATGAAAGGATTTGAGTGGATATTGGGCAAAGAACATACTTGTGATTTGTATTCAAAATTGGAGAATATTTTGGTGGCATTGAACAACATTGAAGAAAAAACAATCACAAATGAAGACAGAATTTGTGCAGTTCAGGGTCTTGTAGCAAAATGTGTAGAAAACTGCACAGAAGTAGAAAGAAATTTCTTTAAATTTACCAGTGAACAGCTTCAACTTCAAGTTTCAAAGCAGGTGAGGTACTCTGTTGAAATGCTACTGCTTGCCTGTAATTTGTTTTTCACATTCCCTGCTGCATACAAATTCTTGAGGGACCAGAAAATAATGATTATGCCCCATCCTACATATTTAAAAACCTTCTGTTTGTCAAAAGTTGGTACAGGGATAAGTACACCCTTGAAAATATACTTGCAGAAAAAATGTCAGGTATTAGAACCACACGAAAGAAAAGTTTCACTGTTGTTAGACGAGATATATGTGAAGCCTAAAATTACGTATAAAGGCAACAGGGTTGTGGGAATGGCCAGTAACACTTCTCAGTTTGAAGTAGCCACAACGGTGCAAGTATTTATGGTAAAGTCTATACTATCAAAATCTAAAGATGTTGTAGCACTACTTCCAGTGACACATTTAAATGCTGACTTTCTTCATCAGATTACACTGCAAGTTCTGACCACTCTCCATGAAGTAGGGTATGAGGTGATAAGTATTATTTCTGACAACAACAAAGTTAATGTTAAACTGTTCAGATTGTTAAGTAATGATACTTCTGTTCACACATGTATACCCAATCCTTGTGATCATCAGAAGAAGATTTTCTTGCTCTATGACAGTGTTCATGTCCTCAAGAATTTGAGGAATAACCTATTGAACGAGTGCAATAAGACATTTATTTATCCTTCAATGAGTTCTTCCAGCGACATTAAAATGTGTAAATTTCAACACATTCGACAGATTTATGAGCATGAGAAATCTTCTCTGGTGAAACATGCTCCTCGCCTTTCATACAAAGTGTGCTATCCAAATAGCCTAGAGAGGCAGAATGTTAGTTATGTTGTTTCTATATTTCATGAAACTACGATAGCTGCCATGGGTTCACTTGCTGGCATTCTAGACAGTGATTCACAAGGAACACAGGAATGGTTGACAATCATCCAGAAGTAGTGGACAATTGTTAATGTAAAACACCCAATGAAAGGCATACATTTACGAGAAACATTTGCCAACCCTATTCGTAGAGTTGATCAAGAGAGTGTGCAGTTTTTAATGGCATTTTGTGATTGGTTGAGAAAGTGGAATGATGTTGTGATTTTAGATGCTCCGAAATCTGTGGGTAAGCTCAGTAGAGAAACATTTGATGCTATCCTACACACAACAGAGACTCTGGTGCAACTGTGCGAGTACCTTTTGAGCCGTATGAATTTTTGTTATGTATTGCTTGGCTCCTTCCAAACTGATAATCTCGAGGAACGGTTTGGTTTGTATAGAAGAATGAGTGGTTGCAACTACAATATATCTGTGCAACAAATCATAGAGTCAGAAAGGAAATTGAAAGTGACCAGCTTATTGAAATTGAGAGCACATGGAGCTAAAATAAATGTTGCCGATATAATTTCACAGGTTAATAGTGTTTGTGAATCTGAAAGTATTGATTTGGTACTTTGTGATGAAAGCTACAAAATAGAAGCTGCATGTGCTGAAGTTGATGTAGACACTGAAACATTGGAAAGTTTAATTTTTATCGCAGGATATGTGGGCTACAAAGTAAGTAGCAAGTGTGAAAAATGTAAACACTTGTTAATTACAGGTACATGTCTATCTGTTGAGTTGCCGAGAGAAATGCAGTACCTTAACAACCTAGACCGTGGAGGCCTAAAGTACCCCACAGAGTTTTCAGTAAATGTTGGGGTTAATTGTTATAAAGCTTTCCTTGTTCTCACTTCTGAAAATTATGAGATGATGTTCATTAATCATGATTCTCCGAAAGGTCTAATGAAAGCTGTTTTAACAGATGTTTTTGAACTAGATTATGTGAGCTTCCAGTGTGAATGTGGAATGAGCATGTTTGACGTTTTTGATAAATGTGTAAATATTTGGGTAAATGTGTTCCTGAATAACTACTCAAAACTCAAAACAAACAGGCATATAGAAAAAATTGCTCAGAAGTCAACAAAACAGGTGGGCACATTTTCTTGTAAAAGGCCTCGAAAGGCTGAAGTACTTCAGATGATTTAATATGGTGCTTGTGTAAAGCAGATCTTGACTTGTGTATCCCCATATTGTATCTGTTGCATATCAGTATGGATGGTACACTGCATCATGGTTGAATTGCAAATGGCTTGTTTGTCGACTAGGTGGTCTTATCCTATCGCATCAAAGGGCAATGGAGGTAGTCTGGACATGCGGGTTGTATCACGGTGTTGCTTCTCAACTTTGCACAGAAAATAGTCGTCACCAGTTTATGCTCTTCATATTTTTGGTTCTATGTTCATTTGCAATGTAGTTGGGTAAGGATTGTCTTATAGATATACCCGAATAATATAAGTTAAGGGATGTGACATGAAGAAGTTCAGAGAATTTTAATAAAACTAGAATATCTACATGCTAGTTAAAAAAAAACTTTTTTTAAAGATTTAAACCATTTTTGATGTTCAATTTACAGTACATTCACATTCTGACCTCGTAAATTTTGCTAAATTTCGCCATTATCGATAATTTTCCTGCGCACACAATTTTTGATTTCTTTACCTACTTGCTTTCGCTGATGTCTTGCCTGTATCACTGAAGAAATAATTCCTGTGAACTTTAAACTGTTGCGTAACTCACAAAATGTAAAATGTTAGTAATACTCCTTGATAAAACAATATTCGAGTGGTAAAAATAAATGTTTTGAAGGAATAATACTAAAGGCTAAAAATAAGTCACCAAGAGGTGGAATCAAACCCAAGCTTTGCGGTTTGAAGTTCCTTGAAGCCTTAACCATTGTGCGCTGTCAGCATTTATCGTTTAATGGTTTGGCATACCTAATCACTATCTTGATCACCCACTATCCGGAGAAAAAATCCCTTCATTTCATTAACAAACAAAACAATGTTGTACATTCGTATATGTACATATTGTTAACTGTATTCTATCGTCATTAAGGACTTGGTTGTTGACCTTCTTCAAATACACGGAAGAAGTATGAATGGGCGCGTGCAGTTATTTGTTGGGTAGTGGCTTGGCCATGTTTGAATAGCAACAATCGAAGATTTATGCACGAAAAAGTAAGATACTTAATCTAAAAATAAATATATTTTCATTGACTTTCGAAGACCTGCAAGATTTTTCCAGTACTATTGAGAAGATCTGGAAGATTTTGGTACAAACCATACCTTCTAACTCCCTCTGGTTTAAAAGATTGAGTTTTTGAAACACACACCTTAGCGTATTAACTTATATCATAATTTAAAAAAATAGGATGCACGAGAGAAGACAACCCTCCAACAGATGGGGTCCATTTTACACTCGATTCATATTAGTTAAGGGACATGACATGGAAAAGTTCAGAGCATTATATAGCATAGATCTGTGATTTCCACAGACGTTATTTCTAGTTTTCTTCTTTATAGCACAATAAATGTGTTTGTAGGCTACGCTGCTGCTATGTTCAGGTTTGGTGTAGTCTTGCTGATGTCAGCATTGCCTTAATTTAATACGGGTTAAAAAAAAAACGCCTGGATGGTATGCGAAGGAAAGGTCTTGCGCTGTAATATATCGGCAGAATGATACGGCTTCTAACATTTCGAACGATATGGGGATTCGCAACATGTCTGGACCCACATTTAGAGATCCGATAAAGCTGTACAGGAATGTTCTGATAAGTTGACTTTTATGGTCCAGCATTTATCACCTTGACCTCTTCTTTTATTGTTTTATGACATGTCCTTCATTCCTAAAACACCCATATTTTGTAAGAAATACAGTACTGTTTGTAGAAAGTGAAACGCCAAGAACAAGAGATGTGACCACATTGCACTTTATACCACAGATTCGGGACATGACAATACATTACTGATTAGGACAGTCCGGTATATGCACGTTGACGGTCGATCTTCAGTACGGTGTCGCGCCACCAAGTGCTGCACTCAGAGCCGCTAGACATCGTGGCATGGAATCGTGCAGCGCTTGAATACGCTGCTGGAGAATACTGTCCCATGTGATTTGTAGGTGCGTCCACAAAGCATCAACAGTGGCGGCAGATGGACCTGAACGAACAAGTTACCAATCATATCCCAGACATGTTCGATGGGTGACATGTCAGGCGAACGGGCAGGCCAGGGAAGCAGAGGTATCCGTCGTTCTGCGAAGAAGGCTTGCACATTCCTCGCCACATGCGGGCAGGCATTGTCCTGCTGGAATTTGGCCTGTGGAACGACCTGCAAGAGGGGCAGTGCAGCGGGCTGTTAAACTTCCCTAATGTAGCGGTCACTGTTCAGATTGCTCACAAGACGTATGAGGCGCGATCGCCTGTTATAGGCAGTTGCGCCCCAAACCATTACACATGGTGTTTGTCCGCTATGCCGCTCAACAATACACGGCGGCGTCGAACGCTTACGAGGCCATCACTGTAGGACAGGTTTAAGCGGGACTCATCCGAAAACACTACATTTCGCCACTCAGCCTGCTAATGTCAGCGTGCCCGTGCCCATTGTAGTCGGAGGCGACGGTGGTTCCCAGTCACTGGAAGCCGACGCAGTGGCATGCGTGCTACCAGTCCAGCCCTCAAAAGACGGCGCCGCACTGTTGACGCAGACATGTCCACCCCCGTTGCAGTGCTCCAGCGTCGAGCCGACACAGAGGATGGCGCTGTTCTGTCCGATGCGACCATGCGGAGAAGATGGCGGTCGTCTCGCGCTGTGGTCACATTGCTTCATCTTGCATCCTGTCGTCGCTGTGTACGGCCCTCCTCTCTCTACTGGATCCACATACGCCTTACTGTTGACGCAGCGTTCCCTGAACGAGCCGCAATGTCCCGGAACGACAGACCCGCCTCCCGAGCCCAAGCTCACATGCTCACTCACATGCTGATAGTCCACTCTGTGATGTAGGCGAGGCATCGTTGCACTTGGTATGACGGCCCCACGCCGACAGAGCTGTACGGAACACTGACCTGTCCGGTCCCACGACACTGGTGGGCCAATGTGCACGTCATCTCTCTTCGATTTCAATCCCTTAGTATGGTACTGCAGGCCTACACGACCCCTGTTCTGGGAGTGTCTCCGACCATTTCTTCTGGGTGTTTCGCTTTCTACAAACAGTAGTGTATTTTGAAAAGTGCAGTGATAGATAAACATAAAAACATAAAAATGTATCAGTTTGTTGTGTGGATGGAGTTCTTTGAGAACCTAGAAAGTTTCAGTAAATTTTCTATACTTTTTTAGTTTTACTTTGGAAAATTCATTGCATTGCAAAATTTGCAGGTTTTCTAGTGGATAGATCAAGATTAGGTTTGTCAGAAAGAATTGTTAAAAATGTCTTTGGATGTCCACTTACATGGTGGGAAATGTATGAGATTTTGTCACAATAGATATTTTAATATCGTAAAATCAGTCACTGGCAACAAAATTATTAAATTGGCACCACTGGGTCATTACATGGTATTGTTGTTGTGAAGTACAGTGTAGGCCCTACAATATCCTAATTCATCTGGGGGAAGAGTTATTTGACTCAGAATGGGTAATATAACCCATTCCCCTCCAGTCACTCCCATTGATAGAACGACTGGGTCCAGTAAGTCAGAACAGGTTTCTTTAACTATACTTTTTATCTAAGAAATCCAGCAGTCCAGGAGAACTCTGTAACTTAATTTCTCAGATGAGGTCCAGAAAGACAACAGCAAGTCTTTCATTTTCAGGTAACTAAGGTCCATTGTTTAATATTTTTGATTAAACATTTTTCTGACAGGTCAAGGGGGATAACAGCTATTTTGTACAAAAGATATTAATTCGAAGAAGTGCTAGGAAGACAGTAGGTTATCAGTTTTTTTTAGTTGTTTATGACAAAAATGTTCTTTTATATGGAAATAGGTTGAGATTTGTTTTGTTTTCTTCCTGAAGGGTCAGTAAAAGAGCACTTATTTCTGAACCGTGTTTATTTTACTGAAAGAATAGTCAGGGGGACAGTGGTGATTTTATTCAGAGAATCCTCTGTTAACATTTGACTACACGCACCTATTAATATGTACCGTAATAAGTACACGTGTGGTGAATTTTGTACATCAAGAGAATAATGTCACAAAATCACTTAGCCTAAACATTTTATCTTAGTAAACACATTAAATGAACTGTTCTACAAGCACAATAGTTATGGATATTCTGTGTCGTGATCATTTTACTCTATAAATTATTCCTTGGAAGTATCTGGTCTCATCAAACTACTACTTCGAGTCTGCTAGCGCTATAGCGTCGTAGATTTCCTCTTCAGTAAGTCGCTTCGGATTTTTAGCTTGTATACAAGCCCTAATAACACAGAACCGTACGAGACATGGAGAAGATTCTAGTTCTATTGAAATATGATTTAAAAAATAAGACTGAGTTAAATAATTGAATCAATATTGTACTTATATAGATGCACGCATGGAAAACTTTGTTCACCATACCATGCAACAGCTCGATGTTTATGGTATTCCTGTGAATAAATGAATCCAGCAACAATGACACTGCTTGTAGTCGTTTGGGAACATTTTAGGGATAGGTTAGATGGTGCCTAACAGCCTGCAGAAACATTACAACCAAAAATATACCATCTTTAGTACGTGGTGTACTTTATACACCAGCACGTGTACTTAAAGGTTAAGTAGCCCTGATTTTTGGACCTTATACCTTGCATTTTTCTGCTGGTCAAGTGGAACTGCAGTGATTTGATACCCACAAGTTGATTCGAAGGAGTGGTTCTTGTATCTTATTTTTCTGACAAGAGGCCAAGGGGGACGTAGTGTTTATATACATAATTATGTTTATTTGAAGAAGGGTCAGCATAGGATATCTGTTATTTTCTATAACAGATATTCATTATAAGAAGAGCTAGGAAGACAGGAAGTTTCAGTTATGTTGTATGTATGTCAAAATGTTCTGTAATGTTTAGGAAGATGGTAATTAGTTTTTTTTTTGTTCTGTAGTTTAGTCTATGACAAAAATTTTCTGTAATGATTTTTAACTCCTTTTATCTCATCATGATACAGTGTTAGTCTCATTGTCACCTAGCGACTGAAAAATTGTTTAATTTCAAATACCGGTACCAGTGCCACTTTACTGAGGATCCTTCAAATAAACTAATGTAAAAATCACTGGTCCAACTTGACTTCATCTCGAAAAACTTAATGACGATCACAAAACAGGATCTTCTTCGAATAAACATAGCCCTTTTTTTTTGTCACACAAGACCAGAAGTGAGTAGTTAGTTGCTTTTTTTTTTTTCATTTTTTTATGTTATTCTGTTTTACTGGTGAGTAAGGGCCAGAAGGATACTGGCAGCTCTTGTGAGTTAGATCCAGAAAGGAAGTTACCTTCTATGTTGATTTATTTCAGGTAAGCAAGGTCTAGAAATGAATATTTCTGTTAATAAAATAATAATTTTTGGGGGCATAATGTTTAAGAAGGCAGTAGGGGGCCTGTTTCTCTGAAAGAAAGGGAAAAAAAATACAGAATTACAGATGAACATAATAATTTTGTATCTTTTCCTTGCAAGAGATTCTGAAGTATTGTCGAATTTTATAACTTAAGCTCAGTTCGAAATTGAATGGGCTTTTCTGGCAGTAGGCACAGAAAAGTGTTCCTGTCTATGTATTATTTCTGTGTGTACATAGATTTATTTTATTAATAAACTGTTCCTGCAATTTTTTTTTTGTATTGAAATATTCGAATGTTTCCTTCAGTCAATCCCCAGTTTAGCCATATGCGATTTATCGACGTTGTGGTACATCTTGATTTGAATAACTGTATCAATGCCTCTTCGTATTGATATAATGTTTACAGGAACGTCAAAATACTGCAATTTTGCCCTGTCTGGGTGCGTCAACATCCTAGTAAGTGCACAGACGTTGTACCATTTTGTTATCTCGTAAAATGCCTGCTACAACGGCAGGATTCGAACTAGCGGAACGAAAATTAGGCCTATTTAGTGGTAACTTTTCTAACTGTAAGTGAACTCCAAATAGTATTAACATTTTCCTATAAATATGAATTTATATTCGCTTTGGAGTGACTGCGTGTGAAAGCCTGAAAGGAGCCGTCTGACTTGCTGCGGCAGCTGTACCGGCCCTACGCGTGACGTCACTACAGGAACTTTGCGGCCTGGACATAACGATGGCAGTGGCTCATGTCACTACGGACAGTTAAACGATGACTATGGCTACTGGAGCTGAGTCATAGCCTACTCGCGCAGCTGTACCTGTCAACGAAGCAGGCTGACGTGTGACACAAGTAAACAAAGAATAGTGCCCATCTCGACCGCCGGCAATCAATTCGTGAAAGGAATTTCACATTAACATCAATTTGACAGCAGCGCCATCTATTGCATGGAAACTGTACTAACTTCGCGTGATGTAGTAATGTGAAATTCCAATTGGTTGCGTGGCTCAGCGGTAACGTTCTCGCTTGCTGTGCCCAAAGTTGCACGATCGAATCTGGCGCAATCAGCTGGCATTTATGGTGCGCAAATACGATGGAACCGTGCCAGTAGATTTTCTGGCATGTTGAAAATTCCCCGCGGGGCAAAATTCTGGCGCCACGGCGTCTCTAAAACCGCAGATGTTGAAAGGGACGTAAAACAAATAACATTGTCATTATAAATAATTCATGTTTTTTGGGCTAATGCCGTGTGTATTTAGATTAGAACCATACGTTTCGGAGAAACCTTGCCTCCTTTTTCAATGGAAATCAAACAACACGGCATTAGCCCAAAAACATGAATTATTTATATAATCCTGGCCGTGAAAGCCTTAATATAAACATTGTCATAATTGAAAATGAAAATCCACAGCCTGCTTCCAGTCGACCGTCCGGGTCAGGGAATGGAATGAATGAAGCCCCCACCTAGCGGCGAGGATATGAACTGTGCCGGCTGCCTAAGCCTGTCGCACTCCCCTGGGGCAATGATTAAATGAATGACAGATGAAATGAAATGATAGTGGAAAGTGTTGCTGGAATGAAATTTGTCACAGGGAAAACCGGAGTACCCGGAGAAAAACCTGTCTGCCTCCGCTTTGTCCAGCACAAATCTCACATGGAGTGACAGGGATTTGAACCACGGACCCAGCGGTGAGTAGCCGGCGTGCTGCCGCCCAAGCCACGGAGGCTCTACATTATTATTATTATTATTAATAATAATAATAATGTGAAATTCCAGAGTCTACAGCAATGACATGTCTTTAGGGGCCGGGAGGGGAGAAGGAACAGTCATCCGTTGTCCAGAAAGTACTGTAGATTAACGTTACGTAAACCTACACACTTCCTTCCTTCCTCCCTTCCTTCCTTCCTTCCTTCCTTCCTTCCTTCCTCCCTTCCTTCCTTCCTTCCTCCCTCCCTTCCTTCCTTCCGCTCTACTTTGAGTTTGCTTGCCACGATGGGTGAGTGGTTAACGTGTTGGTCTACTAACCCCCAGACTTGCAGGTTCGCTCCTGGCCGTGGTAAGTGATTTTTGAAAGGCGGCAAAAATTTACGACACGTATGTCATACGATGTTGGCATATCAAATAACCCATGTAGGCCGTGTTCATAATGGCAAAATTAATCTCGTTTTTTTTCCGCCATCACAAAGTTCCTCATTTCTCTACTAGAAAGCGCTGTAGTGTTCAAGGAGCTGAGGTATCTAACCTCCTTGACTTTCATAGTGCTTCAAGGAACAACGAAATTCTACATGCAAGCTACCCTCTTGGGTGTCAGATAGCAAAGCTTGCACCCGGCACCCGAGGCCATACGATATTATTATCATTATTATTTTATTATTATTACTTTGAGATTTTTATATTCGTCAATGTTAATATTTTCCTAAGTGTACTTCTACTGCGATTGGGGATCTGTAGGAATTCATGTGACTGAAGTTTCGAAACTCGCCTCTGACAGCCATCCTAAGTTTGGCTTTTACACCCACATTTCCTCCAGGTAAACGGCGGGATAGTACCTTATTTCAAGTCCTGGGGCAATTGAAATAAATACAATTATATACGTCTAAAATCATCAGAATAACACGGGTTGTCAGGCAAACTCAAAACACACACACGGGGCTGATGACCAGATGTAACTAACCACAGCTGTAGTTTCCGTGGTGGACAATAATGTGTGATATCCCGCAGTTTGCCGGCCATGTGCTGATGGTGTTATATTGTATTAGGTTACCATGCTAACTACCCCCACACCACCACTTGCGTAATTGATCTAGTAGTGAAGAGAGTGCGCCAATTGCCTGCGGTATGCAGATTTCACATGACATTAACATTTTACATTAATGTAACAAAATACGAGCTAGATCGAAAACAATTAAAAGTCGATAGCCAGCTGCACTCCATTGCGACTGAGTTAACTGAACACATCTAAATGCAATATGGCGGCCGCTCCGCACTGGGTGCACTCATGCTACAAACCAACCAACCCATCTGTACATATTTTAAACCGTTTTTTATGTATGTATATTTAAAAAAGCTCAAGCTTCAAGGCAAATTGCTCCAGTTGGGCTTCGCTTTCTGAACACACCCCTAGGACAGCGCACGTTAAAATCCTCTGTTGTATGATGAGGCATTGGCGCGAAAAATTACTACTCCGCTTCGTTCTCCAGCATGGAGGCGTATTTTTTTTAGTTTTACTGGAGTTAAATAAACATTGATATACGGTATACATTCTATTCTTAACGGGACTTTTTTTATTTATTTAAAAAAATACACACGTAGAGAGTAGCAAATTGCTACGGCTGGTATTTCCATTCTTATGACATTGAATGATTGCTTTCCAAGTAACTCACTGCTGCCAATATTTCAAGATTTTAAATTTTCCTGATGACTGATGCAATGCCATATTGAAATTGTTTCGGCAGTGTTTACGTTTGTCTGAGTTCATTCTGTTCGCTCAGTGTACAAACTTTGCTCCATCGTCTTGATTCTCCATTGGTATAGCAGTTATTGTTTCTAGTAGGAATGAACATCAGTAAATAGGCCTCGAATGAATGGAGACAGAATATTAAACCAGGTTGCCTACATGGTAAACCATGTGCTGTATTCCTTAGTTGTCTCGTTATTACGTGGTGATATGAACTTAATCATATCACAAAGCTTTCCTTAATGACGATTTCATATCAATGAATAGTAGCGGGTATTTAATAAAATGTAGGCTATTATACCTTAGTCAATACTAATTAAATTAATATAGATTAATGAATGAAATGTACCAGTCTCGACCATATTATGGCCTTCTTCAGAGGTGGTGGTATTATTATTATTATTATTATTATTATTATTATTCGTTCAGCCCCCTAGGGAGCACGTGGAACCATTAAATAGGACTGGAATTCATCTTTTTGAACTTCTTATTCGCCCAAAATTTCTTCATTTTTTCACTCTGGGCCAGCCGTCTTTCTTGTGTCAATGAGTTTTGGAGTTTCAAGATTTTCTCGGATGGATTCTTGGGTGCAAATTTGTGGGTGTTGATCTTTTGTCTGTATGTAATCCTTGTTGTAGTCATTGGATCAATGTCGACTTCAGTAAGGTCCATTTGTGTATCTACTAGCCAGCGAATTTTGGTTTGTCGGTTCCCATTGATAATAAGAAATATTCTCTTAGTCAGACGTGAATCATCCATTCGTGTTAAATTTCCATAACATTTCATACGCCGTTTGGGTGCGACTGAAGAGAATCGTTCAGTTAACGCATATAGTTCTTCCGAGCTTTTTCGCATCCATATACCCTCTTGTAACTTGGGCCCGAATATCTTCCTTAGTATCTGTCGTTCAATTTTCTCGATGTCCTTGATGTGAACTGTGGGTGACGATGTCTCAGTTGCGTAGAGTGCCTCTGGTAGGACAACTGTGTGGTAGTGTCGGAGTTTGTTATAAAGAAACTAAAATAATTACGAGCAAAGCTTTGTGGGTAATGCAATATTTCACTTGGATTTTCTATAAAATCTATACTATTATATAAAATTGAGATGGTGTGTGTCTGTGTATTACTCAATCACGCAAGAACCACTGGTCCGATTTACATGAAATTTTACATGGAAGTAGCTGATGTACGGTACCTGGTTAACATATAGGCTACTTTTGATTTCGATACTTTGCACTATTTAAAGATCGCGACCATTTTAGTGGCTTCAAACTTTCATACTTCCATTTCAAATAAAAAGAGAACGCTAAGAAATAGCAAACTTTCGATGACATGTACGAGGTTTAAAATTTAATTTCCTATCCGAAAGGTTCTTATCACTTTTCGTGTATCTCCAACGGTTAACGACTAAAACCAACGCCGAGCGGTATAGTTGGACAAAATGTTCCATCCTTACTCTCCCTCCGCGCAGCCCCTCGCCTATCCCCTGTTTTAACTGTCGCCTTCACATTTTAGCGAAGCACGGGTACTTCAGCCAATACCTTATAAATATGTGTTACATCTGGAACAAATGTTGGCTTTAATTTGATGTTAATAAAAATAATTTGGCAAAAATGACATACCGCATATGTCAATAGTTGGTATTAGTACCGGGTCATCAATTTAAGTCTCCCCTCCGATACCAATCAAGGCGCGGCAAGCTCTTGCACTAACACCCGCTCTCTGACCGGTAAGAAGTGCGAGACTTCTCCCCGCTACTTCCAGTCAACATATACTCGTTTAATAGCAATTTCTAGTGAAAATAATTGTTTACAAACTTACCTGGTTTTACCGGAAATGTTCAAAGTGGTGTCCGTCAGCTCGCAAGCATGCCTGGCACCTGGTAAACAAGTTTCCAGACGCACGGTAATTTTCTCCCTGGGTGACGTTGGAGCGGAACTTTTTTTTTACAACGTCGCGTATCGTGTGCCTATATGGAGGACGATACAAGGAAATTGCCGAATGAATCGAAAACGGCACAGACTAACAGAAGAATACCTCGCATAACAAAGCAATACACGCTGTTGTATAGAAAACATCACTTCGCATAACAAAGCACAATAGATTCACGTTGTTGTATAGAAAACATCACTTTAAGGCAATATATAAATTATAAAAATGCCCCGAGACTGCACTGTATGTTAGGTCAATTCAACTGGCACTTCATAAACTTAGTCACCGGAGATACTTACATGGTATTGCAACTTTGCCGTTCTCAGCTCACGTGTTTATTGGAGAGATAAATGTAGACTGCACCTGCCTAGGTCGCCTTTACCGACCTAACGGCGCGTACAGAGTGGATTTAAAATGATGACCCTGTATACTCCTATAAATTAGTCTAAATGTGTCTTTAAAAATACTGATTTTATATCCATAATGCAATACTATACAGGTGGTCAAATTATTATGGTAAAGCGAAATAGAACCAAATTCTTACTTAACATAAAACAGAACCTTCAACAATGTACAGATGTCCTCTACCCAGATGACGTGAATATGTTTTGTGGCATCCTAACCGGACCAGAATTGGCAGCCAATTGAGGTAACGCAACTGGAAATTAATAAAATTAATGATTTCCAATCGATGATTTGCTGCGAAATAATTATTTCTATCTCGATCTCTACTTAGTATAAAACAAAGTCCCCGATTCTTGGATGTTACGGGTCAGCTCGAGAACCACTGGATGGATTTTGATGCGGTTTTCGCCATCCTGTAAAGGATATCTCGAGGATGATTTCTGTAGAAAATAATTTATTTATGATCAAAGGAAGCCGAGCAGTAATGATTTAAGTGTAAAAGTCCGAAAAAAAAACTAGCGTCCTAGCGCTTTGTAGGCTTACCCTGGGCAAACCGTTAAACATATCTAAGTACTATGAGTGTAAGAATTGTTCAGCATGAAAAGTTCTACAAAAAAGTCTGCGAGAGCATATGTCTATCTTCAATACATCGCCCACTATGAGTGTTCTTACGTTTTAACTTCTTCCAACCATGTCCATTCAACTACTGAAGCGACAGTTTACGAGCTAGCTAAGGGCGAGTCTATCATCCCTGTTACAGCCTAGCTAGCGGGCGAACCTATTGCCCAAGGCTTCATAACGTAACAGAATTGTCAGAAATAACGAATTAATTTTTGTTACGTTACTGCTTCCGTACCCAAAACAAATGGTATATGAATAACGTTTTTCGTGCGGCAACGAAATAAGGGGTTATAATTTTCCCTGGTTTGTGCTATTAACGTTATAACCAGCAGAGGAAAAGATTCCGTTATTTTAAAATGCGCTCGCGTTATTAACGTTATAAGTCTAGTAACGGTATGACAGCGATTTTGACCCGCTGCGCGCCATCAATAACGTTATTCAGGCAGAGTGATCGATTCGGTTATTTCAAAATGCAAACCTACTAATAACGTTATAAGCCTAGTAACGGTATACGAGAGATTTTAACCTGTTATACGCTATCAATAACGTTATTCAGGGCAGAAAAATTAATTCCGTTATTTAGAAATGTGAACCCACCAATAACGTTATAAGCTTTGTAACGGTATACGAGCGATATTTACGAGTTTTGCGCAGCCAATAACGTTATTCATGGCAGAAAAATAATACCGTTATTTAGAAATGCGAACCCACCAATAACGTTATAAGTCTAGTAACGGTATACGAGAGATTTTAACCTGTTATACGCTATCAATAACGTTATTCAGGGCAGAAAAATTAATTCCGTTATTTAGAAATGTGAACCCACCAATAACGTTATAAGCTTTGTAACGGTATACGAGCGATATTTACGGGCTTTGCGCTGTCAATAACGTTATTCATGGCAGAAAAATAATTCCCTTATTTAGAAATGCGAACCCACCAATAACGTTATAAGTCTAGTAACGGTATACGAGTGAATTTTACCAGCCATACGCTATCAATAACGTTATTCAGGGCAGAAAAATTAATTCAGTTATTTTGAAATGCAAACCCACCAACAACGTTATAAGTCTAATAACGGTATACATGCGATTTTTACCAGCTATGCGCTATCAGTAACATTATTCTAAGCGGAGAAATTGATTCCGTTATTTCAGAAAAGAATCCCGTCAATAACATTATGGAAGTGTCTATTTGCCCGCTTCCCGGACAAGCATGGAAGGTGACCGTGAACTGACGATGCTGGGCCATATATAATTCCAGGCCAATTATTTATTCAAACATAGGATAATTACTTCTTGAAATATCAATAATAATCAACATAATTATTTCAATATGAGTGCGTGCCCCATCAGACAGGGCAAGGCACCTTGCTCGTTTCGATCGCGGTCATATTGTAGCCTACGTTAGAATCATGTTTCCTAAAATCAATACGATGGATCCCATTGATTCGAAACATTTCTTGTTGCTTCATATAGGGGTTTGGAACATAGCCTATTGTTCATCAGTCCCATGTAGTTGAAGTCTGATAAACTTTGTTATTTTTGGAGTTGGCAATGGCCTTGACTTAGGAACTATTCACGCATTTTCCTGGAGTGGAAGTGGGAAACCCCAGAAAAACACTCGTAAGATAGCTAAGATGGGAATCGAACTCACCTTCTCGCAGTGTTGCCATATAAGGCAGAGTGTAACCAACACACCAAAATTTCACTCCTTTGTGACCAATAAGAGTATTTCTTTCCTAAATGAAACCTCCCGTTCTTGCTTTTCGTTTACTTGGTACCCTATTTTCATTTAGTAGTGATAGAAGCCATTTTTCAGTGATGGTTATTTCTAATGAAGAAAGCTATTTAGTCGGTAACACGAATTTCGTGCTGACCGAAAGAAAAGCTTTCTTTATTATTTTCATTTATGAACAAATAGGCTTATGTCATCTCATTTAGTCCGTGTGTGTGTGAGTATGTGAGTGTCCCCACCTAATAAAATATAAACGGCTGGAGCGATTTCAATGAAACTCGGTAAGGTCATTGTACTATTTTGTCCGACCCCGACCGTGATCTTCAAATTTTATTACAGCTCACCAATCCAACATGGCGACTGTGCGAAATATTTCACTGGCATTCCATATCTCCGAAGCTATTACAGATATCACCCTGACATTTTGTACGGTGATAAAATGAACTACTAGATGGGACTCTCAAAATTCCTGTTAAGTAACAAACGAACAAGGGGGCCAAGCGAAGTTGATACATTAAAATAGATCTTTTTAGCCTATTTTCAATTTTGAAAAAATAGGCTTATGAGATCACCTATTGTGTGTGTGTGTGTGTGTGTGTGTGTCCCCAATAAAATCTAAACGGCTGGAGCGATTTCAATGAAACTCAGTAAGTTCATAGCACTATTCCGGGCGACCTCGACCGTGCCCTTCAAATTTTGTTACGACTCACCAATCCAACAAGGCGGCTGTGCGAAATATTTCACCAGCATTCAATATCTCCGAAACGATTACCGATATTACCCTGACATCACGTATGGTGATAAAGGGAACTACTATAAGTTCACTTATGTGATCTTTGAAAACCTGGTAACTACAAAACCAACATGGCGGCCAAGCGAAGTTGCGACTTTTAAATAGACGTTTCTCGCGATTTATCCAACCAAACGCAATGAAACTTGGTACAGTATATGTTTATATACATTGTAATGCACCGACAACTAACTTCGTTCATTTGTTTACATAACCACAAGATGGCGGATGTGCGAAATATTTCACCGGCATTCTGTATCTCTGAAACTATTAGCGGTATCTCCCTGAAATTTTGTACGGAGATAAAGGGCACTACTGGAAGTCCATTTATATGACTTTAAAAAACCGGTTATATACAAAACAAACATGGCGGCCAAGCGAATTAGAAAATTTGAAATAAACCTTTCTCGCGATTTAATGCTCCAAACGCACTGAAATCTGGTACAGGAAATATTTATACACATTGTAATGCACTGGTATCTAATTTAGTTCAATTGTTTACATAACCTCAAGATGGCGGCTGTGCGAATTTTAAAATTAAGTTTTTATTTCTTGTGATGTAGTCATGCGATCGAAGTGAAAGTTTGAATAATGAACCCACCCAATAATTATCCTATAATGGTACATGACTCTATGGCCTATACATTTAACAATCCAACATGGCGACCATCCGAAATATTTAGACGGCTCTCAATATCTACGAATCTATTTTAGTAATCAAACTGAATTTTTTATTGTTCATAGGGGCTATGAACTCAAGTTCACTTATAGGACTTTAAATAACCTGGTGATCACAAATCCAACATGGCGGCGACGCGAAGTATAAATAATCACATGGACGTTTATCGCAATTTAACCATCCGAGAGCAGTGAAACTTGGTACAGTAAATCCTTATACGAATGGTAATCCACTAGCATCTAATTTATTTCAATTGTTTCCATAACCTAAAGATGGCAGCTGTGCGAAATTTTAAACTCTCCTTGTTTTTTTTCTTGTGTCCTAACTATGCGATTGAAGTTTGAATACTACACGTACACAATAATCTGCATGTAACAGTACATAACTCTAGGACCTACATATATAAAATCCAACATGGCGACCATCCGAATTATTTAGTCGGTTCTCAATATCTACGAATCTATTACAGCAATCAAACTGAAATTGTGTATGTTGATAGTTGCAATAAGTGGGATATATGAAAATAGGCTGTATAGTTCTTCACGGAACTACTTGTTTTTTTTCGCGATTAAACCATTCGAGCGCCGTCAAATGGTATAGCAAATGTTATACACCTTGTAATGCACTGATATCTTATCCAGCTCAATTGTTTACATAACCGCAAGATGGTGCCTGTGTGAAATTTAAAAATTAAGTTTTAATTTCTTGTGTCCTAATCATGCGATCGTAGCCAACGTTTGAACAATGAACCTACCGTACGCAATAATTGTCATCTAATAGTAGCCTACATAGCTCAATGGTCTACACATATTTAGAAATATTTAGACGATTCTCAATGTCAACTAATCAATGACAGCAATCAAACTGAATTGTTTTCATAACCACAAAATGGCGCCTGTGCGAAATTTTAAAATCTCGTATTTAGCCTATTTCCATTCCATTTATGAAAAAATAGGCTTATGAGATCACCTTTTGTCCGTGTGTGTGCACCAGGGCCGTCCAATGGGCAAGGTGAAGCAGTGCTAGCAGGTGAAGCGCAGCCCTATTCTGCCTATTTCTGAGCAGTGCAGCACGACATCACACTAGCACTGCAGCGCTTAGTCGCACAAGCACTGTCCATTTGACGGGGTGCTGCAGTACGTTTAGTACTGAGCGCAGAGCCTGGACACTAGGCGCACTGGAGCCAACATTTTGTCATATGCTTGTGGTCTGCCGTGCTCATAACGTCTTTTGTGCCTGGGGAGCACAAACATACCATAGTGGGAAAGACACACCTTAAAGAAACACACCGAAGACGTATAAAACATGATATTTGGACGTACTGTGCCCGTTTAGACCGGAGTCCGCACGACCACATATGCATTTTACCAATAATCAGTCAGCACGAGAGTCAAAATATCCCGGAGCGCCAGATGGGTTAAAGCTAATCGCAAAAACGACATCAAATAAAAAAAAATGCTTTACTGATTTTTGGCTCAATGCAACAATAAGGATAGAAGGAGATTCAATTGGGTATGACACATCTGGTAAAATTATCTCAGTTTATTTTGAAGTTAAAATTGACTGCAAAGATGCTCAAAGCAGCATCATCCACGTGTGGCGATCCACACTCTTATTTACACAATATACAGAAATTTTCCAAACACATTTGACAATTATTTTTTGGAAACACAAGTCCAATTAATAGTCCTGTAGACTGTGTTCCAAAATTATTTATGATTAATTCCAGTTCAAAGTTAATTGTCTCTACTGGAAATATCGTAGATCACTGTTTGAATATTTACATGATATTAACACTCGTAGAATAAATGTTCATAGAATTTTTAACTTTCACTTATTTTTCCAGTTTCAAAAATATATCGTCGAAAAATATTATTATCCTGAATCAACACACATTATTTACACATATTAATAACATCTGAAAAGTATTTGACCTTGAGCATAGCATCGAAGAACTGTGCGAAGCACAACAACAATTAATTGTTCTTCTGACATTAAACATTTCGAGAAGTGACTCGATTATGAACTTCAAGTTCCAAACAAAATATATGATTTCTGAATCATCAACTTGATCAATAAATTGTTGAACCATTCAACTATTCAATTTCCACTCGGAATCATTATTATAAAAAAAATATATATTCATGGCCATTTTAGTAATTTTCACAACTTGCAATTCTTCGACAGAATGCGGAAATAAGAATTGTAGCTTCATAATAAATTCATTTAGTTCATGGCACTAGGATTGAAAATATCCTTCAAATTATTCGTGGTTATAGAATTATTTTTAATTGGCAGTGGCCCATTCTACTATTTGTGTAAGAACACAATATTACAACAACAACGGCAAAGGTCTTCCTCTGAAGAAGAATAAACTACTATCATGACAAATCCGGGTTCTAGCAAAATCAAAGTCTAAATGGAATTCGTAAGCAAGGTTGAAATAAGAACTGATGGTTTCAAGAAATAACCTTCGGGTCATTCATACAACGAAATGTGTAGCTCCAATACTCCTACTATAAACCTGAGCCATCGAACCTGCTATTTGATTGATGCTCGAAAAAACCTCTTCATTCCTGCGACTTAAACATGCGCACCTGGGAATGGCATTTCAACTACTCCACACATATAAATTTTCTTCCCAGAATTTATACAATAAATCAAGCCTCTGCTTGTTATCAACACTGGAAGATTAATAAACTTACAAGTTTATTTTATTTTACCATTCAGTTCAACCCGTGAATTTACCATACTTATGAAAATCTTTATTTCACTTTCGAGTGTATTTACGTCATGATTTTATATAAATACAAAAATATCCTATTTGATACAAATATCAATTGCTTCCCGTTTCATGCCTCTCCGTGTTATCTGAAAAAATATACTTTGCTCAATGCAAATATCAACTGTTCAACCAGAACTGAAATGTTGGTTGAATGCGGGCTTGCGCTAACCACTCTCCTTCGGAAAATCTCCTGTTCCAAACTAGAAATGATTAAACTACTTCATAGGCTCTCTTTCAATACATATGATTATTATAAAATATAATATCCAAGAATTATTTAGAAAAATTATAAAAATTATTATTATTATTATTAGTGGATTATTATTATTATTATTATTATTTATATCATTTTAAATATGTTTAATTATCATCTCATTATGTGAGAATCCACATGTTCGAATCTTCGGATATGGAAAAAATATCCATTCCTCAACAAAAAATAATTATTAACTTTTACAGTTACATCGGCTGATTACCGTGATTTTCCAAAAATATGAAATATTCAAATAAATCTTCGTTATGCTCGGTCATCGATCCTAAACTGTTCTGAGTGCTAAAAATCCTCAGAATAACTCTAATAAGTCTTGCGTAAATCATTGCAAGATGTAAATACGAAGAAAAATAAATGTTGTCATTTAGACTTTCACGGCCCGTGTTATTATTCATAATGTTGAATTTTGGGTTCCAAAATTCAACATTATGAATAAAAATAAATGTGTTGGTCATCTGCAGAAAAATAGTTTGTTCCAATTAGCTAGGCATAATATAATTCAAATGTGGCTTACATTTCTTGATGGTCTTGAAGCGTAGTAAACCTGGTCTGTACCAGATTTATCCATAGACATGCCCTATCGGACAAGCACGTATAATCCTTGTATCGGCCACCATTATATACCCACAATTCGTCTAGTCAGACATAGTGGTAGTATCTCTTGACGTTTGAATTAACTGTTGTTCCATTTTAATATGGGCTTCTATCAAAGCCATAACAGTTTGTTTAAATAGGGTCAGATCTAAGTGATCTCTTCTTAGATATGTCAGTTGTAACATAACTCACGGTAATCTTATCAGTACAAGAAAAACACTGACAGTCTAACCAATCAACGGCTGTTCTGAAGATCGTTCCCTGGGCATGGTTTAACACCATCTACCATGCGCTAAGCAACCTGTAGTTTCCCTTGCGTAGACTAATGAACACCACCGTTATAGACTAGTCTTCAGTGTACTGATAGATCGAAGTGGTTAACTAGTTACAAATAATGAAAACTGACTGAAATTGACTTAAATATCCAAGTATTAGGTTATTACTGGACTGTGACAAAGTACTAATTCTAGACAAAGTCTAGCATATGTCCATGTAGAAATAAAAATATTTCCACCAATGTCTGTAGAAAAATCAATCACCTCAGTGATTCTCCTCGCCGGAAACTTACTAAGTTCCACCTCGTAGCGCAGCACTTTCGTCACTATCACGACTTTGAAAAGACCTTCTGCGTAGATCCGGCAACCATGTGCCTTGGCTCAGCGTAGCAGCAACTTGCTCGGCAAGTGCTTGTGTTGGAATGAGCTATCGATGCTTCGGCCAGCCGGCTTTTATTCAAAACTGTCAGGGTCACGCCGCATCAGCTGATATCTGGAAATCCTCATATCTCTGGTATCCCTGGTCCGATTTACTTGATACTAATTGCGTTCTCTTTCATTTGGCCGTGCCAATAATCTGATCCCAGTCTCAAGTCTCTACTCCATGGTTAACTATTTAATCAATAAATAGCCTCGACCTCTGCTATTACTCGCTACGTCACTTGACATGCAAGTATCGGTATATTCTTTCCAATTGCTTCGAGAAGCAATGTAGCGCGATATTCAAATATCTCAACTTTCAAAAGCGGCTACAGCCTTTCCCTTGATATCTAGGTGTCTGAATCTTGGAGTACCCATTCCTAGAGTTGGGCACAGTACATGAACCAGATCTGCAACAAGGATACAAGAAGTCGCATACTTTTTTAGCCTATTTTCATTTATGAAAAAATAAGCTTATGAGATCACCTTTTGTCCGTGTGTCTGTCTCTGTGTGTGCGCGTGTGTGTGTGATATGGTGTGTGCCCCCCATAATAACTTCTAAACCGCTGGAGCGATTGCAATGAAACTCGGTAAGTTCATAGCACTATTCCACACCACCCCGACCGTGCCCTTCAAATTTTGTTACATCCCACCAATCCAACATGGCGGCTGTGCGAAATATTTCACCAGCATTCGATATCTACGAAACTATTACCGATATCACCCTGGAATATTTCACGGTGATAAAGGGAACTACTAGAAGTTCACCAATGTGATTTTTGAAAACCTGATAACTACAGAACCAACATGGCGGCCAAGCAAAGTTGCGACTTTTAAATAGACGTTTCTCACGATTTAACCAACCAAACGCAATGCAACTTGGTACAGTATATATTTATACACATTGTAATATACCGACATCGAACTTCATTCAATTGTTTACATAACTTCAAGTAGGCGGCTGTGCGAAATATTTCACCGGCATTTTATATCTCTGAAACTATTAGCGATATAACCCTGAAATTTTGTACGGGGATAAAGGGCACTACTGGAATTTCATCTATAAGACTTTCAAAAACCGGCTAACTAAAAAACGAATATGGGAGCCAAGCGAATTTGAAAATTTTAAATAGACCTTTCTCGCGATTTAATGATCCAAACACAATGAAACTTGGTACAGGAAATGTTTATACACATTGTAATGCACTGGTATCTATATTAGTTCAATTGTTTACATAACCTCAAGATGGCGAATGTGCGAATTTTAAAATTAAGTTTTTATTTCTTGTGTCGTAATCATGCGATCGAAGTGAGAGTTTGAGTAATGAACCCTTGCAATAATTTTCCTTTAATGGTACGTGACTCTATGGCCTATACATATAACAATCCAATATGGCGACCATCCGAAATATTTAGATGGATCTCAATATCTACGAATCTATTACAGCAATCAAACTAAATTTTTAAATCTTCATTGGGGCTATGAACATAAGTTCACCTATGGCAATTTCAATAACCTGGTGATCACAAATCCAACATGGCGGCGACGCGAAGTATAAATATTCACATGGTCATTTCTCGCAATTTAACCATCCGAGTGCAGTGAAACTTGGTACAGTAAATCCTTCTACAAATGTTAATCCATTGGCATCTAATTTTTTCATTTGTTTCCATAACCACAAGATGGCAGCTGTGCGAAATTTTAAAATCTCGTTTTTACTTCTTGTGACCTAATCATGCGATTGAAGTTTGAATACTACACGTACACAATACACTTCACGTAACAGTACATAGCTCTAATACCTACAGATATAAACATCCAACATGGCGACCATGCGCAATATTTAGCCGGTTCTCAATATCTGCGAATCTATTACAGCAATCAAACTGAACTTTTGTATGTTGATAGAGGCAATTAACATAAGTAGGATATATGAAAATAGGCTGTATAATTCTTCACGGAACTACTTGTTGGGTTAGTTATTGTTGCTTTAAGGGTCGGAACTACGAGGTCCTCTGCCCCTACTTTTTGGGTGATGTAGCAGGTGCAGCGAGATATAATAATCCTAAAAATGGAATCAAGCATATTGGTAATCATGCATGTGACAGTAACAGGGGCCGGTATGGAATCAGGAGTGTTAAAATATATTTTTTAAATTTGTTGACATAATGTCACAAACCAGCCGACGTAGCTACACACGCTAACGTGCATGGTCAGACTACACCGAACTCGAAATACCACACACAAACATTTCATACCTTGCCTCATTAATTTCATTTGTCATTAAATCCTCTCATTAGATTGACGTCATGAAGGGCATCTATCCGTAATATCATTCCCACAAGGAAACTGTCTCACCATATCCCCTTCCTCATAGCAACCTAAATAATTACGGGTTGAACAAAAAAACTACATTAGGACTATAAAGCTATAGTCTACAGTATTTCAATAACAAGATTCTGAATTCACCAACTGATTAGATTGGTGCTGTTCAGGGATATATGAATTCGAGAAACGTGCGTTAGTAAATTTATCAGGTTTTTAAACTGAACAATATTCCGTCGCAATCTGAGGTAATTTATGTCTTTTATTCGTATTTTCAACATCGCCTGAAACAATAACTCATGGAATTTACCTACACATAAGATATACGGCAAAATAAGCAAGTTGACATGAAATCCTTATAAATTTTGAAGTTTTAGGACAATTTTCATTATTTCAACAGTATGGAAACCAAGAGTGCTCTTCATTGTAAAACAATTTTGCTCTGAAAATTACAAAATCTGTTGTCTGTCTTTCAACCAGCTTGTCGGTATTTCTTTCGGTTGTTTGTTGGTTTTTGGAACTATTCGGCTCTTTGGTTATGGTATGCGAACCATCTCTCTAACTTACCAGGGGCAATGTAATGCCAAAAATACGAAGAAAGGTGTACTATTATAGTTCGTGCTGAAATTACATGGCATCGTGCAATAGATTGCGCTGACAATGAAAGAGTCACCTTGTGGTGTAGCCGCTAACATTCTTGGCTGTCGCCCAGGTGGTCCGGGTTTGATTCCCTGGCCTGCCAAGAAATTTAATTTCGGTTTGAGGTACTGAAATGGTATCGATGATACCTAAGTCATCAACGGGGTGTTCATTTTGAGGACTTGCACCAGGTCAGTGAGCACAAGTTTTCCTTTTTTTTTCTACATTCTTATTCTGCAATTCGAACATTGATATGGGAACTCGGAGAGAAACTCACCTCGTAGAGTTGTTAGAATAGCTTCCGTAAAATATTCTCAAAGGCCAATGCTACAAGTAGCCGTCGTGAGTTAATCCAATTGCATATTTATATGTAATCCACACATCGTATTTAAGGACATTTGATTTTCATAGCATTCTATATTCTGGGCATAGGAAAACCTCGAAGCTAATTTCGCAATTTTCAGTGAATGAACATCCAAAGTATAGTAATCATCCTGTAGGGACACCGTGCCACATATATACAGAGAGTGCAAGAATTGCTTGAAGGCAAGGTGACATGGTGCGTAATTTGTGTTTGTACAACGAATGAGGTTTTCATTACGGTGATGATGATGAAGATGGTGGTAACGATGAAGACGGTGATTTACTAGTAAGGAACCAAAGGAATACTTGAGAATTAAGCCTGAAGCGGATCTATGGAAAAAACAAAATGAACTTGCTGGTTGATTGCGAAAGTGTCTAATCACCATATTTTATGGAGAACAACTTATCCAGTAGTACACATGAAAGGGAGTAGTCAAGCACAAGGTTGCTCTTGTGTGAGACTGTATGCTGCAACCACTGTGGAGTGTCTGATAACCTAGCTCCGTTCAAACACCAAAATTAAGAAGGGAATCACCGACATAGATCTAAGATGCATCTGTAACATTTCAGAAATGTTACGCGATCCATGTTTTCGTGTCTTCCTCGTGTTAGAAGCAAAAGTACAATAGAATAATAATTGTTATTGGCCGTAAGAAGGATACAAGATTTATGCTGGACCCCACCATCAGATGTGAAGTAACCATCGGCATAACAAGACAGGTCGTTTAGAGCTAACGATAGGCTTCAAAGAGAATTGAAAGCTTGTGGTACGTTTCGAATAAGGGAAAGAAACAACATCAACATTTTTTAATAACTTATCGTGTTTGGGTATGCCTAACTTAAGTGTAAATGGCATAATTTTGCTATCAAATGAATCCATTCAATAATAGAGAATTGATCTACAATGTACTCGGGAACAGTATGAGACGTAGTATATTGGTATTCAATAACATTTTATTGCCAATAATAATAGTCTAATGAATGAAAATCCACAGCCTGCTTCCAGTCTCCGACCGGGTCAGGAATGGAATGAATGAAGCCCCCGTCTAGCGGCGAGAATATGAACTGTGCCGGCTGCCGAGGCCTGACGCACTCCTCTGGGGCAATGATTAAATGAATGACAGATGAAATGAAATGATAGTGGAGAGTGTTGCAGGAATGAAATTTTGACAGGGAAACCCGGAGTACCCGGAGAAAAACCTGTCTGCCTCCGTTTTGTCCAGCACAGATCTCACATGGAGTGGCCGGGATTTGATAATAATGATAATAATGTTATTGGTTTTACGTCCCTTTTAACTACACTGGCTTTTAGAGATGCCGGGGTGCCGGAATTTTGCCCCGAAGGGGATCTTTAACGTGCCAGTAAATCTACTGACACGGCTCCCTCGCATTTGCGCACCCTCAAATGCCAGCTGACTGCGCCAGGTTTCGAACCTGCAACCTTCCGGGATTTGAACCACGGACCCAGCGGTGAGAGGCCGGCGTGCTGCCGCCTAAGCCACGGAGGCTAATAATAGTCTAATAATAATAATAATAATAATATGAAGAGAAGAGAAGAACGACTTCGAGAAATCCAGCCGCGACAGGCTGGCCACGCACCCCTGAACTGAGAGTTCCAGCGTAGACAGTGTGCGCCTGGGTCATATGGCCCTAAAAGCACTTGCCTGGCTTGCAGGGTACCACGGCATACTATACACAGCTCACTCGCACACGTAGCTAGCGGCAGGCGGGGAGAGTCAAGGACACAGATTACCTACAGACATGACATGACGTCACGCACCTACCTACTGACATGACATGACGTCACGCACCTACGCCGGGCCTTGGTGTCATCCCCACCCCTCCCCCCTCTTCCCCCACACACCAACTAATAAAATCTAAGCGGCTGGAGCGATTTCAATGAAATTCGGTAAGGTCATAGTAGGCCTACTATTTTGGCCGACCCCGATCGTGCCCTTCAAAGCTTATTATGTTTCACCAATTCAACATGGTGGCTGTG
The DNA here is from genome assembly GCA_946902985.2 of Meconema thalassinum. NCBI lineage: Eukaryota > Metazoa > Arthropoda > Insecta > Orthoptera > Tettigoniidae > Meconema > Meconema thalassinum. The sequence continues at coordinate 930,661,963 of OX336388.2, read as the reverse complement.
CGAAATATCTCACTGGCATTCTATATCTCCGAAACTGTCACCGATTTCACCCTGAAATTTTTTACGTTGATAAAAGTCACTTAAGTGACTTTCATAAACCTGTTAACTACAAAACGAATATGGCGGCCAAGTGAATTTGAACATTTAAATAGACTTTTCTGGCGATTTAACCATCCAAACGCAGTGAAATTTGGTACAGCAATTGTTTATATACATTGTAATGAACTGATATCTAATTTTGTTAAATTGTTTACATACACTCAAGATGGCAGCTGTGCAAAATTTTAATATTATTATTTTTATTTCTTGTGTCCCAATCATGCGATAGAATCAACGTTTGAATAATGAACCTACGCAATAATAGTCATCTAATAGTACATAACTCTATGGTCTATATATAGGGTCTTTCATATTAAGTAAGAACGACGAGAGGCGGTTTTGTTATTCGCTACTGCAGCGGGCTTGGCCGAGTTTCTGGCGCCCCACGGCCCCCTGCTGTAGTATTGAAAGCGCGCGCATAGTACAAACTTGACCTTGCAATAAGCGTGCAGGTGTTGTCAGTCGCCAGTCTGAACCTCAGATGGTAACATGTTCAGACAGTTATCATTGCAACATCGTATTTTTGTATGTAAAACTTATTTTAAGTACGAGTCGGCCCGGTGGGTAAGTTCAGCAGTTTCCTTCACTAGCACAGATTCACGTAATTGTAAATAAGTTTGCCACTAGGCCTACTGTCTCAGTGCTCAATAAAGAACATAAAATACAAAATCAGAAACATTACAGTGGCAGAACTCACTCGCGTGAGCCAAAATGTGGTTACCGGATACAATGCCTGTATAACCCAGGAAGGACGACACTTCCAGCATCTTTTATAAGGTAATATTTCATACAGGATTGTACACACGCTTAAAGCAGGCGGCCACGACGCGCCACAAGCTCGATCAAGGCCACCGCAGCAGCAGGAAAGGGGAGCGAAAGTCAAGTGGGAGAGTGATGACCTTACCCCTTACCTGACGGTATGGGATTCCTGAGCATCTAGTCCGATGTTGCGATTGACTGTGACTGTGTTGGCTAGTTCTGAATTATTGTTCAGTTCTGGATATTTCTGAGTGATCCTTTGAAATTTTACCAGTTTGTACTTACGACTTCTAATTTTCCATGTTTTTTTTCCTGTTTTTAATTACTTTTTACTTAGTTTATTTGACCTGCAACACCATTATTTTTAGTGTTCGTTAGGTGTTCTATTTTCGGCAATTTATTTTTGGACAGTATCTCTGCTAGATCATATACATGTATGATGTACAGGTACGACTGATGGAGAGCATTACGGTCATCAAGTGCAGTTAGTTTTACATTTAGGTGAAAAATGGAGCCACCACCAAAACCAATTCAAGGCAGGACTGGCATGCAAAACGAAATGTTTCATCAATTTAAATTAGCGTCGCGAAATTAAATTGTTCAAAGGAATAAAATTTCACTCCTGGCGCAAAATAAAATTAGTAACAGAATTTTAATTTCGCTGCAGAGGCGAAATAAATTCATTAGTCTTTTAATTTCACTTCCAGCGCGAAATAAAATGCATTACTGACTTTTAATTTCGCTCCCGGTGCGAAATAAAATTCGTACCAGACTTTGAATTTCGCTCCCAGCATGAAATAAAATCCGTTACAGACTTTTAATTTCGCTCCCGGCTACAAACAGAATTCTTAACAGACTTTTAACTTTGCTCCTGGCGTGAAATAAAATTCATTAAAGACTTGTCATTTCGCTCTTGGCGTAAAATAAAAACCGTTAGTATTTTAAATTCGCTTCCGGCGCGAAAAAAAAATACAGACTTTCAATTTCACTCCGGGCACGAAATAAAATTCGTTACAGACTTTCAATTTCGCTCCCGGCTCGAAATAAAGTTCATTACAGACTTTTAATTTTGCTCCTGGCCTGAAATAAAATTCGATACAAGACTTTTCATTTCGCTCCTGGCACGAAATGAAAACCGCTACAGTCTCTTAATTTTGCTCCCGGCGCGAAATAACATTTTTAACGACTGTTAATTTTGCTCCTGGTATGACAAAAATTGCTGGCCCCATGGTGTTGGGGATAGCGTGCCTGCTTCTCACCTGGAGGCCCCGGGTTCGATTCCCGGCTCCGTTAGTGATTTTAGAAACGGACGTGTGGGTTGGAACGGGATGCTCTCAGCCTCGAGAGTAGCTGTCTGAAAGTCACGAAAACCAAGATTAACGACCGAGGGAACCCGATGCGCTGACCAATATCTGTAGATGCCTGGGCAGCGGTCGCTTGGTAGGCCTAGGCCTTTCATGGGATGTAGTGCCACGGTTTATTTTAATGACACAAAATTCCCAAACAGCATTTAGTTTCGCCCCCGGCGTGAATTTAAAATGCATGGAACAGATCATTTCATGTCTGAAATTAAATCTGGTCTGGCATGCGAAACAAAATGGTTGTGGACGCGGTAACATTTTAATTTCGCCATGAGCGTGATATTCGGGTGCGAAATGATATTGATTGTAAGCGCAAAAATTAAAATGGAAGCAAAATGTAATTCCAAGCACAATAACATAGTGAAAGGCGACGCAAAACTAATTGCAGTGCGAAACGAAATACTGTACGTGGCAGAGGGGTTTGCTTTCGTGCCATGGTCAGTATAAATGCGCTGAGGGTAAGAAGGAAGTAGTAAGGAATGCCAAGCCCCCCCCCCCCCCCCCCGAAATTTCCGGAAGTGTAAGAATAAAGAATGTAGAAATGAGAAGAATGACCCCTCAACCCTGTTGTTCGAGTAACCCGCCTCCGAAACGGAACTCCATATACGCCGCGGTACTACCACATACGATTTTCTGTTATTTGTAACTCTTCAGTCAGTCAACATTAATTTACCCGATAACTGGGTGGGGTACAACGTATATAAGATGTAAGTAACACTCCTGAAAAAAAAAATACATGTGTTAGATTTAAGATCACTAAAATTGCTGCATTATAATCGTGACCATAAACTAATACATATAATGTTATTTACATATTACTGTATATACTTTGTACCCCTCCCAGTTATTGGGCAAATTAGTGTTGACTGATTGAAGAGTTACAACTGACAATTGTATTGTAATTGGAGTCCGTCACTTATCTTGAATGTCTGTCCACACAGCACATTCGTCTTCTTGTTCGCTATAGAACAAGTAAAGGTACTTGTTGCCCCATTGCGTTATGAACGTCAGGGAGGGCCAGCCACGAGTCCGAGGTGCAGTCAACGACGATGGTGATGTTGATGCCATAGCACTGACTTTCTCCTCTACTGGAGTGATGACCATTGAATGACTCACGTTGCTGTTGCAGCCCTGCAGACTGTGCAGGCGGTGAACGGTAATAAGACTGCTACTGCTGCCAACGTCAGGACTTTGAACATCGCTCCGAACATAATTTCACTCTCGAAACGAATACATTTTAATTTCAACATCGAAATGAAATGTTCCATTCATTTTAAATTCACATCGGAGGGCGAAACTAAATACCGTTTGGGAATTTTATTTCACGCCGGGTGCGAAATTAAAAGTCTGTAACGAATTTTATTTCGCGCAGGGAGCGAAATTAAAAGTCTGTAACCGAGTTTTATTTCGCGCCGGGAGCGAAATTAAAAGTCTGTAACGAATTTCATTTCGCACCGGAAGCGAAATTAAAAGTCTGTATTGAATTTTATTTTGCGCCGCGAGTGAAATTAAAAGTCTGTAATGAATTGTATTTCGCGCCGGGAGCGAAATTAAAAGATTGTAACGATTTTTCTCGTGCCGTGAGTGAAATTTTACTCAGTTGTACAATGTAATTTCGCGTTTCTATTAAGTTTCGCGTTGATTTCGCTATGTCATTTCGCTTCGAATTAAGTTTCGCTTCGATTTAATTTCCCGCCGACAATCATTGTCATTTCGCTCCCGAGTATCGCGCTCACGGCGAAAATCAAATATATTCGCCCCCACAGCCATACATTTCGTTTCGCATGCCAGCCCTGATTCAAGGGCATACCACTAAATCCCAGGGGGAATTGCGACTACCATTGACCAAAATATTATTTGTACTCTAGTTTGAAGGTTGTTTGTGAAGTAACCAATAGACCTACATAAAATCCAATAACATCTTCATTTTCGTCGTTCTGTTTTACGTTAGTTCATGTTGGTTTGGATTTTTTAATATATTTTAATATTTCTTATCGCAGTTGGAACACAAAAAGGTGCCCGTTTTTAAGCGTGTTTCAACCATGCGTCACATTTAATAATTATTATCTCACAAACCCTTCAACAGATCGAATCCAAATTTTAACTCAATATACATTGGAATGTTGTATAACTGGTTCATTAATTTTAAAATTTTGTATGACCAAGAAACAAAGTTGTTATCATTTTGGTAAGGTAACTTTTTCTCGGCTCGGGTTGGTTTGAAAATGTAGTTCTTGGTCGCGTTGTAATCCTTATACATCAAAAAGGTATGCTGTATGATTGTGAAATACGTAAATTAATTCACTTATTTTATATCGGTTTGTATTTGTATGGGGAATTATGACATGGTTCACCAGTTGGCCGCTCCCGTAAAAGCTGTACAGCGTTGCCAAGATGGGCTCCATCACGCGTCAAGGCACGCTTCGCTCGAAAGTAATGGGCTCCATATCAGCAACGCTGTACAGAATATCCCGGGGCGTCTAGCTGGTGAACCATGTCTTAATTCCCCGTATAAATACAAACCGATATAAAATAAGTGAATTAATTTACGTATTTCACAGTCATACAACATAACTTTTTGATGTATAAGGATTACAACGCAACCAAGAACTACATTTTACAACGACCCCTAGCCTAGAAATAGTTACCTTACAAAAATGATAACAACATTCGTTCTTGAACACACAAAATGTTGAAATTAATAAACCTGTTATACAACATTCCAATATATATTGTGCTAAAATTTGGATTCGATCTGATGACGGGTTTGTGAGATAATAATTATTAAATGTGACGCATGGTTGAAACACGCTTAAAAACCGGTCACCTTTTGTGTTTCAACTGCGATAAAAAATTAAAATATAAATAAAAAATTCCAAACCTACATGAACTAACGTAAAATAGAACGACGAAAATGATTATGTTAGTGGATTTTATATAGGTCTATTGGTTACATCACAAACAACCTTCAAACTCGAGTGCACATAATATTTTGGTCGACAGTAAGTACTGTACCAAGAAAAGGAAGCCAGGCCCTAAGAAAAACCTCTACACATAGGCCTACATAAGATTTTTTCCCTAGTTTATATTTGAAATTACGCTTGCATTAGAGAATGTGTAAAGTACTGAGCTGTTTTGATTTCACTTTAAATTTATTTGTTCAAGTTGGATGACTAAACGTCACCCACAATCTGCAAGCTACATGGCTGAACAGCGGTTGTTTGGTGGAACTAGGCCCTTCAACGGCTGTCGCGCCACGGGTTTAGTCTTTTTTAGCCTACTTTCGATTTTTGCAAAAAATGAAAGTAGACTTATGAGATCAGGGCCAAAAATTGTGTGTCTGTCTGTGTGTGTGTGTATGTGTGTGTGTGTGTGAGTCTGTGTGTGTGTGTGTGTGTGTGTGTGTGTGAGTGTGTGTACTCTGAATGTCTGTCCCCCCTATCAAATCGAACACGGTGAAACCGAATTGAACGAAATTTGGTAGAACAAGCAATGGGCACCTCAGTGTCATGTTTAATATCGCCGCCATCTTTACCAAAACTGAATGGCGGCCACTCAAACGTTCAAAACGTAAAATCAAATAGCTACTAACCAAATCATCCGATCTCTACCAAATTTGGTAACAACATACCTTCATATAGGACGCGTCTTGTGACCAAACTACAAGGTCATTCGCCGTACCATTTCAGGATGGCGGTCGTGCGAATTATGCAAACTTGATAATCCATATCATGGGACCCACCAGTTCCGATTATCGAGCCAATAATCGATTTAACTGTTCTGAAGGAAGAGGCACGTTCGAAATTAAAAGTTTATTTTGTAATACTATAGTGCAGAAGTGATTTTAAAAAGCTGAGCCGTCTCGGTAAGAAGACAAGATGGCAGCGGATATCTTGTGCCTGACTTATATTTCACTAATTTGAGTATTGCATGCAATATAGCGTACTGATACAAAATAAATAAAGTTTGTATGAAATGCTTTATAAATAAATAATATACTCCACTGATGAAATCGTTTAGTCTAAATCATTATTTGCTAACAAGTTATATGTAAGTCATTTTATATAGAACGAAGTTCGTTGGCACAAATGGCTCCGTGGTAAAGCGTTGGCATATCACTCATATGCCTATGGTTCAAACCCCATCAGAGTTATTTTTTTTGCTTGAAATGTTATATATTTATTGTTTTTTAATTATTCAGACGTTTTAAAATTAAGCGTTATATTGTGCCTATTACGTTTGAAAATATATAATTGAAACATAATTCACCAGCAGATTTGCTCGAGACATCTAGCAGCCAAAAAGGTAACTGCACGCCGGCCTACTTATTAACTTCAAGATTTTATTGAAAAGTTTCTTCTTGTGGCCACTAGAATGCACTCGCCCTGTTAGGGTTATATTGTTCGATACTTCTCCACTAGATGTCTCGACTGGTCTACGTGGGACTCCATTGGTTAGTACCGTATACCATTGGCACTCTATGCACATCGAACTTGAAGAATGGCAAGATGATACTAAGATAAATTTTTACTTTTTATTTTAAAGGGTTTGTAACAGCCTATTGTGCGCTATTTGAAAATGTTATTTGAAGTAAAGAACAAAACGATTTCACATAGTAACTGAATTCTAGCCGTTGGTGCTAGTTCAGGTTATTAATTAATACTTTTATTTCAGGCAAATAGCAATCGAAAATATCCACATAGTTTGTATACACACGTCTCTGTAGGGTCATGGAAAGATTTGTTAATTCAATTAGGGTTGTGAAAGCCATGCACAACCAGACGTGTAAAGACATGCCACAACTCAAAGTTGGATGTTGTCCACGGCAGGTCGATTATGTAATAATAACAATAATAATAATGTTGTTTGTTTTACGTCCCTTTTAACTACTGCTGCTTTTAGATACGCCGGGGTGCCGGAATTTTGGCCCGAAGGGGATCTTTAACGTGCCAGTAAATCTACTGACACGGCTCCCTCGCATTTGTGCACCCTCAAATGCCAGCTGACTGCGCCAGGATACGAACCTGCAACCTAGGGCCCAGCAAGCGAGAACGTTACTGCTGAGCCACGCAGCCAGTCCGGTCGATTATGTCTCCAGATCCATTACATTCTTGAGATACTTCTTATCTATCTTTCTTCAATGATGGTAGTAGTTTTTTTCTAGGTTGTGGCGTTTGGTAGAGGTAAATAGTTTCTAAGGTCTTCAACCAAGAAATGATTCTATTATACTCTTTGATAATAACAACGAGCTATAACTATACTCATACATTTAGGAGAAAGTAGGCTATATGTTCTTTACTGAACATCTTGTTTGAACTTCTAATATATAAGTGTAAGAGTACAAGACCACGAACTATTCAGTGACAACTTTTTTCAGAGAAGAGAGTTCGAATTCAAGCGGAAACAATGCGTTGTGTGGAAAAGTAAGACGTAGCCATTGTGAAAATGGAAAATTGGTCTCCATAACTACTGACGACAGTCAAGCGCATGTTCTCTAGCTGCAAGCGTCCTGCATAAATATCCACTTCCTTTGTACGCTCACAGAAAACGAAGAAAAGTCCCAGCAGAGCTTGTGTATTGGCGTATTGAACGAAATAAAAGGTAAGGAACTGAAACAATGTTTCTTACAGCAGATGTTTATTGCATTTTATGATTTTTTTTCCTAGGAAACTGTCATCAGTCCAACATCTCTCATTGACTAGTTCACCTGTCAATCAACCTACCATTATGGTTGCACCTGAAGTTCAGTTGTGTCTTGTGTTTCGCAGGGTTTTCCACACTCTCTCCAGGTAAATGCCGAGATAGTACCTTACTTGAAGACTCAGGGCACCTACCCCATCCCTGGCTCTAATACAGTAACACACATAGTCAACTACATGGGACTGATGACCAAGATGTCCCAAGTCCCTACAATGTATTATTATCAACAAGAACAAGAATGTTTGAGGAAGTAAGAAAGTATCTGTATAAACACATTGTGTCAACGTTACATAAGCGTGACATTACTATAATTTTATTGCTCAGATATTGTTCCACGCCTAGGCACTTGTACATGTAACTCGCAGAACTACAATATTCGTCAACTCGGCGTGTTCATCATTTTCCTTGCGCTAGAGATCTTGTATAGCCGCGCCGCTACTCCTACCACCCTTTTCAAAACAATTAGCAAACTAATGCCGACGATTCCATTCACCCGATTTTATTTATGAGAAATGCATTGGAATCAGGAAATAAATCTCCGTTTTCGTATTACCAGTTTTTTTTTCATATTTTAAGCAGAAATATAAAAAAACTGCTAGTAACGTCTTTGTTTTTCACATTTTGGAAAATACATTGAATTGATATCAACTGTATTGCACTCTAGTATACATAGTGGTTTTGACATCGCAAATACGAGCTTCCATTCAAGAGAAATTGCCTCACTTTGGTGCTGCTACGTGGTGTCAGAATCACAAACTAAAAATCGGGACATTTAGTCTTAATAGTATCTGGCTGCTGCACAGACTGCTCTGTTGCCTGCTGGTGTGTCCCTTCCCCGTGCTGTCCGATCGTTACGTCACAGTTCCCTCTTCATTGCTATGTAAAGTAGTCAGGGATGTTTCAGCTACGTTATCTGATGGTTGAGTTACTTCCGCAATGCTATATGTGTTTGTAGAATGGGGCCTGTTATGAAAGGCCTCTGATATGGCTGGCTATTCAGGGGAAGGTACTGCAGTTTCCATGTCGGTAGTGTTGCTTAGCTTACTACTCCCATCTGACTCGCCCAGCACCGTGCTGTAGGTTTGTTGTCTGACATGAAGTACCGGGCGATTCCTTCTGTTCGGACAGTCTATTTGTAAGAGGGAGGTTTCTTTACAATAAAAGCAATACTTAGCTTGTCCTTCATATGTTAACAGAACTTTACAATCATTGACAGTCAAATATGATGGAATGGGGTATTTAAGTTCAATTGTTACAATACGTATGCCATTACTTACAGCAGAAAATTCGTATACTTCATTCCAGCACTCGTTCCGTATGTCCTTGAGAACTCCATGCGTAGAAAGCACGCGGGAGAGCCTTTCATTGTTGACTTCGGTAGGAGATTTAAACAGACACGCACACGTTTTGTTAAAGAGTCTGAAGCAGTGATAGTTATCTTTGTGGTGTTACCGCTAGCTAGCCGGAAGGATTTCACACCTTCATGTCGAGATAATATGTTTTCATAAAGTAAGGTGTACACTAATTTAATGTACACTGAATTTTCCCCGTTGTCTAGTTGATTCGCTAGTACTTGATCTCTATTAAGCTTCAGGTCGTTTGCTATCCGCCTAGGCCTATGTATTTCAAGTGGTGTCGGTCTGTTGTTCCTTTCTTCAAAAGCGCATTTAAGAGTGTTTTTCCGGACATTCGCCACTTTCGCAAGTTCAACAAGCAGTTCCGTGACAAACTAAGGAGCCTATTTTTCTTAAACTTAATGATTCATGCCAATGTTTAATCTATATGGAACTATCTAAGTTAATGACGAAATTAAGTTGGTAATATCAAAATTCCTAATTAATTCGAAGTATACCTGCACTACAGTTGGAAGTCCTGGTGACTTAATATATTCTTAGTTCCATCTCTTAAGGTACAGAATACAAAATTTGATTGAAGTTCAATGGATAACGTGGACGTTACATGCAGTTAGATATTGGATCTATCAGTGTGCGTAAAATCATGTTGGCAGCAATGTCATGCATGTCTTGGTCAGAAATAATCTGACATATTATGATCTATTGTTGTGCCAATTTTGGACGAAATCCATTTGTATGTATAGAAGTTACATGCATTTTAGAATTGAATCTATCATCAGGCTTAGAATCATGTTAGCGGCATTGGCATAATATTAGTTACTCCAAATTAATCTAGAATGTCAGGTACTATACGTGTGCAAAGTTTAGAGTTGTTGGCTTGCATGCATTCTGATATATTAATATAAGGGTAAAAAAGTAGAGACAGCAATTATCAACAGTTGTCAGCAGCTGGTTGCTCTTAAGAATACGCATAGTGATATCTGGTTATGTACACATAGTAGACTACATACGAAATTTGGTTGAAATCCAATTGATAGTGTAGAAGCTCTATTAATTTAAAAATTTGACCTATCAGCATGCTTAGAAGCATTTTGCCAACACTGTCATGTATGGCCACCTGGAAATTAATCTGAAATATTATTATCTATATAATTATGTGCCAATTTTGGAATAGCTCCCATGCATACCTTCCAAGATATCCAACATGGAGCTCAAATTTCAATTGCGGTTTTTCAGCAGTTGGTAGCACTGACTTCATTTTCATGGCCTTGAGATATTCAGATATAGATCTTTACTCATACCAAATTTGGTTTTGATTGCTTCAGCCGTTTAGGAGTTGATAAGGGGGGGGGGGGGACATGCACAGACAGACAGACATTTGCCCAGATCGATCTCATAAGTCTTTTTTCCCCCTCATTTTTGCAAAATGTGAAAAGTAGGCTAAAAATACAATACCCTATCACGGTAAGCACTTCCGAGTATTTATTAACCTCGCGGCTAAACTCAGAACCAAACACGACGTTGGTCGCAAAGTGACACTTCCACTCTTTCTACTCTATGGAGTTCTCCAACGCAAAATGTATCAAAATGGTGCCATTCTCAATCGATGATGCCGTTTGTAATATATAAACGATATGCGCATAACGTTATTAGTCCGAATAACGGTATTGAGGGAATATTTTTCGATAGATATATTCAAATAACGTTATTTATAGTGAGCACTACCATTTCGTTCCTGCGATAACCGATATCCGAATAACGTTATTAGTCCGAATAACGGTATTGGGGGAATAATGTTCGAGAGATGTATTCAAATAACGTTATTTATAGTGAGCACTACCATTTCGTTCCCGCGATAACCGATATCCGAATAACGTTATTAGTCCGAATAACGGTATTGGGGGATTTTTTTGGAGAGATCTAATCAAATAACGTTATTTCTAGTGAGCACTACCATTTCGTTCCTGAGATAACCAATATCCGAATAACGTTATTAATCCTAATAACGGTATTGGGGGAATATTTTTCGAGATATGTATTCCGATAACGTTATTTCAGGCGGGCACTACCATTTCGTTCCTTGGTTAACTGATATTCCAATAACGTTATCAGTCCAAATAACGATATTAGGAGATTTTTTTTCGAGATATGTATTCCGATAACGTTATTTCAGGTGGGCACTAGTATTTCGTTTCTACGATAACCGATATCCGAAGAACGTTATTAGTCCGAATAACGGTATTAGGGGATATTTTTCGAGAGACTTATTCAAATAACGTTATTTCTGTCGGACAATACTATTTCGTTTCTACGATAACCAATATCAGAATAACGTTATATGGCCCAATAACGTTAACATGCGATACAAATGACTTCCGGATATGAAACGTAACGACCACAATGTGACCAAGACCCATTTTGTTATATAATCTACCCAAACAACCATTTTCGTTATGTTAAGTTATGAAGCCTTGCTATTGCCCCAGATACAGCCAGCAGCAAACCGTTGAGTCGTGTTGAGTTAAGACTTATGAGAAGGGTGGTTGTGTTTGGAGTTTCCCTGGAAGTGTAACTCGGGTTTTCTTCATTTCGCCTGTGAAACACGGTCAAGTTAAGATTGGACGGAAGGGGGATTTGAGTTTCATTCACCTCGCCATTCCCTGGAAGTACAACTCTCATTTCGCCTGTGAACTTTTCGTTCCGCAAAATTCACAGTCAATTTAAGATGGACGGAAGGGGGATTATATTATATTAAATTGTACTGATTGGCGTATAATCTCTACTTAGTATTTAAAAAAAGTCCCCGATTCTTGGATGTCACGGGTAATCTCAAGAACCACTGAATGGATTTTGATGCGGTTTTCACCATTCTGTAAAGGTTTCTATAGAAAATAATATATTTATGACCAAAGGAAGTCAAGCACTAAGATTTCAGTGAAAATGTCGAAAAAACTGGCGTCCGTGCGCTTTTTAAGCTTACGCTGGGCAAACCGTTAAAAATATCTATATAAGTTACTATGAGTGTAAGAATTGTTCAGCATGAAAAGTTCTACAAAAAATAAAGCCCGCGAGAGCATATCTCTATCTTCAATACATCGCCTACTAGAAGTGTTTTTACGTTTTCTTTTCTTCCAACAATCTCCATTCAGTTACTGAGGCGACAGTTAACGAGCTAGCTTGGAGAGAGTCTATCACCCCAGTTACAGCTTAGCTAGCGGACGAGCTTATTGCCCCAGATACAGCCAGCAGCAAACTGTCGAGTCGTGTTGAGTTTAAAACTTTAGAGAAGAGTGGTTGTGTTTGGAGTTTCCCTGGAAGTACAACTCGGCTTTTCTTCATTTCGCCTGTGAACTTTTCGTTCCGCAAAATTCACAGTCAAGTTAAGATTGGATGGAAGGGGGATTTGTGTTTCATGCATCTCGCCATTCATAAATTACGTCTGACAAGAATTTGTTGCACATGCATCTCCATGATAATATAATTAATAGTCCAGTCAGTGATTTTAACCCATCATGCCGAGACGTAAAACGGATATCGGGCGTTGTTCATTGACATTGGAAGAAAGAAAGCGCTTATCACGTAATGCATCCATAACTGTTACCGGGCGAAGCCGGGTCGGGTTGCTAGTAATAAAATAAAATAACCCCCGGCACTACAGCCCATGAAGGGCCTTGGCCTACGAAGTGACCGCTGCCCAGCCATTTGGCCTGCAGATATTGGGGTGACGCGTGGTCAGCACATCGGGTCCCCTCAGCCGTTAATCTTGGTTTTCGTGACCGGGGCGCTGCCTCACTGTAAGACAGCTACTTAATTGTCATCACGAGGCTGAGTGCATCCCGTTTCAGCCCACGCAGCAGTTTCTAAAATCCCTGACGGAGCCGGGAATCGAACCCGGGGCTTCCGGGTGAGAAGCAGACGCGCTACCCCCAACACCACCCATTATATTAGTGATCATCTATACTAATCTATACTTATATACCAATATAATAAAGCTGAAGAGTTTGTTTGTGTGTTTAAACGCGCTAATCTCTGGAACTACCATTCGGATTCGAAAAATTATTTTTGTATATGATAGCCTGATTCAAGAGGAATAGTTTAGGCTATGTAGCATTAGGCTACACCTCTCAGGTAACCTTAAAGATTGTATTTTGTTCAGTAAGTCGGAAGAACAAGCGCTCCCGGATAGCTTCAATAATACCTAAGTCTATTGTTGCCTGACAATTCGGGCTGCATCACGTCGCCCCTGCCAGAGTTCTGGTGTAGAATTGCGAGCTGCTTATAAATAGCAGTCACGGGGAGTAATTCGTGCAAAAAGATTGCTCAGGCCCCTTAGAACAGTTATCATCATGACAATAGTATGCCTCTGTATAAGGGCGATGGTGTTGGTGCAGTATACTGAGGTTATCAGCTGCAATAAGCGTTGTTGCTTTCAAATTTACTTTCATTTATTCCGATCCTTATCCTTGAGCGCTTCAGTTCTGTAGTAGTATTCATTATCATCCATAAAACAAATAAAACCACCGGGCGAAGCCGGGCACTACTGCTAGTTTAAGATATTTGTATGTCATTCACTACTCGTAACAAAAGAAGAGAAGGCGACAGATTTAATTTCAGCACAGGGTAAGTTCCGACACCCGACATTTTGCTTTCTTAGAGATTTATCTTTTAATGTCTATTGTCTAATAGAAAATAAAATAAAAGCGCTTTCAATTCAAATGCGAAAGAAAAGCGTAAATGCACGCGATGTTAGTTCGTAAAATATTTCTTGTAGCAATACATGATAAAATACAACCAAGAAAGATCTTGCAATGGAACTCGGACTCATATAAAATCTTCCATTATTTTTTTACATAGTCTACGCCCTCATTGAGCACTTAAATCAATCCATATACAATTAAGTCTAACAACGGTATTTAGAGATAGCTTTTCAGCTTCTTTTTCTTCTGCACCCGAAATGTCTTCATCCTGTCTGATCTGGCTGCCCTTTGTTCATCTGTTATGGTATAGTTTTTCCGTTCAAATGTTGTTAATGTGAATCGTAAGTAGCCTATTTATTCCTTAGAATACTTTTCTCTTCTTTACCTTTAATTTGGAGCGTCGTTAAATTTAATTCTTTAAATCATGCTGGGTCTCTTTGAACCATATGTTCTTAGTTTTAATCTTCCAGAAGTAACTAAATAGCTGTTTTATTGGTCTGGTTTCTGGTAGTCGTGAGATATGGCAGAAAAGAAGAGATTGTCCTTTTCCGCATTGTATCTATTATGGATTCACTCTCTCGATGTACCACTTCATTCGGCAGTAATCTATATTGGCCATTTACTTGGTGTTTTTGTTAATGATTCTTCTGTCTGCTTTCCGCAATTTGTCAGTTGTTGATTTGGTGTTCAAATTGAAGAGTGTTTCACTAGCATAAGTTGCCTCGGGTTTAACAACGGAATTGTAATGTCGAAATTTGGCATTCATTGAGAGAGATTTCTTTTTGTATTTTAATTTTCAATAAAGAATTTGGTTCTATTCAGCTCTGCCATAATAATTTGGCGACCTGTGTACTGTGTCTTGAGATGATCAACAGGGTGTGAAGTGTGAGGCTCTTTGTGGAGTGGAGCACAGGTTGGACTAGGAATTTATAATCTTGCTCCAATGGAAATTTGAAGTGATCAGAAATGAAAAAACTCCTTGGCTTAAAACTGTTGTCTTAACTAGAGCCCTGCGTGGATAAACAAAACGTTATCCGCATCCGCCCCGCATCCGCACTACTGTTATCATTATCCGCACGTTTCTTATCTGAATCTACTGGCATTACAATAATATTTTTAATTAGATAAAGTATAAATTACCAAAGCAACATATTTAGACATCTGAGGAAAATGCCGTTCCCTTAGGGTTTGTGTGTCATGTGCTATGTTTAAAATGAATGTTATACAGCCAGAATTGTAACCCTTTCCTGTTCGGAGTGTATTTTTTTTTAGCGTATGGCTTTTAGTGCCGGGAGTGTCCGAGGACATGTTCGGCTCGCCAGTATTGTAGCTGCTTCGAGACCGACACCCAATGGGTGAGCTACAAGTACCGTTGGGGTGGAAAGTTGGAATTTAAGGACGAGGAGTTGGAAGGTAGCGGCTGTGGCCTATAGTTTGGGACCAACTCCGGCATTTGCCTGGAAGGAAGGTGGGGAACCACAGTAGACCATCTTCAAGGTTGCCGGCGGGGGGATTCGAACCACCCCGCCTCCCGGATGTGAGCGACTGCCGGCAGTCATGCCGTAACGACCACGGTTAACTCACCCGATTTCGGAGTGTTAATTATGCTTAATAATAATAATAATAATAAGATCGTATGGCCTCGGATGCCGAGTGCAAGCTTTGTAATTTGACACCCAGAGGGTAGCTTGCATGTCGAATTTCGTTGTTCCTTGAATCTCTATGAAAGTCAAGGAGTTTAGATACAGTATCTAAGCTCCTTGAAAACTATAGCGCTTTCTAGTAGAAAAATGAGGAACTTTGTGTGGCGGAAACTCCCGAGATTAATTTTGCCTTTATGAATACGGCCTACTGAATTCAAATGGGTTCTTTGACATGCCAACATCATATGACATATGCGTGTCGTATTTTGCCGCCTTTCAAAAATCACTTACCACGGCCAGGAGCGAAACTGCAATCTTGGGGTTAGTAGACTGACACGCTATCCACTCACCCACCGTGGCAAGCTATTATGCTTAATGACATAATTTGAATGAGAATGAGGCTTCGGTGGCGTAGTTGGTAGCATGCTGAGCTTCTATTCCCAAGATCGCGGGTTTAAACCCGGCCGAAGTCGTCGGATTTTTTAAGAACGTTAAAAATCCCTCAGTATGTCTTCCTTCAGAGGGGAAGTAAGCCGGCGGTCCCATGTCATAGATTTATGGCATGTTAAGGAATCTTCCACTAATTACACCTGTGTGAAGCTAAATTATATATAGGCTGAACATTTGACCAAAGTTCTTAGGTTCCTACGTTCGTCGTTAAGAGCCGACTGCGGTGGCATCTGGTAACTAAGTTCTGAACTAGTTGGTCGTTGACGGTGGCGTTTGGCAGCAAAAGTTGGAACTATTTGAAAAAAAAATCAAAGTCTGCAGTCCTTACTTGAATAAAAAAAAACAGATAAGACACACTAATACAGCCATCACAATTAACACCGGTTATCAGACAGATTCTACACACACACAAAGTACACGGGGCTACATGACTGCGTTGTCGCAGCCCCTAAACTGGGGAACCAACCAACCAACCAATATCCATGAGTACTATATATATATATTTTTTTGTCGTGTGGCCTCATGAGAGGCCGAGTGCAGGTCTTTCTATTCGATGCCCGTGGGCGACCTGCGCGTCGGTATGAGAGATGAAATGGATGAAGATGAATGAAACTGGGCAAGGATGTGGAAGGAATCGGCCGTGGCCTATCAGAAGGTACCGTTCCAGCATTTGCCTGGTGTTGAAAATGGGAAACCACGGAAAACCATTTCAAGGACAGCCGACGGTGGGGTTCGAACCCACGCGTCTACCGAGTCAGCAGAGAGCTTGGTCCCATGACCTAACGCTGCGCTTTAGCCAGCTGAGCCACTACTGTCGGTAGTACTATAATTGAAAACTAATACGTAACGTATGACGATAACCGACTCGATTACAATTTCGATAAGAAGACTACCATAGGTTATGACTAAAGCACTGCGCGGATGCGGATCCGCGGATATCCGCAAATAATTTCGCCATGCGGATATAGTTTCCATGGCTGTGCGGATAGCGGATAAGCTGCGGATAATGTTTGTAGCAAATTTGCGGATAGTTTTTAGAATACAATCCGATCATGCTGAATATAATTACTAGGTCCTGGATGTATACAGGGTGTTACAAAAAGGTACGGCCAAACTTTCAGGAAACATTCCTCACACACAAAGAAATAAAATATGTTATGTGGACATGTGTCCGGAAACGCCTAATTTCCATGTTAGAGCTCATTTTAGTTTCGTTAGTATGTACTGTACTTCCTCGATTCACCGCCAGTTGGCCCATTTGAAGGAAGGTAATGTTGACGTAATGTTAGAGCTCATTTTAGTTTCGTTAGTATGTACTGTACTTCCTCGATTCACCGCCAGTTGGCCCATTTGAAGGAAGGTAATGTTGACGTCAGTGCTTGGGTTGACATGCGACTCATTGCTCTACAGTACGAGCATCAAGCACAAAAGTACGTAGCATCAACTGGTTAGTGTTCATCACGAACGTGGTTTTGCAGTCAGTGCAATGTTTACAAATGCGGAGTTGGCAGATGCCCATTTGATGTATGGATTGGCACGAGGCAATAGCCGTCGCGCGGTACGTCTGTATCGAGACAGATTTCCAGAACGAAGGTGTCCCGACAGGAAGACGTTCGAAGCAATTGATCGGCGTCTTAGGGAGCACGGAACATTCCAGCCTATGACTCGCGACTGGGGAAGACCTAGAACGACGAGGACACCTGCAATGGACGAGGCAATTCTTCGTGCAGTTGACGATAACCCTCATGTCAGCGTCAGAGAAGTTGCTGCTGTACAAGGTAACGTTGACCACGTCACTGTATGGAGAGTGCTACGGGAAAACCTGTTGTTCCCGTACCATGTACAGCGTGTGCAGGCACTATCAGCAGCTGATTGGCCTCCACGGGTACACTTCTGCGAATGGCTCATCCAACAATGTGTCAATCCTCATTTCAGTGCAAATATTCTCTTTACGGATGAGGCGTCATTCCAACGTGATCAAATTGTAAATTTTCACAATCAACATGTGTGGGCTGACGAGAATCCGCACGCAATTGTGCAATCACGTCATCAACACAGATTTTCTGTGAACGTTTGGGCAGGAATTGTTGGTGATGTCTTGGTTGGGCCCCATGTTCTTCCACCTACGCTCAATGGAGCACGTTATCATGATTTCATACGGGATACTCTACCTGTGCTGCTAGAACATGTGCCTTTACAAGTACGACAAAACATGTGGTTCATGCACGATGGAGCTCCTGCTCATTTCAGTCGAAGTGTTCGTACTCTTCTCAACAACAGATTCGGTGACCGATGGATTGGAAGAGGCGGACCAATTCCATGGCCTCCACGCTCTCCTGACCTCAACCCTCTTGACTTTTATTTATGGGGGCATTTGAAAGCTCTTGTCTACGCAACCCCGGTACCAAATGTAGAGACTCTTCGTGCTCGTATTGTGGACGGCTGTGATACAATACGCCATTCTCCAGGGCTGCATCAGCGCATCAGGGATTCTATGCGACGGAGGGTGGATGCATGTATCCTTGCTAACGGAGGACATTTTGAACATTTCCTGTAACAAAGTGTTTGAAGTCACGCTGGTACGTTCTGTTGCTGTGTGTTTCCATTCCATGATTAATGTGATTTGAAGAGAAGTAATAAAATGAGCTCTAACATGGAAATTAAGCGTTTCCGGACACATGTCCACATATCATATTTTCTTTCTTTGTGTGTGAGGAATGTTTCCTGAAAGTTTGGCCGTACCTTTTTGTAACACCCTGTATAACAAACGTGGGAATGCGGAAAAAAGTCATGCGGATGCGGGGTGGATGCGGATAATAGTCGTGCGGATGCGGGGTGGATGCGGATAACAGTCGTGCGGATGCGGGGTGGATGCGGATAACAGTCGTGCGGATGCGGGGCGGATGCGGATAATAGTCGTGCGGATGCGGGGTGGATGCGGATAACAATCGTGCGGATGCGGGGTGGATGCGGATAACAGTCGTGCGGGTGCGGATGCGGGGCGGATGCGGATAACAGTCGTGCGGATGTGGGGCGGATGCGGATAACAGTCGTGCGGATGCGGGGTGGATGCGGATGTGGGGCGGATGCGGATAATAGTCGTGCGGATGCGGGGTGGATGCGGATAACAGTCGTGCGGATGCGGGGTGGATGCGGATAACAGTCGTGCGGATGCGGGGCGGATGCGGATAATAGTCGTGCGGATGCGGGGTGGATGCGGATAACAATCGTGCGGATGCGGGGTGGATGCGGATAACAGTCGTGCGGATGCGGATAATAGTCGTGCGGGGGCGGATGCGGATAACAGTCGTGCGGATGTGGGGCGGATGCGGATAACAGTCGTGCGGATGCGGGGTGGATGCGGATAATAGTCGTGCGGATGCGGGGTGGATGCGGATAACAGTCGTGCGGATGTGGGGCGGATGCGGATAACGTTTTGTTTATCCCCGCAGGGCTCTAGTCATAACCTATGGTAGTCTTCTTATCGAATGTAAGAAAGTCGGTTATCGTCATACGTCACGTAGCCTATTAGTTTTCAATTGTAGTTCTCATGGATAGACTATTAATGTACAGAAAACCCATGTGAAATATTAACAACAAAGCTTTGCTCCCTGAAGAGGCCATACTACGGCCGAAACTGGTACATTTATTAATTAATTAAATTAATGTAATTATTATTATTATTATTATTATTATTTATTAAATAGGCCTACTCATTGGTATTCATTTAGATTACCTCGTTATTGTTGAAAATAGCTGATTTGTCTCGTCACTTTATCATTGCCCTGATAACTACATGTAGGCCACTTTCTCTTAAGTTTATGGGTATAGTTATAACAACTCTTTGTTCTTATTAAGCAGTATAATAATTGAATATACTTGTGATGAATGTTAAGAATTGTGAGACTCCTTGTTTACTAAGGTTTGGTGTAATTCCGCTCTTGTTTCCAGAGGAATTAATTCTAGCATTAGAAGAATACAATCAGTTAGTTAGTTATTGTTGTCCACCATCTTGAATGTATGTAATTGTCGATCTTGTGCCTTCTGCAGTTAAAGACTCTTATGTGAGACTACGTAGGCAGGCGCGGATTCAAGGGGGGGGGGGGTGTCACGGGGGTCATGCCCCCCCCCCCCCCCCCCCCAAAACGGAGACCAAATTTTTTGCTAACTCAAAAAAGAAAAAATAACCAGACAAATAAAACTTAACGAATTTTAACTGAAAAACAGTTTTTTTTTTCATTTTATTCAATACTGAAAATGTCTTTATTGCAATTATTATGTTCTGTTACAACTGTACATAATTAGAACTTCATACCTGTTATATAAAAACGATTATTTATATAGCAAAATCAACTCGTCTATTTTGTTTAGCAAACCTTGTGATTACCGAATCGATGTCTATAGTGATGTGACGATGAATGTGCAGCAATGCACGGATAGGAATTTGGGGCTTTTTTTTGCACCAAAAAATTTTGCCGACGTCCAAACTGAAAGCTTGTTTGGCAATTTAAGCTGTGACTTTCTCCCTTTGTCGGGACCAACTCGACTTGCCGAAACTGTAACCTTTCTCGAAGCTCGATGTAAAAGTCGCAAAACACGCCGTTGCAATTTGTACGAATATTTTTGGTGCGCTAAACGCATCAAATTTCTATCCATGTAGCTTGCAAAAAAATCGGTCTGGTTTTGTACGTTTGGTTATTTTGTGATTGCGTTGTTAGTGATACCATTTTTCTGAACAATTTCGATTCTGTGACCCCCCCGAAGCCAAACTCTAGATCCGCGCCTGTACGTAGGGGCCTACTTGCTGCGTTTTGACAATTTAACTAATAAATATTGGATTATCAATATTAAGGCTTTAATTAGCTCTCTCGGAATGGTACAAGTGAAACAGCTTCAACAAAAGGAATTGCAGCAAGGACTGAGTTTCTTGGCAACTACATTACCAAAACATTTCTTACCATTTTATAATAACTTCGTCACACATATTTTCCAAAGTTCTCTCTACAATATCTCTCTACCTGGCAAAAACACATCAACCATAATTCATAACCTGGTGGTCACAGGCAGGAAAAGTCAGGAAAAGTCAGGAATTTTGTTTTTGGTCAGGAAAGGTCAGGAAAAAGTGTGAAAAAATGGCATGAGCCAGGAAAGAATTAGGAAAAGTATTAGAAAGTCAGGAATTTTATATTAACCATACAGCATTTTGTGTTTTACAACCATATTTTGATGTTACTAGTTCAACTAATCTCTGAAGATAAAAAGCAATGACTCACTGGACATTATGGTAAGTTTCCATTTTTACAGTACATCATAGTAAAAACCTCTTTTACCTATTTTTTGTACGCTTTTTTTGGCATTGGCGTATGGATGTGGCGACCCCATCACTATAGTTAAGTTATTAAGTACTTTAGTTATATGTTAGTTATTGTTGTTTTAAGGGACGGAACTACGAGGTCATCTGCCCCTCATTAAGTACTTTGATTTATGTATTGTCTGTCTGTTAGGTAGTCAGCCCGAAGGCTGGTTGGATCCTCAAATAGTACCGCCATTAGGTTATGTGGGTAGATACCCACAAAAACCCCAGGCCAAGCGCTGTATTGAGGCGTACTAGGCAAGATGAGGAGTGAGGTAGTTTGCCATTGCTTTCCTCACTGAGTCAGAACAGCGGTACTAATTTTTAATGAATAAAGAGGCGAGCGTTGGGCAAATTCTGCAAATGAGAATATATATATATTTGCTCAATAAACCTTTTTTCCGATGTTACGATGACATCGTGAGTCAGGAATTTTGTTGAAAAATGGTCAGGAAAAGTCAGGAAAATTGACATTGAAAATTATGTTATTCAGCATATATATTTTCACATACACATCTCTTCAATTCAACGCTTTTTTTTTTCCAAGACTTGTTATGCTTTATTAACAATTTTTTTGTAACAGATCTGGTTTTTGAAATTTTACCCTGTGAGCTTTTGGAACAAAAATATTTATAGTATCCTCTATTATGACAAAAATTGTATTACGTTGTATGTTATTGCACAGTTAGGCCTACTTGTCCCATTCCACGCTGAAGAAGGTCACAATGTGACGAAACCGGTAAGGTTTCAATGTACTAAATATTGACTTAAGGTAATAATAGTTTATTATAATTAATACGTCAATAAGGAATTGGGCTATCATGGTCATTTTTATGTCATTTTATGACTGAATATTATTAAAGTATTGTATCTTATTTTGATGTTGGTGTAGATTTTTTAAGGCGTGCTTTTTGTAAAATAAGGTCGTGCATTGACAAATGTTCAGTTGGTAACCCTACTAAGCGGAATAGTGACTGCTGAGATTGGTATTGCCACTGTACAGTATTTTTATGAGGTGTGGCTGACAGGACAGGCGCGGACATGTCCGTCATGGTCCATTAGAGGGCGTGCGTGGTGCGTCTTGCCGCTCAATGATTCACGCGAGCACTCTACTTTATGAAGTGGGAGATAAGATCCATGGCCCACTGTAATCAGTAGCCAGCTAATCGTGTTCATTACTCCCCCTACTCTGTTCTGCTCTGCTCTTTCTGCAGGATTAGCGCCATGCCTTTCACCTTTACCTTTGCCAAATTTGAAATGACGTTTTAAAAGGCTGAGCGCTGTATTTTTAAACAATGACGGGGAAAAAAAGAACGTGCGGAGTAATATATAATAATATAGTATACTCACAAAGGAAAATTTGATGAACAGGAATTAACTAATAATTAGTTGATGGATGTCTAATATGATAAAGACTGGTGATGCGCTCTTTCGTTCATACACGTATTAACATTTCAACTGTGAAGAGGTTCTTACTTCAATGTGCGTATGTAGGCCTACATAGTTATGTCTCTACTGTTTGTGTGCAGGCGTTGTTTCTTTCAGGAATCTTGGTCTCTGTACCAACAAAGGCCAAGTTTCCTGCTGTACGTTTATCCTGGGCTGAGAAAACGTTACTTCAGAAAAAGCATAAGAACTTTTTATTGGGTAGTTGAAGAAGATTCAAACTTGAAATTTACACTACCAATACTTGTGCCTAGGGCCCGGATGTTGTTGACATGTCATCTTTTTACTGAACTGTCTAAAACAATGATGAAGTACGAGATTGCTCCGGGTATAAAACATTATGCAAAATCTCAGACATTCTTTCTGGTGAAAACTACTGCATGGTTGGGATTGACGAGGATTTCGCAGCACTTCCTCACTTCAAGTAGGCTACGCTCCGATCACATCAGTTGATGTTGAACGCAGCTTTTCGAGATATAAAAACTTGTTGGCTGATAACCGCAGATCATTTACATTTGACATCAGAACATACGTAGTGCAGTGCAACTCAGACTAAATTGAACATAAACCTTTTGTTAAGTGCTAGAAATCTATTTTGATTAACTTTTCAGTTTGAGCTCAAGATGTCATTTTTGAAATAGGCCTATTGGTGAGTTTATTATTATAAGATCATTTTCTCCATTTTATAGTACTTTTTCGATTTTTTGAAATATTGGTGATTTTAATATTATAAGAATTTTCTTCATTTTATAGTGCATTTTTCGAATTTTTAGGTCATTTATTACAGTCATTTTTGAAAATTTTAAGTAATTTTTTAAAACTTTTTTACGGCATCAACGGGCCCTACTTGTGCCTATTATTAAAAAAATCATTTCTCTCAGCAAGTAGTTTTCCATGTATAGCCTATAATTTTAAGTTAGCGGTTCCTATAAAAGACGTCAAAACTCCAGACAATATTTCATACGTTACAACCACAAATAAAAAAATAATTAGTAAACTTGAGGATAATTGGCTTGTATAGTCTAACGCAGAATATTAAACAAGAAAAATATTGGTATAACTCATTTTTCAATAGGTCTGTTGGTTTGTTTGTAATTAAGGCCTAAACTCGAGTATCCATAATAAAAAAATCGATAGTAGGCTATGCTAGAAAGACTTTTCGGTTCAAGTAGACTATATACCGCGATACGTAGGCCTACATGTCTTGGGGACATTTTTAGTGTAGTCGATGACGTGAGGACGTTGGTGTTCGTTTGTTTGATGGTGTAGCTTGAATTCAGCCATATTGGTGTGCTGTATGAGGTTTCAAACATGCCGATGTAGTCACATGTGTTCAGGTGCGAGGTGTGCTGGTAGTTACGAATGTTCATACATTGCTTTTAGTAGTTCAATTTAATTGAAGTGTCGCACTGTACTCTTCTAAAGCCATGGCACTGTACTCTTCTAAAGCCATGGCGAGACAAAGCCATTGGCCGCTACTAGGTTAGGCGACTGTTTCGACGAAACCATTGGTCGCAACTTGGTTAAACGGCTGTTTGGACGAAATTTAATGCTCGTAATACCAGTAAGGGGGTCTGGGGCTTAAACCCCAGGTTAGGTTACGTTTGTATGTAAAGCCTAATTCACACACAACATTTAACATGTAGGGCCTATGCATCGTATAAGCTTTTGTGTCGTTCATGACGTCATTGGCGCCGCCATTTTGTGTCTAGGGAAATTTTGTAGTGTAATGAATCGCGATCTATACTTCTCCCAAGACAGATGACAGTCCTGACAAAATTCTGTTGTGAATATCAAGATACTTATAAAGTAAGTAAGTACTAGAAAATGGACCACTTCCTGGTATAGCATCAAGCGGCTGACGCACCGGAGGTCCAGGTTCGATTCCCTGCTCTGCCAAGATATGTTAATTGTGGTGTGAGGATTGGAACGGGTTACACTCAGCCTCGTGAGGCAATACAGAGAACAGGAGAGTTTGTTTCCCAGTTCAGCCATCCTGGGAGTGGTTTTCCGTGGTTTCCCCCACTTCTACTGTAGGGAAATGCTGGGATGGTTCCTAACTTAACGCCACGGCTGTCTCCTTCCCAATCCTATTCCGAATTTTCAAACATACACACTAGTACAGCGATCACAATAACATAGGTTATATATTGACTGGCAGCGTGACTCAGCGGTAACGTTCTCCAGGATCGAATCCTGGCGTAGTCAGTTGGCATTTGAGGGTGCGCAAATGCAAGGGAGATTTAGTAGATTTACTGGCTCGTAAAAAATTCCGGCAACTCGGCGTCTCTAAATGCCGCAGTAGTTAAAAGGGCCGTAAAACCAAAACATTATTATTAACACAGGTTGTCACACAAATTCCAACAACACACCCAAATTCATGGGGCTATATTACCACGGTTTTATTTATTTATTTATTTAATTAATTTTGGAAATACAAAAATAATATGATAAGTAGTAAATTAATTAGCTAATATTAATGAAAAAGGCACATGAATAATGACAATAATAATAATAATAATAATAATTACAATGTCACAGACCTTTCTATGATATCCTAGATATAATCCTATGTAATTCAGTCATACGTCCTATCATCCACCACCGTTCACACGGGGTAATCAGCAGTATTCAACAGGTAATCTCGTCATAGGTCCTTAAATTTCTTTATTGTATAGAACTCCTCATATCGGCAGGAATTGAATTCCATAGTCGAGACCCAGCTACAGCAAAAGAGCGGTTGAACATGGATAAGAGGTTGATGGGGATCGCGAGGGAAGGGCCAGATCGAGTGCTTCGGTTATGATATGAGGACAAGTAACTAAATTTTGATGACATGTACGTGGGCAGCCTCTAAAATAGGCAAGAGCGAAACATATCTGATTTATTTATTTATTTATTTATTTATTTTATTTTTTATTTATTTATTGTTCTTATAAAATAATTTTTAGAACTTCGGTCATCATGGTCATCAGCCTCGTGCACTTGGATGGATATTGGTTTTGATTTATAACCTGCGTTTGCAATAATGTGTGTAATTGTAACAAGAGGTGCCACGGCACTCGCAATAATGTCTATATGTTCGGAGGAAATGTGGAAAGAAACGAGTGCAAACCACGTCCAGGATAGCACCGGTATTCGAACCCTCGATCTCTGAACTTCCATCTCCCCGTCGCACGGCTACGCTGCGGGATGGATCTATTGCTGAGGTAAAGTATATTTGAGGAACCGAGAAGTAATTAGACGTAAGTCTGCGGTGAAATGCCCTGTTTCTTTTTTCCTGACGTAATGCGTTAGCCAGGCTGTTCTCGCCTCCCCGTGCGTGGCTCGGTCCAGCTTTGGCTCGTGTGTGTGTCTCTCTCACTGTGTTTGTTTAATGGCTTGGAAACGGTCCCATTGAACTTGTCATCCGGAAGGTATAAGACACTTGGGAATGGCTTCCTGTGATGCAGAGACACGATCCCACGCCCCATTGGATCCAACATGGCGCTCGCTCGACTCGCGATGAGGTTAAAGGAGGTGATCACATTTATTCTATGTGACTTTTGTAAATATGTATGCATTAAGAGACTTCGCTCTCCTCTCGGCTTCTCCCCTGCTACAAACCCTTGCGCTGGTCTCATACGCCACAGCGCTTTCTTTTACCCAGGGGCTGGTGTCATCTCCTATCTTTCTAGAGACTCATGTTGTGAGCGGTTGATTAGATAGTAATCTATGAGCAGGAGTAAGAAGGAAGAACTGTCTTTTGCAGCGAAAAGATCAATGTGGTGGACAAGTATAAATTAAGATTTATAAATAATAGCAGCAGTACCCGGCTTTGCCCGGTGGATTTATTTGTTTTGTGGATGATAATGAATACTACTACAGAACTGGCAAATGATATTTAAACTAACAGAAAAAAAAACTTTAGTACAGTATAATGGACGTAACATTCAGGTCATTTTCCCGTAATGATGACAAAAAAAATAGGGAAACGGTTATTTACTAACTAGAGTACTGACACATGTAATTTACAAACGAATTGAAAAATATAATTAGAAAGAGGAGTAATAAAAGACACTGCCTAGGGCCTATATCTCATTGGCTGTTAGAAAGATAGAGAATAATAGTGTCGTCTTTTGTCGCATAGCGCCATAGGATAATCAGAGCACTTGGAAAACTTCGGCTGTCCCAAGCTCCTGAGGCAGCAATAGTGTCATTTATCACCACATAGCGCTCAAGGATAAGGATCGGAATAAATGAAAGTAAATCAATGTACTGAACCAGCGCCATCGCACTTATACAGAGGCTTAAGGCCTAAGAAATCCTTTTGCACTAATTACTCCCAGTGACTGCAATTTATAAGCAGCGCAAGATGTAACTATTTTCCCAATTCTGCACCAGAACACTGGTAGGGGTGACGTGATGCAGCCCGCATTGCCAGCCGACAATAGTCTTATTAAAATATTCTTTCAGTTACACTACTACAGACACGAATGGTTCTAGGGCCTTAAAACGTGGTTGTCAATTTCCTTTTGTCTGTTATTCTAAATGTAGGGAATGGAGAGGGTTGTCCAAAATATCAAGTGGACATTGTTACTCGCAGGGGTTCAATGGGAAAGTATGTAAAATATGGTGCAAATTAGGTGGAACTATGTAGAGTTGTGCTAAGGGGCCAAAATGTAGGGAATGGAGTGGTCTGTCCGAAATTTCAAGTAGACTGTGTTACTCGTCGGGTTCCAAAGGGTAAATATGAAAAATTTGGTTCAGATGGGTGAAACGGTGTAGATTTTGGCCAAAGGGCCTAAATTCAGGAAATGGAGTGGTCTGTCCGAAATTTCAAGCAGACATTGTTACTCGTCGGATTCCAAAGGTTAAGTATGTAAAATTTGGTTCAGATCGGTGAAACGATGTAGATTTGTGCCAAAGGGCCTAAATGCAGGGAATGGAGTGGCCTGTCCGAAATTTCATGTAGACAATGTTACTCGCAGGTTTCCAAAGAGTAAATATACACATTTTGCTTCAGATCGGTGAAGCGGTAGATTTCTACCAAAGGACCTAAATGCGGGGAATGGAGTGGTCTGTCCGAAATTGCATGTAGACAGTGTTACTCGCAGGGTTCCAAAGGGTATGCATAAACATTTTGGTTCAGATCGGTGAAACGGTGTAGATTTGTGCCAAAGGGCCTAAATGCAGGGAATGGAGTGGTCTGTCCGAAATTTAAAGGGGACAGTGTTATTCGTTGGGTTCCAACCTATGTATACAAAATTTGGTATAAATCGGTGAAACGATTTAGATTTATATAAATAACATACAGACAGACAAATATTGAGCTTTAGTATATATAAGCTTATATAGATAGATTATAAATAAACTAGAGGGCGTGTGTGAGAAATCTCGCATCTGTTAAACCACCCGCCCGGCTTTACTGTTATGCGAGCTCGATTTTGAAGCTACAAAACGAAAATTAATAGTATTGTAGAACCTTGTAAGTTATTCATTATCATATTCTATAATTTCAAGATGGCTGCCGCGCGTTGTGTGCAGTGTGTTATTCTTATGTCAGCTAAGTACCTTATATTGTGCCCAACTGGTCACGGCAGAATGGCATCGAACTCAGGTCCTATCTGAGAAGACCAGGCACATGATTCTAACTAGAATCGAACCATTGATCTCTGAGGAGGAACAGTTTTAGGGAACCCGAAGAGCAATGTGTTAAATAATGAAATATAATAATGTAGCATGATTTCACGACCTATATGTGAATATCATAGCAGTTTTAAGATAAAGAAATGCAAGCAAATATACGTTTTCGAAGCCTACAGGAACGAGAGCAGGCTAGTTGACGTTTTTACTAATTGCAGTTGGAAAATGGGTGGAGACCGAAGGCGCCAAGGGATCTACTTTTGTCTGGAGCGAGGAGACAGCTCAAAATTAACGACCCGGGTATTCACCGCTTGACAACGATGGAACCTAGGGTAGGGATGAATGCCCACGGAAATTAATTAATTACAGCCAAGTGGAGCATTAAAATGGAGTGAAATGTACACTCAGGTGAATATATTCAAGGAGAGATAATTTAGGAATGATTTTACACCTAAATTAAGGCCAATATCTCTAAATGAACGCAGAGTGATTTGGTGACCAGTCAAGGGGGAATCACCATTGTGGCGTCCTGACGCGCTGGACTAAGGCAATTAATTGTAATTAATTGGCCGAAGCGATCGCCGGCACGCGAACGGTTATGAAACCTCCACACTTAAATAAACAAGGTGTATATGTCATTTCGGCTGAAAAGGTATTATTTCAAGGAAGGAGTCGCAGCCACATGTCCGGTGGACTAGTTTTTACGAGAAACCTTTATAAGGAGGGAGCAGTGCAGACCAAGTCAGTCGTCTTGAGTTGTCTTGTTGTCTTCAGTCTGTATACACGTAACTAATACGCAGCCAATAAGCGCGCGAAATGTTAAAGTATCAACGCCCAGCCGTTGAAGAACAATGAAACAAGTCATACAGCTTCATAAGTAATCATGAAGTGCGTCGAAGTAATTTAATACAGATATTTATCTATTATCTGACGCAAATATAAATTCGCCACAGCGAAAAAGGAACTTATAATGTTTTTGAACAGTTCATATACCGGGAGGTATTGTCAGAATTGTATATGACATTATCATCAGGATCACTACAATGATGGGAGCTTGGGAAACATCGCTACTTAATCTGGATAGTGAGCTGAACGATATTGCAGGTGACGAGGATCGAACGTCCGTAAACGCTGTTAAACTTTCACGGAGACCAGCGGTTGGCGTAATTGCATCGCATCTCTGAGATCAGACGTAGGAAGAGTAAGGATCAACCTGTGAAATAGTGAATAAGTGTACATAAATTGTGTAATAGTGATTTAAAAGTGTTCATGTGTACAGTGATTAATATGCATTGTGTAAATGTGAAAGAGGCCACTGATAAGAGTATGTTTATCATGTGGGAAATGTGGGAAATTAAGTGTTGTGAAAAATATAACATGATGGCTTAAATCAAGCGTCATGGTAGGCCTGAAGCTGAAAGGCTGGTACCATCCAGCGAAAATAAAAAGTGAGTACCAATTTACACTGTTATTATAACTAAATAGTTCACCATATGACGATTTATCACGTTGAGACTAAGATGTCACAGTCACTTATTGAACGAGTTTTCATCACTCGTCTTGAATAGAATATGGCTTGGAAGGTGATTTGTTTAGGGCCATGCAGGCCGAAAATAGTGATGAATGTAACGATAACGTTAAATGAATAATAATAATAATAATAATCTGGGGTCGGCAACAGTAAAGTAATGGGCATTTTTGGCCTAAATAATGTTCAAAATGTGTCATGTCTAATATAAAGATACTGTGTTTTGGTAAACAGTAAAAAGGTAACGTGGAATATAACGAGATACGAGAGTTTTTCAGTGTCAGTGAAGTGTTGAATGAATATTTGATATGGTCAATCCTTAGGATTATATTTGAGGACCATTAAAGTAATGTAAGCCAGTAAATTTATACATTGTTATTAGGAGCTAGTTAAAGCTTTGGCTTAAGTGTTATTACGGAGAGAACGCGGGTGCCTTAATAATTGAGTCATCTATGTGAAGTATTGTTTGAAGCCGCATAAGCGTGCAGAATTAATGTAGAATCCAGTGATTTACGTAAATAAATAATTGCGGGGACCAAACTAATATAGCTTGCGCGTTAGGTGAGAAGTTGGCTAATCTACGAGTAGTATCGCCCTTGTGCATACTCTATTATTCGCAGCGAATTGGACAGAGCCTGTCTGTATCCAACGCTTGCATGAATTATGGCCACGAGTGATGTCCGTTGAGACTCCGTGAGCATGTGTGTAAATGATCTACCCTGAGAGGTAAGAATCATATTCGTCGTTCAGGAAACGCAGATTTCCTCATGTTATAATTGTGACAGCTGCTGGTGAGAATCCTGTGTTCTCATTATGATGCGCGTCCAAAAGCCACTAGTAGTCACCATAGAACGGCAAGGCTATCACAGGAATCCATCCCCAGCCATGAATGTTAATAAGGAGCCAGTTGAGCCCGATACAGTCTAATGATAGGTGTTAAACAATTAAATGACTCAATTACTTAGGAACAACACTTAGCGTATCCCGGCTGTAATGAAATTGTAAACAAACTTGACCTTGACAGCAGATGAGAGAAGTGGGTGGGCCCACTGAATCGAGCGGCCATCTTGTGCAGCTTGCCGGAACTAATTTTATTGCCTGCTGGGGAAAGGGAACGTCGGTCCGCTAGTCCTTTAAATTATGGTCACAGTAGGACACTGAAGAATCTCGATATTTCAATATGCAATTAAGTTATGAGTGTAATGATGATGCCAATTGAATTAAAAGATGTGTTGCAACTCACATACATTGTTGAATCAAAGAAATCGGATAATATTTGGCCCAGTTATTCTCTGAAGAGGAACACTGAACCAAATAAAGTGTTAGGCATCCTTTAGAATGAATTTTTGCCAGTTCACGCTAATTTATGCAGACGGGTATGTGATTTCTAAGAACATGACACATTTGTAACGATAATAAGCACGACAAGACCCAGAAAATCGTAGTATGGTGAAACTATAAATATTTCTATCCATGTTTATTTTGGAAGGGAAAAGTACCACTTTTTAAAGCGTTTCATAGTGATGGAAAGAAGGAAGATGATTCACACGACACAACAAATAATTGTTAATTAAAGCAGAAAAATAATGAATTTATGCTAATCAAAGTAAATGCCATAAGAAACGGAGTAATGTTTTATTAATGTCATTTTGATGTGATATGTGATTTTTATGTTATGATACTCCAGTTAAATAAAATTGTGTCACATGATGAACACTATGGAAACCCATGGAAGTCTGAAAGTATCAATGATAGGATGCTAGAAATAGATTTGAGTGCAGTATTGCAATAATGAAGAAGAGACTCACAAAATAACCCTATTTTAATTGTGGGAGTTAAATATAATTTGTCCTTGATTTGTATTTGTTGTATAGCCATGATTTTATACCAGTAAATATTTTATTTTAGGAATATGTTGTGTATTTCATGTCGAGTAGTTACCTGGTAGACTCAAATCCTGAGCATGTGGTCGTATGGTGGGCAGGAACGCCCCATACCTCGAAAGACCGTGAGTTAGCTGGGATACGAACACATGTTCCACATGATGACAGTTGGGTACAATATAGGCCTATATAAAGGACACAAATTGTTAATTTTAAAAAAAACTTCACTCCCTACAAATATAACACGAAATAATATTCTTATAAATAAAATTCTATTCAATTCTATTCTTATTAAGTTTCGTTTTAATTGCGCAATTACATTCTGAATATGGACCGCCTCATTGCGTAGTGGCTAGCATTCTTGGCTGTCACGACGGACGCCAGGGTTCGAATCCCGGCTCTGCCAAGATATGTAATTCTGGTGTGAGGGCTGGAACGGGGTAGACCTACACTCAGCCTCGTGAGGCAAAACTGAGAAGAGACGGGTTGGATTTCTTCCTCAGCTATCCTGGGAGTGGTTTTCCGTGATTTCCCCACTTCTACTCCGGGAAAATGGTACCTAACTTAAGGCCACGGCCACTTTGCATACAAATCCTACCTCAATTACAATACATACACTAGTACAGACATCACAGCGACACAGGTTATCAAACAAATTGTACACATACCGAGTACACGGGGCTACAAGACCACCATGTCGCAGAGCCTCTAAAAGAATTGACAACATTCTGAAGAATCGTTATTATGTTTTAATAGTAGGCTACGCCCAGCCGCCATTTTGAAAGTATGGGGTGTCTGTTATTTTGCTCTGGGCATACAATAACTTACCACATTTTAGTTTCGTCCGTATCACTAATTTTCGTTACTGAAGCTCTAAAACGTACAATTATTTTTATTTTTAAATTATGGAATTTCAGGATGGCCGCTGCACGCTATATCAGGGTGATACATTTATCTACTGAGTGAGGTCCCTTATTTAGTATCCCTCTACTACCAAGTTTTGTCTTACTTGTGCAATAATTTCCTGAGTTACTAATTTGTACATTTTAATTGTACGCCTAGCCGCCATCTTGAATGTTTGTAATTGCTGGTCTTTTGCTTTGGGCATACGAAGATACTCTTATAAGACTTTACCTTATTACTATTTTTTCATTTAAGTTCTAAGATTTTGAGAGTTATAAATTTGTTTAGTCTATTTAAAATTTTCAAGACGGTGGCGTGTGGAAAGGGGTGACTGGTTAGCACCCCAACTGGGAAAAGGGGGATTAGGATTCGGGCACACAGTGAAATTTAAATAGAGCGATGAGGAAGAGACCAAATATTGATAACCAAGGTTCGATACATTTATTTGATTTGTGAAGCAATAACAAACATTTTCATTTAGAAGAATAATTAAAAGAAGATAATAAAGAATGCAATGTTTCTCCAGGAAACTCAGAATAAATAGGAATTACAATAAAAATGCATAAAAAGGCCATATAAAAGGCGATTAAAAAAGTATTTTCAAGAAAAATATCTAAAAACAAGCAAGAAGCAAGAAAAAAGGCTTAGCCTTGAAAAATGTATAAACCAAGTGAAGGAAGTTCACGTTACCAATAATTCGATACTTTTATACTTAATATTTGGCCCGCAAGAAGCGGGTTGTGATCCAAACAAAGGCTTCCTCTAAGATGCCTCGGCATGCCTTCCGAGAAAGATGGATGGTGGCTCCATTGGCGAATTGTACCCCGCAGGAACAGACCTCTTGGTAATGATCTGTCTGGCGGATTACAAGCAGTTATAGTTTCTCATCGCCGAGTTGTAGTGAGCTAGCGGGCTGACTTAGTTGCTGAGGTGAAGGTCGTTGACTCATGCCTCGCCTAGCATGACAGAGTCCGAGCGATGAAGCATGCCGCCTGGCAAGGTTCCAGCCACACAATGTTTACTAACAGGGCCTTCCCAAGAAGGGCCTTGTTGTGGAACGGCAGTCAGCCGTGGTCAGACTGGTTCAAGCAGGTAGATGTAGACAGGGCCGCAGGACGGCGAAGCGGAGAATTTATAGTGGAAATGACGACAGCGCGCCGAACAATCCAGAATGAAGGAGGGGCGTCAAACAGCCAATCAGCGCACAGCCCCAAGCACATTGCGAAGGTTGCCGCTGAGATGAGCACAGTACCTCATGAAAAAGTGTGACAGTATGGTGCGTCTAGAATGACACTACAGAAAAAGGTGAGTTGACAAGAATAATAAAGAACAATAATTCAAAATGAAACGTAAGTTAAGTAAATAATCAGAACACCGCGTTCATACTGCAATTATAACGGAAAAAATAATGGGGCAGAAATTGAACGAGTGTTTCAAACCGTGCGGGAAACATAGCCACAAAAAAAACATTCGCAAAAGCGAACATGCTGGGAGGGGCGAGAAAAAAATTGCAGTAAGAAAGCGCAGAAGTTAGGCCTCGCGTGGCAAAGGAGCAATCATAGTGATTGGCCTGAGAAAATGGCCAGCAGAAGTCTGCAGTTTTACCACGCGAATCCTACCATCTCTGCCAGGAAAGCACTCAACAACCCTACCCAAATTCCAGACAAGAGGGGGACTAGGGTCTTTCAAAAGGACCAAGTCCCCAATCTGAAGGTTAGAGCAGGAAACACGCCATTTACCACGCTGCTGAAGCAAACCGAGGTATTCCAACCTCCAGCGACGCCAAAAATTGTTGCGCAAACTTTCAATTTTGCGCCAAGAAATGGCTAAAGAAGATTGAGAATTAGAATATAATAAAGGTGGGGAGGCAGTCAATGGACCACCGATAAGAAAATGGCCCGGCGTTAATGGTAGAAGATCTGAAGGGTCATTAGATAAGGGTGATAAAGGACGAGAATTAATTATGCCCTCAATAAAAATAATTAAGGAATTAAACTCTTCATGAGAAAGGGGGGTGTGGCCACAAACACGTCTAAGGTGCTTCTTGGTGAGTTTCACACAAGACTCCCACCGTCCACCTTGATGGGGTGCATAAGGGGGGATGAAGTGCCACTTGAAATTTCTCTGGTGAGCATAATCAGTAATCCTTTCCAGTGCTGCATTTTGAGTAAGAGCTCTCTTAATTTGCTCAGAAGCTCCAATAAAATTTTTAGCATTGTCGGAGAATACTTCTGAAGGAAGCCCTCGGCGAGCAGAAAATCTGGCAAAAGCTGCCAAAAAATAAGCAGTAGAGGCGTTGGTAACTAGTTCTAAGTGAACTGCTCCGGTGACCATACATACAAACAGCGAAATATAGAGTTTTCCAAAAATACATTTTTTGGCCTCAGGAGAATTTTTTCTGTAAACAAAAGGCCCGGAATAATCCACCCCCGTAAAGGCAAAAGGTCTAGCAGGCGCAGATCTAAAGTTGGGAAGATCACCCATGAGCTGAGTGGTAATTTTAGGGTTGGATTTAAAACATGGAATGCACTTTCGGATGACAGAGGTAACTTCATGGACTCCGTTTATGGGCCAATACCTTTCACGAATGATAGAAAGTAATGTACGAGTTCCAGCATGAAGATGCTGGTAATGATACTGACGAATGATTAGAGAAGTGACATGATGCTTTGAAGGAAGAATAATTGGGTGTTTTTTATCCTCAGAAAGATCAGCCAAAGATAAACGTCCTCCCACTCTTAATAAACCATCAGCATCCAAAAAGGGGGCGAGTGAGGAAAGCCTACTTGATTTCTTAAGGGATTGACCTTGAGACAACACCTGACATTCTTCAGAGAATATTTCTTGTTGAGTAAGCCATAAGATTTTTGTAGTGGCTAAACCTAATTCAGAAAGGGTTAAATATGGCTTATGAAAAAGAGGTTGTTCTACCACAAAATTTTTCCATCGAAGGAGATAAGCCAT
Organism: Meconema thalassinum; assembly: GCA_946902985.2. Classification (NCBI taxonomy): domain Eukaryota; kingdom Metazoa; phylum Arthropoda; class Insecta; order Orthoptera; family Tettigoniidae; genus Meconema; species Meconema thalassinum. The sequence continues at coordinate 930,626,197 of OX336388.2, read as the reverse complement.
AACCCTCACCAATTTATGGAAAGAGGAATATCGCTGCAAGAGAAGGGGAGAGTCAGAAACGAGAAGAGAAGATCCAGTAATCTTACCAACATCCGGCAAGTCTGATAACTCCGGAAGAGGAAAATTTGGCCAAGCGGAAGGTTCTTGCAGAAGCCAAGGGGGACCGTGCCAGTATAATGTCAGGTTAGCCAACATAAGAGGGGAACATCCCCGAGAAATGACATCTGCAGGATTCTCCTTGCCAGATACATGATGCCATTGTTCAAAGTTAGACAATTGTTGAATTTTGGACACTCTATTAGCTACAAACACCTGCCAATGCGAGGAGGGTTTGGCAATCCATGCCAACGTGATGGCTGAGTCACTCCAAAAGTAAGTTTTGCTAAATCGGATTTTCAAAGATTGGCGGATTTTGACCGATAATTCAACCGCCAGAAGAGCAGCACAAAGTTCCAGTCGTGGCAAGGATAAGGATTTAAGAGGAGCCACCTTTGACTTAGCGCAAATTAAATTGGAAAAGAAATATGACTGGTCAAAATTGCGGCAAACAATATACGCACAACATCCATAAGCTTTCAATGAGCTATCGGCAAAGATGTGAAGTTCATATCCTCCACAGGAGGGAAAGGGAATAATCACTCGCGGGATAATGACATTGGAGAGATCTTCCAAGCTATTTCTATAAGAAATCCAATTTTTTTGCAACTCTGAAGGAACTGGTTCATCCCAACCAGTTTTCAAGGACCAAAGGTCTTGCATGAAAAGCTTTGCTGTGACGATAATTGGCGCCAAAAATTGGAGAGGATCAAATATCTTTGCAATCTCAGACAAAATTTGCCGCTTAGTTTGCGGTTTGATGTCACTGAGATTAATTTTGAAAAAGAAAAAATCGTTTTGAGGACTCCAATAGATGCCTAGAGTTTTGATAGAATTATTTTCATGAAGAAGCTCTACTGAGTCGTTATAGACTGAAGTTAATGGAAATTTAGAAAGAAATTCTTCCGAATTAGAGTTCCACTTGCACAAGGAAAATCCGCCTCCCAAAAGCAAAGCTGTCAAATCCTTAGAGACTTGCAGTGCTTCAGACACTGACTCAAATGAATGAAGAAAATCGTCAACGTAGAATGATGATTTTAACACTTCAGAAGCCTTAGGAGAATACAACGGGCCATCCTGTTTAGCAAGTAATTTCAACGTACGTATGGCTAAAAAAGCAGAAGGCTTTAGTCCATAGGTTAAGGTTTTTAGCCGAAAAATCTTGACAGGTTTAGTAGGCTCGTCGCGCCAAAGAATTCTCTGAAGGTCGCGCTGTTGTTGATCGACCAAAATCTGTCTATACATCTGCTTGATATCAGATATCACTGCGATAGGGAACAAGCGAAAATTCATCAAGACAGAAGAAATGTCAGATTGAATAGGAGGGCCTGATAATAATGTGTCATTCAGAGAAGTACCATTGGCATCCATTGCAGAGCCATTAAAGACCACTCTTATGTTTTCCTTTAAAATCTCATTCTTCCAAACTGGGTGATGATTGAGGTAAATGACTTCAGATGGGGTATAAGAAGCATCATCTTTCTTGGTAACAACCTCCATGTGATCAAGTGCCTCATATTCCTCCATAAACGTGGAGTATTGAGTTTTAACAACAGGGTCACGTTTAAATTTGCTTTCCACAGCATAGAGTGCTCTAAGAGCCCTAGGGTGTGTTTCAAATAAAAGAGGTGGATTATCCACTCGGGGCATTGTTACGACAAATCTACCCTCTGAATTGCGTTTGGTTGTTTCGCGAAACAGTTTTTCACACATTTCATTTTCAACCGAGGAAGGTGAAACTGAATCTATAGTTTCGATTTTCCAAAATCTTTCTAAGTTATAATCGAGACTTGTATTGACAAAATGACATTGAGAGAAATTTTGAAATGACTCACGAGGGATCTGACCCGTTACTAACCAACCTAGCTTGGTATGATGAACAAACACTCCTGGTGATATTTTAACCTTAGAGCTAAGGAGACATTGCCAAAATACTTGGGCACTGAGAAGTATGTCTACCGGAGCGCTCGTATTAAATGTTGGATCCGCCAACTGAATGTTATGAGGAAATTGCCACTTTCTAATTTCAAAAGAAGTACTAGGGGTATTACTGCCAATAGTATCAATGGCAAGGCAATTCAACTGAAATGTTGTGTTAGAATTAACAGCATCTTTGATGTGAACACGAACAAAATGCAAAGATTTAACATTGCTATTGTTAATACCGGTAACCTGAATTACTGTAGGTTGCTTGGGAAGACCAAGTTTCTTAATGAGACGCTCACTTATGAAGTCATGGGTGGCGGCATTATCCAATAGGGCACGTGCTTCAAGCCATCTACCAGAAGAGTCTTGAATTTTTAATAACACGGTGGATAGTAGCACCTGGGAACTACGAATTGAGCTAGAGCTCTGAGTATAAGATTGCGCATTAGCTCCTGGGGATGCATCTTTAGAACATCCAGGGGAAGGAGCCTGACGTGGCTTTTCAAACCTATGAAGCAAGGTATGATGTTGAGCCTTGCAATGGGAGCAAGTATTTTTAGATAAGCAATCAGGCACCATATGCCTAGTTGACAAACAGTTATAGCAATATCTTTTTTGAGCTATTAATTTGCGTCTTTCATCGGTAGAAAGGGCTTTAAAGGCAACGCAGGAATATAACCTGTGAGGTGCTTTACAGAGAATACAATCCGTTGAGTTATGCTGAACAGTAAAGACAGCAGATTTGTTTATTTTTGCACCGACTGGTTTCACAACATTAGATTTGTTATCTGCACTTCCTGACATATGACAGGCTACAGCTGACAAAACCTGACATCTATTATTCATAAACGTAAGCAATGAGCCATAAGTATATGAAGTGTCATTTGTTAGTTCCCTCTCCCATGCCTTTAAGGTTGATGAATCAAATTTAGAAGTAACCAAGTGAACTAAGAATAGATCCCAATGCTCGACCGGTTGATTCAACCGTGCCAATGCTCTGACGTGTAGTTGGACCGTGTCACTTAAGGCTCGCAGTGTTGACAAGCTGTCAGCTCGCAATGCGGGCAGGTTAAATAAGGCTTGAATATGCCTTTGTAAACATAATTTTTCATTGCCATAACGGCCTTTAAGAAGCTCGATAGCAATGTTATAGTTTTCTCCTGTTAAGGGAAGTTCTCTTATAAGTTGAAGGGGTGGCCCCTGCAAAATGGATTTTAAGTAATGAAATTTCTGAATTTCTGGAAGCGTGGCATTATTATGTACTAATGAACTGAACAATTCAAAGAATGATTGCCACATCTCTTCCTTTCCTGAAAAATGCGGAATTTCAATTTTAGGTAGCAATGGTTTGATACCATTCCCATGGTCGCTAATTCTTCCTTGAGTTTCCTCTACCTTCAACGCCAGGGTCAAAGTTCTAACTAATGCCACAGCCTGAGCGTGTGTGTCAAAGTAATTACTCTCTACTTCTTCCCTATCTGATTGATGTTCTGGACTTTTGATTTCAATTTCAAGTTGCACGAGATCATATTTCTCGTACGCCTGTTCAAAGGCTTTTAAACGCTGAGATATAATATCAAGGTTTTGTTCCTCTTTCGGTAGAGTAGCTAAGTATTTTTGAAACCGGGTGAGTTGACCTTTGTAGGCCGCCCGAGAGTTTAACAGTTTGTCATCTATTATTACTGGCATGGCTGGGAAGTTGGAATAACTCACCTACCAAAGCTGCTTGCGGCACCAGACAGACCTGCTTTCCAAAAAGAAACCAGTTGTGTAATAAGCTGGGATTGTTTCCGCTTTCCCGCAGATCTCCTGCGCTAGCCACGATATACTGAAATGTATAAGACAAATATTAGATACACAAGTTTTTTTTTTTTGGAATAGAATTTGTGGTCTCAGAATAAAGGTTCTGGGTTCGATCCGGGGTTGAGGTACCATGGAAAGGGGTGACTGGTTAGCACCCCAACTGGGAAAAGGGGGATTAGGATTCGGGCACACAGTGAAATTTAAATAGAGCGATGAGGAAGAGACCAAATATTGATAACCAAGGTTCGATACATTTATTTGATTTGTGAAGCAATAACAAACATTTTCATTTAGAAGAATAATTAAAAGAAGATAATAAAGAATGCAATGTTTCTCCAGGAAACTCAGAATAAATAGGAATTACAATAAAAATGCATAAAAAGGCCATATAAAAGGCGATTAAAAAAGTATTTTCAAGAAAAATATCTAAAAACAAGCAAGAAGCAAGAAAAAAGGCTTAGCCTTGAAAAATGTATAAACCAAGTGAAGGAAGTTCACGTTACCAATAATTCGATACTTTTATACTTAATATTTGGCCCGCAAGAAGCGGGTTGTGATCCAAACAAAGGCTTCCTCTAAGATGCCTCGGCATGCCTTCCGAGAAAGATGGATGGTGGCTCCATTGGCGAATTGTACCCCGCAGGAACAGACCTCTTGGTAATGATCTGTCTGGCGGATTACAAGCAGTTATAGTTTCTCATCGCCGAGTTGTAGTGAGCTAGCGGGCTGACTTAGTTGCTGAGGTGAAGGTCGTTGACTCATGCCTCGCCTAGCATGACAGAGTCCGAGCGATGAAGCATGCCGCCTGGCAAGGTTCCAGCCACACAATGTTTACTAACAGGGCCTTCCCAAGAAGGGCCTTGTTGTGGAACGGCAGGCAGCCGTGGTCAGACTGGTTCAAGCAGGTAGATGTAGACAGGGCCGCAGGACGGCGAAGCGGAGAATTTATAGTGGAAATGACGACAGCGCGCCGAACAATCCAGAATGAAGGAGGGGCGTCAAACAGCCAATCAGCGCACAGCCCCAAGCACATTGCGAAGGTTGCCGCTGAGATGAGCACAGTACCTCATGAAAAAGTGTGACAGTATGGTGCGTCTAGAATGACACTACAGAAAAAGGTGAGTTGACAAGAATAATAAAGAACAATAATTCAAAATGAAACGTAAGTTAAGTAAATAATCAGAACACCGCGTTCATACTGCAATTATAACGGAAAAAATAATGGGGCAGAAATTGAACGAGTGTTTCAAACCGTGCGGGAAACATAGCCACAAAAAAAACATTCGCAAAAGCGAACAGCGTGCGCTGTATTCAGTATGCTAATCTTTTGACAGCGCAAGTGTGAACCTTTCTATGATACTCGTCTGTTGCTAATATTTGTCTTAAATAGGCAATTAAATTCTGTGTTGTCGATTTTGATGTGCTAATTGTGTTTGCACAGCCGCCATCTTGAATTATGGAGTCTGAGTTGTTTTACTTCGGCCATACAAGGTCACATATACGATCCTACCTTGTCACTAATTTTCATTACTGTAGTTCGTAAGTATCGAGAGTTATTTAATTTTATATTTTATGGTTTCAAAGGTGACGGTTGTGTGTAATGTTCATTCTCATGTAGGCATCACGTTGGTACCAGCGTGTTCTTACAGTATAAGAAACTACAGTACTAGAATGCCAAGTACTGTGCACTTTGAATCTTTGGATCATATCTTTAGCCTACATTTTTCGAACGATGATCGTTTTGATTCGGCTTCAAACTCTTCCCACATGAAGATTTGTTTTCCAAAAATTGGTAGAGATCCGATGATTAGTTAAGTCGTAATTCCATTTAAGCTTTGGACACTTGGGTGGCCGTCATTTAATTTTCGTTAAGATTGCAGCGATTGAAAGACGCTAAGGTGCCCTTTACTAGTGTTGGCACTGCACCAAATTTTATTCAATTAGGTTTCGTTATTTTGGAATTGGAAGCCTCCGTGGCTTAAGCGGCAGCACGCCGGCCTCTCACCGCTGGGTCCGTGGTTCAAATCCCGGTCACTCCATGTGAGATCTGTGCTGGACAAAACGGAGGCAGACAGGTTTTTCTCCGGGTACTCCGGTTTTCCCTGTCAAAATTTCATTCCAGCAACACTCTCCACTATCATTTCATTTCATCTGTCATTCATTTAATCATTGCCCCGGAGGAGTGCGTCAGGCCTCGGCAGCCGGCACAGTTCATATCCTCGCCGCTAGATGGGGGCTTCATTCATTCCATTCCTGACCCGGTCGGAGACTGGAAGCAGGCTGTGGATTTTCATTTTCATTTTGGAATTGAGCGGGGACAGCCATACTCCCCGACATTTGGCCCGTGTACAGTAGATCTTATGTCTTTCATTATTAACAACGTTCGAAAGTACGCTAAACATACCTCTGTGTTTAAACGTACGCGGTTCCCCGTCAGTGCGTCTTATAGGCTAACTAGAGCCCTGCGCGAATAAACAAAACGTTATCCGCATCCGCACGACTACTATCCGCATCCGCACAAATGTTATTCGCAACCGTCCCGCATCCGCATGACTTTTTTCGCATTCCCACGTTTGTTATCTGAATTTACTGGCATTAGGCCTACAATCCTCCCTATGTTATTCTGCTAAGGTCCCATTTCGGTTTTGTCCGAAAACAAGGTCCTGTTAACACCAACCTGCACATATGGGGTAGCCTACCTACAGATTCCGCATAACCGCATGTGTGCCCGAAACGCACTCACTTCTTCTTTAAATGCCTCAAAATTAAATAAATACCTTAAAAATGTAAATTTACAATGAGATCACCGTAACCTGGCGAGCCTGCCGCTAGAGCGTGGTGGCGGCGGCAGTCATCTGGCGAGAGCGCGGCGTACTGCTAGCTGAGGAGTCTCTAAGCAGATGGCTCCGGTGTGGTCTCGCCAAGACTTTCTCTAGGGTTCAATGCTTTGCAAATGTAAAAATTGCTGTAAAAGAAACTCCCGAGCAAACAATAACTGATGAATTCGTTGTAACATCGAATATTATCTACAAAGAGGTGCTGTGACAAGTAGAAAACACTGTTCTAAATAATTATTTGTGTTCTTCTCATGTACGTATGCCGTTTAACAACAATAAATACATTTCTTCAATATTTAAAACTTCGTTTTGCCACATTCTTCCCTACTGCCCCTTAAACCTACATTCACGTTGCGAAAGCTCGCACGGGCCAACTGGTAATATTTTAAATTAGATAAAGCATAAATTACTAAAGCAACATATTTAGACATTTGAGGAAAAAGTCCTTCCCTTAGGCTTTGTGTGTCATGTGCTATGTTTAAAATGAATGGTATGAAGGCAGAATTGCAACCGTTTCCTGTTCGGAGTGTTAATTATGTTTAATGACATTATTTGAAAAGATTAGCTTAAATCATAATCTTACATTTGTCATGAAAATAGCATAACGGAAAAATAAGATATGTCATAAACATCCGGGTCCTAATAAAGATATTAAACAAGTTCGGATTGTACTCTAAAATCTATCCGCAAATTTACCCCAAACATTATCCACTGCTTATCCGCTATCCGCACTAGATCCGCACTGGGTTGGCGACCACGGGGCCCCAGCTGAGTCCGGCATTGCTTCCACTTACTTGTGCCGGGCTCCTCTCTGTCTTCTTTCCTGTCGACCTCACTTGGTCAACTCTTGTTCTCTTCCGACCCCGACGGTATTAGGGTATCCGAGGCCTAGGGAGTCTCTTCCTTTCCCGCCTCAATTGGCCCTTGTCTCATCTTTTCTGATTCCCTCCTTCTGCGAGGGGTCAGCCTTCTTTTTCTTTTCATGTTATCTCCTGCCTTCTGCTTAAGGCCCTCAAGGAGGCCGGGTGTATGTAGCCCCACCACTTCTGGTGCACCGTCGATAATGCTACACCCTCAGGGGCTCACGGCTGGTGAGTTCGGGCGTTGGCGACCCCGAGGGATTCCTGAGCTGGGCCCGTTTTCCCCTTTTGTCCCTTCCCATTGGGGCGGCCCTTCTCCTCTCTCCCCTCCCCTCTCCTCTCCTCTTTTCCTTCTCTTTCCTTTTCTCTTTAAGATTCCCGCACTGTTTTTGTTACTCGAATCACCGTGTATCTAAATTCCCTTTTAGCGATTTTAAGGCATTTTTTATCTATGTTGCATTTTGTAAGTTTTTTCGATCTAAATTACATCTCGCGATTGTTTTCAACCTCAATTGCATTTTGTAAAGATTGACAATCTAAATTGCTTTTTAGTAAGTCTTTCAATGCAGGTTGCGGGGCCTTTTAGTGAGTATTTTGAATTTCAATTGCATTTTGTGAGTATTTTCAACCATGACCGCATTTCGCACGAATTTTTGAATCTAAATTGCATTTTGTTTGGTGGGCATTTTGCACATATTTTGATTCTCAATTGCATTTTGTGGGTATTTTGAATCTAAATTACATTTTGTCAAGTATTTTCAATCTAAATTGCATTTTGTAAGTATTGTCAATCCACATGAGTCGTTAGAATCACCGTACATTTTGTAAGCATTTTCAATTTCAATTGCATTTTGTAAGTATTTTGAATTTCGATTGCACTTTGTGAATAATTTGGATTGGAACTGGGATAAGGCCTATTTCAATCTGAATTGCATTGTGTATTTTCAATTTCAATTGCATTTTGTAAGTATTTTGAACCTCAATTGCATTTTGTACGTATTTTCGATCTCATTTGCATTTTGTAAGTATTTTGAATTTCAGTTGCATTTTGTAAGTATTTCGACGCTACATTGCATTTTGTACGTATTTTGAACCTAGCCTTCATTTTCTGGGTATTTTTCAATCTACTCCTTTTGTGAATCTTTTCTTTCTAAATTCCCTTTTGTAAGAACATTTTGTGAGTCGTTTCAATCCGAGTTCCTTTTTGTAAGTATTTTCCGTCTCACTTAATTTTCGTTCTGGTTTCCGTTTCATTATCATTTTCGCTATCACCCAGATCATTAGGGGCCGATAACCTAGATGTTAGGCCCCTTAAAACAACAATTATCATCATCATCATAGATCCGCACGGCGAAAAGTTTTGCGGATATCCGCATCCGCACAGGGCTTTACCTATAACCTAGTCATGACGTTATCGTCAGCGGGCGAACACCGTAACACATTCCTCCAGAAGTAAATGGTGAGGTGGTTGCTTATTTTAGGGACTGCGACAACGTGGTCATATAGCCGTGTGTGTGTGTGGTAACCTGTGTTATTGTGATGGCTGTACTAGGGAAGGAGGTGGCCTGGAAGTGATATATTTAGGAAAACTCTCCAGTAGGCTAGCTATCGTAGGCTACGAGCAGGTCGCAGGTGTAGGTAAATATTCCTCCTTCCCCTCGCGTGTTTGCCGGCAGCTAACAGCTAACACAGTCCCATGGTCCTCCACTTTCCACTCCTACCAGTTTCAGTATTCTACCTAGCTAATATTGAAAGAAGAAAAAAATAGCTTGAACCATGGAGCTATAATCAAAACCAAATCGGTGTGCTTCTCAAGGTCAGCTTGTCCTCTGTCCTTATCCTCGGTAACATTGTTCTGAGTCAGCCGAACCTATGCTTGTACCCGGAGTGTGGTCTAATTGTCAGTAGACGCAAGTCGAGCAGCGAACGCTCAAGAAAAAGCGGGAGACGATTGCACTCGATGTGTTTGTCCAATGATCTCAAGGGCCACGAATAGATGTTTGATAATGTTAGTGCCTGTATTTTCAAGATCTCTTTGTCTGCTCATGTCAACCAAAATGAATGCTATAACATTCTAGCTGATCCAAGATCCAATAAAAGGAGAGTGGTAAAGGGAACTACTCTATGAAGAAACCTTGGTCTGCGCAATACGTTCAATCCTATATTGACCAATGACGTGGCGGCTGCTGATCGCGCCATCCGCTTTATTGGAAAGAGTGGGTTAGGGTCAGCAATCGAAATTTTCCAGAACTATGTGACTCAAAAGAATCGTTCATTTATTTTAATTTGAAATTTGTTTGTAGGCCTATCTGTTCATTTATTATTTGTTTTATTTTGTTTTCTTTTCTATTTACATTCATATTTAGGCATTTACATTATCATTGCCCCTGGGAAGTGTGTCAGGCTTCGGCAGCCGGCAAAGTTCATATTCTCGCCGCTTGATGGTGGGCTTCATTCATTCCATTCCCTGACCCGGTCGGTCGACTGGAAGCAGGCTGTGGAATTTCATTTTCATTTAGGTACTGTATTTACATCATTCTTTTAACAACCAAAATTTGTATTTTAAACTGTGTAACAAAGGTCAGATGATCTCGCTGTTCCGCCCCTTAAAACAAACAGTCACTCGGGTTATATTTGTTACCTCTATGCCATGAACTTCCTCAGTCCAGGACTTTGTCTACCCTACGAGTGAGTGGTTACGTGCTATAATACTCGGCACTGCGACGTATCGACTAATTGTCAATATCCCACCCAATCTCTGCTCCGGGGTCACCCCTATGCACTGCCTCCAGCCTTTTGAATCCTTCATCATATCGCAATTGTGTGAAGTGGTTTAACTGTTTGTCATAAAATACTGGCCCGCTTTTAGATGGATTGGCTGCTAATGTAATGTACGGCTCTCCAAGTGTGATCGCCGAAATGTCATTTGTCTGTGGTCGCAATCGATACCAACGAGTCTTTGTTTCAAAATGCTAATTCGTAGTTAGTCTGAAAGTGAGTGCTCCTTGATTTGCTGTGCTGTTTCTCGTGTCTGGTTCGATAGTACACCACTGTGGCAGTGGACGACACGAGTGGCGTATTTCAGTTGCCGGGGATTCGATAGAGGACCTGACAACAAGCAAAACATGTCCGGTAATCATATGGTGTATTTGCTTTCAGGGGCGTGGTGGCTCAGCGGTCTAGCTGTATGCCTCTCACCAAGGCGGTTCGGGTTCGATTCCCGGTCAATGCATGTGAGATTTTCGAAGTGAAATGCCATGTCCTGTGGTTCGGATTCCACGTAAAAAGGAGGTCCCGTGGCTCATAATCACATGATTCACGGTCACGTAAAACTACAATCTTCCTTCCTTCCTTCGTATTTGCTTTCGTTGCCGTGTTACAAGTATTGTCTGTGGTGTGCATAACACAGACGGCGGCTAGTTGGTCATTTGTGGAGGGCACACAGGCCACTTGTACCTTTCGTCGCTATTCAAGACTGTGTGCATTTGTTTTGCATTCAGGGACCGACACCGTGGCCTGCTCGTTCTCCCGATCTCAACCCATTAGACTTCTACTTATGGGGTCATTTAAAGGCCATTGTGTATACCACACCTATTCATAACTTCGACATACTGCGTCAGCGAATAGAGCAAGATGTCAGCAGATACGACAGACGCTGGGAATAAGGGAGCGTGTGAGACAGTCAATGACGCGGCGTATAGACGCCTGCATTACAGCTCTTGGTAGCCATTTTGAGCACCTTCTGTAGAGAACTGTACGTAGTAACTTACACTTTATCATCACAAATGACCAACCTGCATAGTGAAGCGGTCTGTGTTATGTACACTACAAGCAATGACTGTAACATGGAAACAAAGGCAAATACACCATATGTTTACAGGACATGTTTTTATTATTAAATGAATCATACAATCTTGGATACGTCTGAAAGTGGGTGGAGGGGGTGAAATTTTAAAGTTAGCCTACCTGCACCAAATGAAGCATCAGCAAAAAGGGTAGTGAGTGGACGGGGTAAGAAATATATTGAAAAGACTAGGAATGAGTTATTTATGGGATAGGGACTTACGAAGAGAGGAAGGTAGGGTGTGTAAAAAAGTGTGCAGAAGGGTAAATGACATAGAGTTACAGGTACTGAGAGAAAAGTGTGCCAACAGGAGAACCTTAACGGAGTTCTGCGAAATAAGGAAATTTATTAGTGTAAATGAATTTCTGATGAAAAGAAAAATGAGAGGGATAATTTGGTGGTTAATGGGGGTTTATAAGAACAAAGCATTGTGAGAAGTGGGAAAAGAGGACCTTTGCCTTTTTTTTTTTGTGGGAAGGTTATGGGTGCAGCACACCTGATCAGGGAATGCAATGAGACGAAAATGAAAAGAGCAAAGTTTGTAGACAAGGGAGATATAAACAGAATTGAAAGTGAAAATGAATATCACACTTGAATAAAATTACTAGAAAGGGAATGGAGGAAGTCAGGTAAATTAGCGAGATTTTTTAAATATTATCAAGGGAATGTGGGATAGGAAAGCGACAGATGAGAAGCACAACAAAGGTTCATGTGAAACAAGTATACGGGTACAGGAGATGGTATCCTAAACTATAAAACGTAATGCAAGTCTAGAATAGCCTCTCTGTATCAATCAGGATAAAATTAAGTTAGTACATCATTAATAGCCATTATTAGTGTTTTGATAATTGTTTATAATATTTAATACAATGCAAATTAGTTGTAGGTTTGTGACTTATGTTTAAATTTATGTTGCCATTTATTAATCTTACTATTAGGGAATCGCTGTAAACACTGTAATAATCACATGTATCAGGTGATGGTTGCCCCAGTCTCTGGCTATCCGAGATTTGGAACATATGGTGGCGCGCAGTTCGTCACTCCTGTGGGGGTCCGGGCAGGGACACAAAGAGCCCGCCGATGAGCCAGCTTGGTGTCCTAGGCGAAACCCCACACAAGACACGGCACAAACCTAGAAGAATTGCTGAGTTTTAATTCACCGGCCGTGAAAGCCAATATACCATCTTTTTGGAAGCCTTCATAGGGAGGTTAAGGCTGCTTGAGCTTTTAGTTCTCGCAGTCAAGTGGTGTAGTTGCACCTAATATAAAGGGAGGTGGCGCGCAGTTCGTTACTCCTGTAGGGGTCCGGGCGGGGACACAAAGAGCCCGCCGATGAGCCAGCTTGGTGTCCTAGGCGAAACCCCACACAAGACACGGCACAAACCTAGAAGAATTGCTGAGTTTTAATAGGGTATTCTATTCACAGGACATGTTTTGCTTGTTGTCAGGTCCTCTATCGAATCCTCGGAGCTTTCCCACGTAAAATTCTACTTCTCGCATGTCACCCCGTCACAAGTAAGACGTGCCATTCTTAGAATCAAATCAAAATCGAAAGGGATCGACAATATAGAAATAGAAATATTCAAACGAATCATTGACATTATACTTCCCACAATTACACACATATTCAACTACTCGTTAATGACTGGTACGTACCCATCGCTATGGAAAGCGGCTATTGTCATTCCAATCCCTAAAAACACACAAGCCAAAAACGTGAGTGACTATCGCCCAGTGAGCATATTATCTGCCATCTCCAAATCTCTCGAATTTATCGTGTACGAACAACTCTCCTGCTATTTGCAAGCACACAACATCCTTGATGAGCACCAATCTGGCTTCCGGAAAAATCACAGCACTTCTACGGCACTACTTAATGTCACGGATGACATAAGAAAGGCTATGGATAGTGGGCAAGCAACAATCATAGCACTGCTTGATTTCAGCAAAGCATTTGATTCTGTTGATCATGACATATTACTCTCTAGCCTATTCAAAATTCATCTCTCTATGAACAGTATCCAATGGGTGGACTCATATCTACATGGGCGCCAACAGCGCGTTAAAAGTAATTCAAATCAAATGTCTTCTTGGCGCTCAGTGGTGAGAGGAGTCCCTCAGGGATCAGTTCTAGGACCCCTTCTCTTCTCGATCTACATAAATGATATCACTTCATCGATAACTAAATGCAAATATCACTTATACGCTGACGATGTACAACTCTATCTGCATGCTGCACCAGAAAGACTATCGCAAGCAATCAAAGTTTTCAATGAGGACTTAACTGAAATTTGTAATTGGTCCAATTCACATGGACTACGACTGAATGAGACAAAAACACAAGCTATCATAATCTCCCACCCAAAAATTCTTCGTAAAATAAAAAATAATCCCACCCTACCAAACTTACGCTTGCGTGACTCCCCAATCGAATTCCGAGAATCAGTCAAAGATCTGGGCGTGATAATTGACGAACAACTCTCTTGGACGCAGCAAGTCCACAACGTCTCTAGAAAAGTATTTTCCGCACTGAATTCATTGAGACGATTTGGGAATATTTTCTCTCGCGTGTTAAAAGAACGACTTGTTTCCTCCCTAGTACTGCCTCATTTTGACTATTGCGATGTGGTATACAATGACCTGTCTGCTACTCTTAAAAACAAACTCCAACTAGCACAAAATGCCTGTGTACGCTACATATGCAACTTACGGTATTACGACCACGTCACCCCTGCATACGAACAACTCAGCTGGTTGCGACTAAATCAACGCCGCGATCTTCATTCTTTATGTCTTTTCCGACAAATACTCTCAAGTTCCTCTCCAGCTTACCTGCATTCTCAGTTTCACTGCCTCTCACACGAACATAGTCTTGGTACACGGTCAAAAAATGATTCACTCATGCTCATACCAATACACCGTACGGTACGCTACACTAACTCCTTCGTAGTTTCTACTGCACGACTGTGGAACAACCTGCCGCGCTCTGTCAGAGGAGCCACCCCGTCTAGCTTCAGGCAGCAATGCCAGCTGTACATATCACAAAAGAAATGAAACCTGAACTCAACACGCCAAATATTTGAATCCTTATGCTGAGTTATATTCGTGTTTCTAATTTAAGTTTTATTTATTTTCTGTTTAGTTACCTAAATGTTTTCTTACATCCTTTTAAATGCGCATTGCAAAATCAATATTAGGCTATAGTAATAACTCATCCATGATGCTTATCATCATCATCAACATCATCACATCATCATCAGGTTCTGTTTTATTAGTGTTTGTGTTTCCCTATTATTTCCTTACTTTAGCTATAATTAACTAATTACAATAATTTTTCCTACGCCATGCTTACCTGCCATTATATGTATTGTGATCAAATCTGAAATGTATTCCTGTTAGATTTAAGTACCATTGTTAAGTTTTGCAAATAATGTAATAATGTATTAATTGTAAAATCTGGTTAGATGGAAGAGAGGGCCCAATGGCCCTAATCTTGCCAGACAAAATAAATCTATCTATCTATCTATCTATCTATTTAGTTACACCCTGTATAGGAGAAGATGGATAACACTTCTTCTACTGCTGTGGTTCGTTGCTTACAACCTTTTCGAGACTGTGAGCATCATTCTCATACCATACCAAGTACTCAAGTACAACATGCAAACCAAATATGGAACGATCAAAGGAGTCGCTCATTTCAAATATCTGGGAGAATTTATCGAACCAACTGGATCCGAAAATATCTCACAACAAAACCGTCTCCAGAAAACCAGGAGTGCACTCGGACTTATCCAAAACCACTATAACAAAAAATGCATGTCAAGACAAACCAAACTTCGACACTACAACACTGTCATCAAACCGGCAAGTCTCTACGCAGGCGAAACACACTCAACAAGAAATATGAACTTGACATCAAGAAAGAAAAATCATTCGGAAAATACTAGGAGCAAGACTCACTCCTGACGGGTACCGACTACAGTCAATCAAGACAACTGTAAAATACTCAAACATCGAATTCGACATCAGAATGAAATTCTTCGGGCACATAAGTAGACTGCCGAATACCCGACTAACCAAAATAATACTAGATTACATATCATCACTCAAAAGTACAACACCATGGACGAAAGAAGTACAAAAAGACATGCGAACTGCTAACATAACCGACATATCAGACAGAGATTCCTTCCGTAACAAAGTGAACAACTGGGAAGTCCAACCAGAGCAAGCAAAACCTACACCTTACAGACCTCAATGGTCTGACGAAAGAAAATTGGCATTCTCCAACAGAATGAAACAATACTGGCAAAATAAGAAATCAGCATTTTTTTGTTACTCATAAAACAGGGATGTCCACTTATTTTTACTGTAGATTAAAAATACTATTTCACAAAATGATAAAATTTCTGACTGTCAAGAGGCGTGATGGCGCAGTGGTCAAGCTCTTTGCCTCTCACCAAGGTGGACCGGGTTTCTTTTCCTGGCCAATGCATGTGGCATTTTCGAAGTGAAATGCCATTTCCTGTGGTTGGGATTCCACGTGAAACGGAGGTCCCGTGGCTCATGATCGCGAGAATGGTTGGTTGGTTGGTTCCTTAGTTTAGGGGCTGCGACAACGCGGTCATGTAGCCCCGTGTACTTTGGGTGTGTGTAGAATCTGTCTGATAACCGGTGTTACTTGTGATGTCTGTATTAGTGTGTGTTATCTGTTTTTAATTCAATAAGGACTGCAGACATTGAATTTCAAGTAGTTCCTAATTTTGCCGCCAAACGCCACTGTCAACAACTACTAGTTCAGAACTTGGCTACTAGACGCCTCCTGGCGACGAACGTAGGAACCTTAAGAGCGTTGTTTAACCTATAAGTTAATTTAGCTTCACACAGGTGTAATTAGTAGATGGTTCTTTAACATACCATAAATCTATGGCATGGGCCCGTCGGCTTTACTTCCCCTCCGAAGGAAGGCATACTGAGGGATTTTAACGCTCTTAAAATATCCGACGACTTCGGCCGGGTTTGAACCCGCGATCTTGGGCATAGAAGCTCAGCATGCTACCAACTACGCCACCGAAGCCGCTGATCGCGAGAATAACGGTCACGTAAAACTACAATCTTCCTTAGTCTTCTTCCTTCTGACCGTCAAAACTTGTAATGAAAACACTATTATTCCGATTCGTGCAACAGAATTTGAATTGTTGAAAAGATGTCAGCAGAGCTTGTGCTCGCGAGCACCTTTTGGCTCGTATGTTGAGAGCACCTAATTTTATTTCAATATATGATGATGATTGTTGTTTTAAGGAGCCTAACATCTAGGTTATCGGCCCCTAATGGTTTGGGTGATAGTGAAAATGAAAGATGATCAAATGAAACTTACAACTAAAACTAACTACTCACTCACAAACTAGAAGAGGAAATGGAAAACAAAAATGAGAAGAATGTAAACAAAAGACAAGAGGAAAGGAAATGTCCTCAACCCTCGAAGAATGAGAATTAAGGGACTTGGAAGAAAGGAGATCCAGGAAAGGCAGATGGGAAACGTAACGAGGAGAGGGCCCGCCCCAAAGGATATGGAAAAAGGAGAAGAAACAGACCCAGCTCAGTAATCCCTTAGGAGGCAGTGAAAAGAGTGATTATGCTAGATGAGGGTCTCTAAATTAGGCTAGATATGCGATTAATTATTGATGCTTCCTTACGTCCCTAATTATAATCTTTTAAGTTTTAAGATCTTCAAGACCTCGTTTATTGCCACCCAACTGTAAATTCCGCTAAAAATGCAACTTCAGAAGTTTTATTTTAAGGCGTCTCCAAAAGGATGCTTAATTAAAAAATAGATGGTATATTGCTGAGTTTATAAAAAGTAGATTTGCTCAACACAACTTTTGAAACCAGCAGTGAGTGATCTTCCTGATCTTAGAACCAAGCATGTTACACTACTGAGTTCAGTTCATAATTATGCCAGTTCTTTTATTACAAACGGCAAACAGTCTACTGCTATTGAAATAAGCATAGAATTAAATTATGTCAGTTCTGCACTCTACACGACGTAAACCACAATTTCGAAGCACAGTAAAAATAAATAAATAACTTTGACCAATTGCATGTTGCCGAGCGTCGAGTAGTCCAAACTAACGTCTGCAAAAATAGGTGGGTTAAGGAGAAGTTTGATTTTCATCTGTTGGTACGCCTCAACTCAGCGGGTAATGGCTTGCCGTGCTTTGTACGCTGCCTAGAAGCGACTACTTTCAGTCGAATACATGGAACAACACGCTTATTAGGAGCAATGCGAATTCAGGTAACCATTCGACTGAAAGTAGTCGACTATCTAGTCGATAGTTTCTTCCAATGAATGACTAGTCAGTCGATGGTTAAAAGTAGTCGATAGTCCCATCTCTAATTGGCATTGATTAATCATTTCAAAGATAAACTCCTCCAACTACTTAGAATACACAAAAATTGACACCACCTAGATGGCGCTAGTGACTAGACAACTACATGTGACCTATCCTTTTTATGCCAATGCTCTTTCTGTTCTCCGTCCACAGTCAACGTTCGTCACGATTGTCCATTGCCGTGGTGCTACTACGTAGGTTATGTCACGACAACTTTATATGTCAATCCCAAAATCAGCAGCATGATAAGGGTCTTTATTTACAAAATAAATTTTGACACTAGGGAAATTAGCCTCACTGAATCATATGAGTCTATTGTAGACTATTATGCATAGCCTGTGTTCTTTCGTCGTCATTTACCATTGCCGTTATCAAATCCATAATGTCGACTACTAATTCTGTTGAACCTCGGGAATCAACGTCAACAGATAACATACGAAAATCTGTTGTTTGTAGAGTATGTGGATTGATATTTACTGTACGAGATATTAATATACACCTAGCTAGAGCCCATAGATATTCTCAAGAAGTTGCCTTTAATGAAACCAGCAATGCATGTTCAGATACATCGCTAGTTAATAGCATTAATGTAATTATGCCAGAAAATGGAAGTAGCAACTTATCAAAAATAGCTGATCATAGTTGTCCAGAATGCGGTCTAAGCTTTCACACTGCTCGTGGTTTAACCATGGCTAAAATACAAGTGTACACTGCAAATAGGAAAAAAGTCGACCAAATTTCAAAAACTAATACCACGTCAGTTGAGAAGTCTATCGTAAGTAGCAGTGGGAAAAGTCGGAAATCGGAGATTCAACATGAAATTAATTATTGGGAAAAAGCTTTTCGAGATGTTTACAATAATTTTAATCCTTCAGTCCGGAGAATACATTCAATGAGTTCATGAGTGAATATCCGCATCCGCGCAGTGCTTTACCTATAGATGCCACATACATTCAAGAACCTGGGCTGATGTCCATTAATTCGCAAGCCCTAAATAAATGGCTTACATTGGCTTTTGTTTAAAGGTTATTCACCAGTAGATTCACTCTCTTGTAATTATTGTCAATTCAAATTACAGTACAGTAAGTATGTAGTTAGTTTAAGTTGTAAGTATGAAGTTAATTTGTTTATTAGATATATGTCATTGTTCTATTAGACTGTGGTGTGTGAGTGTGTCTGGTGAGGGTGCATGTGAGTGGGCCTGGTGACAGACTGTTTTAGTGGTAGTATTTGTTTGTTGGTGAAACTTTAGTATTTTTTTCGTTAGTAGAATTTTGGTATTTAATTGTTAGTAGAAGGTTAGTATTTTGTAGTAGAATTGCTCTTTACTTATTCTGAAAGGGAGTAGCAGCCTTCCAGAATAAATCAATTCTTTACTAGTCTAATAGACGGTTAAGATATTGATAATATAAGCCAACTAATGGCTACACTGCGTTCTGCTGCACGGCTGAAAGCAACGGGAAACTACAGCCGTAATGCTATTCCCGAGGATATGCACCTCTCTATGCATAATTACATGTGATGATGGCCTCCTCCCTTGTAAAATTTCAATCCGGAGGTAAACTAGTTCCCCGTTCGGATCTCCGGGTGGGGACTACTCGAGAGGGGGTTAACATCACAGAAGTGACAAAGAGGAAATCTGACATTCTACGGATCGGAGCGTGGAATGTTAGAAGTCTGCTAGGAAGTGGAAAGTTAGAAAACTTAGAAAGGGAAATGGATAGGTTGAGGTTGGATTTGGTTGGGATTAGTGAAATGCGCTGGCAGGAAGAGCAGGACTTTTGGTCAGGAGACTATAGGGTCCTTAGCACTAAATCAAACAATGGCCAAGCAGGGGTTGGTCTCATATTGAGTAGGAAACTTGGACAGCGGGTGGAATATTATGAGCAATACAGTGAACGGATTATTGTAGCAAAAATCAATACTAAACCTACGTGCACCACAGTGGTACAAGTCTACATGCCTACCAGTCAAGCTGATGATGAGGATGTTGAAAAGGTCTACGAAGAAATAGATGACATTCTGAGGTATATCAAAGGTGATGAAAATGTTATAGTAATGGGAGATTGGAATGCTGTGGTAGGAAAAGGGAGAGAAGGGAAGATAGTAGGAGATTTCGGATTAGGTGAAAGGAATGATCGAGGAAGCAGGCTGATGGAATTCTGCACCGAACATGAGCTGGTCATAGCTAACACCTTATTCAATAACCACAATAGAAGAATATACACATGGATGAGACCAGGAGATACAGGGCGTTACCAAATCGACTTCATTATGGTCAAGCAGAGGTTTCGAAACCAGATTTTGGATTGTAAAACATATCCTGGTGCTGACATAAACTCTGACCACAATCTGGTTGTAATGAAATGCAGATTAAAGTTGAAGAAACTGAAGAAAAGTCAAAAGCCAAAAAGGTGGGCAATAGACAGACTGAAAGTAAAGTATGTAAACGAAAGATTCAAGAAGAGTATAAAGGAAGGACTAATCAAAACCCCTAAACAAACTTCAATTGCAGACGAATGGGCACTTTTGAAGAATGAAATAACAAAATCCGCAGAAGAAAACATTGGTAGGAAAGAAAGAATAGGTAGAAAACCGTGGACCACTCAGGATATACTAGAATTGATGGATGAAAGGCGGAAACACAAGAATCTAAGAGATGAAAAGGGGAAAGCAGAATACAGACGTCTGAGAAATGAGGTTAACAAGAAGTGCAAGGAAGCGAAAGAAGAATGGTTGAAAGAGAAATGTGCAGGTATAGAAAATTGTCTGAAATTAGGAAGAGTAGACACAGCTTATCGAAGGATTAAGAATACTTTTGGGGAAAAGAAGACTAAGTGCTGTAATATTAGGGACACAAATGGAAAGCCTCTAACAGATAGGGAAGAAAAGGTTTAGAGATGGAAAGCTTACATAGAGTGCTTGTATAAGGGAAAGGAGATCGAGAATCATGTAATGGAAAGGGAGGAGGAAATTTATGAGGATGCAAAAGGAGATTTAATATTGAGATCAGAATTTGACAGAGCATTAGAGGACTTAGGCAGGAATAAAGCACCAGGAATAGATGATATACCGATTGAGTTGCTACGCTGCATAGGAGATGAAGGTCTGATCAGGTTATTTCACTTGGTGTGTAGGATTTATGAGACAGGTGAGGTACCCCCTGATTTCAAGAAGAATGTTATCATCCCTATACCAAAGAAAGTGGGAGCTGACAGATGTGAAGATTACCGTACAATCAGCTTGATTACTCATGCTTCAAAGATCCTGTCTAGAATAATTTACAAGAGGATTGAAAGCCAGATAGAAACGGAGTTGGGTGAAGACCAGTTTGGTTTCAGGAGAAATGTAGGAACAAGGGAAGCTGTACTAAGTCTTAGGTTGATTTTGGAAGGTAGAATAAGGAAAGATAAGAGAACGTTCATGGCATTTGTAGACTTAGAAAAGGCTTTTGATAACGTTGATTGGACTAAATTGTTTGACATTTTGAAATCTATTGGAATAAAGTACAGGGATAGGAGGGTGATATACAATCTATACAGAAACCAGACAGCAGTCATTCGAGCTGAAGGACATGAGAGAGAAGCTGGTATTCAGAAAGGTGTAAGGCAAGGCTGCAACTTATCACCCATACTTTTCAATCTTTACATTGAACAAGCAATGAAGGAAATTGGAAAGTGGGAGTGAAGATTCAAGGAGAAATAATTTCTACTCTGAGATTTGCTGATGACATCGTCATCTTGGCCGACAAGCCTGAGGATTTGAATGAGTTTTTGAATGGTATGGATTCCGTCTTTCGGAAGGAATTCATGATGAAAATTAATAAATGTAAAACAAAAATACTGGAATGCAGCCGAAATAAATCAGAAACCTCTATGGGGATCAAATTGGCCGGTGAAAAGCTGAAGAAAGTAGGAGACTTCTGTTACTTAGGAAGCAGAATAACCAGTGATGGACGAAGCAAAGAGGATATAAAAAGTAGGTTGGCTCAGGCAAGGAAAGCCTTTCTACAAAAAAGGAATCTGTTGACATCGAATATAGATTTAGGTATTAGGAAGTCATTTTTGAAAGCCTTTGTCTGGAGCGTGGCGCTCTATGGAAGTGAAACTTGGACTATTGGTGCAGCAGAAAAGAGGAGAATTGAAGCATTTGAAATGTGGTGTTACAGGAGAATGATGAAGATCAGATGGGTAGATAGGGTTACAAACGAAGAGGTATTAAGGCGAGTGGGAGAGGAGAGATGTTTCTGGCGACTGCTAATGAAGAAAAGAGATAGGTTGGTAGGACACATACTAAGACACCCAGGAATAGCAAGCTTAGTTATGGAAGGAAGGGTCGAGGATAAGAACTGTAGGGGTAGACCAAGGTTAGAATATGTTAAACAGATTGCCTCGGATGTAGGGTGTGGTAGCTATGTAGAAATGAAACGATTAGCTCAGGACAGGAAGGCATGGAGAGCTGCATCAAACCAGTCAAAAGACTGAAGACTCAAACAACAACAACAGTTCTTTTATTACAAACGGCAAACAGGCTACTGCTATTGAAATAAGCATAGAATTATGAGAATTCGGATGCTGTGAGACAGGGGGATTGTTGTGCATGGCCTGTGACTATTAGCCGGTGGTCTATTAAGTATCGTTTTTAGCCTTCTTTTCTCATTTGGCAAAAATGAGGAAAAAGTAAACTTATGAGATCGATCCGGGAAAATGTGTCTGTGTCCCCCTTTTCATCTCCTAAACGGCTGCAGCTATCGAAGCCAAATTTGGTAAGAGTAAAAATCTTTACCTGAATATCTCACGGCCATATTTGAAATCGACGTCAGTGTTACCAACTGCTGAAACATCGCAATTGAAATTTGAGCTCTATGTTGGATATTTCAGAAGTTATGTATGCGAACTATTCCAAAATTGGCACACTTGAAGATAATGACATTCCAGATTAATTTTCAGAAGTCCATACATGCTAGTATTGCCAATATGATTCTAAGCCTGCCGATAGGTCCAATTTCTAAATGCATGTAACGTATATACTATCGATTGGATTTCAACCAAATTTCGTATGACTGCGTATTCTAAAGAGCCACCAGGGCTGCCAACTGTTAGTAAATGTTCTATCTGTGTTTTAACCCTAATATCAATATATCAGAAAGTATGCAAGCCAACAGCTCTAAGCCTGCTGATAGGTCCAGTTTTTAAATGCATATAACTTCTAAACTAACAAATGGATGTCAACATAGTTATGACTATGCGTATTCGTAGGAACCAGCAGGGCTGCCAACTGTTAATAAATGCTCTCTTTACTTGTTTATTCCTAATATCAATATATCAGAGAATATGCAAGCCATCAGCTCTAAACTTTGCACACGTATAATAGGCCTACCTGACATCCTAGAATAATTTGAGGTAACTAATATACCTCAGTGCTGCCAACATGATTCTAAGCTTTCTGATAGTTTTATTTTTTAATTATATGTAACTTCTATGCTAACAAATGGATTTTATCCAAAATTGGCACTATAATAGATCGTAATATTTCAGATTAATTCTGAGCATTACACACATGACATTGTTCCAACATGATTTTACGCGCACTGATAAATCAAATATCAAACAGCATGTAACGTCCATACCATCCATTAGACTTCAACCAACTGTAGTACGAAAGTGGTGGTTAAAATCCTGAGCTTTCTCCTTGTTTTCTTGAAAGTTATGATTTCATATAAGCGCTGTAGAAGTGGGCATTTTTTCAGTGTTTTCGTTTTAGATGTTATGTGAAAAATCGTTCTTCATTCGGCCAGCTTATGAAAGTTATGTAGAATATATCAAGATTAACCGCCCGAGGTATCTGAGTTCCTCTGCGTGCTGACCGTCTGGAGAACCATATTCCACGCAGAATCTGTTTCTTATGCACACGCATTGATACATTCCATTATATATTAAGCCATATATATTCAAAATGTTTCGGAATGTGTTGAAAAATTATAAACTTAATGATGATGCGTTTTACAAGTTAAAACTTTTAAAAATGGTATTCATTGTGAGAATATAAATCAGAGCAAAGGAATGTAATTGGTTGGCATTATGCTTATTTACCCGCAATGTTTTAACTGTTTTCGACTGCATTATAATGTTGTTGTTGTGGTAATGGAATCTTGTCTAAAGCGCAAACTCGTTTTAGTTAACTTTTAATTGCATGCTTTGGCAGACAGAAATATGAGTCTACTTCCCGAGTACTTGCCAGCCTGTATTAACAACAATTAAGAAGCTGTAATTTTTCTAAATTCATGGGTAATTATAGTGGTGTTACGACTTGCTGCTATTTGTTTTATTTATATTAATTTGAATAACATTTTGCAGTGCAGAAAGGTTTACTGCTTGTTGTAAATTAAGAAACAAAATGTGTGTTTTGTAATTAGATTGATCATAATGAGGTAGTGTGGGGGGGGGGGGGGGGAGATCTTACCCTTGGGACAAGCTCCTAATGGCCACGTTTTAATTAAGATAATGGGCCCGAAAATCTCGGCGTTATACAAACGGAATTTGAACAATGCATGTGGTAGTTGTAATTAGCCCTAAGTTGGGCTGCTCCTCTAAATGATGAAATGGGCCGGGCTTGGCTGGGGAGAACATGAATTGTGGAGGCTGGCGCAAACTTGCTCGAAATATGAGACGCTCAATTCATGGCCGCGCAAATTTACTTCATTATACCGCCTTGCTCCTTGGGGACACACTCAATTGTGTGTGTTTTAAAACACTTTTCTGTTTCCCAGCAGATCTCTCTGCATTACGTATGAGCCCACGTGTGCACTTATGGAATTACGCCCGTGGGTTTAGGACAAGTTAGCGTCTATGTACTTGTATTATCGTACCTAGGTAGTTGGCAATTGTTTGAACAACATAAAAAAACAGCAAAGTTTTTCATGCAATGTGGTCAGGTTATAAAGATGTAACTTTGTATAAAAATATTTGTTACGACCATTGGTGCGACACGGATTAAAATTATCACAAAACGAAGTTTAAGAGTGGTATAGGTAAAGGAGAAAAGAAAACAAGATATTCAGTAAAGAACATGTGTAACGGTTTCTTTAGCCCTCACTTTTGCGTGACAAATGTAATGCTTCTACTGGCCCTGCCTTGCACTTTGAAATATTTACTCTGCCTAAGATATGTTGTTTTAATGGGTGCCAAGACCTCAACGCTATGTTGAAATCTAAATTTATATTTAACAACACCTAGCTCTGGTAGAACACCTTCAAGAATCTATTCACTCAGATCGTGGTAAGATTTGATCATTAACCCAACAAACAATTGTATCAGGAGAAGGAATTGGTCTATATCTAACGCTACCTACTGAAAGCAAAGATTGCATGGTTAAAAGAAATGAATTTATTATATAAAACAAGTATGGCAAAATTAATAATAATAATAATAATATATTCTGAATTTAAATTGGAGCGTTGCGATTTGAATATTACCGCTAGAAAATTACGTGAAAACGGTGTCGGATAAATTACTGATTTTACTCTTATTACCAAGCTATGAAGTTACTGAAATACTGAAAATGAAAAAAAAAGACGAGAGATTACGTAGTTCTGAGTCATTCGCGCTTACCACTGGAAATTGCCGAAGCATTTCCCTCGTACTGGATGTTGAAGAGAGCTTCCCACAGCCTCCTGGCCGTCGTCATCGTCTTCGTTAGTTGATGAGATACTTGTAGATATGATAACTTTATGGTCCGAACCTCGGAGCCAATCACACGTACAACCACACTGGTTAAGTTTTACAAAGATAGCCGCCTAGCCTCCACGGCGCGCAAACCATATATGCACTCGTCGCCTCCCCTCTCTGGACCCGGCTTCTTCTCGCCCGCTCTCCTCTGATTGGCTGAGCCACCACGCGCTACCCCCCTCCTCGAGGTCATTACACTCGGCGCGAGGATGATGTCGATTACCGTTCCAGACTATTTCGCCTTTTCTTGAAGCAGCAACCCAGGCTTGCGTCATGCTTCTTGACAAGAATAACCTGTAGCCGAATTCCCCGTGACTCATCTCTCTCATAATACCCTAACTGACAAAACTCCGTAAAATTCCGTAATCATATCATTTTCTATGATAATGTTGTTCGTAATAATTTGCTTGATAGTGTTTTCTATGACATATAAAACCTATCTGTATGCTTATAATTTTATAAAAATGCTCCAAAAAAGTACCTTAATAATAATAATAACAAGTTAATAATAATAATAAATTAACATGAAAACTTCTCTTGGCTGAACAATTTGCCGCGTAAAGAAATATAGAATGGCTTCCTACTGACTTATGTCAGTGGCATAAAATCCCCTCGAAAAACACGTTACACATGTAGCCTTCTTTCTCTTACATAACTGGGTATAGTTATAATTCTTTGTCCCTATCAAGCAGATAATGGGATGTTCTTGTGATGAACGTTAAGAGTTGTACCCCATATAAGACTCCTTGTTTACCAAGTTTCGTTGTAATTAATCCATTCTTGCATCCAGAGGAATTGATTCTTCCATTCGAAAAGTACTTCCATCTTGAATGTGTGGAATTGTTGTTGATTACATATTGAAGATGGCGGCTTCGTTTTATTATCAGTGTGATATTTATATGAGTAAAGAACTTTAATATGGTACTTATCTGACACTAAATATCGTTAATCGCGAGTTAATGATATTCAAGTTTTGAGAATACGCCCAGCCGCCATCGTGAATGCATCGAGTCGCTGTTCTTTTAACTTTTAACTTAGTCACAAGGTACTGCTTATGTTTGTTATTGTAGTTTCAAAATACTTTGGAGTTATTCATTATCATATTCTATATTTTCAATATGGCCGCCGTGCGCATTATTTGTATGGCTTATTTCAGCAAAGTCCCTTATATGGACTTCTTTCTTTCTACTAAGTTTCGTTTTAATTGCACAATTACATTATGTACAATTCATACCACCAGTTTGAAAATTGATAGTCTTTGTCTTTTGCTTTGGGCATACAATGCCACGTAAAGTTCTGCCGTATCAGAAATGTTAGTTATTATAGCTATAAATTGTAGCTTTAAATTATGATGTTTCAGAATGGTCGCTGCGCGCTATATTCAGTGTGAATAATATACCACTGACAATGGTGAGACCTCTTATATAATACTCAATAATGTTTCGTCTTCATTGTGCAATACTTCAGTCATTTATTTGTATACTATAATAGTAGCCTACGTCTAGCCGCCATTTTGAATGTAGGTCTATGATGTAACTGTTCTTTTGCTTTGGGCAAACAAGCGGCTTATAGACTAAGGTTCTACCCTTCTACCAAAATTTGTTATTATAGCGATAAAATACTCAGTTATTAATTTATTATGCATTTCAAGACTGCCGCTGTGCGCTATATTCCTTCCACAGACTAAACTTGTGTGAAGCTAAATTGTTAGGTTAGATTTCGTCGGAACGCTCTATCAAAGTTCCGACGTTCACCACTAGGTATCATTGATATCTGGCGGCGAAAGTTGGAACTACTTGAATTTGTAGCTCTCCCTTAGGGTGTCCGCTGGAAGCAGCTACAGACTCAGGTGAGCCGAACATGTCCTAGGACACTGCCGGCACTAAAACCATACGATAAATTAATAAATGAAGTGTGCTAATCTTCTGACTAAATCAAGTTAGAACCCTTATAGGATACTCATCTGTTGCCAAGATTAGTCTTTATTAACTTATGCAATTAAATTCTGAATTGTCGATTTTAATGTTCTAACAGTTCGCATAGCCGCCATCTTGATTGTATTGCGTCTGGGT
The DNA here is from genome assembly GCA_946902985.2 of Meconema thalassinum. NCBI lineage: Eukaryota > Metazoa > Arthropoda > Insecta > Orthoptera > Tettigoniidae > Meconema > Meconema thalassinum. Next base: position 930,598,640 of record OX336388.2, on the reverse strand, counting down.
TATTTTGCCTGTGCCTTTCAAGGACACATTCGGTCCTACTTTGACACTAATTTTCATTAATCTACTGTACCAAGTGTTGAGAAATATTTATTTTCATATGTTATGGTTTCAAGATGGCGGCTACACGTAATATTCACTCTCATATGGTGATCACATTGGTAACAGAGGGTTCTTATGAAACTACTAGAATGGAAAGTACTGTGCGTATTGAATCTTTCGAATAGGCCTATGTGTTACAATTTATAACAAACTACTTCATGATTCGCGCGATCACCGTTTGAAATTGTTCGGCTGATGTCCTTGTAGTTTGGGCTCTAGACGCTTCCCACATGAAGCTTGTTTTTTTTTCTTAAAAAATGTTAGAAATCCGATTATTAATTTAGTCGTAATTCGATGTAAGCTTTGAAGACTCGGGTGGCCGCCATTTAGTTTTCACTCAGATGGTATCAATATAAAACATGACACTATGCTAGTGCTACCTCTATACCAAAATTGATTCAATTCGGTTTCATCGTTTGGGGAATTGATAGGGAAAGAGGAGGGCGGGGTGCAGAATTCCGAACCATCCCGGTATATGCCTGGAGTAGAAGTGAAAACCCACGGGAAACCACTTCTAAGATGGTGAGGTGGGAATCGAACCCACCTATTCTCTTTGAGTGTACCCCGATCCAGCTCTCAGACAAGAATTAAATTTCTTGACAGAGCCGGGAATCGAACCCTAACCTACGTGGGTGACAGTCGAGAATGCTAGTCGCTTCACCAGGAGGGACATTGTGAGAGCTCTCGTTACCTTATCGTTTAAGGCTAACTTGTACTGTTGAGTTATGCTTGAATTTGTTCTGTACCTCTGTACTGGTAAGAGCACAGGATGGGGAGAAGACCTTCATTCGAGTGGGCCGGGGCCCTCGGCTTTTGGCGCGCATGTAAGAAGGCGGTGGTCATTTCCTTCCGAACAGAACAGTGATATATGTTACCACCGTGTGGGGGCGTGGTTACTGCACCCTGCCTCGCAAGTTGTTTGGAGACATGTTAGTGATCAAAACAGTGACTTTGATGGGATCTCTCCTCGTTTATCCTTGACGTCGTGATCTTATTTTTCATTTATTTATATTCTGGTTGGTTGGTTCTTCAGTTTAGGGGCTGCGACAACGCGGTCATGTAGCCCCGTGTACTTTGGGTGTGTGTAGAATCTGTCTGATAACCGGTGTTAATTGTGATGGCTGTATTAGTCTGTGTAATCTGTTTTCAATTCTAGTAGGCCTAAGGACTGCAGATATTCGATTTTCAAGTAGTTCCAACTTTTGATACCAAACGCCACCGTCAACGACCAACTAGATCTGAGCTTGGTTACTAGATGCCACCGCAGTCGGCTCTTGGCGACGAACGTTGGTACCTAAGAGCGTTAGTCAAATCTAACCTATAATTTAGCTTCACACAAGTGTAATTAGTGGAAGGTCCTTTAACATGCCATTAATCTATGACATGGGACCGCCGGCTTTACTTCCCCTCCGAAGGAAGGCATTCTGAGGGATTTTTAACGCTCTTAAAAAATCCGACGACTCCGGCCGGGTTTGAACCCGCGACCTTGGGCATAGACGCTCAGTATGCTACCAACTATGCCACCGAAGCTGCCTTATTTATATTCTTCTTCTTTTATATACTTTAGCGTTTGTCCTGCCTAGTGGCAGGGTCCGCTATGTGGGATCGTAGTCTCCATTTCCTTCGGTCTTGGGCCATGTCTGGATGAAGATTGACAGTGTATCGGCCGACCGTTGCCGTGGTCGCCCTTTGGGCCTTTCTCCAGCCACATCTAGTGTGTAAGCTGCTTTTGCCATTGTGTCGCCCTCTGAACGCAGCACATGTCCAAACCAACTCAGACGGTTTTCCTGCATCCACCCCCCACCCCCTCCGATTGGAAGCAGTATTATCGTGTTGGAAGGCGGCTTCGGTGGCGTAGATGGTAGCATGCTGAACTTTTATGCCCAAGGTCGCGGGTGCAAACCCGGTCGAAATCGTCGGATTTTTTTAAGATCGATAAAAATCCCTCAGTATGCCTTCCTTCGGAGGGGAAGTAAAGCCGGCGGTTCCATGTCATCGATTTATGGCATTTAAAAGAACTTTCCACTAATTACACTTGTGTGAAGCTAAATTATAGGTTAGAATTGACTAACGCTCTTAGGTTCCAACGTTCGTCGCCAGGAGCTGACTGCAGTGGCATCTAGTAACAAAGTTCAGGACTAGTTGTCGTTGACGGTGGCTTTTGGTATTAAAAGTAGGAACTACTTGAAAATTGAATGTCTGCAGTCCTTACTTGAATTAAAAACAGATAACACACACTAATAGACTACAGCCATCACAATTAACACCGGTTATACCCAGAGTACACGGGGCTACATGACCGCGTTGTCGCAGCCCCTAATCTGCGGAACCAACCAACCAATCGTGTTGGAAGCCATTTCTCACTGCTACCTAATCGAAATGTAATGCTTTTCAGATGTTCAACGGGATTGTACCCAATGGCAATGGGTGTTTCCCTAAACCTGAAAGAAATCTTACATGAGATTAATAAATTCTCTTGGATGACCAGTTTCGATCATCAAGCGATCATCATCAGATCCTTTACACTTAGACAGTTAAATTTATGTCTACAAAGTTTGTGGGTGATATTTACAATGTTACACTTATTTAGGGAAGTGTTATTGGTAGCAGCTGCACGAGAACGGATCCCACATCGCTCAAATATCCAACTAAGTTTGTAATGCATTCCATTACAAACTCTAACCTGACCACACTAACAATCACAGTTATTGCTCTAAGCAACTTGAAGGTTAATAACCACTAACAATATCTTAACAAAAAATTCACATTTAACTAACAAATCTTGACAAGTTGCGCAAGCTTATAATAGGCTAACTGCTGTAACTAAATACCATCACCCACATACTAGTAGACATACATTAAACGGCCTAAGTGCAAAGGATCTGATGATGATCGCTTGACAATCGAAACTGGTCATCCAAGTGAATGTATTTATTAATCTCGTGTAATAAATAGATTAAAAGTTTCGCCTAATCAATACTTTTTTTTATTAAAGAATGATCACTGTGTGGTCATTGGTGGGACATGTTTCGAGGCTTAATTATTTTTGCCCCCTTCATCTGCCGATATGAATTAATAAATGTCAATGACACAAGATAAATGTATAGCGTAACACCGAAAGGTCCCTTGTCATTAAACCATATATAGTGCGCCATAAAGACGGATGGGAAATTGAACGCCCAAATCAACACTTGAAACAAATTTGAAACACATATTAAAACTTTAAAAAATGCCTGATTTTCTCGCAGATCACTGCTAGTGGAAAAACGTGGCTAGTATAAAGTCCTATAAACTAGGAAACACTTGCAATAGGCTAAAACTGTGTAGTTCAAATCTTCAGAAGTGTTCATCGACGAGACAAATGTATAAAAATAAACACACGCTTCACTGTGATCAACAGATGTTAATGAAACATTACAGTAGCAATAGTTGTGAACAAAATGAAACCTGTTGTTGGAATCCAGTAGTATGGATGGACATATTTACAATATTTCAATACTTCACCGGTATAATAATAATAATTTCGTATGGCCTTGGGTGCCTGGTGCAAGCTTTGTTAATTGACACCCAGAGGGTAGCTTGCATGCCGAATTTCGTCGTTCCTTTGAACGCTATGAAAGTCAAGGAGGTTAGATATCTAAACTCCTTGACACTACAGCGCTTTCAAGTAGAGCAGGGATGTCAAAGATACGGCCCGCGGGCTGTATCCGGCCCCCGGGCCGTAACAATACGGCCCGCGATCGAAATGTGTGACAGACAGAAGAATCATGACTTCACTCGATTCCTCTACGGAAGTTTTAAAATGCGCACACTACAACATTTATAAGTAATTTCAAGGGCAGCGCGTGCCTAGACAAGCGAGAGAGGTAGACAGTAACGCCATCTCTTAGCAACAAGCGGAAATACCACGAAGGCTAGAATCTTCCACGCGCTTCGAGTCTAGTCAGTTGAGTCGAGTAATCGAAGCGATACGGTCGGAGAAGGATTTTAGTTAATTTAGTTGTACTGCGACATAGTGATTGTGAAGTCCAGTGATTGTGAAGGTACTGTGCATTTGTTTGTGTCGTGCGCATGCGATATCCTGTGTCGAGTTCCATAATTGTTACGATTTTGGCATAATGTCACAAAAACGTAAAGTTGATAGTGAGTGCAGGGTTTTTCAGTCTAAATGGGAAATTGCATATTTTTTCATAGAATGGAAAGGTAAACCACTGTGTTCGATTTGCAATCAAACAGTTGCTGTTTGTAAGGAGTTTAACTTGAAGAGACACTATGATACGAATCATAAATCAAAATTCGATTGTTACACTGAAAAAATAAGAATGGACACATTGTCATCTTTAAAATCTAAACTTCAAGGTCAACAATTAATGTTTACTCAAGCTAATACTGAGAGCGAAGATGCCCTGAAATCAAGTTTTATTATTGCATTAGAAATCGCGAAGAGATCAAAACCTTTCACTGATGGTGAGTTTATTAAAGACTGCATGTTGAAAGTGGCCGATGTTTCATTTCCATCTCAAAAGTCAATAATTAAAAATATTTCGCTGTCAAGAAACACTGTTGCTTCAAGAATAAATGATTTATCTCAAAATTTGGTTCTTCAACTGAAGGAGAAAATTAAGGAATTTACAAACTTTTCACTGGCTGTTGACGAGAGCACTGATACTGAGGATACAGCTCAACTTGCTGTTTTTATACGAGGTATTAACAGTCACTTTGAAATAACTGAAGAACTATTAAAGTGCGTCCCATTGACAGGTACTGAAAATCCACAGCCTGCTTCCAGTCTCCAACCGGGTCAGGAATGGAATGAATGAAGCCCCCATCTAGCGGCGAGGATATGAACTGTGCCGGCTGCCGAGGCCTGACGCACTCCTCTGGGGCAATGATTAAATGAATGACAGATGAAATGAAATGATAGTGGAGAGTGTTGCTGGAATGAAATTTTGACAGGGAAAACCGGAGTACCCGGAGAAAAACCTGTCTGCCTCCGTTTTGTCCAGCACAGATCTCACATGGAGTGACCGGGATTTGAACCACGGACCCAGCGGTGAGAGGCCGGCGTGCTGCCGCCTAAGCCACGGAGGCTCTCTACAGGTACTACAAGAGCAAATGATATTTATTCTGCAATTGAGCATTTGATATCAGAATATGAACTCGACTGGAATATACTTAGCAGCACAACTACGGATGGCGCTCCTGCCATGGCTGGCAAACATTCGAGCGTTGTAACTAAGTTAAAACAGAAAACATCAGGGAATTTTGTGGGATTTCACTGTATAATTCATCAGGAATCATTGGCATCCAAACATTTAAAAATGGACCGTGTCGTGCAACCTATAATTAAAATAGTAAATTTTATAAGGAGCAGAGGACTAAATCACCGACAGTTCAGGCAGTTTTTACAAGATTTGGACGAAAAGTTTTCTGATGTCCCTTATTTCACCGAAGTTCGTTGGCTCAGTCGAGGAGTAGTTTTAGAAAGAATTTTTGCATTACGTGACCCTATTCAAGCTTTCATGTTAGTAAAAGGCAACCCAATTGTTTATGACAATGACTGGTGGGTTGATTGTGCCTTTTTAGTAGATGTGAATAAACGCTTGACTGATCTGAATGTAAAGTTACAGGGTAAAAATCTGATTGTCACTCAAATGTATTCATGTATTCAAGCCTTTGAAACAAAGTTGAGGCTGTGGGAAAATCAGGTAAAAAATCAAACTTTGGATCATTTCCCTCTTTTAAAATCATTTGGCACGGTGAACCAAAATAAATTGGATCAATATTCTCAACTTCTGCAAAATCTGATCACGGAATTCAACAATCGTTTTGAAGACTTCCACAAAATGAATGAAATGGAATTCCCAATTTTCAACAATCCATTCAATTTTGAAGCTTCACAGGCACCAGTTCATTTGCAAATGGAGTTGATAGATCTTCAATCAGACAGTATTTTGAAAGAAAAATTTAAAGAGGTTAACGCTCTTACATTTTATACACAATATTTCAAGAGTTTGGATAACTACCCGCAATTAAAAAAGCATGCAGCACGCATTCTGTGCATGTTTGGTAGCACCTATTTATGTGAGCAGTTGTTTTCCGTCATGAAAATAAATAAGAACAAACATCGCACAAGACTTACGAATGAACATCTCCAATCAATTCTTAAATTAATTACAACGAATATGATACCTGACATCAATGAGCTTGTCAAAAACAAGAGAAGTCAGGTATCTGGATCCTCGAGCTCAAAATAATTAGCCTCTTTTATAACTTTGATATGATTTTTAACAACCGTATATTATATACTATATAATTAAGTAAATAAAATGTTATAATAATTCAGTACATTTTTTTAAATTTGAACCTGGCCCGCCTACACATTCTAAATTTAATATATGGCCCTCTGCAAAATTGAGTTTGACACCCCTGAAGTAGAGAATGGAGGAACTTTGTGTTGGCGGAAAATCCCGAGATTAATTTTGCCATTGAACACGGCCTACTGAATTCAAATGGGTTCTTTAACATGCCAACAACGTATGACATGAGTATCGTGATTTTTGTCGCCTTCAAAAATCACTTACCAATCCAGGGGCGAACCTGGAATCTTGGGGTTGGTAGTCCGACACTATAACCACTCACCCACCGTGCCAAGCTACTTCACCAGTGATGCAGACATATAAAAGCAATGAAGTCAATTACGCTGAAATAATATCTTGCCATTAGAATGCTCTGGTAGAAGTAATTATATTCATAAATTGTGTAGCCTAACTTCAACATTGGTAATGGTAGAAATGGGCCTCTAGTCCGTAAGAAAAATAGTTCATGTTTAGGGGAAACCCCCAATTGAGCACAATCTTCTTGACTGAAAAGCATTAAATATCGGTTAGTTAGATATGAAATTTCACAGGCCATAAGTCCAGTTCAGTGCCTTCTTCGCAGACAAAGTAGATAAGTGTAAATCTGAATAAAAATTGTAAGAAAAGAAAATACAAAAAGAAACTGAAAATGAAGAGACATGAATATAGCATGTCTGCCCAATTCCTTACTGACCAAGTTTTATATAATCTGAAAATTAATACCGTAAGTCAATAATTAAAAGTAAGTACATATTATTATTGACTTAATGTATTAATTTTCAGATTATATAAAACTGCAAAATTTAATTAGTTACCCATATAGCTAACATACAGTTATAAATAAAAATAAAATAAAAGCATAAAATTAGTTCCTTCGCGAATCATATGCAGTGCCTAGTTTATAATTCAGATAAAAAGGCTTTTAATCTGTTGTTGAACACAATGTCCTATTCAGAAAATTATATCACTGATTGTAGCAAATGTATTGTCGTAGGTTATTATCTTCATGGGAAGTGACGTGAAATTATTTCGAGATCTAATGTGCAGAAAGTGAAAAGAGAGAGAAACCATTAGTTCTATTGAATCTAATTTACCTGTTATTATTTTCATTAATGTTTGTAATGAAATAAGTAGTCTTCTACTCTTCAGTGATGTGAAATTGAACATATTTCTTAGTAGTTGTGTAGATGTATCGAAAGGACGAAATATATATAATGTTCGTTAATACATACACCTTAAGAAATTATTTTGCACAACCCCTATAGCTTGTATTTTTTCGGATCCCAAATTATCGATGTATATTTCAATTTACTTCTCACAACGCTCGTAAATAACCGGACAAGTATTGAAGTGTGAATAAGCAATATAGATTCTCTTATTATGAACCCCAGCATCCGGTTGGCGTCGTTGTTGTTTTGATAATACGACTGTAGATCGCTAATTTATTGTCAAATACTATTCCTAATTCCTTAAATGTTCATCTTGTATATAACAAGATGGATTCACACATTCCTTTTTTCTAGTAACTGCCATGAACAACATTTTTTCACATTTAGAAACAAGATGTTCAGTAAAGAACATATAGCCTACTTTCTCCTAAATGTATGAGTATAGTTATAACTCGTTATTATCAAAGAGTATAATAGAACTATTCTTTGTTGTAGACCTTAGAAACGATTTACCTCTACCAAACGCCACAACCTAGATAAAAACTGCTACCATCATTGAAGAAAGAAAGAAAGAAAGAAAGAAAGAAAGAAAGAAAGATAAGAAGTATCTAAAGAATGTTATGGATTTGGAGACATAATCGACCGGACTGGCGGCGTGGCTCAGCGGTAACGTTCTCGCTTGCTGGACCGTATGTTTCAGGTTCGTATCCTGGCGCAGTCAGCTGGCATTTGAGGGTGCACAAATGCGAGGGAGCCGTGTTAGTAGATTTACTGGCACGTTAAAGATCCCCTTCGGGACAAAATTCTGGCACCCCGGCGTCTCTAAAAGCAACAGTAGTTAAAAGGGACGTAAAACCAATAACATTATTATTATTATTATTATTATTACATAATCGGCCTGACGCGGGCAACATCCAACTTTGAGTAGAGGCATGTCTTTACACGTCTGGCTGCGTATGACTTTCACAACCCTAATTGAATTAACAAATCTTTCCATGACCCTACAGAGACGTGTGTATACCAACTATGTGGATATTTTCGATTGCTATTTGGCTGAAATAAAAGTATTAATTAATATCCTGAACTAGCACCAACGGTAGAGTTCAGATACTATGTGAAATCGTTTTGTTCTTTACTTTAATTAACATTTTCAAATAACGCACAATAGGCTGTTACAAACCCTTTAAAATAAAAAGTAAAAATGTATCGTAGTATCATCTTGTCATTCTTCAAATTCGATGCGCATAGAATGCCAATGGTATAGTAATCAATGGAGCCCCCACGTAAACTAGTCGTGACATCTAGTGGTGAAATATCGAACAATATAATCCTAACATTCCTGACCCGGTCGGAGACTGGAAGCAGGCTGTGGATTTTCATTTTCATAATCCTAACAGAGCGAGTGCATTCTAGCGGCCAGAAGAAGAAACTTTTCAATAAAATCTGGAAGTTAATAAGTAGGTTGGCAGCTAGATGTCTCGAGTAAATCTGCTGGCGAATTATGTTTTAATTAAATATATATTTTACACCATAATATGCACAATATAACGCTTAATTTTAAAACATCTGGGTCATTACAAAACAATAAACATATAACATTTCAAGCAAAAAACCTAGCTCTGATCGGGTTTGAACCATAGGCATTTGAGCGATAGGCTAACGCTCTACCACTGAGCTAATTGTGTCAACGAATATCGTTCTATATAAAATGACTTACATAGAACTTGTTAGCAAATAATGATTTATACTAAACGATTTCATCACTGGAGTATATTATTTATATATAAAGCATTTCATACAAAGTTTATTTATTTTGTATCAGTACGCTATATTGCATGCAATACTCAAATTAGTGAAATATAAGTCAGGCACAAGATATCCGCTGCCATCTTGTCTTATTACTGAATCAGCTCAGCTTTCTAAAATCACGTCTGAACTATAGTATTACAAAATAAACTTTTAATTTCGAACGTGCCTCTTCCTTTAGAACAGTTAAAACGATTCTCGGCTCGATAATCGGAACTGGTGGGTCCCATGATATGGATTATAAAGTTTGCATAATTCGCACGGCCGCCATCCTGAAATGGTATGGCGGACGACCTTGTAGTTTGGTCACAAGACGCATCCTATACGAAGGTATGTTGTTACCAAATTTGGTAGAGATCGGATGATTTGGTTAGTCGTTATTTGATTTTACGTTTTAAACGTTTGAGTGGCCGCCATTCAGTTTTAGTAAAGATGGCGGCGATATAAAACATGACACTGAGGTGTCCTTTGCTAGTGCTACCTTTGTACCAAATTTCGTTCAATTCGCATTCACCGTGTTCGAATTGATAGGGGGGGTGGGCAGACATTCAGAGTACACACACTCACACACACACACACACAGACTCACACACACATACACACACACACACAGACTCACACACACACATATACATACACACAGACAGACACACTTTTTTCGCCCTTTGTTGATCTCATAAGTCTACTTTCATTTTTTGCAAAAATCGAAAGTAGGCTAAAAATGTGGTTCATATCACATCACACCACAATACAACGCAATCTATGTCCTTTTGTAGAGCTGCCTTAGCCTCTTAGTTATTTATGGTTTTATAAAGTTCTTAATCATCAACAAAGCGCAAACGTCTGGCGTGACAAAGGTTATTGGGTAAATAATTAATAAAAATTAAAAATTGAAAAGAGTCCAGATTGGATCCTTGAGACACATCGGAAGAACTAATAATCTGTTCTGAAAATTTAGCATACTAGGCTTTGCTCCACGTTCGCCGTGGGATCAAGGACTGGATATTTGGGATGTCTCGACCATCACTTAATGGGTAACTCTAACGCCCGGGTCGCCTAAGGACGGCATTTCAAAACATCCTGAATTAGTGACATTTTTGGTCATCAATCTCGTGTACTTGAGCGTGTGTAAGCGTCCGTCATTGTAAAAGCCAGTTATCTCTAAATCTCTAACCCCCTAATAATTATCTGCCACCCCACTTGGCCCCCTGAAATAAATATTCTAGGGACGCTACTAGTTGTCAGGATTTGAGAGTTTTGCTTCTAGCGAAGCAATTCAACATTTTCAGTTGGTAACCCTAACCTCCTCGGAACGGTGAAGGACATGAGGAATAATGAGTGGTGGATAATTCCAACACACTAGAGTCCAAATGGGCCGTAAAGCCAAGTCGGAACTGCAGTGCCCTGCTAATTTATCGCCATCATGGCGGACAAGCGTGAGCGGAAGTAGGTCCTATCGTCACTGCCTCACCGCGCTGGTTTACCTATTTCATTCCACTTCTCCTTCCTTTCCCTAATCTACTTTAGTGCTGACAAACTGACAGGTACTTTGGGCTATGGACTCCATTGCCAACGATCCTTTGCACAGATCCTTTCAAGTTGAGAGGACTTAGTTCAGTTGAAAAGAGAGATGTTTAAGAAGGGAGGTATACCTTTCAGCGTTGAAAGAAATATTTTTAATGAATTATTTGAAAGACTAATCTTTTATCTATCATTTGGTGAAAACAAAATGAAAATATCTTCAATACTTCCATAAATATGCCCCTCAATGGTAGGCGCTATCGCTTAAGTTGTCTCCTTAAATTCTACCCTTAGGTAAGTTTGAAGCTCGTTTCCCGAAAACTTTTATTTTCACACAGCGTTTACAGGATAACTCAAATAGACTACTATTCAAAATATCTCAATGATATTTTTCATGATTGTGTATTGTACTAATATGAACAACATACACCAAAATATTGTATGGATCAAGGATAGGCCCAACTTCCTATTTAAGAGAATATTTTTTACCCAACAAGATACCGCCGCAATAATAAAGGAAGTACCACATAAGTACAACTAAAGTTCTAAACACCGCTTCACAGTAGCGGAAGGAACATTTTGTCTCTACTAATAGAAACTAAATTTTGTGGCCGAGCCGGGAATCAAAACCATTTTCTTCGAGACCGTCGTCTTAATTTGTACCTCGAGCCGCAAACATTGACTTGTTTTATAAAGATCGGAGAATTGTCGTTGGCGAGGGTTGAAAATCTCGGCTAGCCCGCAAATCTAAAAAGCAATAAATATAAAAATCTCCTAAACTGAATTTTAATTAAGCTTGCTGGAAGTCCTTCTTACAGCAAAATGCAATAGCAAGCAAGCTAAGAAAGTAAAATAATATACATTTAGAGTAAGAATATGAAAAATGAAAAAAAAATGAATATGTGGTATACAGTATGCTGCAGCCGTGAATGTTAGCAACAGCTAAAAAGAACATTCATGTAGATGTTTCAAATTGTGTGGTACTTATCATGTAAACGCTGTCCAACTGGACAAAAATCGTCTAAAAGTTTGGTGGTATATTAATAATGCATGACTGCAAGCATATTATAAAATGTGTTCTGTGCATAATAATCCTCCAAAGTTTTATTTCTTTGCAACATATAGTTTAAGAGTTTTTTTTTTTACTCAGTAGAAATTGTCATGCGAAAGGTGTACCTTCAAAGTCAGTCAGGTCTCCGTCCAGTGCCCTGTTACATGACTTCCCAAAATTATTTAGTTTAGGGTGACTAGATTTTGAATTTGGAAAAACTGGACATTTATATGAAATTATCTCAGTTGTTGGTGCAATACACCAAACACTTCCATATTTATTCGCAACACCTTGGTTGGTTCCTCAGTTTAGGGGATGTGACAACGCGGCCATGTAGCCCCGTGTACTTTGGGTGTGTGTAGAATCTGTCTGATAACCGGTGTTAAATGTGATGGCTGTATTAGTGTGTGTTATCTGTAATTCAGGTAAGGACTGCAGACGATCAATTTCAAGTAGTTCCTACTTTTGCTATCAATGTTACCGTCAACATCTAGCTGCAAACTTAGGTACTAGATGCCACTGCAACCGGTGCCCGGCAGCGAACGTTGGAACTTAATAGAGCGTTAATCAAATCTAACCTACAGATTTAGCTTCACACAATAATTATAGTTAGGGGAAGGTTCTTTTACATGTCATAAATCGATGGCCTGGGCTTGCCGGCTTTACTTCCCCTCCGAAGGAAGGCATACTCAGGGATTTCTAACGCTCTTTAAAAATCCGATTACTTCGGCCGGGTTTGAATCCGTGATCTTGGGCATAGAAGGTCAGCATGCTACCAACTACGCCACCGAAGCCGCTTCCCAGCATTTTAAGTGAACTGTAGGCATTGTTTGTTTGGTTAGCAATGTATTTTTCCCAACATGCGTAGTGTTTTAGTACTGGGCTGTTTCTCCTTGAGTGTTTTGAAACTGCGGGATTTGCCACGGATCCCTTTATTTGGCAGGCAATGCTTTACAAGGACTTAAGGGGCTCCTGCACTGCCCATGTTAATTTTCGATTTTGTATTTACCTTTTCCTCAGAAACTATTAATAGGACTTTTTTTCTCCTGACTTTTAACATAGGCTTTATGAAAATAATTGCAATTTTTATTTTTAGCCTATTTTCATTTTATGAAAAAATAGGCTTATGAGATTACCTTTTGTCCGTGTGTGCGTGCGTGTGTGATAGTGTGTGTGTGTGTGTCTCCGTCCCCCGTCCCCCTAATAACATCTAAACCGCTGGAGCGATTTCAATGAAACTCAGTAAGATCATAGCACCATTCCGGACGACCCCGACCGTGCCCTTCAAATTTTATTGTGTCTCACCAATCCAACATGGCGGCTGTGCGAAATATTTCACCAGCATTCAGTATCTCCGAAACTATTACCGATATCACCCTGAAATTTTGTACGGTGAGGGCACTACTAGAAGTTCTATGAGACTCAAAAACCTGGTAACTACAAAACCAACATGGCGGCCAAGCGAATTTGAGACTTCTCTCGCGATTTAGACATCCAAACGTAATGAAACTTGGTACAGCAAATGTATATACACATTGTAATGCACTAGCGTGTAATTTAGTTCAATTGTTTACATAACCTCAAAATGGCGGCTGTGCGAAATATTTCACTGGCATTTTATATCTCCGAAACTATTACAGATCCTGAAATTTTGTACGGTGATAAAGAGAACTGCTGCAAGTATATCTATGTAACTTTCAAAAACCTGTAAAGTACAAAACGAACATGGCGGCCAAGCGAAGTTGAAACATTTTAATAGATGTTTCTCGTGATTTAATTATCTGAGCGCAGTGAAATGTGGTACAGTAAATGATTATACGTATTGTAATCCACTGGCATCTAATTTAGTTCAATTGTTTACATAACCTCAAGATGGCGGCTGTGCGAAATTTAAAAATTAATTTTTTTTTCTTGTATCGTAATCATGCGATCGAAGTGAAAGTTTGAATAATGAAGCTACGCAATAATTTTCCTTTAATGGTACATAACTCTATGGCCTATACATATAACAATCCAAAATGGCGAGCATCCGAAATACATTTGACGGTTCTCAATATCTACGAATCTTTTACAGCAATCAAACTGAATTTTTTAATGTAGGCCTACATAGAGGCTATGAACATAAGTTCACCTATTAGGCTTTCAGTAGCCTGGTGAGCACAAATCCAAAATAGCGGCGACGCGAAATATAAATATTTCAATGGACGTTTCTCGCGATATAACCATCCGTGTGCAGTGAAACTTTGCACGATAAATGCTTATACAAATTTTAATCCACTGGCATCTAATTTATTTCAGTTGTTTTCATAACCACAAGATGGCAGCTGTGCGAAATTTTAAAATCTCGTTTTTACTTCTTGTGTCCTAATCATGCGATTGAAGTTTTACTACCACACGTACACAATAATCTTCATGTAATAGTACATAAATAAAAATCCAACCTGGCAACCATCTTAAATATTTAGACGGTTTTCAATATCTACGAATCTATCACAATAATCAAACTGAAATATTGTATGTTGATAGAGGCAATTAACATAAGTAGGGTATATGAAAATAGGCTGTATAGTTCTTCACGGAACTACTTGTTCAAGTTTTGTTTTAATGGCGCTATTAAGGATTTTCATGAACATGTCCACCCTGTCAAAATTAAATCAAAGTAAATTTCGAGTAACGACTGTGTTAAATTAAAACACTTATAAGATGGCGTCACCTCGATTGTTTAGCTTTAAATGTTGAAAAGTTCCGGAGAAAAAGTAATTTTTGTATTAAAATAAATTATAGCTAGAAATTGGAATCCAAGTTCCGCTAGTTGAGGAAACATGGACAGCTTTGGTTTTAGGGAAGTATAAGGAAAGTAACCTTCGGAATGAGCTACGAAGAGAACTAATATACCGTTAGAAAGCAAATGGTCCGTAGCTTAATGTGGCTCAAATGGTAAATTTCGAAAATTGTAATGAATTTTGGCATTCTGGCCACTTAAAATTATTGTGTTGTGAAGTAGCCTATTCAGGAAAGCGTGTATACAGTGCTCAAGAACCTCGCCTAACCGGACAAAAGTGTGTGTGTGTGTGGGGGGGGGGGATCCGGATGATCGAACATCCGGATAATCCGGAAACACACTAATAAATGAATGTAAGCTACTAATCTATGTAAGCCCTTATATTGGCACTAACAATAATTTTACAAAAACACTTTTTTGGCGCACAAATTTAATAAAGTTTGTGCAGTGTTCACTTCTATTTACTGAAATAGTGTACATGATTCTTTTGTTTCTAATTTGAGAAATATTGAAAACTGGAAACGCAGTAGGTGCCTTTCTTTTGGGAATGTTGATGGTTAGGTGTACAGTATTACTCGAAGGGCACGAACATTTTCGTGATGAAAAAAAAAATACAATACAGTAATAAAAAATAAATCTGGATAAACCGGAAATCCGGATTAACGAGGGCTGGATAATCGAGGTGTGTGTGTATTTATATTTGCAAGACACCAGTAAGTGTACATTAGTATAAAATGAGTCATGACTAGGGACCAGATTTTTCGAAAATGCATATACGCATATTTTGTGGGTTTATTGGATTTATTGCATATTCTGAACATAACTGCATATTTTAGCAAATACATTTGAAATGAAGTATAATTTAAAACCTCTTGACAAAATTGGTTTCGTCTGTGTGTTAGACATCCCTCGTAAGCAACTTTCTGAGCAACAGTTAACGAGATAGCAGGATTTTACGCAACCATGCTGTCTGGCTATTTCAAGAAGGGAATAGGGTGGGACATTCTTTTCACCATCTCGGCAGCCAGTAGCCCGGGATTAGTTATATAAGGAGTTTTTTTCAGCTAGTGTTACTTTATGCTTAGTCTGCATATCCTTAACTCAAAATGCCTCAATAGAAAAGCAGCAGAAAGTATTTATTAAACCAGTGAGTGTTCGGTAATAGTGATTATTCAACTGATGGCGTTGTCCTATTGTCAAATATGCTCGCAGGAAGTGAAATGTGAAAAGAAATTTCAACTTGAACAACATGCAAAAACGACTGCACATATTACGGCAAAGGAGGGAAAGAAGGGTGAATAAGATTGGCGTATTGTTAAGTGCATATTTTTTCAATTCTTATGCATATTTTCTACATTTTTAGTGCATAATCGCATGCATATTTTAATCGTTTTTAGTGCATAAATATCCGGTTGTTTGTCATGTCTTTCACTATGCCACTTGGTTATAGAGCCCTGCGCGGATAAACAAAACGTTATCCGCATCCGCACGACTGTTATCCGCATTCGCCCCGCATCCGCATGACTGTTATCCGCATCCGCATGACTGTTATCCGCACCGCATCCGCATGACTTTTATCCAAATCCGCTGATATTGCAATATTATTTTTAATTTATTAGATAAAGCATAAAGTGTCAAACCAACACATTTAGACATTTGAGGAGAAAGTCGTTCCTGACGATTTGCTTCATTGCAAGGAACTTCAAATTGGATGACACTTCAGGTTTCTTGACCTCCGCTTTAGTCAAAAAACTGGCTATACTTTTTTGGCTACTTTCGCACTTGTGCCTCAGTAAGTTTGATGTGCCTGATTTGTGTCCTGAGTATGAATACACTTCATTACAGGTAAAACATCCTACTATATCGTTCTCCTTTTCGTTTCCATTGAAAATGTAACCAAATGTCTGCCATATCATTGACTTGAGTTTAGTTTCACGCACTATTGAATATTCACCTGGAAGTGCCAAGCGTCGCAATTGCGACGAATTATGTTGTAACTGAAATGCCAACGTCGCAAGCGCGACGCATTGTGTAGTCATCCATTGAATCAGTTAGAACACTGCTAAATTTAACATATTTATTTTATGATGGGTATGAAATTGACGCAAAAGGTTCAAATTTCTTTTGTTACCCATCGAAATTGCGATGAAGATGGAGTGCGAGGGTTGATATAACTGCAAAGAGAGCATATTTTCCTCATCCTGCACGTGTGGCTAGTTACTGCCTGTTATCACGCGCGCTCGGTTGTGCTTCTTCACTTCAGTGCTGTGTTGCTTATATTCGTGTGAAGAGTGTATACTTGTTGAAAGCAGAATGGCTGATGACAACCTATGTGATTCAAGTGATATTCGAGAAGGACAAGACGGGGAGCTACAGTATGAACTTGTTCACCTTCCTGGGAGGCAGGAAAGGTTGTGCGCCGTGTGTGGACATATGAAAAAAAAAAGGAGGACGAAGTCACTTCTGGTGTCCTGGGTGCAATTGCGGTGTTCAATGCTACCAAAAATTGGAACATTTCTGGAGGCCTGTGAGCCGCGGCAGAAAAAGAAGAATCTCTGATTGTGACATGGAATGAGTACCGATATGCAAGTGAAATCAGAACTGATGCTGAGTGCTACATATAAGTCTCTATCTCTTTGTGTTTGTGAAGGAACCGAGTGGGTCTTATATTTTTGAAATCACCATAAATTTTTACGTGTTTTGTGTATAACAAATGTATCAATTTTATTTCCTCATTCAGTTTGTTATGTGGGACTGGGGATATATATTTTTTTAAATAAAATTTTACTTTTTATCAAGTGTAACTCTCCAGGTATGTCTGTTATTATTTAATAAGTATACAAAAATGTAATTTGAACCTTTCTGAGTAATATGACATACAGTAAGACATACTTCTAGGTATGGAAGGGCGTTTAAATATTTCCCGGAAATGTGCTTGCATAGGATCGGAAAATAGTCTGGCATTTCAGGAAATATAGCTGGCACTTCCAGGGTAGATAGTTTATCCATGTTGGTGAAATGATGTTCACACTCACGGTCGCGGTGACATTCACTAATAATAAGTGACCTCTCTTTACGCATGGAGAAAGGGATTGATATTTGGCCGGAAATTCCAACTCAGTCATCATCCATCTGCTTCTTGACCCATCCATGTCCGTATAGTTGATGTCATAACTCTATCCGTTGCAATATCACAGTCAGCGTGTTTCAGTGCCAAGTTGGAAATAAATCTACGGATAGGCTACTCATGGAACCAGATCTTCCAGGATAGCTTAGACCGCGAAGTAGCTGACTTGAGGAATGTTAATGTCACCACGATGAACTTACAGGCCTATTGGCAGCATTATATCTCGTGCGTATGGCAGTGAGAATTGATGAGATGTCAAGTCCATCTACTACAAACATACTGTACTTACTAAAATGTAGTTGAAAGCATATGAGTAAAATAATCTTCTCGTGTACATACGTGCCTGAATATTTCGTACGCAATAGGCTATAAGAGTATTCCTCTTTTAAGCATGAAACTGTAGATTGGCATATCAAATATGTAATATTATCGTTCCACATGTTATTCTAAATAAAAACTATCCGCAAATTTACTTGAAACATTATCCGCAGCGTATCCGCTATCCGCTCAGCCATCAAACTATATCCGCGTGACGAAAAATTTTGCGGATATCCGCGGATATCCGCATCCGCGCAGGGCTTTATCCATATATACATTCATATCATATAAAATACAAGATGTTTAAGAATCCCTCTCGGCACGCCGGAAGGCGGAGGTATATTTCACCGGGCAAAGAAAAATACTGTATTTCGAAGTCACTAAATTTGTCAATTGTTATATACCTACAAAGGAGGCAGTGGGTGAATCACTCGCTCCTCTTAAATAAACTGATTACTGAAACTGAAGCGAAATTACAAAACCGGACGGATAACCTGATGACGACTTTTGGCATGAAGAGGACTACGAAAATCGGTTTACAAGAACTGGAGTCAAGTGAAGAGAATGGCCAGGAACCGTACTGCGTGGAGAAATATCGCCAAGGCCCTATGCTCCGGAAGGAGCGGCAGGAATTAAGTAAGTATATACCTACCAACGTTCTACATGTTTAGCATACGAGAAGCGTTGAGTATCGTTGAAGGGCCAAGCACTCTGAAGCTGGGCGACAAGTCAAGCTACGAAGAGATGTTTCATTCTCCAGGCATGTGCTGTGGATTGGAGACCATACACCAGGGGTTCTCAACCTTTTAGACACTGCGACCCCCTTTTTAGGCGACCCCCCACACACATACACAAAAAAAACGTTAGAGATTTCAAGTGATTAGTCAGTGAAATTAACGTTTAACAATGCTTGTGCCGACAAAGTTTGGATAAGTGTTAAAAAGGAATACCCAGAACTGTCCACAACAGCGTTAAAAATGTTGAAGCCATTTTTTTACATCGTGCAACCGTGTACAAGGATTCTCCTTAATTGTGAATTTAAAAACCAAATCAAGAAATCGTTTGACACTGGAAAATGACATTGTTTTGTGTCTTACAAAAATCATTCCAGACATTCAAAAATTGGTTATTTCCAAACAAGTTTAAGTTTCTCATTAATTGAATTAAAAACACGTTAAAGTTAAGTACAATGTAAAAAGTATTCTTTTCTTAATAAAGAAAGAATTATGGAAGTATGCCAGTGAAGATGCGATTGGCTCACTCCAAAAGCTTTTTGAGGAGATATGGAAGACAGAGATCATTCCAGTGGAATGGAAAATGGCCCTGATACACCCTCTTCACAAAAACGGTTCGAAATCGGATCCTAGCAATTACCGAGGGATCTCACTGCTGGACGTGACATACAAGATATTTTCAAGAGCGTTATTAGAAAGAGCAGAACCACAGTTGGACTGCCAACTTGGGGAGTATCAAGCAGGGTTTAGAAAGGGGAGATCTTGCGCTGAACAAATTTTAAATCTCAGAAACATTATAGCGTACCAGAAGCAGAGGGCGAAACCGTATATAGTGACCTTTGTAGACTTCCAAAAAGTTTACGATTCCATCGACAGAGAGTCGTTGCTCAATATTTTGGAAGAGTTTGGCCTGGACAGGAAAACCCTAGCCCTCATAAAGGAGACGCTCACGAATACGTCCTCTAAAGTTAGATTCATGGGCGAATGGTCTGAACCATTTGAGATCAGAACAGGGGTCCGGCAGGGGGATGGTCTCTCCCCCCTGTTGTTCAACTGTGCACTTGAAAAAGTTATGAGAGAATGGAATGCGAAAACACGAGGGGGAATACGTCTAGGAACAAAAAACAAAGGAATCACGATTAAGTGTTTGGCCTTTGATGACGACTTGGCGCTGCTCGCAGAAACATGGGAGGAAACCAAAGAACAAATCACGGAATTACAAGAGATGGCGGGGAAAATGGGACTTAACATTTCCTTTGAAAAAACGAAAATTATGTCAAATAGTTTGGATGTGCCCAAGAGAGTTACAGTAGGAGCTAATAAAATCGAGGTGGTTAATAGTTTCAAATACTTAGGAGAATGGATCGACTGGAATAACCTTGAAGGAAAAACAATGGAGGCGAGAAGAATCAAAATGGAACTAGCCTTCCAGAACACCAAAAATACATACAATAAGAAAACCCTCTCCTGGAACACTAAAATCAGGCATTATAACACCGTAATTAAGCCAGAGGCACTCTTTGCAGCAGAAACACTAGTCTTGAGGAGACAAAGGCAAATGGAAAAATTAAAAATCAAAGAGAGAAAAATTTTGAGGAAGATCGTAGGTCCTAAATTCCAAAATAACAAACAAGTTTTCTATAGGAACGACACCCTGTATGTGAAGTCGGAGAGAATTTCAGATACCATACGGAAAAGGAGGATTGATTTCTATGGACAGATCTACCGGATGAATCCTGCCCGATTAACCAAGACAATTTTTGACTTCTTTTCCAAAAAGAAGATCAAACCTAATTGGTTTACGGAAGTAGAAAAGGACCTGCGAGAGCTTTAGATTACTGAAATCATGTTGATGAATGGTACAGCCAAAACCGTGACCAAAGACTGCACCAAGAAGTTCCAAACCAGAGCCGTCTCCAGAAAACCGATGCAGATATCACAAGAGGAAAGAAAGAGGAGATCAGAGAGAATGAAGAAGTATTGGGAGAAAAGGAGAGCACAAGCATCTGAGAAGTGATTGATCTGACGTACCCCCAAAGTGGGTGATTCGAGAAGAAGAAGAAGAAAGAAAGAAAGAAAGAAAGAAAGAAAGAAACTACAGCAATAACTATTTCTTTTTAACTTTTTCTCCGTATCTCGTGACCCCCAAGACACATCCTGCGACCCCCCTCCAGGTGGTTGCGACCCACCAGTTGAGAAGCCCTGCCATACACTAACGGACTTGCTTGAGAGGTCACAATTTGGAACATTATGAAGACGAAATGCCCATTCAAATTCTATAAATAAAGTGGTGGGCTAACTTAAGTTATGTTAGCCTACCTTACGGTGCCGCGGTTGACGTTTATTCGTTTTACTACATAAATTACACTTTTTAGCCTATTTTCATTTATGAAAAAAAATAGGCTTATGAGATCACCTTTTGTCCGTGTGTCTGTGTATGTGTGTCCCTAATAACATCTAAACGGCTGGAGCGATTTCAATGAAACTCGGTAAGTTCATAGCACTATTCCGGACGACTCAGACCGTGCCCTTCAAATTTTGTTACGTCTCACCAATCCAACATGGCGGCTGTGCAAAATATTTCACCAGCATTCAATATCTCCGAAACTATTACCGATATCACCTTGGAATTTTGTACGGTGATAAAGGGAACTACTAGAAGTTCACCTATGTGACTTTTGAAAACCTGGTAACTACAAAACCAACATGGCGAGCAAGCGAAGTTGCGACTTTTAAAATAGACGTTTTTCGCGATTTAACCAATCAAACGCAATGAAACTTGGTACAGTATAAGTTTATACACATTGTAATGCACCGATATGTAACTTCGTTCAATTGTTTACATAACCTCAAAATGGCGGCTGTGTGAAATATTTCACCGGCATTCTATATCTCTGAAACTATTACCGGTATCACCATGAAATTTTGTACGGAGATAAAGGGCACTACTGGAAGTTCATCTATGAGACTTTCAAAAACCGGTTAACTACAAAACGAACATGGCGGCCAAGCGAAGTTGAAAGTTTTAAATAGTCTAGACTTTTGTCGCGATTTAATTATCCAAACGCAATGAAACTTGGTACAGCAAATGTTTATACACATTGTAGGCTGATGCACTGGTAGGCTATCTAATTTAGTTCAATTGTTTACATAACCTCAAAATGGCGGCTGTGCGAATTTTAAAATTAAGTTTTTATTTCTTGTGTCGTAATAATGCCATCGAAGTGAAAGTTTGAATAATGAACCTACGCAATAATTTTCCTTTAATGGTACATGACTCTATGGCCTATACATATAACAATCCAACATGGCGACCAACCTAAATATTTAGACGGTTCTCAATATCTACGAATCTATTACAGCAATCAAACTGAATTTTTTAATGTTCATAGGGGCTATGAACATAAGTTCACCTATATGACTTTCAATAACCTGGTGATCACAAATCCAACATGGCGGCGACGCGAAGTATAAATATTCACATGGACGTTTCTCGCAATTTAACCATCCGAGTTCAGTGAAACTTGGTACAGTAAATCCCTATACAAATGTTAATCCACTGGCATCTAATTTATTTCAATTATATCCATAACCATAAGATGGCAGCTGTGCAAAATTTTAAAATCACTTTTTTACTTCTTGTGTCCTAATCATGCGATTGAAGTTTGAATGCTACACGTACCCAATAATCTCCATGTAACAGTACATAACTCTAGGATCTACATATATAAAATCCAACATGGCGACCATCCGAAATATTTAGTCGGTTCTCAATATCTACGAATATTACAGCAATCAAACTGAAATTTTGCATGTTGATAGTGGCAATTAACATAAGTAGGATATATGAAAATAGGCTGTATAGTTCTTCACTGAACTAATTGTTTTTCTAGTACATTTTGGAATCCACCGCATCAATTAATGCCAGTCCATGTTGCTACTCTAAATAGTAGACTACCGGTATTTCTCCCAGTTCGCTTCCCCAAGTGTTAAGTGTGAGCTGTTGCACATTGGTCAAGTCCGGGCTTGCGGTCTCTGGAAGGCATTAGTGTGATGGTGGACTTGCTCCACCCATCAACTAATGGAATTCTCATTCATCTCAAGGCTCTTTCCTAGTTCCTTGTTCATGTTTTGTATCTACCTCCATTTGTTTAAAGAAATGCGTACTTTCTTCTTTCTATCCCTATGTAACCTACTGTATTTATTATGAGCAAGGCTGTAGTTCTGTTCCGCTTTCTCATTAGTGTCTTCATTTCTCGTTTGTTGTACAGCGTACAAATAATGGGCAGATGACCTCGTAGTTCTGCCCCTTAAAACAACAATAACTGGCTTTACAAACATGGCTACCAAACCGGCCACTAGCGCAGCGATGACTGGAAAAAGGGAACTACTTATTGAGTTATTCCCTTACTCCACTCACCGCCTAACAAACATGTGATTTTAACCGGTATGGAAATACAGATATATTTCTTTTTTCCGCTCAGTAGATGCACCTACATTTAAGAAACAAAATGGCTATTTCAGTTTATTTTACCGGAAAAGTAGAGTTATTCCCTTTTTCCAATCAGTGGTTCAATTGATATTGTAACTTTCAGTCGGTCAACACTAAATAATTACAATTACTGGAATTATGAATAAAAAACTAGCCTATATGTGATTGTTGAAGGAGAAAACTAAGGGATGCCATGTTTCGCTCGTCAAGCGAGCATCATTAGGTGGCTCATTCGTCACCGATTCTTGCAGACTAGAATGAACAATTATAGGAATAACCCCGTAATGGAAAAAAATAACGAATGAATTAGTAGTCTAACTTTACGTTCCGATGTTTTACCTCGTAAGAAAGCATTGATAATAATAATGTTATTGATTTTACGTCTCTTTTAACTATTGAGGCTTTTAGAGACGCCGAGGTGCCAAAATTTTGTTCCGAAGGGGATTTTTAACGTGCCAGTAGTATTGTACTGACACGGCTCCCTCGCATTTGCGCACTCTCAAATAGCAACTGACTGTTCCAGGATTCGATCCTACAACCTGGGGATAAGAAATCATTGTCTACCAGGATTCAATATTCATGCAAGAATCATCACCACCATCATCATGATCATCATCAAGTCTGTTAGGTCAGTTGCAAGTTTCTTTGTCGTAAGACGGTCCGTACTTCAGCATCGTGAGGCAAAATTGAGGAGAGACGAGTTCGATTCCCAGCTCACTTCTCCTAGAAGCGGTTTTCCACTTCTACTCCTTAAAATGCAAATACATTTGCCATGATAAAAAAAAACTCCGTACAGGCCATGGAGGCCCTGGGAGTAATGGAAGGTAGAGGCTCCCACTTTTTGTGACATCGGCACTAGATGGGATGGAGTTGTCTGCTCTATGCCCGACCGTCTTTGCTCCCAGGAATATTACCCTGGTACTCATTTCTGGTGTAAGCTGAGTGCTTGTGGGGATGGTTGAAAGGCGAAGTCTACAAGAAAACGTTAACACAAGAGCCGAGTTGGTCGTTCGGAGTATGCATAGTGCAGCCCTCGTCAAAGAACGCCATGACGCCCTCCGAAGGGTTACACGGGGTGTTAACAAAAGGAGTGCAAAATGCATTGAAGTTGGTGGTGGCATTTTTGAAAATTAACTTGGAGCGTTCTCACTTGCCTTGGCTTTACATTCATTTGGGTTAAATACTACCAGCTGTATCTCGGTACGCAATACAAATGGGACACATGTTATATGGATTTTTTTTATTGCAATTCATCTATCCTACCACCTCCTAAAATATTTACTATTCCTCCTGAAACACCCTGTATACAATTATTGATTGGTGTATTCTTTAACATCTTATAAAACTTCTACTCAAGCCAAATGCCGGGATGGCTCCAAATTAAGGTCATGCCCGCTTCCTTCCTTATACTAGACTCGGTTACAAATAGGCTACACCACTACAGCCACACAATGGCACAGGTTATCAGACAGATTCCACACACTTGACATGTGCTACATGACCACGGTGTCGCAGAACCCCTAAATGAATCAACAACAATGGGATATCCTGTATTGAGGGCAGGACTTGCGCCACAACCTGTGCTCTAGGGAGTTATCCAGCGCCGCAACAGTCCGTGCCATTACATCAACAAATCCAGACCAGACCGGACGTTAAGGGTACAAAATAAACCCTACTTAGATGGAATTTAACGATGTTCCGCCTCCAGAAATAAAAGAGTTTCCGCGGACCAGAGTAAATGGAATCGCACTAGAACCGGAAAAAAAGAAAAGCTTCTTATTTTCGTTCCTTTTCCTTTTAGCGGGCGGGCTGGCGGGCGGAGGAAGCGCGCGTTAAGGCAATGGCCAGGAATTAATGAGAAATGACCGGACCCAACAAGTTTGCTTTAAGAGACGGAAACAGATAAAGTAATAGAAACGGGAGGAAACTCTCTGCGCCATTGTTTCCGGGCTTAACATACGGCCCCAAATCACAAAAGCCTCTTCTTCTCGTTCACTCTCGACCAATGGCCAGCCTTTGTTGTTGAAACAAAGAATCTATTCTCTTTGACATGTCAACAAGAAATGTTTTAAAAATAAATGTCTTGTATCTGGTCGGGTCGAGGTCTCGGAATTGAATTGCAGTCTCTAGACGATTACCAGTCTGAGGGTTCTCTCGTGCTGTGTCAGTGGCGGCCATACGAGGCGCGTTCTTTAAGTAAGTACCGTTTCCGTTTGTTTCCGCTGCAACGCTGCGGTTACAATGTTAGGCATGCGCAATGGCTTCCTTAACACAGCACATGCAACGTTGAAGACATTCACATAGTGCGGCCATCTTGTGAGTGTTTAAAAAGTTCAAGGCAATGGATCGGCCAGCAAGGCCTTCGTGAGTGAACACAGGGCTAGGGTTTGCGGACCCCTCCATCTATGTTCACCTCGTGATATTCTGGAAGTATCAAGTTAGTATTCAAATTTGTAAAGCCTCCCCTCAAAACCACAAGGAAATTGTGGGAAATGAGTTAGCGGATCATGCTGCAAAAGAGGCGGTATCAGTACCACCTCGGTCAATGGACGTACCCGCTAGAGACATTCGCTCTCAGTTACGCCGACAAGTACTGGTATTCTGGGAGTCAGTAGCTAGCTGACCCAATGCCCAGTACACTCGGAGCGATCAAGGGAGCTACTCGCTTGTGGCGGAACTCTTTCCGGTCACGGAAGGAGTCCGTCATTTTGTATAGACTGAGGATAGGTCATGCAAGATCTACCCACTCGTATTAATGAGAAGGGAGGATCCCCCAACCTTGTATCTTTGGAGCCGTATTCACCGTGGCCCACATTTTAACCGAGTGTGTGGATCTTTATGATCTACGAAGAAACCTTGGTTTGCAGATGACACTCGACCTTATATTAGTCGATGACGTGGTGGCTGCTGATCTGGTCATCCGCTTTATAAGTGAGAGTGGGTTAGGGCCAGTAGACGAATCTAAATTTTCAAGTGAATATTTACTCAAAGAACTTGTTCTGTTTTCAAATTCTGATTTTTGTTTTATAAATTTTGGACATTTTTTAAATTAAATGTTTAGGCATCCACTCCAAATTTTAAATTCTTCTAAATATGTATAGGCCTAATTTTATCTTCGTTAAGAGGGGCAGATGAACTCGGTGTCCCGCCCCTTTAAGCAACAATAACAGCTAACTAACCTTTAAAATGAAGAAAGAAAAAGAAAAAAGTTCCGTGGAATGTTTGTTTTTGTATGTTCTAATTTTTTCAGTTCGAATTTTGAATGTCGTTTCTATTGTAGGCCCTATATGGCCGAAGAAGACTGATTTTGCAAAGGTAATCTAGAACATTTCCGTCGTATAAGGGTTTGAAAACTTTTGAAACTTTACTTTTTCCCTAGCTGTGGCTTTAGGCCTATAAGAAGATTTTTTTTAAAGATTTTGTCAACCCACTCATAAAGAATACAATTATTATATTTTATTACGGAAGCAGATAAGAATATGCATCCAGCATCTGGAACCACATTAATGAAATCGAACTCATTCAAATAGGTCCAGCAGAACCCTAGGAACAAGTGTTAACACATGAGGCTTTGGCCTTTTTTTTAGTGCTTACTGTTACGGCTGTGAGTTTGTGTCATCGCTCGCCGCTTGAGTCACAACTGCCCCAGGGGCTGGGCTGTGGCTTGCCTCCTGTATTGCGCGCGCCTTATGCAACAGGGCTACTACAGACAAAGGGATAGTCCAGAAGATTCGTGACTGGACCAGCGCTGGAAACCTCGAGAAGCCATGGACTCTGGATGGATCTAGAGGCATTTATTGAGTCACCGGCCGGCTATATAAGAGTGACCCGTCAAGCAGTTGTGTTGTGTTTTACGAGCTAGTGCGAGCGATTATCTTGTGCGACAGAAGTGTGGTGACGAAGTGCTGTGCGAGTTACGAAATCCTGTGACATTGTTTCTTCAGCTTGTGGACAGCGGAATAGCCTGCAGCAAGTGCTCGTAAGTAATTGTGGTCGGTGAACATAAAGGAGAGGGGCAGGTAGCGTCTGTCAAGGCCACCGTACTCATTAGGACGGATTAACTTCTGTGATCTGTTGACAAGTAGTGGAAGGGCCAAGAGCGCTCAAGGAAGAGACATAAAGGAAACTGGAGTAAGGCTCCTAATTGCTTGTATTTGCTGATTCGTGTAATTTTCTGGCCACAATAAAGTTAATTATTTCTTTAAGCAGTAATTGGTGTTGTGCTTTGTACCCCACCGTAATCCAGTTAACAAAAGTGCCACTAGGGGGGTGGCACGTAACAACTGGTGTCAGAAGTGGGATTACGAACTCAAGCACAACACCTGACGGTCCTGGTTTCAAAACCCGAGCAGGTCATTTTCTCTAATTTTCCTGTGAGTGCATGCCCTTTACAAGACAAACAACTAAAATGGAGGAGAAATTGGCAGCATTGCTAGAAAAGTTAACTGGCATGGAAGACGGACAGAGGAAATTAGCCAAGGACCTGAAGGATGACCTGAAGAAGATGGAAGACGGCCAGAAGAAGATGGAGGACGGCCAGAAGAAGTTAGCCGAGGACCTAACTGCCAAACTAGAAGACGGCCAGAAGAAATTAGCCAAGGACCTGAAGGATGACCTGAAGAAGATGGAAGACGGCCAGAAGAAGATGGAGGACGGCCAGAAGAAGTTAGCCGAGGACCTAACTGCCAAACTAGAAGACGGCCAGAAGAAGTTAGCCGAGGACCTGAAGAAATTAGAACTGGGTCTGCGTGAGGAAGTCACGGCAGTGGAAAAGAAGTTCGACGCCTTACAAGTGGAAGTTGCCGAGCTGCGCCAACGCCCGCTGATGGGGGTGGAGGAGAAATTCAACGTCTTACAAAAGGAAGTTGCCGAGCTGCGCCAACGCCCACTGACGGGGGTGGAGGAGAAATTCAACGCTCTACGAGAGGAATTTGCCGAGCTGCGCCAACGCCCGCCCACCGTTACACCGGGAATATCAGGAACGGGACATAGCAGAGTGACGCCCCCAACCTTCGACGGAAAGGTCCCGTGGAGCACCTACTTACGTCAGTTCGAGGCGGCCTGTTCCATAAATAACTGGAACAACACAGAAAAGGCTACAGCTCTCATTGTAGCGCTGAGAGGTGACGCCCTTAACGTCCTTCAGGCCATCCCGACTGGATCCCAGGACTACGCTTCCCTGATCGCCCATATGGAGTCCCGATATGGAGATAGCCATCTTCAGCAGGCCTATCAGATGCAGCTCCGGACCCGGGTACAGAAGAACGCGGAAACCCTGCAGGAGTTCGAGATAGACATCACACGCCTCGTAAGGCTCGCCTACCCAACAGCGCCGGCCGACTTTCTGGAGCAGATAGCGACGCAGACTTTCACAGACGGGCTACGGGACTCGGACACTCAACAGGCGCTGCGTCTCGCGCGCAATAAGACCCTGACAGATGCGCTGAGCCACGCACTTGAGTTCGAGACGGCAAAACAGGCATCCAGAATGCACGCGCGGGTGCGTCAAGTGGACGTCGACGAACCAGTAAAAACCAACGAGACCAAGCCCCTGGCCGACGAATTAATGGAGGCGCTAAGCCGTTTCTTCGATAGTCGCGGCACCACCAGCAACGACACAGCCGGAAGGCAACCGGAGAGGCGGCCCGGAAGAGGACTACCGACCTGCTGGACCTGCGGTAAGAAAGGCCACCTGAGCAAGGACTGCGGTGATCGCCGCCGCCAAGAGTTTCCGTCGGGACAGTCAGTCGTAGGGAAACCGTGCGGCCCCGGAAAGCAAGTATCAGCCAGCCATGAGGGGCGAAGGTTGGCTTGTGACAGTCGTCAAGCCCCGGCAGTCCAAGTTCGTGTGACGAAGTTACGGAGGGACAATAGCAGCCTGATGGTCGACGGAGTCATCAACGGAGTGAGCTGGCCCATGCTGATCGACACGGGAGCATCGAGGACCATCGTCAATTCCACTGTGATCCCGAAGTGGAGAGTGCAACCCACACAAAGGAACCTCCAGCTAATAACTGCGACCGGAGAGACCGCACCGGTACATGGCGAAGCATCACTGGAGTTCGTCATTGGTCGACGGGCGATAAAGCATCCAGTGCTTGTGGCTGACGTATCAAATGAAGTGATCATCGGACTGGACTTCCTGGACCAGAACAACATCATCTTGGACCTGAGTACCAACACTCTGCACTTCGGAGGTGAGGAACTTGCTTTGCAACCAGCACACGAGGCAGTCACCGCACGACGAGTAAGGCTGAGAGAGGACGTCATCGTTCCTGCCAGGACGGAGGTCAGCGCCGCCGTAATTGTCGACGGAACTGCTGAGGGAGTGGCGGCTGTCATCGAGCCAAAATATGAGGACATCCAGACAAAAGGATTGCTAGTTGCCAAGACTCTCATCAACACGACGTCTCGGCCGTACGTCCGCCTGTCCAACCTGAACGACTACGACATTACGGTTCACCAGGACACCAACCTAGGAGTCTGCGAGCCCGTTACCTGGATTGCCCGCATCACAGATACGACGGACGGACACCTGCAGACGGACAACCGAAGAAGACGCGCCCTGCCAGAAGAACTACAGAAGCTGTACCAAGGATCCCAGGACCATCTAGACGAAGAGCAATCACGCCAACTTCAGGACCTGCTACGCGAATTCCAGGATGTCTTCTCCGTGGGGAGCAAAGACTTCGGCAGGACAAGCTTGGTCCAGCACAGAATCGACGTTGGGGACAGCGCACCGATTAGGGCCCCATTCCGACGAGTCCCGCTCGCCAAGCAAGCCGAAGTCGACCGGATGGTAGAAGAGATGAAGGAGCAAGGGGTGATCGAGCCATCACATAGTCCTTGGACTTCTCCGGTCGTGCTAGTGAAGAAGAAGGACGGTTCCTCCAGGTTCTGCGTGGACTACAGGCGGGTGAACGACGTCACGAAAAAGGACAGCTACCCTCTACCCCGGATCGACGACACGCTGGACACCATATCAGGATCAAGATGGTTCTCCACCTTGGATTTGAAGAGTGGCTACTGGCAGGTGGAGGTCCACCCTAAGGACCGCGAGAAAACGGCGTTCTCTGTGGGCAGCGGGCTCTGGCAGTTCACCGTCATGCCATTCGGTCTGTGCAACGCCCCTGCAACCTTCGAAAGGCTAATGGAGTCCATTCTGAGGGGACTACACTGGAAAACCTGCCTGGTATACCTAGACGACGTCATCGTTCTGGGGAGGAGCTTCGAGGAGCACTACAGCAACCTGAAGGAGATCTTGTTGAAGCTACGGGCTGCCCAGCTGAAGTTGAGCCCCAAGAAGTGTCAGCTCTTCCAGAAGCGGGTCCAGTACCTTGGGCATATCGTCTCCGAGGAAGGGGTGCGCACCGACCCAGAAAAGACCGCAGCTGTGAGGGAGTGGCCAGTTCCGAAGGACAAGTCGCAACTACGAAGCTTCCTGGGACTCTGCACTTATTATCGTCGCTTCGTGAGAGGATTCGCCGACATCGCCAAACCTTTACATCGACTGACTGAGAAGGACCAACTCTTCACGTGGACAGCAGAATGCCACAGTGCCTTCGAACAACTCAAGCAGGCTCTGTGCACCGCGCCTATTCTGGCCTACCCCAGACCTGGAACAAGGTTCATCGTCGATACCGATGCCAGCGACTTTGGCATAGGGGGGATCCTGTCGCAAGTAGTGGACGGCGAGGAGAGAGTAGTGGCCTACTTCAGCAAGGCCTTGTCAAAGCCAGAAAGGAACTACTGCGTCACCAGGAAGGAGCTGCTCGCCATCGTGAAGACCATTGAACACTTCCACAAGTACCTGTACGGGCAAGAATTTCTCATCAGGACCGACCATGCATCCCTGCGGTGGCTCCTGAACTTCAAGCAGCCCGAGGGTCAACTCGCGCGGTGGTTAGAGAGACTTCAACAGTACAACTTTGAGATTCAGCACAGGAAAGGCCAACTGCATTCTAACGCCGACGCCCTGTCACGAAGACCGTGCCCCGAAGACTGCACCTTCTGTGCCCGAAGGGAGGAGAACACAGGGATACTGTGCCGACGGACTACTGTGGAACTTCAAGGGAACTGGAGCCGCGAATCTTTCACGCGGGCACAAGCAGAGGATGATGACCTGGGACTGATAGCCGAATGGAAGGGGGCCTGTGTCCCCAGACCCGGGTGGAACATTGTGAGTGACTGCAGCCCAAAGTTTAAGTCCTACTGGGCACAGTGGGACTCGCTGATTGTAAGGGATGGCCTCATCTGCCGTACCTGGGAGAGCACCGACGGGAAGACATCTCGGGAACAAGTCGTCGTTCCTAAGGCTATGACGGAGGAAGTCCTGAAGGAAGTTCATGGAGGATCATCTGGTGGACACCTAGGGATAAAGAAGACCCTGGAGAAGCTGAGAGAGCGGTTCTACTGGATCGGATGCCGCACAGACGTGGAGAACCACTGCGCGAGGTGCCACGATTGCGCAGCCAGCAAGGGCCCAGGACGAAGACGACGGGGTCCACTGAAGACCTACAACGTGGGCGGCCCCATGGAGAGAGTGGCCATCGATGTTGCTGGGCCATTCCCGTTAAGCGAGGCAGGGAACCGCTACATATTAGTCGTCAGCGACTACTTTACCAAATGGCCGGAGGCGTATGCGCTCCCTAACCAAGAAGCCGCGACGATTGCAGAGACCCTGGTGAAGGAATTCGTCAGCCGGTACGGAGTACCCCTGGAGCTGCACTCCGACCAAGGGAGGAACTTCGAGTCGCAGGTGTTCCAAAACCTATGCCAGCTGCTGGGAATCCGGAAGACAAGGACAACGCCACTACACCCTCAGTCCGACGGGATGGTAGAGCGATTCAATCGCACCATCGAGAACCATCTTCGAATAGTCGTCAGCGAGCACCAGAGGGATTGGGACAAACATCTTCCACTATTTCTCCTGGCCTACCGCGCCGCCGTGCATGAAGCCACCGGGTGCACACCAGCCCGGGCCATGTTTGGGAGGGAGCTCCGTCTACCTGTCGATCTTGCCTTTGGCCGACCTGGGAATGATCCGATCCCGGTAAGCCAGTATTGTCAAGAACTGGTCGACCAACTGGAGGACGTGCACGCGTTCGCGAGGAGGAAACTGCGGATCGAGACCGACAGAATGAAGACCCGATACGACCAGCAGACGGATGCCGGCGGATTCCACGAGGACGACCTGGTCTGGCTCTTCAACCCATTACGGAAGAAAGGCCTGTCACCCAAACTGCAGAAGTCCTGGGAGGGCCCGTACCGAGTCGTGAAACGGATCAACGATGTCGTCTACAGGATCCAGCGGAGCCCGAGGGCGAAGATGAAGATCGTGCATCGAGATCGCCTGGCAGCCTACGGAGGGACACAGACGGACCAATGATTGATCGGGACGATCAGCCTTTTTAGGAAGGGGGTGGTGTTACGGCTGTGAGTTTGTGTCATCGCTCGCCGCTTGAGTCACAACTGCCCCAGGGGCTGGGCTGTGGCTTGCCTCCTGTATTGCGCGCGCCTTATGCAACAGGGCTACTACAGACAAAGGGATAGTCCAGAAGATTCGTGACTGGACCAGCGCTGGAAACCTCGAGAAGCCATGGACTCTGGATGGATCTAGAGGCATTTATTGAGTCACCGGCCGGCTATATAAGAGTGACCCGTCAAGCAGTTGTGTTGTGTTTTACGAGCTAGTGCGAGCGATTATCTTGTGCGACAGAAGTGTGGTGACGAAGTGCTGTGCGAGTTACGAAATCCTGTGACATTGTTTCTTCAGCTTGTGGACAGCGGAATAGCCTGCAGCAAGTGCTCGTAAGTAATTGTGGTCGGTGAACATAAAGGAGAGGGGCAGGTAGCGTCTGTCAAGGCCACCGTACTCATTAGGACGGATTAACTTCTGTGATCTGTTGACAAGTAGTGGAAGGGCCAAGAGCGCTCAAGGAAGAGACATAAAGGAAACTGGAGTAAGGCTCCTAATTGCTTGTATTTGCTGATTCGTGTAATTTTCTGGCCACAATAAAGTTAATTATTTCTTTAAGCAGTAATTGGTGTTGTGCTTTGTACCCCACCGTAATCCAGTTAACAAAAGTGCCACTAGGGGGGTGGCACGTAACATTACTATAGATTCCCGCCTCAAAATTCATAAAAGAAAAATACTAATAAGGCACGTAGATTTTTTCTAGTTGCCATATTGTTACTTTTTTATTATGCCGAAAAGTTGAGGATGGTGTTGTTTACGTGTACTTCAGATAGACACTTATTTTGTGGTCCGCGAAATTTTAATGCATTTTTTTATTTCGTCAAGAGCTAATCATATTCGTCTGAATACAGAATTCACGTCCTGCGACTCGCGTACCGTTCCTATCCGCGAACGCGTTATAACAGTTAATTTAGCTCTCCTTGTGAAGTTCGCCTGTGTATTAGAACCCACTAGCAGAAGTACCCGTTCTTCGAACGGTGTTCGGGTTTAACACCAGACATTATCAATTGAGCTACTGTTGCAATGGTTAGCGGTTTGTCATTCCTTCATAAGTTTATCGGAACGAAGTTAGTTTTCTGGGAATATCACACACACTGTTAATTTAAGGGCCATAAAATGTGCTTTTTGGAGACCCTTTATAGACTCGCGAATGTTGTGTCTCACATTGAGAAGTGCAACATATGCTTTGGTCGTCCTTCTAGGATAATTTTTATATTTCGCCTATTTTAGCATGTATTTTGAGAAGTTTTTTCCCTATATCCACCCTTCTACTCTACGAAAAGTACGGTGAAGAGTTTTATAAATGATTGGTGTATTGACTCTCATGGTTACCATACCTAATTTTACGCACCAAGCATCCGAACATGAGTTGTAGGCGTACATAAAGATACACAGAAAGACAGACAGACAATTCTATTGTTTACAACATATCACCCAGATATCCAAATATAGGTATATCTACCACACAGTATCAAACAAAATCATCATTACGATGAACCCATATGTCGACAAGAAAAAGAAGAAAAAAAAGATTGGTTAAAATGTGCTCTCAAACTAAATTCACCTAACGTGTACTTCCTGACGTGAAATAGAATTGAAAGCCTTGTAGACGAAACGCAGTACACGTCACCTAAAAACTGACCCTCTACGTTTTGTTAGGTCCCCATACACAGGAAGACTTCTTTCATAAATTATAAAGGCTTGTGGTGCATGAAAATTCAGGTTCTTTAGCCTCAAATGGCCCGAATTCCTAAAAGCCGCAAAAAATGTCGATTCAATTCAGGAATTTTTGAAAATAATGTTGCTGTTTGGAGATATAATAGACCTTCTGTACTATATGTCGCACGTGAAAATTGCATGAAGAAATTCTAGGTTACCCCTTGACCCCCTTAATTGCATTGATGAATTATACAGTCTACGTTGGTTCAGTGATAACCTTATAGCCATTTGCAAACTTTCACAGAAATGTAATAAATGGAGTGACATTGCTTCTCATATAAATAGATGGAAAGTTGGATGCCACCCCTTGAGATAATGTTGTCGTGGTTACCGATTTGCATTCCTTCATTAGTTTGTTAAATTAAATTAAATTAAATTAGTTTTCTGGGAATATTTCAGAAACTCTTGGTTTTAAAGCCTTATAATGTAGTTTCCGGGGACCTTTCAGGCCCCCGAGTTTTGTTTCTGGCACCGAGGGGCTTTGTCTCGTCGTTGTACGCCATAATATAATACTACTAATAATATAATATAGGGATAGGAATATAACAGACTTGCCGTACCACACCCGCAGGTGTAAATCGCGTGAAAAAATTCTAGAGTACCCCTTGACCCCCTTAAGCTCATTATTCGTATTGATGAATTTTACAGCTTAATTTGGTTCCGTGATAACCTTCTAGCCGTTTGCAAACTTTCACACTAATGTAATTAATGGAATTGCATTGCGTCTTACAGCAATAGATGGACCTCTGAGAATCTGTTGCCATGGTTACCGGCTTGCATTCGTTCATTAGTAATATTAAATGAAATTATTTTTCTGGGAATATCTCAAAAACGGTTGGTTTTCCCCCAAGCTTTGTCTCTCACATTGAAGGGCTGAAAATGAGCTTTGTCTCGTCCTTCTACGCCTATTTCAGCTTGTATTTTAAGGGGGTGGGCCCCCTTTAATGAGAGGTACGGAAAAGTTACATCAATGATTAGTGTCGTGCCTCTGATGGATATCTGTACCAAATTTTTCGGTGATTCACCCAGCCGTTCTCGAGTTATAAGGGAACAAAGTTGTCCACTGACAAACAAACTAACAGACAGACAGACAACAAAAAATATTTTCGCGCGCATCCATCATAAAACAGTCTGAAACGCGTAAATAGCTCAAATTTCCGTAGAAATTCAGAAAAAAAAACAGACAAACTTTCATTATGTTGAGATATACTGCACCGCTCGGTGTTGACCGTATTTTATAGCACATATTTAGGGTTTACTCGCTAACCGTTGGAGATACACGAAAAGTGATTAGAACCTTTTGGATAGAAATTTAAATGTTAAAGCTCGTGTATGCCATCAAAAGTTTGCTATATCTTAGCGTTCTCTTTTTATTTGAAATGGAAATATGAAATTGTGAAATCAAAGGGTGTAGTGACGTCACAGATGTGGGTTTTACTCGCTAACCGTTGGAGATACACGAAAAGTGATGAGGACCTTTCGGATAGGAAATTAAATTTTGAAGCTCGTATGTGCCATCAAAAATTTGCTATTTCTTAGCGTTCTCATTTTATTTGAAATGGAAATGTGACATTTTGAAACCAAAGGGTGTAGTGACGTCACTAAAATGGTCGCCATTTTTAATAGTGCAAAATATCGAAATCAAGAGTATCCTATATGTAAACCGGGCAAATCAGCTACATCCATGCAAAATTTCATTTAAATCGGACCAGTGGTTTTTGCGTTATTGAGTAACAGACAGACACACACCATCTCATTTTTATATATTAGTATGATTGTAGTGGTTGGTTGGTTCCTCAGTTTAGGGGCTGCGACAACTCGGTCATGTAGCCCCGTGTACTTTGGGTGTGTGTAGAATCTCTCTGATAACCGGTGTTAATTGTGGTGACTGTATTTGTGTGTGTTATCTGTTTTTCAATTCAAGTAACGACTGCAGACTTTGAATTTTTCAAATAGTTCCTACTTTTGCCGCCAAACGCCACTGTCAACGACTACTAGCTCAGAACTTAGCTACTAGACGCCACCGCAGTCGGCTCCTGGCAACGAACGTAGGAACCTAAGAGCGTTGTTTACATTCTTAACCTATATAATTTAGCTTCACACAGGTGTAATTAATGGAAGGTTCTTTAACATACCATAAATCTATGACATGGGACCGCCGGCTCTTTTCTTCCCCTCCGAAGGCATACACAGGGATTTTTAACGCTCTTAAAAATCCGACGACTTCGGCCGTGTTTGAACCCGCGATCTTGGGCATAGAAGCCCAGCATGCTACCAACTACGCAACCGAAGCCGCTCCCTTGGTAGTGCATTGAGGTTTACTTGCCGATAACGTTCATCGCTAAACTATGGTTTTTACAGCGTATTGACAACGGCTTCATTGAGAGTCAGCTGAAGGGAAATATTAGCATTATGTGTTAATCACTTGCTTTAGTAGAGGAAGACTTCCGGCGATAGAATACACCTGATGAAATGCAGCTTTTCGTAAAACATTTCCGAAAATGAATATTCCCTTTTCCTTTATACAGAGAGGATAGATTATCTGTCTCGGAGACCCTCGCTAGCCCGCTCGCCCGCGGCGCGAGCCTGTCTCCCGCCACGCACTTTGCCGTTATGCTGCGCCTTCCCGGCACTGAGTCATTGAGTATAGGAATTTATACTTACCTAGTTCACAGCTGGTGCTGAAAATGTTCGCCATGCACTGCTACACATCGCTGGTACCTTTTTATGAAACTGGCATTTACTCTCTGAAGTTCCTCAGCACCAATTGACTGTATTTCAGCTGCAATATAGTCTTTAAGCTCATTTACAGTGTGAGGGTTTCTCGCATACACTCTATTTTTAAGCGTCCCCCACAAATAAAAGTCACATGGTGATAAGTCTGTGCTTCGCGGGGGCCACACATGTTCCGACTTACAATCCTCGTACCGAAAATGCGACGCAATTCTGTCATGGATGCTTCGGCAGTGTGAGCAGTGGCAGAATCTTGTTGAAAGCAATTCGACAATCGCTCTCCGTAAGTCAGTTCGTCAAAAAATTGGTCAAGAAACACATTGAAGTACAAATTCCTATAAGTTGGTTGGTTCCTTAGTTTAGGGGCTGCGACAACGCGGTCATGTAGCCCCAAGCCCTTACCTTACCCAATGACTCAGTGCCAGGCGGGCGCCGCATAACGGCAAAGTGCGTGGCGGGAGACAGGCTCGCGCCGCGGGCGAGCGTGCTAGCGAGGGTCTCCGAGACAGATAATCTATCCTCTCTGTAAAAGGGTTTTTAACACAAGCCGATTTAATTTCTTTTTTATTCTTCGAAAGACGAGGGAGGGGGGTTGCCTTATGTATGTACATGTATGTATGTCTACCCCTTTTTATTCTCGTTTTCCAACGGGGTCGGAGATGAGATGTGATTAAGGTCTTTGGTGGCGGTTGGTTTTCACGGCCGGATGCCCTTCTTGACTACAACCTCATGAGGGGAGTTAATTTGCCTTAAGCTATATACGACGGTATTTTTTTTTCAATTGCGTATCTCTCCTTAAATGAAAATGAGCACTGAAAAATCCCAACTTTTTATGCACCGATCCACAGTCCTCTCCATGTACCCTGTGATGCTGGCCTGTGATTGGTTCTGTTCCCGGAAAGTCCTGATTAGCGACACCAAGTTAATTATTTTGTAGCAAAACCCAACTATTTGAATGTTTGCTTTGGTAAGTTCGGTGGCGTAGTCGGTAGCATGCTGAACTGCTGTTCCCAAGGTCGCGGGTTCAAACCCGGCCGAAGTCGTCAGATTTTTTAAGAGCGTTAAAATTCCTTCCTTGGAGAGGAAGTAAAGCCGGCGGGCCATGTCATAGATTTATGGCATCTAAAAGAACCTACCACTACAATAATTGGTACCGGTAGTGTGTAGCTAAATTTATAGGTTATATTTGGCTGGTTGGAAACGCTCTATCAAGTTCCAATGTTCGCCACCAGGTGTTAGTGACAGCAGCATCTGGTAACCAAAGTTGGAACTCCTCGAAATTCAACTTGTCGGGAGCCCTCGGGAGTTCAATCAAAATTACCCTGCTACGGCCATTGGCTGCAATTTATGTACTAAATATTAAATGCTCGTTGCTAAGATACTAGCTTCCAGTTGTTAGTTACGTCAGCATTCTCTTGTTGTAGGTTGTGAAGGATTTCTTCGGACGAGCGGTGGAGTGCGTGGAGTCCATGGAAGTCGAAGGTAAGTTCTCTTTATCTGTGTATTAATGCAGCTAGTGCTAAATGGGTACCACCCAATTGGTTGTCTTACGTCGACTACACTGTAGCACTGTAATAATGTTTTATTTATTTATTTATTTAATTAATTAATTTTATCATTTGGCATTGTTCCTACTACATGACCTTTTCTTACACAGAACCAAGCAATATAAGTATCATAATAATACTGTAAACGGTAAGGACGTAGCCGTAAGCGTTTCCTTAGAACTTTCCAAACAGTCGACACAGGAACTTGTAATGCACGACTAGCCTTCCGGACTGATTTCTTTGGGCTACGAGTGAACGACTCGCTCAACAGTCTCTTCACTAACTCTTGGTCGTCCCGTGCTCTTCCCTTTACAAAGGCAGCCGGTATCTTCAAACTGATGATACCATCTACGAATGTTATTATCACTAGGAGGATCACAACCGAACTTAATGCGGAACGCACGTTGCACAGTAACTACAGATTCGGTCTTTGCAAACTACAAAACACAAAAGGCTTTCTGTTCACTAGTCGCCATCTTTGCTACTGCCGCTGTCTAGCGGATTGCGGCAGAAACATGGCACGCACATGTGCACTGGTGCCAACTAACAAAACTGTTTGAGTTGCTTTTTCATTTGACATATCATTTATAACTGTAAGTTAAATGTAATAAATATTATAAAGAGTTAAAACCCCGATATTCATTTATAAACACCCTGTATACAAACAGCACATTTAACTCTAAACAAATAATAATGATAATTAGGCTAGTAGTAAAATGTCTGCTTTTATTTCCTGACAATAATCCCGTGTAAGTTCTGTTTCACAAGCTTTTAACATTATGCCTTTGGAATGCAGTGCCAAGATCTCTCTGATGCATATGTCCAATTATCCCTAACTCAAATGCTAAATATACACATTAAAATTTAAATTTAATTACTGTATTAGCTAGTTATTGTTGTTTTAAGGGGCAGAAGTACGAGGCCATCTGCCCCTTTACTGTATTACATGTAGGCCTACTCATTTAACATGGCGGTTGTGCGTGGTATTCAGTTAGTTATTGTGGTTTTAAGGGGTAGAACAGCGAGGTCATCTGCCCCCTGCGTGATATTCAACTTGGTGATCTAATGATTTGGGCAGTTGAAAATTCTTATATTAGTCACATCTTTTATCAAAATTTGTGGCAATTTCTTATGATTTTCATGTCCTACCAATAGAAACGCGTGATAGTTTCAATGCATCAAGGTGACGAACTTACAGCAGTCCAGTGAATCTGCTATAGCTCTAAAAAATCTTACCAAATTTTGTTATTATCGTTCAGTTTCATTCCGAGTCATTGATTTTAATAGGTCAATATAATGGTCACACTTAATGTCCAATCTGAGAATCTTGTAAATTGGGCAAGATGAGGTCCTCTGACAGTTGCTCAATTACATCTTGTGTATGCATGAATGTGAGGAAACGTGTGCATTGAGGAGAGTAATTATCGTAGAGCAATATAACTCCCTGCCGTGTTTCGTTTGTGTCGATTTTAACGTCATATTGAAGTTTGTGTCTTAATAACTCGACTGTAGGTCAGGTCATGTTCCGTATATATAGCTCATTTTATACCAAGTGTCGTTGCGATTGCTCAAATGTATCTTAGGTTATTGATTAATCTCTATATACACTCACCGGCAATAAAAGCGAAACACTACAAATTTCAGACTAAACTCAATGTTGAACCGTTCCAAACCTTGTATTAATCAAACACTATGGCATTACAACAATATGACAATGTATCGTAAGTTATTTACCATAATTAGTACAGTAATTAACAAACATTATTGATCAAGACAATCACAACAGTGCACAAACACTAATTTGGAATTGTCGAAACATGGAATCCATTGTACTGTAACACTGTATGATTACGAATGTTGTAGACAAACCCTAATGTCCACAAAAATACGCGGTACGATAATTCACAGCAATAAACCTTAAGACAGCCGTTTGTGGTTATTCTTGTCCAAAGGCGGGAAAAGGTATCATTAGTGCCATGATTGTCCAGATCAACAATGTGTAGCAATATTATTGCGCTGAAACTTCTCAAATGAGCTAATTAACTCATGATTAACTCACGACACAGTGCCATGTCGCAGGAATGTTACAACATTCAATTTATAACAGGTACTAAACAGATAAACATTTGCGTTTTGTCCGAGATTCGTAGTGTTTCGCTTTTTATGCCGGTGAGTGTATATAAACATGAAAGTTTGTCTGTTTTTTCTGAATTTCCACGGATATTTGCGATATTTGCGCGTTTCAGACTGTTTTATGATGGATGCGCGCAAAAATAAAATTTCTGTCTGTCTGTCTGTTTGTTTGTTTGTTTGTTTGTCTGTGGACAATTTTTTGTGTCCTTATAACTCGAGAACGGTTGAGTGGATCAACGTAAAATTTGATACAGATATCCTTCAGAGGCTCGACACCAATCATTGATGTAACTCTTCTCCGTATCTCTCATAAAAGGGGCTCTACCCCCTTAAAATACATGCTGAAATAAACCCACATTTTAAGGCCCTAAAATCAATAGTTTTTGACATATTCCCAGAAAACTAATTTCACTTAATAAAATTAATGAAAGAATGCATGCCGGTAACCATGGCAACTGAATCTCAGAAGTCCATCTATTTCTGTAAGACGCAATGCAATTCCATTTATTACATTACTGTGAAGGTTTGCAAACGGCTATAAGGTTATCACGGATCCAAATTAAGCTGAAATATTCATCAATACATACAATCCGCTTAAGGGGTCAAGGGGTACTCTAGAATTTTTTCACGCGATTTACACGTGCGGGTGTGGTACGGAAAGTCTATTAGGCTATATCCCTTCTCTATTATATAACAAGTAGTTCCGTGAAGAACTATGCAGCCTATTTTCATATATCCTACTTATGTTAATTGCCTCTATCTACATACAAAATTTCAGTTTGATTCCTTTAATAGATTCGTAGATATTGAGAACCGGCTAAATATTTCGGATGGTCGCCATGTTGGATTTTATATACGTAGGTCCTAGAGCTATGTACTGTTACATGAAGATTATTGTGTACGTGTAGCATTCAAACTTCAATCGCATGATTCGGACACAAGAAGTAACAAGGAGATTTTAAAATTTCGCACAGCTGCCATCTTGTGGTTATGGAAACAATTGAAATCAATTAGATGCCAGTGGATTAACATTCGTATAAGGATTTACTATACCAAGTTTCACTGCACTCGGATGGTTAAATTGCGAGAAACGTCCATGTGAATATTTATACTTCGCGTCGCCGCCATGTTGGATTCGTGATCACCAGGTTATTTAAAGTCCTATAGATGAACTTACGTTCATAGCCCCTATGAACATAAAAAATTCAGTTTGATTGCTATAATAGATTCGTAGATATTCAGAGCCGTCTAAATATTTCGGATTGTCGCCATGTTGGATTGTTATATGTATAGGCCATAGAGTCATGCACCATTAAAGGAAAATTATTGCGTAGGTTCATTATTCATACTTTCACATCGATCGCATGATTACGACACAAGAAATATAAACTTAAATTTAAAATTCGCAAAGCCGCCATCTTGAGGTTATGTAAACAATTGAATTAAATTAGATACCAGTGTATGACAATGTGTATAAACATTTCCTGTACCAGATTTCATTGCGGTTGGAACGTTAAATCGCGAGAAAGTCTATTTAAAATTTTTAAATTCGCTTGGCCGCCATGTTCGTTTTGTAGTTAACCGGTTTTTGAAAGTCTTATAGATGAACTTCCAGTAGTGCCCTTTATCTCCGTGCAAAATTTCAGGGTGATACCGCTAATAGTTTCAGAGATATAGAATGCTGGTGAAATGTTTCGCACATCCGCTATCTTGTGGTTACGTAAGCAGTTGAACCAAGTTAGATGTCGGTGCATTACAATGTGTATAAACATATACTTTACCAAGTTTTATTGCGTTAGGTTGATTAAATTGCGAGACATGTCTATTTAAAAGTCGCAAATTCGCGTGGCCGCCATGTTGGTTTTGTAGTTACCAGTTTTTCAAACGTCAAATAGGTGAACTTCTAGTAGTTCCATTTATCACCGTAAAAATTCCAGGGTGATAACGGGAATAGTTTCGGAGATATTGCATGCTGGTGAAATATTTCGCACAGCCGCCATGTTGGATTGGCGAGACGTAACTAAATTTGAAGGGCACGGTCGGGGTCGTTCGGAATAGTGCTATGAACTTACCGAGTTTTATTGAAATCGCTCCAGCCGTTTAGAAGTTATTAGGGGACACACACACACACACGGACAAAAGGTGATCTCATGAGCCTATTTTTTCAAAATTGACAATAGGCTAAAAATAGGCTTATGAGATCACTTTTCGACCGTGTATGTGTGTGTGCGTCCGTGGGTGTGTATGTGTGCCCTCCTAATAACGTGTAAACGGCTGGAGCGATCTCAATGAAACTCGATAAGGTCGTAGTACTATTTTGGCCGATCTCAAACGTTCCCTGTACATTTTATTACGTCTTTCCAATCCAACATGGCGTCTGTACGAATTATTTCACCGGCATTCAATATCTCCTCAACGATTACTCATATCACCCTGCAATTTTTTATGGTGATAAAATGCACTACTAGAAGTTCACCTATGTGACTTTCAACAACCTATTAACTATAAAACGAACATGGTGGCCAAGCGAAGTTGAAAAATTTCAATAGACTTTGCTCGCGATTTAACCATCCGAACGCAGTGAAACTTCATACAGCAAATGAAAATACAAATTGCAATATACTGACATAACTTAACATAACGAAAATGGTTGTTTGGGTAGATTATGTAACAAAATGTGTCTTGGTCACATTGTGGTCGTTACGTTTCATATCCGGAAGTCATTTGTATCGCATGGTAACGTTATTGGGCCATATAACGTTAATCTGATATTGGTTATCGTAGAAACGAAATAGTATTGTCCGACAGAAATAACGTTATTTGAATGAGTCTCTCGAAAAATATCCCCTAATACCGTTATTCGGACTAATAACTTTCTTCGGATATCGGTTATCGTAGAAACGAAATACTAGTGCCCACCTGAAATAACGTTATCGGAATACATATCTCGAAAAAATCTCCTAATATCGTTATTTGGACTGATAACGTTATTCGAATATCGGTTAACGCAGGAACGAAATGGTAGTGCCCGCCTGAAATAACGTTATCGGAATACATATCTCGAAAAATATTCCCCCAATACCGTTATTAGGACTGATAACGTTATTCGGATAATGGTTTTCTCAGGAACGAAATGGTAGTGCTCACTAGCAATATCGTTATTTGAATAGATCTCTCCAAAAAAATCCCCCAATACCGTTATTCGGACTAATAACGTTATTCGGAGCTCAATGTTGGATATCTTGGAAGGTATGCATGGGAGCTATTCCAAAATTGGCACATATTTATATAGATAATAATATTTCAGTTTAATTTCCAGGAGGCCATACATGATAGTGTTGGCAAAATGATTCTACGCATGCTGATCGGTAAAATTTTTAAATTCATATAACTTCTACACTATCAATTGGATTTCAACCAAATTTCGTATGTACTATGTATACATTCTTAAGAGCAACCAGCTGCTGACAACTGTTGATAATTGCTGTCTCTACTTTTTTACCC
Organism: Meconema thalassinum; assembly: GCA_946902985.2. NCBI lineage: Eukaryota > Metazoa > Arthropoda > Insecta > Orthoptera > Tettigoniidae > Meconema > Meconema thalassinum. Next base: position 930,554,068 of record OX336388.2, on the reverse strand, counting down.
TTATATTAATAGCCTATATCAGAATGCATGCAAGCCAACAACTCTAAACTTTGCACAAGTATAGTACCTGACATTCTAGATTAATTTGGAGTAACTAATATTATGCCAATGACGCTAACATGATTCTAAGCCTGATGATAGGTTCAATTCTAAAATGCATGTAACTTCTATACATACAAATGGATTTCGTCCAAAATTGGCACAACAATAGATCATAATATGTCAGATTATTTCTGACCAAGACATGCATGACATTGCTGCCAACATGATTTTACGCGCGCTGATAGATCCAATATCTAACTGCATGTAACGTCCATGTTATCCATTGAACTTCAACCAAATTTTGTATTCTGTACCTTAAGAGATGGAACTAAGAATATATTAAGTCACCAGGGCTGCCAACTGTAGTGTAGGTATATTTCGAACTAATTAGAAATTTTGATATTACCAACTTAATTTCGTCATTAACTTAGATAGTTCCATATAGATTAATCATTGGCATGAATCTTTAAGTTAAGAAAAATAGGCTCCTTAGTTGGCCACGGAACTGCTTGTTGAACTTGCGAAAGTGGCGAATGTCCGGAAAAACACTCATAAATGCGCTTTTGAAGAAAGGAACAACAGACCGACACCACTTGAAATACATAGGCCTAGGTGGATAGCAAACGACCTGAAGCTTAATAGAGATCAAGTACTAGCGAATCAACTAGACAACGGGGAAAATTCAGTGTACATTAAATTAGTGTACACCTTACTTTATGAAAACATATTATCTCGACATGAAGGTGTGAAATCCTTCCGGCTAGCAAGCGGTAAGACCACAAAGATAACTATCACTGCTTCAGACTCTTCCCGAAGTCAACAATGAAACGCTCTACCGCGTGCTTTCTACGCATGGAGTTGTCAAGGACGTACGGAACGAGTGCTGGTATGAAGTATACGAATTTTTGCTGTAAGTAATGGCATACGTATTGTAACAATTGAACTTAAATACCCCATTCCATCATATTTTGACGGTCAATGATTGTAAAGTTCTGTTAACATACACACATCAAAAAAAGTTTTGCATCACCTCGGTTCCCAGATCTCCGGCATATAGACGTTGACTGTGTATATTGTATCAAAGATACAGTCCCTTTGACTGTTCATAGATGTCACTAAAACTGCTCAAAGATGTAAACAACCATGCATGAGCAGGGCCTATTAGACGGAGGGGGTACGACAGCCGATCAGTTCCAGTCATTCCACCAGGACGAAGGTACGCTGCTCATGTTGTCTGTAGTTCTACCATGCCTAGAAGGTCAATACCGCAGTTCGATCGCGTCCGCATTGTTACTTTGTGTCAAGAAGGGCTCTCAACAAGGGAAGTTTCCAGGCGTCTCAGAGTGAACCAAAGCGATGTTGTTCGGACATGGAGGAGGTACAGAGATACAGGAACTGTCGATGACAGGCCTCGCTCAGGCCGCCCAAGGGCTACTACTGTAGTGGATGACCGCTACTTACGGATTGCCGCTCGGAGGAACCCTGACAGCAATGCCACCATGTTGAATAATGCGTTTCGTGCAGCCACAGGACGTCGTGTTTCAACTCAAACTGTGCGCAATAGGCTGCATGATGCGCAACTTCACTCCCGACGTCCATGGCGAGGTCCAGCTTTGCAACCCCGACACCATGCAGCGCGGTACAGATGGGCCCAACAACATGCTGAATGGACCCCACAGAATTGGCATCACGTTCTCTTCACCGATGAGTGTCGCATATGCCTTCAACCAGACAATCGTCGGAGACGTGTTTGGAGGCACCCTGGTCAGGCTGAACGTCTGAGACACACTGTCCAGCGAGTGCAGCAAGGTGGTGGTTCCCTGATGTTTTGGGGTGGCATTATGTGGGGCCGACGTACGCCACTGGTGGTCATGGAAGGCTCCGAAACGGCTTTACGATACCTGAATGACATCCTCCGACCCATAGTGCAACCATATCGGCAGAATATTGGAGAGGCATTTGTCTTCATGGACGACAATTCTCGACCTCATCATGCACATCTTGTGAATGCGTTCCTTCAAGATAACGACATCGCTCGACTACAGTGGCCAGCATGTTCGCCAGACATGAACCCTATCGAACATGCCTGGGATATGTTGTAAAGGGCTGTTTATGGACGTCTTGACCCACCAACCACTCTGAGAGATTTACGCCGAATTGTCGTTGAGGAGTGGGACAATTTGGACCAACAGTGTCTTGATGAACTTGTGGATAGTATGCCACGACGAATACAGGCATGCATCAATGCAAGAGGACGTGCTACTGGGTATTAGAGGTAGTGGTGTGTACTGCAATCTGGACCACAAATGCTGAAAGTCTAGCTGTATGATGGTACAACATGCAATGTGTGGGTCTCATGAGCAATACAACGAGCTGAAATGTTGTTTGTGTTGATCTCTATTCCCTTTGTATTTAAAGGTTCCGGAACTCTTGGAACCGAGGTGATGCAAAACTTTTTTTGATGTGTGTATGAAGGACAAGCTAAGTATTGCTTTTATTGTAAAGAAACCTCCCACTTACAAATAGACTGTCCGAACAGAAGGAATCGCCCGGTACTTCATGTCAGACAACAAACCTACAGCACGGTGCTGGGCGAGTCAGATGGGAGTAGTAAGCTAAGCAACACTACCTACATGGAAACTGCAGTACCTTCCCCTGAATAGCCAGCCATATCAGAGGCCTTTCATAACAGACCCCATTCTACAAACACATATAACATTGCGGAAGTAACTCAACCATCAGATAACGTAGCTGAAACATCCCTGACTACTTTACATAGCGATGAAGAGGGAACTGTGACGTCACGATCGGACAGCACGGCGAAGGGACACACCAGCAGGCAACACAGCAGTCTGTGCAGCAGCCAGATACTACTAAGACTAAATGTCCCGATTTTTAGTTTGTAATTCTGACACCACGTAGCAGCACCAAAGTGAGACAATTTCTGTTTTAAGTTTTCTCTTGAATGAAAGCTCGTATTTGCTACGTCAAAACCACTATGTATACTAGAGTGCAATAGAATTGATATCAATTCAATGCATTTTCCAAAATGTGAAAAACAAAGACGTTACTAGCAGTTTTTTATATTTCTGCTTAAAATATGAAAAAACTGGCAATACGAAAACGGAGATTTATTTCCTGATTCCAATGCATTTTTCATAAATAAAATCGGGTGAATGGAATCGTCGGCATTCGTTTGGGAATTGTTTTGAAAAGGGTGGTAGGAGTAGCGGCGCGGCTTCACAAGATCTCTAGCGCAAGGAAAATGATGAACACGCCGAGTTGACGAATATTGTAGTTCGGCGAGTTACATGTACAAGTGCCTAGGCGTGGAACAATATCTGAGCAATAATATTATAGTAATGTCACGCTTATGTAACGTTGACACAATGTGTTTATACAGATACTTTCTTACTTCCTCAAACATTCTTGTTCTTGTTCTTGTTGATAATAATACATTGTAGGGGCTTGGGACATCTTGGACATCAGTCCCATGTAGTTGACTCTGTGTGTTACTGTATTAGAGCCAGGGATGGGTCAGGTGCCCTGAGTCTTCAAGTAAGGTACTATCTCGGCATTTACCTGGAGGGAGTGTGGAAAACCCTGCGAAACACAAGACACAACTGAACTTCAGGTGCAACCACAATGGCAGGTTGATTGACAGGTGAACTAGTCAATGAGAGATGTTGGACTGATGACAGTTTCCTAGGAAAAAAATCATAAAATAAGAAGGAATTTCTGAATGGCAATAAACATTTGCTGTAAGAAACATTGTTTCAGTTCCTTACCTTTTATTTCGTTCAATACGCCAATACACAAGCTCTGCTGGGACTTTTCTTCGTTTTCTGTGAGCGTACAAAGGAAGTGGATATTTATGCAGGACGCTTGCACCTAGAGAACATGCGCTTGACTGTCGTCAGTATCAATGGAGACCAATTTTCCATTTTCACAATGGCTACGTCTTACTTTTTCACACAACGCATTGTTTCCATTTGAATTCGAACTCTCTTCTCTGAAAAAAGTTGTCACTGAATAGTTCGTGGTCTTGTACTCTTACACTTATATATTAGAAGTTCAAAACAAGTAGTTCCGTGAAGAACTATACAGCCTATTTTCATATATCCTGCTCATGTTAATTGCCTCTATCAACATACAAAATTTCAGTTTAATTGCTGTAGCAGATTCGTAGATATTGAGAACCGTCTAAATATTTCAGATGGTCGCCAGGTTGGATTTTTTTTGTACTATTACATTAAGATTATTGTGTACGTGTGGTATTCAAACTTCAATCGCATGATTAGAACACAAGAAGTAAAATCGAGGTTTTAAAATTACGCACAGCAGCCATCTTGTGATTATGCAAACAATCGAAATAAATTAGATGCCAGTGGATCAACATTTGTATAAGCATTTAACGTGCAACGTTTCACGGCACTCGGATAGTTAATTCGCGAGAAACGTCCATTTAAATATTTATACTTCGCGTCGCCGCCATGTTGGATTTGTGCTCACCAGGTTACTGAAAGTCCTATAGGTGAACATATGTTCATAGTGTCTATGAACATTAAAAATTCAGTTTGGTTGCTGTAAAAGATTCATAGATATTGAGAACCGTCTAAATATTTCGGACGCTCGCCATTTAGGATTGTTATATGTATAGGCCATAGAGTTATGTACCATTCAAGGACAATTATTGCCTAGGTTCATTATTCAAACTTTCACTTCGATCGCATGATTACGACACAAGAAATAAAAACTTAATTTTAAAATTTCGCACAGCCGCCATCTTGAGGTTATGTAAACAATTGAATTAAATTAGATGGCAGTGCATTACAATCTGCAAAATCATTTACTGTACCACATTTCACTGCGCTCAGAGAGTTAACTCACGAGAAAAGTCTATTAAAATATTTCAAATTCGCTTGGTCGCCATGTTCGTTTTGTACTTGACAGGTTTATGAAATATACTTAGGTAAACTTGTATCAGTACCCTTTATCACCGTACAAAATTGCAGGGTGATATCTGTAATAGTTTCGGAGATATAGAATGTCAGTGGAATATTTCGCACAGCCGCCATTTTGAGGTTATGTGAACAATTGAACTAAATTAGACTCCAGTGGATTGCAATGTGTATAAATATTTGCTGTACCAAGTTTCATTACGTTTGGATAGTTAAATCGCGAGAAAGGTCTATTTAAAGGTCTCAACTTCGCTTGGCCGCCATGTTGGTTTTGTAGTCACCAGGTTTTTAAAAGTCTCATAGGTGAACTTCTAGTAGTGCCCTTTATCACCGTACACAATTTCAAGGCGATATCGGTAATAGTTTCGGAGATATTGAATGCTAGTGAAATATTTCGCACAGCCGCCATGTTGGATTGGTGAGACGTAACAAAATTTGAAGGGCACGGTCGAGGTCGCCGGGAATGGTGCTATAAACTTACCGAGTTTCACTGAAATCGCTCCAGCTGTTTAGATTTTATTAGGGACACACACACACACACCTCACACACACACATACACACACACATACACACACACGCACACACACACGGACAAAAGGTGATCTCATAAGCCTATTTTTTCACAATTGAAAATAGGCTAAAAATGAATGTTCGTCTGTTGTTTCTGTATTTCCACGGAAATTTGACATATTTGCCCGTCTCAGACTGTTTTGTGACGGATGCACGCAAAAATATTTTTTTTGTCTGTCTGTCCGTTTGTCTGTGGACAATATTTTGTGTCCTTATAACTCGAGAACGGCTGGGTGGATTTACGTAAAATATGATGCAGATATCCATCAGAGGCACGACACTAATCATTGATGTAACTCTTCTCCGTACCTCTCATAACAGGGGGCCTACCCCCGTAAAATACATGCTGAAATAAGTGTAGAAGGGTGAGACAAAGCTCATTTTCAGCCCCTCAATGTGAGAAACGAAACTCTGGGCCTTAAAAGAACCCCGAAAACCACATTTTAAGGCCCTAAAACCAACATTTTTCGAGATATTCCCAAAAACCTAATTTCACTTAATAAATTAATGAAGGAATGCATGCCGGTAACAATGGCAACAGAATCTCAGAGGTCCATGTATTTCTGTAAGACGCAATGCAATTCCATTTATTATATTACTGTGAAGGTTTGCAAACGACAATAAGGTTATAACTGATCCAAATTAAGATGAAATATTCATCAATACATATAATGCGCTTAAGGGGTCAAGGGGTACTCAGAATTCTTTAACGCGATTTACACGTGCTGGTATGGTACTGAAACGGATTTACTTTGCTCCACGTTGAGCGTACAAGTGTAATGTTTTCTATAGCCCTCTCTGTTGCGTGACAAGTGTAACGCTTTTACTAGCCCTGCCTTGCACTTTGAAATATTTACTCTGACTAAGATATGTTGTATTAATGGGCGCCAAGACCTCAACGCTATGTTGAAATCTAAATTTATATTTAACAACACCTAGCTCTGGTAGAACACCTTCAAGAATCTTTTCACTCAGATCGTGGTATGATTTGATCATTAACCCAACTAACAATTGTATCAGGAGAAGGAATTTGGTCTATATCTAATGCTACCTACTGAAAGCAAAGATTGCATGGTTAAAAGAAATGAATTTATTATATAAAACAAGTATGGCAAAATTAATAATAATAATAATATATTTTAAATTTAAATTGGGGCGTTGGGATTTGAATATTACCGCTAGAGAATTACATGAAAACGGAGTCGGATGAATTACTGATTTTACTATTATTCCCAAGCTATGAAGTTACTGAAATACTGAATATGAAACAAAGAAACGAGAGATTATGTAGTTCTGAGTCATTCGCGCTTACCATTGGAAATTGCCGTAGCATTTCCCTCGTACTGGATGCTGAAGAGAGCTTCCCATAGCCTTCTGGACGTCGTCATCTTCTTCGTCAGTTGTAGAAATATTTGTAGAAATGTTATATTATGGTCCGGTCACACCGGAACCAATCACTCGAGCAACCACAACGGTCAAGTTTTACAAAGATAATCGCCTTGCCTCCTCGGCGCGCAAACAATATATGCACTCGTCACCTCCCCTCTCTGGTACCGTCTTCTCGCAAGCTCTCCTGTGATTGGATGAGCCACCACGCGATCTTCCCCACCTCAGGGTCAATACACTCGGCTCGATGAAGATGTCGATTACCGGTCCAGGCCATTTCGCCTTTTCTTGATGCAGCAACCCCGCTTGCGTCACGCTTCTCGACAAGAATAAGCCTGTAGCCGAATTCCCAGTGACTCATCTCTCTCACAAACTCTGACAAAACTCCGTAAAATTCCGTAATCATATAATTTTCCGCGATAATGTTGTTCTTAATAAATCGCTTGATAGTGTTTTCTATAACATCGAAAACCTATCTGTATACTTATAATTTTATAAAAAAAAACGCTCCAAAAATACCTTAATAATAATAATAAGTTACATGAAAACTTCTCTTGGCTGAACAATTTGCCGCGTAAATAAATATAGAATGGCTTCCTACTGACTTATGTCAGTGGCGTAAAATTCCCTCGAAAAACACGTTACAGTACGGAAGGTCTATTATATCCCTATCCCTATATTGTTATATTATTATTACTATTATTTTAATTATTATCATTATTATGACGTACAACGACGAGGCAAACTCGTTTTCAAACCCTTGGTGTCAGAAACAAAACTCGGGGCCCCTCAAGAGCCGTAAAGGGTCCCCGAAAACTATATTTTAAGGCTCTAAACCCAACAGTTTCTTAGATATTCCCAGAAAACTAATTTCATTTAATAAACTAAAGAAGGAATGCAAGCCACTAACCATGACAAAAGTATCTCAAGAGGTGGCATCCAACTTTCCATCTATTTCTGGAATAAGTAATGCCACTCCATTTATTACATTTCTGTGAAAGGTTGCAAATGGCTATAAGGTTATCACGGAACCAACTAAAACTGTAAAATTCATCAATGCGCTTAAGAGGTTCAAGGAGTACCCTAGATTTTTTTCACACGACTTACACGTGCGATATGTCGTACAGAAGGTCGTATTATATCTCCAAACAGCAACATTATTTTCAAAAATTCCTGATTTGAAATAGTAGACTGTTTTTTGCTGATTTTAGGTATTTGGGCCATTGGAGGCTAAAGATAACTGAATTTTCATGCACCACATGCCTTTATAATTTATAAAAGGGGGTCTTCCTGTAGTTGGGCACTTGACACAACGGTTAGAGTCAGTTCGTATGTGACGTGTATTGCGATTCGTCTACGAGGTTTTCAATTTTATTTTCACACCAGGAAGAACACGTTAGGTAAATTTAGTTTGAGAGCACATTTTAGCTTATCATTTTTCTTTGCCAACAAACAGGTTCCAAGCAGGTTACCCAGCATAAGCTTAACCGACAGTAGTGGCTACGCTGGCTAAAGCTCAGCATTAGGTCATGGGGCCAAGCTCTCTGCTGACTCGGTAGACGCGTGGGTTCGAGCCCCACCGTCGGCCGTCCTTGAAATGGTTTTCCGTGGTTTCCCATTTTCAACACCAGGCAAATGCTGGGACGGTACCTTCTGACAGGTCACGGCCGCTTCCTTCCACACCCTTGCCCAGTTTCATTCACCATCATTCATTTCATCTCTCATTAACTCCTCTCATGAGGTTGGCGTCAGGAAGGGCATCCGGTCGTAAAAATCATCGCCACAAAGTCTTCCATCGCATCTCATCCCCGACCCCGTTGGAAAACGGGAATAATAAGGGGTAGACATACATACCCTGCATAAGCTTAAAAGGCGCACGGACGGCAGGTTTTTCTTCGACTCGATTCACTGAAATCGTTACTGCTCCGCTTCCTTTGGTCATAAATGAATGTTTTTCTACAGAACCCTTCCTCGAGAAATCCTTGACAGAATGGTGAAATCTGCATCAAAATCCACTCAGTGGTTCTCGAATGGTTCTCCCGTTACATCCAAGAATCGGGGACTTTGTTTTATACAGTCCATCGGAACTTGAAAAAAAAACAGCCCTCGTACCAAGCTATTGACGATGTCCCGTCTGCAGTCACACACTCCTGACATATATTGATGAAATAGCCATACACACCCTTGAGTTTTTATTCGGTAATGTTCCAGATGACGAGAGAAACAACGGGTATTTTCAACAAAATTCTGCTACAGCCCGTGCTGCCTATGATTTCTTAGACGGCATACAATAGAATTTAGAACCAGTTTTATTATTTATTTTCTCCTGCCCAAGTAATTAAAAACTCCGCTAGGTATTAAACTACTGCAGTCATTCAATATGTAGGGTTGAATATGTTAAACATCCGTCTTCAAGTTCATGGGTCTACATTATACCCAGCAAAACATCTCCACTCAGGAACCATGCATAAACTAAAGTGTACAATGTTCATCAATGGGCAGCACAGTCCAAGTAACTGCGTTATATATATATTTCGTATGGCATAAAGGATACATATAAGTTAGAAATAAGGTGAAAAACTTAATTGCTAGTATGTACAAAATGTACATAAGTTCTGACAGGGAAAAAGACACAAGCATTACAAATGGATGTCCAACGAGTTTAGCCAATTCACTGCTTCATCTGTAGCCTCATGTATTTCTTGTAGCGTTCCACTGAACCTCCTTATTGGGCATTCCATAGCAATGTGATAAATCGTCTGAGGCACTTCACTGCAGTCGCAGGCTGGACTGTCGATCATCTTCCACTTATGCCTCCAATACTGGCATCTACCATGTCGGGTTCTTAGTCGTATTTAGTGACGTCCAAGTTTTCCGGCATAAGTTGAAACCAGGGGTTGTTGAGATGGATCCATAATTAGATGATATTTGTCTGGATTCGAGGAATCCCAATTGTTGCCCCATGCTTGATAGACATTAAATTGCTCTTGAACCAATTACTCGCCTAGTAACCAGGGAGGTTTCATAGATGTTAATCTGAGATGTGGTTGAAAAATATCCTGATGAATATTGGTAATGAAGGATCTTTACAGTATTTTTCCCATACTTTCGTCAATGCCATTTGTCTACGGAGGTGAGGAGGCGGAATGTTTGAGAGGACTGGAAACCAATCCAGAGGTGTAGATCGGATGGTTCCTGATATAGTCCTCATAGTATCATTCAGCTCAGTATCAATTTTCTATATATGAGCCCTATTTAACCACACAGGACTGCAATATTCAGCCACTGGGTATACTAGGACAAGAGCTGTTGTTCTAAGAGTCGATGCAGTTGCACCCTAGCCTGACCCAGACAATTTGTGAAGAATACTGTATAATAACTACGGTGAAACTTGAGATTAAGGAGCCAAGAACCAAATAAAAAAGAAAACTCTCGGCACGCCCAAGGCGGAGGTAGATTTCACCAGGCAAAGAATAATATTTCGAATTCACTAAATTTGCCAATTGTTGTAGCATATACTGTACTTGCGAAAGTTCCACATGTTTAGCATACGAGAAGCTTCATCTTATAATTCCAAAAACATTTTGCTCCTTCCTTGGTGTAACGGTGGGTCATATCAAAAATTCTTTCAGACAAAAGTTTTAGGTGATTTTTAGTGGACTATTGACCATTTTAAACGGTTTTGATATTGTACCTATTACAGGAGATATGACTTTTTTAAATCTCAAAACTCCATTTTTCCCCACCCCTTTTGTTCAGTGTTGGTACACGTGCCTGAACAGTGGACTCCCTCAAACTGTCATCTGTAATGTACGCTGTCTTTGTGGTGTAGTGTACATCATGGGCGGTGCGCCATTAGGAGTCCACCCAGGGCCGTTATGCCGTATTGCACAAAACTTGTTTTATAGATGTCTTTAATATTGCAGATATTCTACTTAAAATAAGTGTTTTTCCCTTCCCGAATCGATTAAAGAATTCAGTGCTGCTATACATAACTCACCCGTAGCTTAAGTTCCTGACAGTCTCGTACGGTGTGTTGTAATAGCGAGGGCCGCTCTGTAGAACCTCCCATGTAAAGTGATGGGCCGGGTGATGAAACAGTGATATAGCACTGTCTTGCACGCGAATTCTCTGAGCTATGAAAGGATTTTCTTCTCTCTTCATAGGCCTGGAGAAATAGTCCATAACATATTTTCAGTTGTCTGGTGTTCCTAGTACCGTACGGGTGTGTTAATGAGTTCTATGAATGAAGTTAATTTCTGTAAATTAACGTATTTTCAAAAAGCTTTTGTGGTAGTTATTTAAAATATTGATTGTGTGTGACATAGGAAAATGAATAACGTGATTGTTTATTTAAAAATCAATTTCCTTCTATACCTTTGAACACAAAGTTAGAAAGTTAAAAAAAAAAAAAAATAGGATCTCATCTAAGTATTTCATAATAAGTTCATGATAATGGTTTCCTTCAAGGATCATGTTTTGTACACGTGGAAACAAGAATATGAAAATGTACGGTTTATAAAGGGATTCTGTCGCCTAGGGTTTGATTTTGTATCTGCATTAACTTTACAACTTCGCTCTTCCGCTATTATTGGGATGTGAGAATAGCTTTTTCCATTGTTGGACTCTCGTCTAATGACTTGTTATTCAGAACTTCCCAGAGCATCGAGAAGTTGGGTTGCAGTAAAGATGAGTAAAGACTGAATGTGCAAGGATGTGCTGTGACGTTTTAGTGGCAGTGATTTTGGTTTAAGTACAAAATAGTACAAAATAGTACAAAATGAAGTAGCGACGTCTGTTCATGAAAATTTGCCAAAAATCAAAGAACTTCATTTTACTTATCTGAAAGTAAACTTTTAAGTGAAAATAATCTTTACCTTAAAATGAATTTGCTGTTTATCTTCCTTGCATTTAAGTTTCGAAATAATGCAAGTAAAAATAATTTTATGTTAATTTTTTTTAAATAACAAAGTGTTACGCTTAATTATTTTATTTTTATTTTATTTTTATTTTTTACCGATAGTGCGTAAACTATGTCATGTAGCAGATTTGTTTATCGGCCGAATTGAATGGTGTAGTCTGTGATAATGAAACTTCATTGTAGGTGGTTTGTTTACAACAAAGTTGCTCGGAAGGGGTGTGCAAAATTTATATCATTTGCCGTGGGTCCGCGGACTGAAACATTTGGGAAGCACTGCGGCAAAGAACTATGTGATCAATCAGTGCTAGTTAAGTGCATAAAGTACAGCACCTTTTCCTATTTTAACCATTTTTGTTTAGTGCATATATCCCGTTTTCAAGTAAATGTGTGCTTCCCCTATTAATGAGAGAGATTCCGCTCCATCTCTTGTGAGACAGAGTTGCTATACATCATCGGATCCGTGTATCATAGTAATAATCAATTGGCTAAAGATGCCAGCGACCAATGGCAGATGAGCTCGCTCACATTGAGTGAGAGGGCAAAACTCTGGGTGGGGGGTTTAAACTTAACAGAGTAATTATTCGGTGTAATTGCGCATAACAATCCTATCAGTTGACATGGCCCGGGGCCTCAGAATCTCATTAACAGAACAAACGGCTGCGAAGGAAATACAATGATGTTTGACGACATTAGATAAATACACAGACCAAATTAGTCATTCCACCCTCCCCAAGTGGAGTTCTCCTGGCAATTAGCCAGTGGATTGTACAAATCTCGCCAAGATAGGTTTTCAAATCATAATTTTAAGCCAAATGGCACAGTTTAAATCCCTCGCCTGTCGTTATACTCCACATTAAAAGTATCAGTGAAATGGTTGGCGTTCGGCTTTTTACTCGAGTGGAAAATGTAAATACCAGTCGATAATGTAACAAGATCTTTCACGTGCGTACATTTATTCACATTGTACATACAATTAAAATGTGGTGGAGAGTATTGTTCCACAATTGTTCCTAAATATAAATGACGAACATCTATATTACGACTAGCTAAGCGAAAATATTAAAGTCGTGAATCAAGACACGGCACCTGTACCTTAAATGAAGATAAAATATGTTGTTTCCACGCCCTCTTTTGTTTATTGCAAATTTCAAACAAACTACAAACCAACAACAAATCATATTTTAGACTAAAAAATTAATCGGTTAAAATGGACGATGATCGCTAAGATATCCAAGCGCCAAAATTGTTATTTGTCAAGTAGATATAGGGGCAGATGAACCAGCTGTTTTGCCCTTTATAACCCGAATAACTAAGTAACTAACGTACCTATCTTTTCCAAAACGGTCGGAAAATTAAGTAATTATGTAAATTTTACTAAGCTAATGTTAGTTTCCACAAACATTAAAGTCTTATGCATAGAGTCCAGGTTTTTCGTTTTTAACGATATCCGCGATATTTTTCAGTAAACATATAGGCTTATATGTTATCAAACCAATATATTTAGCCCAAAAATGCCGTTTGTTTTCGATATTGAAACCGCGAAATAAGATTATTTTGCGAAATGTGTTACTTTCACCCTAAACTACAGGGGCAGATGATCCTTAAAACAACAATAACTAACTAACCCTAAACTGCGAAATTCTGCTGGTAAAAATTTTTGTTTCTAATATTTACAGTACTTTAAAATTAAAATTAATTGAAATAGTTCCATTATCTGTCGTTATAATGTATTATAAGATACGGGATAACCAAGTCCCATCTCGAGCTTGATTGGTTGAATTGGCATTGCAAGATCTTCGCAAGCCAATCATATTTACGTGGACAAATTTGACTTCTTTCCACCATCGACTGCACAGAACCCTGATCCAATCGTTTTGTTGATCTTTGATTCAAACTTTCTACAATCGAATACCACACGTACTGGTATAACAACAAACTATTGGCCCAGATGAGATTATCATCAAATTTCAGGGATAGTCCGTCGGAGTATTTAATTGACCGACACAAAGCAAGCAACCTGCACCGTAAACAACTTCCGTTTACCAGACACCGCGCCCACCAATTTCTTACGCGCCACCCCACGTGTGTTACCAAACGCTACAGTTTCTCCATGTGGTGTCGTGTGCAAGTCAGAGATTTTTATTTTGTTTTGTTGATTCGAGTCCCCCACATGGTAGAAGTTATTTCGAAATCAAAGTTTGTCGAGTCAAGTACCGTAACAGAAAATACAATAACCAGAACCTATACGGGGTAATTAACGAATCGGTGCCACAAATAAAATCGCAGAACAAAAGAAAGTATCATATATGGTTTACAGATGCCATAATTAAGAAAGTACATGAGAAGGAATTTTATAGGAAACGAAGAAGATTGTCGGACTACTTCAACAGTCAGTTTAAAACCATACGATTCGAAATAAAAACAGCAATTAAATCAGCATATAAAACGCACATTGAATTTATTGAACAGAATATCACAGATAATACAAAAACCTTTTGGACGTAGGCCTATGTCAAAAATAAGAGGAAGAATAATAATAGTTCTGATACATTTTGCCACGACAGTAAAACATACGATAATGATCAAGACATAGCTGAGGTTTTTTGCGTCGTATTTCAAATCGGTTTATTCACCTAATAAAACCCAATACTGCATGCCTAGTGGTACATCTAGCACTACCGACACTCGGCACATTGACAAAGTCACCTTACGTGAGGTCGAATTAGCTATAAGAAAACTGAAGTCTAAATCCTCAGCTGGACCAGATCATATCCCGCCATATGTAATTAAGGGTTGTGCAGATGCTCTTAAGCACCCTCTCTTTTCATATATAACTAACTTAATTATTAAAACCACCACATTTCCATCTACCTGTACTTGGAAAAAGAGCCGAGTATGTCCAATCTTAAAATCTGGAAATCGAACGCTAATTGCTGTAATTAGTAGCAACCGTCCGATATGTATATTGTTACCGATAACAAAAAATTTCGAATTCATTTTGTATCAAAGAATGTATATTTATGTCAGACCTTTAATATCCGAAAAGCAGCATGGTTTCCTCTCCCGACGTTCGACTATCACAAATATGGTCAATTTTACTGAATCAGTGTCCAGAATCATAGACGCAGGAGGACAAATGGATGTTGTATTCACAGACTTCCAGAAGGCATTCGACAAAATTAACCACGATGTCCTGAAAAAATTCAAAATCTTACGATTTTTTAATTTACTTATATGCCTTTTCAGCTCTTACCTTAGGCAGGAAGCAATAAATGTCATTTCGTAGAAAGAACTCTCAAGAATTTGAACACTAATTCGGTAATAGTTCAAGGATCGAACCTTGGACCTTTAGTTTTTCTAATCTTCATAAACTATCTACTTCAAAGAATAAAGCATTCTAATTGTCTATTGTATGCTGCTGACTTCAAGGTATATAGAAAAATACCGGTATCTACATCTACCGACTGCGACTTACTTCAAAATGACATGAACAGTATTATGGAATGGACTGCAGATATTAGGATTAAACGTAGAAAAATGTATCTCAATTTCGTTCACCCGGAATATAAACCCTATCGTTTTTAATTACAAGCTAGGTTGCAGTGTCCTGAAATTCGTTAATGAAAACAAAGATTTCGGGGTGATGCTAGATAGAGAATTAACGTTTACTCCTCATATACTGATAGGTGACTCAAACAAGACCTGTGATTTGTTATCAGGAATACAAAACCATTCAAAAACATAAGCACGTGTATCCACCTGTACAACACACCTGTCAGACCGAAACTATAATATGCTAGCATTATATGGAGTCCTAGATGCTGCAAGACATATACCTCAATGATTGAACACACACAAAAGAAATTTCTAAAATATCTACATTTTAAAAAGAACAACCTACTATCCTCACTTGATTATCAGGAACTGCTAATAAATTTTGATGTAGACAGTTTAGAAATACAAAGAAAAATAGATGCTATGAAATTCCTTTTCAACATTATAAACAATTCAATTGATGATTCCGAATTCCTTTCCCTCTTAAATTTCCATGTACCACGCATCAATTCAAGGAACAATATCACATTTGAAATTAAAATAACCACAAAAATTCACCGCTGAACAGACTATGTAATATCTTCAACAATGTTGTTCGAAGAAATAATGCCATAGATGTTAGTACTTCCCTTGACAGAATTTTTGATGGAATTTCTAACCACTCTCCAGAAATAATGTCTCAAACCTTGCAAATTGTAAATCATGAATTCTTACCACTGTTTCATTCTACCCAGCCAACCATGTATTACTGTACATGTATATACTGTTTTAATTTCAAACCTAGTTAGTTAGTTATTGAGATTTCAAGGGTCGGAACTACGAGTTCATCTGCCCCACTGTTTACTTTAAGTTAGTATAAGTTATAACTGTGTAATCTTCATGCCACTGTAATTGGGATGAAAATCCTGTTGTGCGCAAATGAATAAATTAAAAAAGAACTATTGAAGGGATTAATGGAAGATTATCTTGAATTTTACAGAAAACTCTGTGGTTTCACACAAGTAGGCTAATGTGGACAGCTAAAGAGGCTTTTCAGCTTTCTCAACTATTCTGTAAGATAGGCGTACAAATCTGCGTCCTGAAATCATGGAAACATGCTCTGCTTGTACTTTGGGACAACACAAGTTTTACGAGTTAGTGAGAAAAAGTCTCATGGAGAATATTTGTTGAAATGTTAAGTTCGGTATTAAACACAGAAAATTGTTTGTTATTCCTCCAAATGTTTCTATAGTGTTCATTATTTAACCAAATACGTGCACCATACACATGGTTATTAAGCACACTCACTTCACTTGTTCCAGCCCTCAGTTCAGAATTAAATTTATTGGCAGAGCTGGGAATCAAACCCAGTCCTCTGTGGGGTGACATCAAGAATGCTAGTCACTACACCATGAGGTGGTCTCTTCGCCCGTACTTGCAATAAAACGTAGAGTTATCTAGCCTAGCATGCTACTTGTTTTACAACTAGGTGGACCAGGTTCGATTCCTGGGTAATGCCTGGAAATTTTTGAAATAAATATCAAGTACTGTCAGGTGAAGAAAAAGTCGCTTTCTTCTACTGTCCGATTTAACAAAGAATATGTACTAAAAATTCACAATGGTATTACGAGTGTTCCACCAAAAGTCAATACATTAAGTACTAGAAGTTGTTCAATGTGCTACTTTCAGCCACATTGTGGTCTTCTTCATCAGAATTACGGGCATATTACCTCGTTTTTCTGCCCCTTAAAACAACAATAACTTTCTAACGTCAGCACAATTAACAATTGGCAAGTGATATTGAGAAATTGGTTAGTAATTAAGAGTATGTTATTGATATTGGTTCTTTTTCTTATAGAACTAAATAAAAACTAATTTACAATCATTAAATTAAGAAAATATGTTAAAATAAGAAGAAATCACATCTGTTACAATGTTAATTAATAATAATTTCCCTAAAATGTAAAATTGGTGTGTTAAAATGTAATCAAAGAAACTTTATGAAGCTTGTTGAAAATGTATCTATAAAGTATCCTGTAACTTGTAAAACAATTTTATTTTAAAATATCTGATAGCTCTTTAAAAATAATATTAAAAAATTGTTCTTCTGGTTGATTATGAAAGAGAATTTCTTCTAGCTTTCATAGAATACATTGAGCATCAACTTGAATTATGTTATGAGTAAAATAAGATGAATATAATTAACTAGCAGTAGTACCCGGCTTCGCCCGGTGGAATGATGATAATATCTCAAAGTCTCCTTACACTCAACGTGATAAATTGTATTTATTTATGTATTCATTTCTTACATTATCAAACCTACGCTATCAAACCCAGTGACAATGTTTATACTTAAGTCATTACGGGAAGGCTCTGTAAAATAATGATCATTCTCATGATATTTGTCTTCAGTCCGAGTCGAGATATGTCGTTAGTGGTCCCAGAAATCGTGACATCTCAGTCGTAGAAGACTTTATGTGGTGGTGTTTAGATATATAACGGACTTAAAAATCAAGGTCATTTGCCCCAATGACAATGAGGGTGTAACATGGAGATAATTTGCCCTAATGATCAGGATGATATTGAAAATTACTACAGAACTGGCATATGAAACTTAGAAAATGTTAGAAAAAGTTATTTTTAGGAATCACATTTCAGGAAAGACTTGATTATTTTTTGCCAAAGAGCTCCCACTTAGATCGCTATCTGGTAAAAGTTTCGTCTTGTTATGGTTTCACCTGTACGATAAATGTCCGAAGCAATTCCTCCAAGAGAAGCTTCCAGATTTTATAGTCGATATATCGTTAACGTTCCTGAGCATCCAGTTGTCTCTTCTTCTGACGAAAAACATCTACATAGTGATGATGCAAATAGGAGCGACCACTGACTCATGTAAGTTATCAACGAATTGGAAAAAAATATAAGTTAAAGGAATGAGAGGAATAAAATAGAAAAGAGATGTACGATATACCATAACACTTGCTGTGAATTTTCTACGTGACTGGCTTACATGTTTCAGTACAGGCTCTCAAGAAGAGGAACCAAATCATTGGCATAAATGAATACAGTTGACAGTAGATTAAATAGTATCCGAGACAGATGACACGTAAAGTAACACGGCCTAATATACGATGCAATGGTTGAACTTCAGAGAAATATTTAATTTATTTAATAAATATTAACATGTATGTAGGTAACATGGAAATTATTGGAGTGCGTTAGGATAAACGATATTCCTTGTTTTGCCCTCTGGTGTATAAATGAATAAATGTTTAGGTGTGCCCACTCTTGAGCAAGCTACGTATAACTGACCATGAGAGAAGCATGGACTTTCCAGATTAAGGCCTGCTACCTTGAGTGACTGTCCTTGGGCCTTGTTTATGGTCATTGCAAATGCAAGACGTACAGGGAATTGCAGTCGCTTGAAATCAAAAGGCATATCAGTAGGGATCATAGGAATCCGGGGAATGAAGATATCTTCTCCTTTGGCATGGCCTGTCAATACTGTCGCTTCTATTACATTTGGCGTGAGTTTTTTCACACAGAGTCTTGTTCCATTACACAATGTTGGTGGATCTATATTACGTAATAGCAGTATTGATGATCCAGCTTTTAGTATTAATTGATGTGGTGGAAATCCAGGTGGTTCCAGAGAATTCAAGAACTCAGTAGGGTAAAATACAGCCTATTCGGTCTCAAGCACAGTATCGATAGATTCGTACGTCGTACTGGGGCCAGGAAGATGATCTTGGCTCTGAATATTCATTTTGTGTACACTTTCGTTTTTAGGCGCTAGAATTGCTCGCTCGCTAAGCCACTGATGGTCTTTATAATTTCCAGGAATATTTGGGAATACTTCGTTCATCATTTCCTGAACTGAAGGCATCAGTTCGCAAAAGTCGAACGGGAAAGAAATGAGATTAGTTGTCGCATCAGGCGTGAAATCACCATCACCGAGATGCAGGAGTTGTTGCGCAAAATTCTGTGCAGTCACATCTCCTAGTAAATGGACTCTCATATTGGTCGTCAGTGTCATTTTGTAAACATGTCTCCAAAGATACGATGCTTTGAGGCAAGCATTGAGTTCATCAGCTGGAGTTGATCGTGGTATAACTGGTAATGTTTGGCGAAAGTCACCCGCCAGAACTATAACAGCTCCTCCCATTAGTTGACTGTTTCCTTGTACGTCTTTCAGTGTTCGATCAAGCGCTTCAATGGCTCTCTTATGGCCCATAGTGCACTCATCCCAAACAATTACTTTGCATGTTTTTAGTATTTCAGCTTTTCCGGAGCCCTTCTTGATGTTACATACTGGAGTTTCTGACTGCGCAAGATTTAATGGCAGATTCAGAGCTGAGTGTGCTGTTCGACCTCCAGTGAGTAGTGTGGATGCAATTCCTAATGATGCCATTGCAAATGCAATTTCGTTCTGTGCCCGAATTTCTGCAAGTAGCAAATTAATGAGAAAAGTTTTTCCTGTTCCTCCTGGTGCATCAAGAAAAACAATTCCACCATTTCCGTTAGTGATTAAGTCCATTATGGCAATATAAGCAAATCTTTGGTCATCAACTAAGAGAGGCTTCTTGTCTTCAACGAACCTTTTTAACTCAGCAGAGTTGAAACTTCTTTCTCTCAATATGTCCCTATCAAGTACGTCAGTATTAGTGCGTATGGGGGCTGGCAAAACGAGCTGTTTGAGAGTTTTGCCATTGCATTTATCCTCAATCATTATGAGGGCTTCATTAAGTACTTGAGGAGAAAAATTAAAATCCATAGCTGGATTATATCTTCGTTGTTCTCTAAGTACATCCTCACTAAGGCTTTCTTTATATTTGTCCCAAAGAGCCTGAGGGTTTGATGGGGAGCAAGTTGTTATTATAATTGCAAAGAGACTTCTTAGTTGAGATGGAAAGGATGTGAGGGATGCTTCGGACAATGTTATGTCCCAATGTTGGTCATTTTCAAGTAAGCCACGCTGTTGGCATGCTTCTCTGAATGTTTGACATTCTACTCCGTTCACAGTTTTCAGATATTTGAATGATGTTGGCCCTCGAATTGTGTGAAGTAGTAATCGAAGGTAATAGCATTCGGCGTTGTTGGGATGAACTGTATATACCCGGCCTAAGGCGTCACTTGCACGCACATCATGTCCTGGAACTAAAGCACCTTGTTTTCTCTTGCAGAACACTTTGGTAGATTTATTCCATGTATAATATCTTGGAACGTCTGCATACATCAGTGTTCTAGCAAATGGATCTTGTTGACATAACAGAAAGAAGGTTGTACAGCTCTTTCTTGGGCGTTATCAGCTGTGAAATAAACTCGTTGTCCGTTTTCTAGGTGAACACTGAGATGAACAACAGGTGGATAACGTTCATGAATTGGGAAATTAAGGATACGCCAAACTGCTTCGTTGCTGCTGATATAACTTCCCAGCTGAAATTGTACAGGCTCATCGACAGTCGTGGTTTGTCCTTCAAGTTGAAATACTGCCACATCGCTACCCTTGTTGACGTATTTACAGATGTATTTAATGGATTTCACTGAATTGCAGTATTCAACAGTGATGTGTGCTTGGAACATTTTAGAAAGTAGAGGAGAATATGGAACAACCCATCTGTTGTCTACCTCAGTTTGTCTGTACTGGTTGTTTATTTTAAGATTAATATTCGTAGTATAGCCTCCGTTTCCTGGTTTTCGTCTTCTGTACAGAGGGTAGCCATCATCTCCGGGTTGGGTTTCCTGGGTAAATTCTCGGGGGGTACTTTTTGCTACATTTTCCTTCCTTCGTGCAGGGTGACTTAGGGTTGATAGCTCCACATGGTCCATGAATCATATTCTTTGTAATTATCTCAAAGAGCATGGGGTCTTGTTCTTTACTGGGAATCTCCGCGGATATAACACTGTCCACTTGAGTTGGACGTATCTTGCTTTTGAGCCATAATAATATGTGAGCATGTGGAAGGCCTCTTTTTGCCACTCAATTGAGTACATCCAACAGCGAGTTTCTCCCTAAATATGGCTTTGCTAATTTTTGTTTAAAAATTCTCGCTGTCAAATCATGGCGATCAGTAGGTGCCTGGCCACAGAAAAGTTCTTCCTTAATGTCAGTCCAGGCAGGATTGCATGTAACTGTAATAAACAAATCTGGACATTCGTATATCCGAACATAGCACATGGCATCCTGGGCATATTCGTGCATATGGCTTGGACTTCCCGTAATTGTTGCCGGTAAAATAACAATTTTTCCAATGTCCACAACATTGCCATCATTGGCTACAGCATCACGCAAATTAATGTAATCATCAACTTGAAGTTTATTTTGGTTTAATCGGATGTAGAGCAGGCGTTCACTTTCAATCTTGGCGTACATATCAACAATAAATTGATGGAAGAGTTGTCCGCTTTTCAGAATAAGGTTTGATGATCCTGGTCTAATCATTATTCTGTAGGCATAAAAATCCATAGCTGATATCTTTTTATTCGTGGCTGCGCCACTGATTGGATCAGTTTGCCTCAGATTAAAGTTGTGCCCTTCCTCGCCCTCCCAAAATATTAATGGGTTCTGAAGGGCATCGTACGATCTGTGTGTTTCTGAAATTCGTTGCAAATTCCGTCTATGAATGATTATGTCACGTTTCTCGAATTCTTGTCCTGTCATTACAATGACCACTTCGTCAATGGTCGGGGCATTAAAACGACGTTCATGTTCGCCTACTGGTCTCTTGTCTGCTGATATGACAACCTTATATTCATCCGTTGGCATTCGATCCAGGGCGGTCTTAAACATATTTACTAAGTTATTATGCTCTTGCAACAACCTCTGTAGAGCTATAACAATCTCCCTTCTGGTGCTGGGGATAATTTTACAACGTTGATCGGCTTGTTGTCGTTTGTCTGCCATAAAATAGATTTGTAAGAATTTTGGATTCTCATTAGTGAAGGGAAGAATTGATCCAAGTTGATGATAAATTTGACCTTGCACTTTGAAGGTTGGCATGAAACCAGTTTCTTTTACTGTTGCCGTGGTACCGAAAGAAGTAATTTGGAAGCATGAATTGTACTTCCTAATGTTTTTCAGGAAGTGTTTAGATTCTTGAGTCGTTCCAGACGTGTACGAAAGAAGTGGTTCGGGAGGAGGATTTAGAGCGGCTAGCTTAATTTTCCCGTTAGATCAACATATTCCAGGCGACTCCGATCTGAATGTTTTGGCTAGACAGTGATGGCATACAACATCCATTTTTCCAATTGTTACTTTGGGTTGTATTCCATAATCGTAAGTGTGATCGTACTGAAATGCCTCTAATTTCAAATCAGACTGCCTAAATGTTTGCCTAGATTGGAAAAGTCGCGTACGTTCGATTTCAAGCCGATCTAGACGCTGCTTAGGTGTTTCAGCAGCCCTGAGCTCAGCGTGCCTTCTTTCGTCCTGTTCAAGCCGGTCTTGACGCTGCTGAGATGTTTCAGCAGCCCTGAACTCAGCATGCCTTCTTTCATCCTGTTCAAGCCGATATTGACGCTGCTCAGATGGTTCAGCAGCCCCAGTCTGAGATTGCCTTATTTTCTGATCTTCAAGCCGGTCTTGACGCTGCTGAGGTGTTTCAGCAGCCCTGAACTCAGCATGCCTTCTTTCATCCTGTTCAAGCCGATATTGACGCTGCTCAGATGGTTCAGCAGCCCTAGCCTGAGACTGCCTTATTTGCTGATCTTCAAGCCGATCTTGACGCTGCTGATGTGTTTCAGCAGCCCTGAGTTCAGCGTGCCTTCTTTCGTCCTGTTGAAGCCGGTCTTGACGCTGCTCAGGTGTTTCAGCAGCCCTTAATAATCTAACTTTCTTGGTTTGTTGGCTGATTTTCCCAATAGATTGTCGCTTTTTGGGAGGCATTTTGAAATAGTTAAAAAAAAGAAACCACAATTTGAAGTGGAAAGCTGTTGGTGATTGTTACTATAAAATCGCAGTCAAGGAAGATTTTATGTCGTGTTATTTAAAAGTAATACGAACGGAGCATATTATGGGTCATTGGCCCCTAATGACTACTATTGCATTGAACACATGAAACTTAGACATTAATAGAAAAAGTCATTTATAAGAATCATAGTTCGTGCAAGAATATGTGTTGGTGATTATAACTATAGTAAAGGGCGTAACATGTGGGTCACTTGCCTTAATGATGAATATGATAATGAAGACGACTACTGAATGGGTATATCAAACTTACACTCTAACAGAAATACATATTTTTAAATCACAGGCGAGGAAGACTGTGGTGTTGCTTAGTAGTATAGTGGACGTAAGATCTTGGTCATTTGCTCTTTTGATAAGGATGGTAATGAAAACTACTGTTGAATTCACACGTCCAACTTACAAACTACCGTAATAGAAAGAAATATTTCAAAATTCACAGGCGAGGGAGACTTATTGTGTGTGGTGATTAGTGGTGTAATGGGTGTAACATCTAGTTCATTTGCCCTTATGATAAGGATGATAAGGAGAACTACTATTGAATTGACACTTCAAACTTACAATGTATACAATGTACTGTAATAAAAATAAAGATTTTAAAAATCACAGTCGAGAAAGACTTAATGCCGTGGTGATTAGTGGTATAATGCTCGTAACATCTAGGTCATTTGCCCTTATGATAATAATAAGGCAATGCAAAAAAGACTACTAAACGAACATGGTATCATTTTAAAACTGATACAGGTAATTCGGATTTCTACCATCGATGTCTTCCGAAGTCTCAACCTTATTTTCCTACTTGGGCCTATACACGATGCCTCTAGTGTAAGAGCATATGGCGTACTGCTCGGGTCCAAGCTGCACAAAGCTGAGAGGATCCCAGATGATGACGAAATATGATGACACACGTTCGGGGTTTCCCGTCCTATTTACATTGGCCGGGGTGTCACTCAGTATTTCGCAACACCAAAGTGGCTATAGAGCAACGGCCCTGTGCTAGCGTCAGCATAGACAGCAGATTACACGGCGGGCTCTAAACAGTCCTTCCTTGTCACCTCGCGATGAATCAGCAAGCTATTCTCACAACTGGTCCCTCCAGGGACTCACAACTTGTGGCACGTAGGTTGGCGACCACGGGACCCCAGCTGAGTCCGGCATAGCTTCTACTTCCTGGTGCCAGGCTCCTTTCAGTTCTCTTTCCTGTCGGCCTCCCTTGGTCAAATCTTGTTCTCTTCCAACCCCGACGGTATTCTGGTATCCGAGGCCTAGGAAGTCTTTTTCCCGCCTTAATTGGCCCTTGTCTCATCTTCCCTGATACCCTCATTCTTCGAGGGATCATCCTTCTTTTTCTTTTCATAATATATCCTGTCTTCTGCTCAAGGCCCTCAAGGAGGCAGGGTGTGTGTAGCTCCACCACTTCTGGTGCACCCTGGATAGTGCTACACCCACAAGGGCTCATGCCGGTGAGTTCGGGAGCTGGCAACCCCGAGGGATTCCTGAGCTGGGTCCGGTTTTACCCTTTTTTTCCATTGCCTTTGGGGTGGACCCTCTCCTCTTTCCCATTGTTATCTACCTTTCGTGGCTCTCCTTCCTTCCAAGTCCCTCAATTCTCAGTGTTAAGAGCATTTCCTCTCCTCCTGTCTTTTATATCCCTTATTCCTTTCTTTTGTCCTTATCTTCTTCTAGCCCATAAGTTTTGTAGTTAGTTTTAGTTTCATTAGGGGCCGATAACCCCGATGTTAGGCCCCTTAAAACAATTATCATCATCATCGTCATCATTATCACAACTGGCATTGTGCAATTGGGTTACTGTGGTATTTAAAACTTCCTGTTAAGTCCCTCACTCTTTTGTATTACATAAATAATTTGTAGCTAGAAACCTTCCCTGGAATCCACACTACAACTCACCCAAGTTTCATCACAATAGGATGAATGGTATATGAACGCTTAGGGGACATACATACACTATCACTATTGAATTGTCACTTCAAACTTACAAACTAAATCACAGGCGAGGAAGACTTTGTGTTGGTGATTAGTAGTATAATTGACGTAACATCTAGGTTAGGGGCAGATGACCTCATAGCTCCGCCCCTTAAAACAACAATAACTAACTAACATCCAGGTAATTTGCCCTTTTGATACCACTACTACTGAACTGGTACATCAAACTTACGAACTAATAGAACATATTTTAAATAAAAAACACAGGCAGAGAAGAATGTGTTGTTGCTTAACTTCCGACACGATTAGTTCAAGGGTCTGTCCGAAATTTAAAGTGGACGGTGTTACCCTCAAGTTCCAAAAGGTAAGTATGTAAAATTTGGTTGAGATGGGTGAAATGGTGTAGATTTTTGCCAAAGGGCCTAAATGCAGGTAATGGAGTGGTCTGTCCAAAATTTCAAGTAGACAGTGTTACTCGTCGGGTTCCAATGGGTAAGTATGCAAAATTTGGTTGAGATGGGTGTAACGGTGTAGATTTGTGCCAAAGGGCCTAAATGTAGGAAATAGAGTGGTCTGTCCCAAATTTAAATTGAACAGTGTTTCTTGTCGGGTTCCAAAGGGTAAGTATGTAAAATTTGGGTCAGATCGGTGAAACGGTGTAGATTTGTGCCAAAGGGCCTAAATGTAGGGAATGGAGCGGTCTGTCCGCAATTTCAAGCAGATAGTGTTAGTCGCAGGATTCCAAAGGGTAAGTATACAAATGTTGGTCGAGATCGGTGAAACGGTGTATATTTGGGCCAAAGGGCCTAAATGCAGGGAATGGAGTGGTCTGTCCGCAATTTCAAGCAGACAGTGTTACTCGCAGGGTACCAACGGGTAAGTATACGAATTTTGGTTCTGATCGATGAAACGGTGTAGATTTGTGCCAAAGGGCCTAAATGCAGGGAAATGCAGGGAATGGAGTGGTCTGTCCGCAATTTCAAGCAGACAGTGTTGCTCGCAGGGTACCAAAGGGTAAGAATACGAATTTTGGTTCTGATCGGTGAAACGATGTAGATTTGGACCAAAGGGCTTAAATGCAGGGAATGAGGTGGTCTGTTCGAAATTTTAAGTGGACAGTGTTACTCGCAAGGTTCCAAAGGGTAAGTATACAATTTTTTGTTCAGATCGGTGAAACGGTGTAGATTTGTGCAAAAGGGCCTAAATGCAGGGACAGGGGTGGTCTGTCCGAAATTTAAAGTTGACATGGTTACCCGCAGGGTTCCAAAAGGTAAGTATACAAATTTTTGTTCAGATCGGTGAAACGGTGTAGATTTGTATACATAACAGACAAACAGACAGAGAGGGGTGATCAGAGATATCAATTCCTCCTCCTCCTTCCCCCCCCCCCCCCCCCACCCCCCTTCCCCGAGCCAAATATGATTTTTTTTATTCAAAATTAAAAACATCATCAATCTTCGGATTGATGGCAAATGATTGGATTGTGTTTGCAAACATCTTCTCACTCGTGTAACATTTTAAGTGTAACCCTAACTTAACATTTAGGCCTGCTAAATGAGCAAAATGATCAGGTGTTCAGTTAGCCAGAGGGGTGGCACCGAGATGAGTGTAGCACTGTCTTTCCTCATCCCTTTCCAAAAATACGCCACTTGTCATTCTATTAGTATCCGAGTGTGAGTATCATTTCGTAAAGTGAATATTATTGTGTTAAGCTGTTTCAAGTTAAACTTAAGTTGTAAACTGCACAGTAGTTTATTCATATTTATACAATGATTTCTCAAAGAAAATTGGTCTTTATGTAAATTAATATCAACAAAATCGATAGTTTTCGAGCCTTTGAACATTGAGAAGTGAAAATACAGTGTATCAAATGTTAATGAAATCAAATATGAAACAATAGAAGGTTTTGAAACCTCGGGACCGTGTATTAGCTTTCAGCCCACACCCCGCCTTCCCAATGTACAGGGTCTTTCATATAAAATAAGAGCGCCAAGCGGCGGCTTTGTTAACCGTAGCTGCGGTCACCTTGGCCGAGCTTTTGGCGCGCCAAGGCCCCCTGCTTTACGCGTGTGTATAGTCCGGGACACCTTAAATAAGTTACTAGAAAACCAACATGGCCGCCACATTTGGTGTTGCCAACCTACATCATTTAACACCAAAAAGTCAGCACACACGTCCTTGTAACACGCACGCAAATGTTCCAAACTACGTAAAGGCCCTTTACATTTTACATAAAGTTGTGAAGCATTCCTTACTTAAGTTAGGGACATCTTGGTCATCAGTCCTCAACAGTCTAACTTTTAAGCAGTATTATGGTAGTGAAGTTAAATTAAATTATCTCTTCTAGATTGATTTTTAAAGCATCATATAGCCTAAAATGCATAAGAACAGAAACATTAATACTTACTCAAGGTTTTTTCCAGTTTTGCCGGGTAGCTAAAGATGAGCATGTTCATTTCTTCTTATGGGCTACATTTTTATAATTGGTCCAAAAATGCAGACCATTCTGTTTTAAGATGAGTGTTCAGAGAAGGATTTAGGAGTAGGAGAGATATGGTACATATTAGCTTATTATTTCTTTATTTTTGATAAGTACCATACTCATTTCTTGCATGTATAGGCCTACATATATGGAAGCAGAATTGAGACAAGCTATTGAAAGCCTATTGGCAAATCCCTATTGAGATGCAAGAAGTTCAGATGAGGATTGGGATTAAATTAGGAACCAACCCGGTATTTGCTTGGAGTAAAAGTGCGGAAACCACTTCCAAGATGGCTAAGATGGGAAGCGAACCCTCCTCTTCTCAGTTTTGCCTCACGAGGCTTAGTGTGATTTATTTCTTGGCAGACCAACCAGGACCAACTGCCAAAAAAAAATGCTAGCGGCACAGCGTGAGATGGTTGGTAGAATACTCTCCTGACCTTTCGTCACCTGGCAAATTAAAAGCCACTTGCAGAAAATTCACTGAATTCACTGACAAATTGACTTGTTAAATACACGCGTTGAAAGGCAAGCTTTATCGACGGAGTAATACACAGACGGCAAAAAAAGTGGAACAGTTAAAAATGTAATATAAATAGTATAAAATTAGCCATGAAAAAGATTTAATCACATTTTAAAAGCTTTTCACGCATTAGAACAAACATCTGAAACATCCGTGATTAGTAATTGATAATATGACACTTCTTAGGGTGGTTTATTACCACCAATTGCCCAATCTTCGATGACGGGAAGCGCACTGTAAGCATTTAAGGGTTATGAGTGTTGCCGCTCGCTTATTGTTGTTCTAGGAATAACAACTGGCATTTGTTGAACACGAGCAGAGGGCCTCTGTTCTCTTCACTGACGAGAGTCGCTTTAATCTTAGATCTCCTGATGGAAGAGAATGAATGTGGAAAAGGCGCGGGGAGTGGTACAGCCCTGTTGCTTTCTCCTCCAGGACTCCATTTGGAGGTGGCTCGGTTATGGTTATGGTTATGATGAACCATGTGATGCCCTTTGCGCCTTTCATTGGTCAGAATTTCATGCTGATGCAGGATAATGCCCTCATACTGCTCGCTGTGTTGTATAATATCTGCAGGAAGTGGGGATTCAAACCCTGGACTGGCCAGCTCGTAGTCCTGACTTAAACCCCATCGAACATGTACGAGATATGCTAGGAAAGAACATCAGACAGTGTGACCCCACCACCTTGGCACAACTGAGAACATTGCTGCTGGAGGAATGGGATCGCATCCCGGCAAATGTCATTCGACGAGTTGTGAACAGTATGCCTGAGCGTTTACAAGCTGTCATAGATGCTAAGGGTGGAAACACTTGTTTTTAGTGACCAGTGGTGTTGTGCAGTGCAAACATTAACACTGTTTTGTTTGAAAAAAAAAAAAGAAAAAAAGCCCAAAAGAATAGAAAATTGTAAGATTTGCAAAAATATGTAACGAAATTTGTGAGTTAAAGCGTTTTGTAAAGCCAACCATCTAAAATTTACATGAATAATGCAAATATTGGAAAACCGATACATATTAGTGGAATAAATTAAGAAATTACATAAAATAATAGCCCGTCTTGAAACAAAAATGTTCAAGGCAAAACGACATACGTACCGTAATAGAGGTAACATTTCAGGAGTGATGAACCAAGTAGAATACTTAAATTAGCCTAAATACCTTGTGTAATGATGAATAATAATTGTGGAAATGATGTCATAATAGATGTTTCCTCCTTCGCTGTCTCTAACCCACCCGCTATCCCCTTTACAACACGACTGTAGGGAAATTTCAGATTAATTCTGTACAACGTATCACTCTTTTCCTTTTCACTTTCACTCTGATAATATATCATTTTCATACCATACTTCATCTTTTGGCAAGGGGGGGGGGGGCATTCTCAATTGTAACTACTAACCTTGATCACTTCTGCACCGGATATATGTGCTAAATCACTTAAATATGTGTTTTTATTTATTGTATTTTTAACAACCGCAGCCATGTATGTGAAACTGCTGCAGCGATCACATTGACATCATTAGTTACCAACATATCCGATACAAAATAGGCCTACGTTAGACGACACATGTAATGTTGTAATTATGTGGAAAAAATAAAGAAATAATCGGGCTCTTCTTAGTTAGACGACTGTCTGGACGAAACCATTGGTCGCTACTTGGTTAGACAGTCTGGACGAAAATTACTGATTGCACTACTGGGCGTAAGCCCCAGGTTAGGTTTGTTTTGTATGTAGAACCGTATTTACCACTGTAATGAACAACGCTGATCGCAAGGATTCCATGTTTCGAACTAATCGGCAAAACCAGCGCCTCAGTGCCTAAAAATTATTGGTCTAGGCACAAACCATTGGTTTGGATGAAAATTATTGATGCGTGTCTACCCCCACTGTGCGTGACAAAAACCAGGGGTGGTGTTTGTATGGCGTAACGACCTAACAATTATTGGTCAGCCATCACAGCACTTTTCGATCAACGAAAACAAGCCATGAAATTAAGATTCATGCAATTAACATACAAATCCATGACACAAATCATAGTGTTCACAGCTGGTAGGAGAAACACAACAAGCAACTACGGAGTGTCACTACTCCAAAGGTTTAATGCTTATTCAGCACAAATAGCACCGAGTAAATATGACCAACTTGCCCACCACATTAATTCCCTTGGCAGCGCTGCCTAGCGATTGAAAAACACAATGGCTTTTGTTTGATGCTGGGAGTACGCTACTCTGAACTTTGCCTAGCGATTGAAAAACAGTCAACCTCCATCAAAATCTGGAAAATTTTCTACAGTAACTTATGTAATGTGACTAAGATACAAGAGTTGAACATTTTATCGCTAAAGGGTGTTATTACATTTTTCAACAGTGTCAACATTATTGTTTGGCACTGGTCTTGCCTCTTATTGTTAGTTCGAGCGTGGTGAACCCGGAATAAGGCTTTGCATACAAACCTAACCTGGAGCTTATACGCCAGACCCCCTTGCTTGTATTAAAAGCAGTAATTTTCATCCACACAGTCACCTGGCCTAGTAGCGGCCAATGGTTTCGTCCAGACAGTCGTCTATTCTAGAGTTGTATTTTTAGAGATGTGTTCTGACAGTTCGGCGGGTAAGCCATTGAGCTGAAGGAAGCGGGTAATCTCGAGAACCACTGAATGGATTTTGATGCGGTTTGCACTGTTCTCGAGGGAGGTAATTTTAGAAAAAAATATTCATTTATGACCAAATTAAGCCGATTTTGTATCCCACATGTTGGCAACAATGTGTGCGCATCGGTATGTGCCTCTAGAATGCGCCTTGTTGACAGTTGAACGAGATGCAAGCGCTGTTGGAACACGGCAGCCATTTTTAAAGAGCAATATTTAAAAACTCATATTTATGTACTTATGTACATATATGAAGTGCAGTAGTGACCAGGGTTCCTAATTTCAATACGTAATATCGCCCAGAAGATGAAACAAGGACACAAGGTATGTAAAAGTCACATTCATGTCCGATGCAAATGTATAAGTCGCATTCTACTTTCATTCAGAATTAATAATACAAGTACGCTAGGCTATAGTTGCGAGCAATAATTATAACGTATTGGGGGCTCACTGTCTGTTTTATAAACACCATTTTCGTTTCATCCATGGCAGTGAGTTGTTTTTATCTACATCCTTTCATTTCACGCCATTTCATTTCATTAGGGGCCGATAACCTCGACGTTAGGCCCCTTAAAACAACAATTATCATCATCATCATATAACGTATTGCAAACCAGTGGCTTCGCTCGAATTGTATCATCTAACCAAGAAGCGAACAGTCACTTTGTCTCACCCAACTTAAGTACACCAGTAATTTTCACCCAGACATTCAGTGGTGCAGTAACTTATGTCGAGAACTAAAAGAGAGCCAAGAGATATTGTTGGTATTTTCTGAAAATGTGCATCTGTGACTCAAGCGCAGTGCATATCCCATGCACATGTGAGTAATATGGCTCTTCAGAATGATGATTGATTCATGTTGCACAACCCTTGAAGTTCGTTGAAGGCTTCGACACTAATCTGTCGCAACCATAACTGAAACAAATAAAAATAGGCCTAATATAAATATTTTATCTGCCAACTACTAAGTAGGCTATAGGTCAGTAGCCAACTACATAAATAATCCCCAATACATTCACACTACAACTAGCCGAGTGTGAATCATAGACTACTTTCAAGCTTATGAGTAACATATGCATTGTATTATAATATTACGGCTGACGGCACTTGGAAGTCGAGAATAAGATACAGTGTAATATTAGAAGGCGAATTGATCCTAAGAATATGTTCCTGGTAATGAACTTACACAGGCTATATTTTAGGTTATGTTTGGTTTGTATTATACGAAAAATGCAGTCAGAAGACTTTTTCAACATTTCCAAAGACCATTAAGGTTCTTGATTACGTTATTTGTGCTCGGACTGAATATAAAAATAAATAAAACAACGATTAAATAACTTTGTACTTTTAATTATGTAGATACGGTCTAGGCTACATACTCAAAACCTAGTTCATTCGCCAGTGATCTTCATAGAGTTTCTCCAATCCATATCCAATCTTGTTCTCGTGTTATTTAGACGTCATGATGAAATCTAAGTAAGAATTTATCCAAAAATTAATTAAATAAAAGCGTGCAAACATCTCAGACGAGTGGGTATGAGCATGCACATATTCCATAATCAAGGGTCTATAATAACTGTAAAAACAGTTTTAATCGATGTATTTTAGTAGTACTTACCTTGTACAACGTGTTTTAACTTCATTAGACTTGAAATTCGAAAGAAAACTGTGAAATTATTCAGATAATAGGCAGTAGTAAAATTCGTAATTTTTATGTTGGGAGATTGTGTGGAAAATGCATTCTGGGAGAAAAATGTCGGCAACCGTGTGTTAAGAAATTTTACTGGTATTATGGTCTTTGGAGATGGCGAGATTTTAAGCAGGGTTGGCGACAATGTGCTAGCACATGAAAACAACTTAACTTCTAGAAATTCAACCATAAACCAACATTTACGTAGGTATAGGGGACGACTGTTAATGTTGGCTACTCTGTTTTGATCTAGTAACTTATTTAAGCTGTCCCGGACTATACAATCCTATATGATGCAGCGGCCTTGCTAGCGTGTGTACAATGCTGAAATCTTACTTTAGTTAGTTATTGTTGATGAAACCGAAACCCCTATAGTATTGAAAGTGCGCGCATAGTACATACAATGGCTGTTTTTTTTTTTTTTTTTTTTTTTACCAAACTTGGCCTTGCAATAAGCGTGCAGTTGCTCAGTCGCCAGTCTAAACCTCAAGTGCTAACATGGTGAGACAGTTATCATTGCAACATCGTATTTTTTTTATGTAAAACTTATTTTAAGTACGAGTCGGCTCGGCGGGTACGTGATGCATTTGTGCAGCAATTTCCTGATGAAGTGCCACCTTCACTAGCACGAATTCACGTAATTGCAAATAAGTTTGACACTACTGGCTCGGTGCTCAATAAAAAACATGCCCGCACACGAACAGTTTTAACAGAGGATGAGCTAGATGACATTGGCGAGAATCTTGAACGGTCTCCGAATAAATCACTCACAAAATTAGCACAAGTAGGGGTTCATCAACTCCGCTCATCCTCGTCCAGGAGCAAACCCTAGTTACGCCACTGATCGTGATTCATACTAAAAATTAAAAATAAAGTCAAGCCCTGGCACTATACAGCCCATGACGGGCTAAGGCCGACCAAGCGACCGCTGCCCAGCCATTCGGCCTGCAGATGTTGGGGTGACGCGTGATCAGCGCGTCGGGTCCCCTCGGCCGTTAATTTTGGTTTTCGTGATCGGGGCGCTGTCTCACTGTCAGACAGCTACTCAATTGTCCACACGAGGCTGAGTGCACCCCGTTCCAACCCTCACGTCAGTTTTAAAATCCCTGACGGAGCCGTGGATCGAACCCGGGGCCTCCGGGTGAGAGGCAGGCGCGCTACCCCAACACCACGGGGCCGGCGTGATTCATACTACAAAGAGAAATAGTGGAATCTAAAAGATATATATAGGTTATGAATGAACGTACGTTAGGGCGTTGAACAGCAATCATCATATAATTATTTCAGTAGTGTAGATCCCTCCTGCGGTGCTCACAAGTGACCGATCGTGACAAATGAGCACTCAAATGTAAGATAATAGACATTAGCAGTGACGAATTGCACTCTAATTTCATAAATATCTATAATTTCTTTAAGCAATGACTTTTAAAGAAATGTGCGATTTGCAGATACTGTTGCTGTAGGAAAATACGCTCCATAATTGCTATCCACTTCACATTTTGGCCGCTGTGACGCCTGTTTCATGTCATTTTAACATTCTGAGGTATTTCTTTTATCATTTTGCATGGATTTCAGAAACGGTAAATCAAAGGAATGAGTACGGTACTAAAATCGTATAATTTCATAAATATCGAATAACTGGTGAGTGTTGTGATGATCCAATTTTCAGTGATGGCCTTCTTAAGTTAGGGAACGTATAACTTGGAATTCTAACTGAAATGTAAATAGTGTTCTATAATCATTTGGTTGAAATGAAAACATAACAACCTTTCTCCTTAAGTCTCTCATTATAAATCTATTGGGGAAAGTGTGGTTTATGAACATGCGAAATTTCTCGCACGGAGGGGCAGATGACCTCGTAGTTCCGCCCCTTAAAACAAAATGCCTTTTCCTTTTTCCTTTCTCGCACGGGTTCGCTGGTATGTATTTAAAGGTTGACGAAAACTACGTATCTAATTTGTATCTAATGTGGAGTTGGCGGGTCCTGGATAGCGACCGTGCGCTATCTTTGGAGTCGGAAGACAAATGAATTCGAACCTCACCGTTGGCCATCCTTGAAGCGGTCTTCCATGATTTGCCCTTTCCAACTCCTGTCCCATTTCCATTCATCTTCATCTTGCATTTGACTCCTTTGATGAGTTGGTTTTCAGGAAGGGCATCTGGCCATGAAAACATAACTATCACATAGAAAATCATCTCACCTCATCACCAATCCCATAGAAATGGGAGTAATGAATAAAAGTACACATGCTGTGAGTTGTGGATGTTCTCTTACCTGCGAAGGACATCCAATAATATTTGATGTCATTATTTAAACATAGAGAACATTATTAATTCCACCCTCTCCTCCCCCAGGAGCGAGTTCTACTGGCATTTAACGAGCGGATTGTACGAATGCTTTTAACAAATCTCGCGAAGATAGGTTTTCAAATCATAATTTTAAACCAAATGGCACAGTTTAAATCCTCGCCTGTCGTTGTACATTAAAAATATCAGTGCTGTTAATTGGCAAAATGGTAGACATTAAGACTCGTTAGAGACTCCAGCTTTTTACTTTAGCGCAAAATATGTATATATCTTCCGAGTGTAATGTTCCATTTTGAAAATAAAATGTTGAATTATAGACAGAGTCGTCGTGATTGTGAGTCTGGGATTAGAGGAGGTACTCTGCGATAATGCGAGGGCTATCATCATAATTGTGTGTAGCGCTGGAGCGAATGGCCAAGGCTCGATCCTAAGGCGCACCACTCTATTTTAATACCATTTCATTTAAACTCTCATCAGCCGTGACGAGTGAGTGCTGCTATGCATACAATTATACTTCTAAATAATCAAAATTAAACCCCATGGTTACGGTTGTTGGTGAATCACGCCTGAAAACACTTCCCATTTGCCTGAAAGCAGCCCCTAGAGTCACACGTCTTGTGGAACGTGGTTTAGTGACTATTACAACTAATTCTGGCAATACCTCTCTGTGGCGTAGCTCATCTCTACCTAAACCTGCTCAATCCTTGGCTCTGAGTCGTCTCCATCACTTACCTAGCTACAGTGGTGAAGCTACATTTATGCAACCGCCTATTCTCAAGTTCATACCTTATGTTCCATTTTTTTTTTTAAATAAAATGTCGAATTATAGACAGAGTCATCGTGATTGTGAGTCTGGGATGAACTCCACTCGTCGGGTTTTTGGCTCAGCAAAGATATCAATGATGTGTTCTTTGAAGATGGCATCCCTGGCAAGATATTTCACCAAAATCTTCTCAATAACCATAGTAGCCTACTCAAATTGCTCAGTCTAGAATCTGACAGAAATCTTCCTTCCGATCTCTCCGGAAGGAAGCTGTGGTACTCTGTCGACTCCGGATCGGCCATGGGATTGCTACGCACTCCCACTTGCTAAAGAGAGAAGACCCCCCTGTGTGCACTTGTGGCGCCCACCTAACCGTTGCACACATTCTCTTGGAGTGCGTGGATCTGGCCGATCTGAAAAGGACTCTTAAACTGCCTAATACCCTCTCTCTTCTTCTCCGTGATGACGGGCCGTCAGTAGACTTAGTCATCTGGTTCATGAGGGAGAGTGTTTACTTTTTAACGTTTTAATGTAAGTTAAGACTTTTAGTTCAGGTTAAGTCTGTTTTATGTTTTTTATTGCGTTCATCTATTTTATTGTTCACTATGCCTTATTTGTTTTATTGTTTTCTTTTTACCATCAGCCTTTTTAATTCTTTTTGTTCAAATAAGGCATAATTGTTGGGGCTCACTGTCTATTTTATATAAACCATTTCGTTTCATCCATGGCAGTGAGCTGTTTTTATCTTCATCCTTTAATTTAACGCCATTTCATTTCATTAGGGGCCGATAACCTCGATGTTAGGCCCCTTAAAACAACAATTATCATCATCATCATAGAATCTGACATGGAGTTCCTTAAAAATGTAACTCTCTTCAATGCACTCATACTTCGTTCACTCGAAGCAGGAGATTCAGGAAAGGTAAGAATCAGTCTTTTGAGGCGCACTGTTTCTTGATATATTTTTTTTCTAGGCCGATGTTCAAAAAATATTCTCTTCATAGGACAAGGAAGAAACTTGTCTTTATTTTTAATACGCTGTTAAATCACTACACTGATCCATGATTTAAAATTCACAAACTAGCATGCACGCGCTGAAATACCGCCCTCCTCACGAATGCACTGCTTGGAGCCTAGGCTCTCCGCTGAATCTTTCAGCTATCGACCTTCTGCTTGGCGCATGCACAATTGGCTTCTCTACCCACAGAGACCTGAGCCTGTTTCAAAAAAGACTCACTGGCTGCTCAGTCCCGCGCCGAGGCGCTGTCGGCAATCTCACCGTGGCTACAGAGAATAATGCCGAAAACTAGAGATTAATTTGCCTATAACAACGAAAAAAATTAACGAAAATTTAAATGTGCATATTCCTTAAAATCTAAGACTCAAATATTCCCCTCCAGCTTCGCCACTGCCTAGCTATTTTTCTTCTCTCTCTCTCTCTCTCTCTGAATGGACATTGGTAAAATAAGAAAAATGCCGTGCCATATGGGTCAGCCCTTGGCCCATTATTGTTTCTACTAACTTACAAACCTTCGACATATCTAGCATCCTGCAACATGTCAAATCTCGTATGTTTGCTAATGATCATCAAGTGTATGGTTTTTTTTCCTACTTCACAGAAATGTGCTGGAGAATGTTCATGATGACATAGAAAGGTTACTAAATTGGGCTGCTGACCACAACATACAATTCTTAATGCTTCGAAGACAAAACTCATTCTTATTGGAAATTCGATACTTTTGAACACAGTTGATACCCTGTCAATTATGCCTAATATCTCAATCGGAAATACCGTTGTTCCATACAAACGCTCTGTCATCAATTTGGGATTTGTCTCATTTTTTAATCGGAACATTGACTTAACCTCAAACATATATTTTAAGCTAACCTCATTACCATAAGAAATATATTCCTACAACGTCGTGTTTACTTGATGCCGCTTTGATTGGCTTATGAATCTTTAAGCATAAAAGGCTTCTTCATTGATTGTACACGGATTAGTGAAGTATTGAAAGGTCCACGTCTGTTGTTCTCAAGCAGTTGACCTTTGCTAAATACGAGACTGTGATTGAACTGTCTACTGGTTTACATACATCTTCATTAACATCTGCAATCTGAATATTTTCACAGTCACCAGTTTCTTAACTTTTATTCTATATTTTAATCTTTACAACCTATATATATATATATATATATATAGCCTATATATATATATGGTGCACCATATTAGGTTACATAACATTTCATATTTTCAGTGCTGCGCTTTATTACGTTTTTCAATATGTTAATGCTTTGCAATTGGCTGATGAAGGAGATAACATTGTTGATTAATCCCTGAAACATGTACTAAGAACAACTTTAATAATTAATTTCCTTATAGTATTGATTCAGGCGGATATATATTTTTTTTATTAATAACTATTTAAGCTTAAGAACCGAAAAGAAACGCTCACAAATGTACGTTGAGCCGAACATGATAGAACTTTACATGCATATTTATACAAAAGGGGGTATCCTTCTTGCGGGAAGCCGCTGTAAAATTCTTCTAAATTTCATGAAATTACAAAGCGGTCTTTAAGACGAACATTGCACTGCAGATCAATCAGCTCTAATGGAAATAGCTGTGGAACACTGTCTGCACTATGAGAAAATGGTCAACCGAATACATCTAACACAGCGTGGAGTTCTGATTCTGAAAATCGTTTGTCAAACTCTTATTTTAATTGGCGAATTACCTGCAAGTACTCAGGAAGAAGTCCGCCACCCACTTATCCAGCCAAGCTCCTCCCACCACTGCCGAAATTACCTTCCACCAAAGCGCTCGGAGCACTGGCTTGGAGCGCGGCCGGAGCGCTGTGTGGATGGCCCTGGTCTAGACCCTTCTATATCCTTTGTTGGACTATTGCTCAGTGGTTTATAATGATATTTCGGAAACACTTCACATCAAAATTCAATGAACACAGAATGCATATTGATACGTGTTACCCCTAGTAGCAAGTTCGTTAATTGGATTACAGTGGGTAAAAGCACAGCACAAGTGGTCCTTTAAAAATATAGCTTTATTGCAGGTCAGAAAGTTACATCACACAATAAGTAAATGGAAACAATTAGCTGTCTTTCTTCGTGTTTGCTTCCTTATGAAGGACACTCACCCTTTCACTTCCTTGTTCAGTTAATCCTTCACTAATTAGGTAGACCCGTGTCCAGCCACAGTCTGTCACTCATTGTTCCTGAATACCGTACTACACACTGTTTCGCAATTCACACGTCACCGTAACACCTCTATCGCACTGGTAAAAACACACTCGCACGGCACTTCGCCTCAATACTTCTGTCGCACAGTCAAACACACACTCCTCAAAAACACCGTCCAGTCCTCGCTGGTCGCTTCTTATATAGCGGGGCTGGTGACTCAATGGATGTTTCTAGAGTAGACCTGGGTTTACACCTTCTCGAGATTTCCAGTACTAGGCGGACCAAGAACCTTCTGGACTATGTCCTAGTTCTTGCAGCCCCGTTGCGTAAGGCACTGGTAACACTCAGTCAAGGATAGCCTGGGGCGGCCTGAGTCACGCGCGGGCGACGAATTTGTCTAGCATTTGTAACACCACCCGCTTCTTAAAAAAGGATGATCGTCCCGATCAGTCATTGGTCCGTCTGTGTCCCTCCGTAGGCTGCCAGGCGATCTAGATGCACGATCTTCATCTTCGCCCTCGGGCTCCGCTGGATCCTGTAGACGACATCGTTGATCCGTTTCACGACTCGGTAGGGCCCTCCCAGGACTTCTTCAGTTTCAGTGACAAGCCTTTCTTCCGTAATGGGTTGAAGAGCAAGACCAGGTCGTCCTCGTGGAATCCGCCGGCATCAGTCTGCTGGTCGTATCGGGTCTACATTCGGTCGGTCTCGATCCGCAGTCTCCTCCTTGCGAACGCGTGCACGTCCTCCAGTCGGTCGGCCAGTTCTTGACAATACTGGTTTGCCGGGACCGGATCGTCCCCAGGTCGGCCGAAGGCAAGGTCGAGAGGTAGACGGAGTTCCCTCCCAAACATGGCCCGGGCTGGTGTGCACCCGGTGGCTTCATGCACGGTGGCGCGGGAGGCCAGGAGAAATAGTGGATGGTGTCTGTCCCAATCCCTCTGGTGCTCGATGACGACTATCCGGAGATGGTTCTCGATGGTGCGATTGAATCGCTCTACCATTCCGTCGGACTGGGGGTATAGCGGCGTCGTCCTTGTCTTCCGGATTCCCAGCAGCTGGCATAGGTTCTGGAACACCTGCGACTCGAAGTTCCTCCCTTGGTCGGAGTGCAGCTCCAAGGGTACTCCGTACCGGCTGACGAATTCTTTCACCAGGGTCTCTGCGATCGTCACGGCCTCTTGGTTAGGGAGTGCATACGCCTCTGGCCATTTGATGAAGTAGTCGCTGACGACCAATATGTAACGGTTCCCTGCCTCGCTCAACGGGAATGGCCCAGCAACATCGATGGCCACTCTCTCCATGGGGCCGCCCACGTTGTAGGTCTTCAGTGGGCCCCGTCGTCTTCGTCCTGGGCCCTTGCTGGCTGCGCAATCGTGGCATCTCGCACAGTGGTTCTCCAGGTCTGCTCGGCATCCGATCCAGTAGAACCGCTCTCTCAGCTTCTCCAGGGTCTTCTTTATCCCTAGGTGTCCACCAGATGATCCTCCATGTACTTCCTTTAGGACTTCCTCCGTTCCTTTGGAACGACGACTTGTTCCCGAGATGTCTTCCCGTCGGTGCTCTCCCAGGTACGGCAGATGAGGCCATCCCTTACAACCAGCGAGTCCCACTGCACCCAGTAGGACTTGAACTTTGGACTGCAGTCGCTCACTATGTTCCACCCGGGTCTGGGAACACAGGCCCTCTTCCATTCGGCTATCAGTCCCAGGTCATCATCTTCCGCTTGTGCCCGCGTGAAAGATTCGCGGCTACAGCTCCCTTGAAGTTCCACGGTAGTCCTTCGGCACTGTATCCAGGTGTTCTCCTCCCTTCTGGCACAGAAGGTGCAGTCTTCGGGGCACGGTCTTCGTGACAGAGCGTCGGCGTTAGAATGCAGTTGGCCTTTCCTGTGCAGGATCTCAAAGTTGTACTGTTGAAACCTCTCTAACCACCGTGCGAGCTGACCCTCGGGCTGCTTGAAGTTCAGGAGCCACCGCAGGGATTCATGGTCGGTTCTGATGAGAAATTCTTGCCTGTACAGGTACTTGTGGAAGTGTTCAATGGTCTTCACGATGGCGAGCAGCTCCTTCCTGGTGACGCAGTAGTTCCTCTCTGGCTTTGACAAGGCCTTGCTGAAATATGCCACTACTCTCTCCTCGCCGTCCACTACTTGCGACAGGACTCCCCCTATACCAAAGTCGCTGGCATCGGTAGCGACGACGAACCTTGTTCCGGTCTGGGGTAGGCCAGAATAGGTGCGGTGCACAGAGCCTGCTTGAGTTGTTCGAAGACTTTGTGGCATTCTGCTGTCCTCGTGAAGAGTTGGTCCTTCTCGGTCAGCCGAGGAAGTGGTTTGGCGATGTCGGTGAATCCCCTCACGAAGCGACGGTAATATGTGCAGAGCCCCAGGAAGCTTCGTAGTTGGGACTTTCCCTTCGGAACTGGCCACCCTCACAGCTGCGGTCTTCTCTGGTTCGGTGCGCACCCCTTCCTCGGAGACGATATGCCCAAGGTACTGGACCTGCTTCTGGAAGAGCTGACACTTCTTGGGGCTCAACTTCAGCTGGGCAGCCCGTAGCTTCTTCAAGATCTCCTTCAG
This sequence comes from Meconema thalassinum, assembly GCA_946902985.2. Taxonomy (NCBI): domain Eukaryota; kingdom Metazoa; phylum Arthropoda; class Insecta; order Orthoptera; family Tettigoniidae; genus Meconema; species Meconema thalassinum. The sequence goes on along the minus strand of OX336388.2, from coordinate 930,512,560 downwards.
GTTGCTGTAGTGCTCCTCGAAGCTTCTCCCCAGAACGATAACGTCGTCTAGGTAGACCAGGCAGGTCTTCCAGTGTAGTCCCCCTCAGAATGGACTCCATTAGCCTTTCGAAGGTCGCAGGGGCGTTGCACAAACCGAATGGCATGACGGTGAACTGCTAGAGTCCGCTGCCCACAGAGAACGCCGTTTTCCCGCGGTCCTTAAGGTGGACCTCCACTTGCCAGTAGCCACTCTTCAAATCTAAGGTGAAGAACCATCTTGGCCCTGATATGGTGTCCAGCGTTTCATTGATCCGGGATAGAGATTAGTTGTCCTTCTTCGTGACGTCATTCACCCGCCTGTAGTCCACGCAGAACCTGCTGGAGCCGTCCTTCTTCTTCACTAGCACGACCGGAGAACTCCAAGGGCTATGTGATGACTCGATCACCCCCTGCTCCTTCATCTCTTCCACCATCTGGTCGACTTCAGCTTGCTTGGCGAGCGGGACACGTCGGAATGGGGGCCCTAATCGGTGCACTGTCCCCAACGTCGATTCTTTGCTGGACCAGGCTTGTCCTGCCGAAGTCATTGCTCCCCACGGAGAAGACGTCCTCGAATTCGCGTAGCAGGTCCCGAAGTTGGCGTGATTGCTCCTCGTCTAGATGGTCCTGGGATCCTTGGTACAGCTTCTGTAGTTCTTCTGGCAGGGCGCGTCTTCTTCGGATGTCCGTTTGCAGGGGTCCGTCCGTCGTGTCTGTGATGCGGGCAATCCAGGTAGCGGGCTCGCAGACTCCTAGTGTGATGTTCCGATGAACCGTAATGTCGTAGTCGTTCAGGTTGGACAGGCGGACGTACGGCCGAGACGTCGTATTGATGAGGGTCCTGGCAATTAGCAATCCTTTTGTCTGGATGTCCTCATATTTTGGCTCGATGACCGCCGCCACTCCCTCAGCAGTTCCGTCGACAATTACGGCAGCGCTGACCTCCGTCCTGGCGAGAACGATGACGTCCTCTTTCAGCCTTACTCGTGCGGTGATGGCCTCGATTGCTGGTTGCAAAGCAAGTTCCTCACTTCCGAAGTGCAGAGTGTTGGTACTCAGGTCCAAGAGTATGATGTTCCTGGTCCTGAAAGTCCATTCCTATGATCACTTCGTTTGCTACATCAGCCACGAGCACTGGATGCTTCACCGCCCGTCGACCAATGACGAACTCCAGTGATGCTTCGCCATGTACCGGTGTGGTCTCTCCAGTCGCAGTTATTAGTTGGAGGTTATTTTGCGTGGGTTGCACTCTCCACTTCGGGATCACGGTGGGATTGACGATTGTCCTCGATGCTCCCGTGTCGATCAGCATGGGCCAGCTCACTCCGTTGACGACTCCGTCGACCATCAGGCTGCTATTGTCCCTCCGTAACTTCGTCACACGAACTTGGACTGCCGGAGCTTGACGACTGTCACAAGCCGACCTTTGCCCCCAAAGGCTGGCTGATACTCGTTTTCCTGGGCCGCGTGGTTTTTCTATGACTGACTTTCCCGACGGAAACCCTTGGCGGCGGCGATCACCGCAGTCCTTGCTCAGGTGGCCTCTCTTACGGCAGGTCCAGCAGGTCGGTAGTCCTCTTCCGGGCCGCCTCTCCGGATGTCTTTCGGCTACGTCGTTGTTGGTGGTACTGCGACTCTTGAAGAACCGGCGTAGCGCCTCCATCAGTTCACCGGCCAGGGGCTTGGTCTCCTTGGCTTTGGCTGGTTCGTCGACGTCCACTTGGCGCACCCGCGCGTGCATTCTAGATGCCTGCTTTGCCGTCTCGAACTCAAGTGCGTGGCTCAGTGCATCTGCCAGGGTCTTATTGCGCGCGAGTCGCAGCGCCTGATGAGTGTCCGAGTCCCGTAGCCCGTCGGTGACGGTCTGCATCGCAATCTGTTCCAGAAAGTCGGCCGGCGCTGTTGGATATGAGAGCCTTACGAGACGTGCGATGTCCGTCTCGAACTCCTGCAGGGTTTCCGCGTTCTTTTGTACCCGGGTCCGGAGCTGCATCTGGTAGGCCTGCTGAAGATGGCTATCATCATATCGGGACTCCATATGGGCGATTAGTGAGTCGTAGTCCTGAGATTCGGTCGGGATGGCCTGAAGGACATTAAGGGCGTCCCCTCTCAGTGCTACAATGTTGTAGCCTTTTCCGTGTTGTTCCAGTTTATGGAACAGGCCGCCTCGAACTGACGTAAGTAAGTGCTCCACGGGACTTTTCCGTCGAAGGTTGGGGGCGTCACTCTTCTCTGTCCCGTCCCTGACGTTCCCGGTGTAACTGGTGGCGGGCGTCGGCGCAGCTCGGCAACTTCCTCTTAGAGCGTTGAATTTATCTTCCACCCCCGTCAGCGGGCGTCGACGCAGCTCGGCAACTTCTTCTTGTAAGGCGTCGAACTTCTTTTCCACTGCCGTGACTTCCTCTCGCAGACCCAGTTCTAATTTCTTTTGACTTTCCTCTAATTTAGTCAGTAGACGCTCTTCCAAATTTTTATGGCCATCCAGAAATTTGGTAGTCAGGTCCTCTGCTAACTTCTTCTGGCCGTCCTCTAATTTGGAAGTTAGGTCCTTGGCTAAATTCTTCTGGCCATTTTAGTTGTTTGTCTTGTGGATGGCATGCACTTACTGGAGAAATAGTGAACTGTGGTAAAATGACCTGCTGGAGTTTTGAACCAGGACCTTCAGGTGTTGTGTTTGTGCTTGGGTTCGTCATCCGGCTTCTGACACCAGTTGATACGTGTTACCCCTAGAAGCAAGTGGGTAAAAGTACAGCACAAGTGGTCCTTTAAAAATATAGCTATATTGCAGGTCAGAAAGTTACACCACACAATAAGCAAATCGAAACAAATAGCTGTCTTTCTTCGTGTTTGCTCCCTTATGGAGGACACTCACCCTTTCACTTCCGTATTCAGTTAATCCTTCACTAATTAGGTAAGCCAGTGTCCAGCCACAGTCTGTCACTCACTGTTCCTGAATACCGTACTACACACTGTTTCGCTATTCACACGTCACCGTGACACCTCTATCGCACTGGTAAGAACACACTCGCACGGCACTTCGCCTCAATACTTCTGTCGCACAGTCAAACACACACTCCTCAAAAACACCGTCCAGTCCTCGCTGGTCGCTTCTTATATAGCGGGGCTGGTGACTCAATGGATGTTTCTAGAGTAGACCAGGGGTTACACCTTCTCGAGATTTCTAGTACTAGGCGAACCAAGAACCTTCTGGACTATGTCCTAGTTCTTGCAGCCCCGTTGCGTAAGGCACTGGTAACACTCAGTCAAGGATAGCCTGGGGCGGCCTGAGTCACGCGCGGGCGACGAAGCTGTCTAGCATTCGTAACAGTATGTTGATTCGTTCTTGATGTACGCAGAGATGAGCATACCACACCATACTTCATTCAGCCTCAGTGGCTTAATTTATATGAGCGAAGATTACTGGCTACAACAATTTTAACTACATATGCATGTACTTACAGTAAACACAAGTTCCAACCATATCTCTATAATAATGTTTCCCGTGCGGAGGACGTTCATGGTCGATGTGGTAGATCCACTCAAGTCACGATACAGATATCTCACCATCGTATGGCCAAATTCAATAAATCATTCATTTGTACCGCATCACGCATTTATAATCTGTACACGTTGTATGTCTATGAGAATTCTCATAGATCAGTACTCAAGAGGCACCTTACCAGTGCATTAATGGCGGGCTATAAGTGGCAATTAAAGACGACTTCGAGATCGTGGCATGTACATCATGGACTTACATAGATAATTTTAGTGGATTATAGTTTATTACATTTAATGTTTGATCGTGCTGTATTTTTATGTGTATTATAAGAGTGGATTATATGCTCGAGAAGGCGTCACTCTAAACACAATCAACGCGTTCTATTGATCAACTATCTTTTTCAGCAGATGATCAGTACTGAGGCGCTAGGCGAGATAGTCTTTCCCTCGTTGCTCTTTGGCGTGAACACCTGTGTGACGTATTGCTCCGTCCATTCCCGTCTCACTCAGGGCAGATGCCCGATAGTGACTTAAAGGCTCATTGACTAGAAACACCTTGGATGGTGATGATGATAGTTGTTTTAAGGGGTGCAACAGCGAGGTCATTTGCTCCAAATAACCACTTCAAATGCTTGTGTCTAGTTCTTGATGTGGCAGGAAATAGGCAACGAGGAGAGATAAGATTTGCGGAGTAGACCTGAACTTTATAAAGCCCTGCATAGGCCTGTTCCCCCTGCAAGACACCACCGTAACTTCCTGGCTACCTATCTTTGCTTTAATTAATCTTTTGATTTGCTTGTTTCAGCGTCCAAGATCGACGAGATAGTCAAGAGCGATATCTGGTTCCACTTCAAGGAGGGTTACAGCAATGCCGTACGCCGCTCCGTCAAGATCAACGACCTCATGTAAACTGGACCTTTCCGATGACATTCTTCAATGATACGAAGAGTCATGCAGCACTGACAGTTCTCAAAGTATCCTACTATTGGGCTACTGCAGTAGGAACATCAGTATATTGCTCACATTTGCGTATTTTTTACCCGCACCTTTACTCTTCTAATTGGTTTCAAACGCTCTATAATTAAAGAACAAGAAGAACTCTGCAAATTAGAGGGATATAATCCGAAGTTTCTGAATGATGATTTCTCCCACCCCATTGTTAGGCTCCAAAATAACTGCAGTATGTTCTTAAGAGAAAAATTACCCTACTGACTTTCTACGGGGACTAATTTAAAGTCACAACAATATTTCACCTTATTTATATCATTTATTTGGGGTTTATAAGAAAAATACTGAAGCGGGTTCAGTGGCGTAGTTGGTAGCATGCTGAGCTTCTATGCCCAAGATCGTGGGTTCAAACTCGGTCGAAGTCGTCGGATTTCTTAAGACCGTTAAAAATCCCTCAGTATGCCTTCCTTCGGAGGGGAAGTAAAGCCGGCGGGCCCATCTCATAGATTTATGGCATGTGAAAGAACTTTCCACCAACTACAATTGTGTGAAGCTAAATTTGTAGTTTAGATTTCATTAACCCTCTATTAAGTTCCAACGTTCGCTACCAGGTGCCGGTTTTGGTGGCATCTAGTAGCCAAGTCACAGCTGGGTAGCATTTGGTAGTAAAAGTAGCAAAACTACTTGAAATTGATTGTCTGCAGTCCTTACCTGAATTACAGATAACACACACTAATACAACCTGAATTATAGATAACACACACTAATACAGCCATCACAATTAACACCGGCTATAAGACAACTTCTAAACACACACACAAAGTACACGGGACTACATGACCGCGTTGTCGTAGCCCCTAAACTGACGAACCAACCCACTAAGAAAAATACTCCCATGTACAATTTAAAAGATAATCAATTATCAATATTTTAAACGGTTGCATGGTAATTCGTTAGTCAAATGTAGGCTAAGTTCAATACAACGATAAGTGGGTTGTTGCTGGAACGTTTGAACAGAAGCAGATAACGTGGTACACAGTTTTCTTGCATAGGAAAACAACTGGTTCTTTCAAGCCACCTGTGGCTTCGGTGGCGTAGTTGGTAGTATGCTGAGCTTCTATGCCCAAGGTCGCGGGTTCAAACCCAGCCAAGTCGTCGGATTATTTACAAGCGTTAAAAATTCCTCAGTATGCCTTCCGTCGGAGGGGAAGTAAAGCCGGCGGTCCCATGTCATAGATTTATGGCATGATAAGAACCTTCCACTAATTAGGTACACTTGTTTGAAGCTAGATTATAAGTTATATTTGACTAACGCTCTTAGGTTCCAACGTTCGTCGCCAGGAGCCGACCGCGGTGGCATCTAATAACAAAGTTCAGAACTAGTTGGTCGTTGACGGTGGCGTTTGGTAGCAAAAGTTGGAGCTACTTGAAAATCGAATGTCTGCAATCCTTACTTATTAAAAACAGATAACACTCACTAATACAGCCATCACACTTAACACCGGTTATCAGACACACCCTAAGTACACGGGGCTACGTGACCGCGTTGTCGCAGCCCCTAAACTGAGGAACCAACCAACCATCAAGCCACCTTGTAATTATTTTTATAATGTTTTTGTTGTTGTTGTGGGGATTGGGTGTTTAATTTAAAAACTGAAAAATGGCCTCTAATATTTCAATATATGAGTGTTTGAAACCAGATAGAAACCATTTGTTGAATTAAAATTACTGTCGTTTGACAGCTGTTTTTATCTTCCAGCAACGTCTGCCAGTTTTTCCCTGAAAGCTTACGATTCGGGAGAAGAGCGAAACTTGTCCCCGGGGAGTATCTATGTACGTGCTTTGTGTGAATTATTCACCACAACGTTGTACCTTTGATAAGGAAAACATTTTGTTTTTTTCTGGTGGAACAAAATGACTTCTTTATTCAAGCTGTCTGCTTGTTGACTATACTAACGATTATGCTGCAGTCTGTATAATCTAAAGCATAATTGTTTATTTTGTCGAAACAATATGATATTCTTTTACATTTGAGTTGCCCGTATGCAAAACCCGTTATCTCCACAAAATAAAACTTTTGAGATATTGGCACCAATGTTTTCCTTGTTTCACTGGCTTCATTTCTGACCGTATCAATAACATGACAGATTTTTCACCTGGATGATAAAAACAAATGGCTGACAATGCAATTGCAAATCGCGTTAAATTAGCCATCCAGATGCAAAAGACGTAATGAAAAAAATTAAGTTTAAATAGTTCTTTACCAGCCATCCAAGAACTGACAGATTTTATAAGGTGCGTTCAAAAAGTAACGAGCCGGAGGCATAATTACAGAAACCAGTACCTATATGTTAGAAGTATTGTCCCTGGCTGCTGAGGCACTTGTCCCACTGTGACACGAGGCGGTGAATGGCTGTCTCATAAAATTCCCTGTGCTGCGATGTGAACCAGTTCCGCACGTACAGCTGGACGTCGGCGTCCGAGGTGAATCGTTGGCCCCGCAGAGCCCTTTTCAGGGGACCAAACATGGCTTAATCACAGGGAGAGAGGTCGGGACTGTATGGAGGGTGGCCGAGAATTTCTGCAGGAGTGCCGCGACTGTGTTGGCCGTATGAGGTCGTGCATGTCGTTGAACGACCACGGCGGCTATGGCGTTCACTGTCACTCGGCGGTCCTGGGTAATGAGTGCATCAACCAGCTGGACGTTGTCATCGGTAATGCAGGGGGGTGCCCCAGACCGGGCATCATCGGCTAACGACACCCGTCCTTCCCTGAAGCGCTTGTGCCACGCCTTGACCCTTGCAAGGGACATAAAGTGTTCTCCGTACACTTGTGACATTCGGAGATGAATGTCCGTTCCCCCTACTCTTTCCGCTGTCAGAAACCGAACAACACCTCTTTGCTCTTCGGTTGACGCCTCCATATCACTGTTTGCAATGCGACTGGCAGCGTTGGACGATTGATGCTTGCTGCTGCTCGCTTTGTATCGTCACTTGACGTGCACGCGTGCCCTTTAGCGACGGGCAGTGACCGTCCACGCTCTGGTAGGAACCACACCTCGTTACTCACGCCACGATTAGCCGATGTAGTCACCGGTTTGCGCATTCCAGCCTCCGGCTCGTTACTTTTTGAACGCACCTTATAAATAATAAAAGTTAATGATTTTGAACTCAAGGCGGAAAAAATGACATATTGTTGCATAACAGGCTACGTAAGTATTTGTAAATTTTCCTCATTTCCCCCAAAAAAAGTAAAAGTGGAGATAACGACTTTTGCATATGAGCAACTCATTTATGGAATGTTTAGAACGTATTAGATTTTTTTTTTTTTTTTTACTTCGAGTAGTCTACCAGTAATAATACTGTGCACGAACGTGAAATGTATTGCCGTCCCCAAGAACTTTGATAACGTTGTATATAAGAGTACCGTATGTAAATAGTTGTATGTAATATATTTTAAAGATTTAAAAAAATAGTCACTGTAGTAAATTAGTTTCAAAGCTGTTGCCACAATTCATATCTCAGAAACTTGTGAAGTTCATTGACTACTGTTCCAAACCTTTTATGCTGTTTTTCTTCTTCTGTCTGGCCTACTCTGGACCGCGTTGAACAATCGGCCGACTTGCCAGTCTCTTCTTCTCCTCCCAGAATGTCTTCAAGCGTTCGCTGTCTCTCCTCCTTCTTTCTTCAGACCAGATGACCTTGGTTTTTGAGCTAGGTTTTTCCTGAAAGCTTTTAAATTTATCAACCTTCCTTCGAAACAGTGATTTGTTGAGAATATCTTCTTGAGTGATGCCAACTTCTTTGAGATCTGCTCGTGTTTCCTCAACCCATTTTGTGGTGGACTTTAATTTGCTAATGTAAGTGAATATCATTTTGGTTAACCTATTGTTGCTCATTCGTGTGAGGTGGCCATAATATGTAATCCTTCTCTTACGCATCGTGTCTGTAAGTTTCTCCCCCTGCTTGTACAAGTCACTATTCCTCCGTCTCCTCCATAAGCCATCTGCTCTCTGTACTGTCCCCAATATTTTCCTTAGGATTCTTCGTTCTTTCTTTTCTAACTCGTCTGTTTCTCCTTTGTTGTTTAAAATAAGGCATTCAGAACTGTAGAGAGCTTCTAGTTTTATCACAGGGGCATAATCTCGTAACTTTGCTTTGATGGATATGGCTTTCTTGTTATAGGCTACCTATTCTGCGTTAATCGATATGCAGTTTCCATCTTACGAGCTCTGACCTTATCGGCTTCCTTATCAAGGCAATTAGGTTGAATCTATTCTCCAATATATTTGAATTTTTCTGTCCTTTTGATATTTTTATGCTGTTCATTATTATTATTATTATTGTTATTGGTCAGGGGCAGTGTGTCCACATTATGGTCCCAAAATCGTAGGTTCAATCCCCAGGTAGGGAAGTTGTATTTTTGAAGGGCGATGAAAATCCAGAGCACTCGAAGTCGGCTCGTAAAAGATCTCTCGTATCACGTTTGATGATTATTAACTAAATCTCAGCCACAGTCGAGTTCTGGTTTTCACTGCCATCTGCATTAGAGATGATGAGTTTGACTGTGCCAATAAATGAGAGATTCAAATGCAGCAGCAGGTGAATACTTCGAGTATCATTTCGTAGGTCATATGGTCTAAGCAGCTTGTACTCCTTCCCTGAATAGCTGAATAATTGTAAAGTTCTTTCACTTCCCCCGTTAACTACCGGTGACTCAAACTTTAGGCAGCAGCACGCACCGACAGCAACCATTGTTTTTGACCCGTCCTGACTACCAGCTTGCTTGCTTGTCAGGTCTCAAGTGTTGCGCAATTGCTCGTGGTTCTGTCCAGTCTCGCTGCTTTCTCTCAGTGGCTACCGTGGAGAGTTTGGAATGTAAACACCGGTCGTTAATGAGAAAAGTGAAAGAACTATAGCCGTTTGCTGGGCGGACTACTCTAGAATCATTCTCCAGCGTATTTGTCCAAGATATGTCTCTAAGATTCTCTTTTGATACTAAATGTTTTAAAACTATGTTGACTGTTTTGTGTATGTTGTATAGTCTAGTAATAAATATTGTATACACCACAATACTGTGTGATCAATTATCCTCCTTTCTAGTATGTGATTGATTAAAAAGAATACTTCTTGTTGCCTGAAAGATAAATTAATGAATGCATGTTCGAAGGAAAATATATATTTAACCTCCTGTTGTCTCCAATTTCTGCAGTGTATATATTTTGCATTCAAAAGCCGAAATAACTAACTTTAGTATTCGGCTTCGGTGACGTAGTTGGTAGCATGCTGAGCTGCTGTACCCAAGATAGCGGGTTCAAACCCGGCCGAAGTCGTCGGCTTTTTAAGAGCTTTAAAATCCTTCAGTATGCCTTCCTTCGGAGAGGAAGTAAAGCCGGCTGTCCCATGTCATAGATTGATGGATGTCAAATTACAAAGCTTGCACCCGGTATCCGAGGCCATACGATATTATTATTATTATTATTATTATTATTATGGCATGTAAAAGTTCCTTCCACAGACTAAACTTGTGTGAAGCTAAACTTCTAGGTTAGATTTCGTTGAAACGCTCTATTTAAGTTCCAACGTTCACCACTAGGTATTAGTGACATCTGGCAGCGAAAGTTGGAACTACTTGAAATTGAACGGAATTTGTAGCTCACCCTATGGGTGTCCGCTTGAAGCAGCTGCAGCCTATGGCGAGCCGAACATGTTCTCGGACACTCCCGGTACTAAAAACCATACGATAAATAAATAAAAACTAACTTAAGTAATACATAACCCCAATAATTAAACTAGTGCTATCAGCGCGCAGTGGTGTGTAACCTGGGATTTTCCAGTAATCAGATAAGAGACCCATTTCATTATTTATGTGACAATATCAAGGTATTCGTATGTCTTAACAATATAACTACAGGGAGGTCCTTCTCTATAGGTCGGAACCTCGCAGAGGCCGCGTTGTGGATAGGGGCCACTGTTTCATATAGCGTGTCGAGCAAGGCATTGGTCCTAGCAGCACCGTAGCGCCCGACTAGTTTAACATATTTAACGTATTTATAATCATCTATTACTCACATGAATTTCAGAGTAGTTGCTGGGAAATGCTGGCCTTCGTTTTCCAGACTCACATTGCACCAACGTAAGAAGCTTTGGTACACTCCCTGTAATTCATCCTCACTGATATTTGGTATCAATGCAGTTATTTCATTCTAGAGAGCCTCCAGAGTACGCGGATTGTTTCTGTACACCTTTTGTTTGAGGTTCCTCCACACATTTATTGTAAGAAATATAGCCTATATTTCCACTAGGAGAAATCGATGTCTTATTCTATACCTAACCAGGTTCACGAGATAGGCTACAGTACAGTACTTCACCATAAGGCCCACTGTTGTTCAAGTTTTAGAATGAAATCCCGGCAGAGTCGGTTGGCCTTTGATTGTGCCTAACTGCAAGAGGCCTGATTCACTCGATTTGCTGCGACTTTAAAATGCCTCTCGCGGGGAAATTATGTCATCTCAATATTCTTTAAAACGACACCGATTAAAAGAGATGATGAACTTGTATTATTACTAGCTGAAGTACCCGTTCTACGAACGGCTTTTAGTAGACTACTTGCTGGCCTAAATCATTCATATTAACACACATTCGTAATGTAGTTATGTTATTTCCATGTTACCAACTACATCCATTTGCCATCTCTTGATGGATGCAGTACATTTGCATTTATCTGTTGGCACAGGCTAGAGTAAAATGTGGCTTTTCACCGATGTCTGTTTCACTCATGGCTGTGATTATATGCAAGGTACTGAGGTATGGGTGGTGCTTAGTAATGCCATTCAGGGCGCAGTCAGTGCCTGTGGATGCTGTGAAAGGTTCTACTCATAGGGTTAGTTCTGACTCAATGAGGAAAGTGATGGCAAACTACCTCACTCCTCATCTTGCCTAGTACGCCTCAATATAGCGCTGCTGCCTTGGGGTTTTGTGGTTATCTACCCACATAACCTAACGGCGGTACTTTTTGAGGATCCAATCAGCCTTCAGGCTGACTATCTAACAGACAACCAGCTGAACCAGAATAAATAGTATTAAAACAGCTCAATAGTAGTGATTTGATTGCTTTCCGTGACATTGATGAAGTAGAAAGTGAACCATGTTATTCTTCGAAACTAAATAAGAAACTAAACTGAGATACCAGTTAAATAAAGCTATTTGAAGTAACCAAATGGAAGGACTGAAATTAAACAATGAGTGACGCGTAAATGCAATAACCAACACCCAGGACTATCCTATAAACAAAAGCTGAATATACTCGTTAGTATTACAACAGAGAACACCTCAGTTGAAATTGCCCGATATGTATTTACGGAGTGTTCGAACAGAGCAGATTTTTAAAATGTACATTTTGTCCCGGTAATGTACTGTTCATTTGTCAACACTAACGATTAACTCAACGATCCTTTAATGTGACGTCTTAAACAACGTGACATCTTTCTTACTTAATCACAGCAAATTTTCTAAGTTTGTGCTGTTTCGCCTCGTAACTCCGAGACGGCTCATCAGCGAGCTTCTGCCAATTTGTGGACTACCAAAGGAGTAGCAAATTGGGCGCTACCTCATTTCTTATCTAGAATGCCTCCGGTACTTTATTGCGGGATCTAAACGCTCAACAGTCTTTCACCTCCCTATAAAGGCTTCCAAAATGATTGTATATTGAATTTCAGGGCCAAGCAATTAGAACTCAGCAACATTTCTAGGTTTACGCCGTGTTTTGTCTAGGGGTTTCATTGGTCGTGAAAGCCAAAATACTAACCTGATTGAAATAAGTTTATCCAATTCACCAGTAAGATTAATCATGAAAACTAAATAAACTAATGTGACAGTCGGTAGACTTCGACAAATTAGTCTGTGAATTTGCGTTGTTGATCATGGTAAAAACCGACAAAAAGCAGATAAATATTGGTCAACAGAAATATTCAGTTAAAAAACAAGAAGTTCCGTGAAGAACTATACAGCCTACTTTTCATGCCAATGATTATTCTACAGTATATGAACCTATCTAGAATAATGACGAAATTAAGTTGGAAATATCTAATTAGTTCAAAATATACCTGGTATAATGTAGCCTAATAGAGCACTACAGTTGGCAGCCCTGGTGACTGAATATATTCTTAGTTCCGCCTCTTAAGGTACAGAATACAAAATTTGGTTGAAGTCCAATGGACGTTACATGCAGTTAGACACTGGATCTATCAGCACGCGTAAAAGCATGTTGCCAACAATACCATGCGTGTGCTGGTCAGAAATAATCTGAATTATTATGATATCTTGTTGTGCCAATTTTGGATGAAATCCATTTGTTAGTATAGAAGTTACATGTATTTTAAAATTGGACATATCAGCAGGCATAGAATCATGTTGGCAGCACTGCCTTGTATTAATTACTCCAAATTAATCTAGAATGTCAGGTGCTATACGTGTGCAAAGTATAGAGCTGTTGGCTTGCATACTTTCTGATATATTGATATTAGGGTAAAAAGAATATAGGCAGCATTTATCAACAGTTGGCAGCCCTGATTGCTCTTAACAATACTTATAGTCATATCTGTTATGGTACACATATCACGTACGAAATTTGGTTGAAATCCAACTGATAGTATAGAAGTTACATGTATTTAAAAATTGGTACTATCAGCAGGCTTATAATCATGTTGGTAGAACGGACGTATATAAGTTACTCCAAATTAATCTAAAATGTCAGAATATACGTGTGCATAGTTTAAAGCTGTTGGCTTGCATACTTTCTGATATATTGGTATTTGGATTTTAAAAAAATAGAGAGAGCAATTATTAACAGTTGGCAGCCCTGGTGGCTCTTAAGAATACGCTCAGTCATATCTGTTTATGTACAGATATTACATACAAAATTTGGTTGAAATCCAATTGATAGTGTAGAAGTTATATGCATTTAAACATTGGACCTATCAGAAGGCTTAAAATTATTTTGGCAACACTGTCATGGTTGGCCTCCTGGAAATTAAAGTGAAATAGTATTATCTACATATGTGCCAATTTTGGAATAGCTCCCATGCATACCTTGCAAGATATCCAACATGGAGCTCAAATTTCTAGTGCGTTTTTTCAGCAGTTGGTAGCACTGACATCATTTTCAAATATGGACGTGAGCTATTCCGGTGCACATCTTTACTCATACTAAATTTGGTTTTGATTGTTGCAGCCGTTTAGGAGTTGATAGGGGGGGACACACACACAGACACACATTTTCCCGGATCGATCTCATAAGTCTACTTTTTCCTCATTTTTGCAAAATGTGAAAAGTAGGCTATATATATATATATATATAGTAAGAAAGCATACCGTGCAAAATAGAAAGCACTATAACATTACAATTACATTACAATACTTACAATAACCGGCACAAAGAGTATAAAATTAGACTCAAAGTCACGCTTTGTTTCAGACCCCACAAACCACCACTATAAATAAAACAGTTCATGTAGAGATATAAGACTTGTACATTCCTCACATATTTATTACCTCTTTGGCGTGCATGTGAGAGATGTAGCCTATGTGGCAAATAGCATGCGAATTTTCACGATCCTTGCTGTCAGACAAGTACGGACAAACGGAAAGGAAAAAAGGAAGCTTGTAGTTTAACGTGACCGTTAATCTCGCGATCATAAGCCACGGGACCTCCGTTTTACGTGGAATCCGAACCACAGGACATGGCATTTCACAACGAAAATCTCACATGCATTGACAGGGAATCGAACCCCGTCCGCCTTGGTGAGAGGCATACAGCTTGACCGCTGCGCCACCACACCCCACCAAACGGAAAGAATGTGCTGAAATGTGCAAAAGGGGACTCCAAATTGTATGCTTTCATGGCAATCTGAGGCGTAATCGTTGGCGGTACTACAAAATGTCATACAACCAAATTTGTAGATAACGAACGGTTTTCGAGATATTGCCAGAAAACTATTCCAGTTCTGCGAAATTGCAGCGGTTGCCATAGTAACGTTGATCTGTTTCTCATAGGGAACACAGTTTTTTGGGAATATCTCCGAAACCGTTCATTTTAGGATCTTAAAAAGTGTGTTCCGAGTATTGTTTCTCGTATCTGGCGGCTTAAAATGAGCTAAATCCGATCTTCGTACCGTTTGTCCAAGCTCAGTGCCAAAGGGCCGAAAAAACTCACTTACAAATTGAATTTTCAAAAACCGTTTCTTAGTGAGCCCCTACTACGTAGGATCAACCAACATGCAAAATTTCAGCTTTCTAGGTCTAGTGGTTTCAGCGCTGCGATGATGAGTCAATTTTGGATTATATATAAGAGATTATTGCAATACTTCACCTTATACTACCTATTCCAGGGCTACAGTATTCTACAAGTTGTTGTTCATTTATTTAGGGAATTTGGGATATCATGGTCATATAGCCTCGTATCTGATAACCTGTGTCATTTTGATGGCCAGGGCCTGGATTTTGATGACCTTAAATGACTGCAAAAATAAAAATTATTAAAAAATGACCAATTTTTACAAACAATTTACTCGTAGAATTGATATCCTGTAGGCTGACATAATGTCAACTCACAAAGAAATGCAATCTTTCACTTCACATATTTTGAAGAAAAGAAATTGACCATCGGTAGAAAAAATGTCCTCGCCGAATTCCGGAAATGTTTGTTTAAAATGAACAGCACTAGATGGCTTAAACTCCTGCATTTTAAATACACTCGAAATAACAATCGCAGCCGGCAACACAAATTCAGTCAGCACACGTATGGTTGCATTACTGGGCCAACAGTAGTCTGTCCTGCTACCCTCGCTTTCAACATCGCTCCCGGATTGGTTGCAAGAACAGGTGCGTCTCCTGGAATATGGATATTTCCAACAAGTAAGGGCTGAACTAAGATACTTTATTAGTCTTTAAGTTCCGATTATATCCCATACCGTACGCAAAAATGTATCAAACCCCTTGGCCATTGGCCGCAATAAATATTTTATTTAAAATGAGAAAATGACTCAAAAAGTATAAAATAGTCAAAATTCCATAAAATTACCAATAATCATGTGTACTTTTAGAAAATTACGTAATAAGTTAGCATTGTTTGTGGTCAACCAATTAAAAAATAACATGTCCTCAAAATCGGACCCTGGCGTACCAAGAGTCTGCTGATGAGCATAACTTGGTGCACAACAGACAGGGCAAAAACCTAATCGATTTGCTGGAGTTTGAAAATTATCTTATTTAGCCATCCCGAGGTAAATGTCAACTTACCCTAAAACTACCTTGTGCGATAAAATATCCAAGTTACGATAATTATCCTAAGAATGGTAATACACCAAAGCCTCGTTCATCCGGTTCTCATTAATGTGAATTTCTCGTTTATCCAGATTGGCTTTGTATTTACTGTATTTCATTTTAGCACGAAAATATGCGTGGCTTCAAACAATACTGTACACTTAACGATCAACATTCCCAAAAGGAATGTCCCTACACAACTATCTCTTGGAACTGCGTTTCCAGATTTCAATATTTATATCGATCTACTTCAGTAAATACAGTACGTATTGTATTGAGTTTGTGTTACTAAAAAAAGTGTTTTTTTAACTCTTGTTAGTGTCAAAATAAAGGTTTGCATAGCTTAATAGCGTATACATATTTATTAGTTTGTTTGCGGATTTTCGATTATCCGGATTACCTCCGGTCCCACCTACAGTAGTCCCGTTAAACGAGGTTCTTGTGTACTGCAAAATGGGTAGAGTAACCTTCATATTAAAAGGCAAAACATTCACCACGCTAGGAGAATGTATGATATTGTTACGTGCCACCCCCTAGTGGCACTTCCGTTAACTGGATTACGGTGGGTAGAAGCACAAACACAACTGTTCCTTTAACGAAATATAATTTTATTACAGGTCTACAAACATACACCGTGCACACACTGAGTCTAACTTCCGAAAACACTACTATAGAGCATCCAGCGTTTAGAAAAGACTGTGGAGCCTTATGGCGACAGTGTTGCTAACTCTAGGCAGAGGTAGCGCTGACGTCATACGTTATGTTCACCCGCTTCGAGTACTGCGCTTTCGTAAGTTAGCGAGACAACCACAACCCCAGCAGCTACCTGAAATAGAACATGCCCAGGAAGGAGCAGTTTTGCAGGTGTTAACGGATTGGACCAGTATTAAGGATACTGTATGCGAAGATAACCAATAACGACATTCATTTCGTTGTGATATGACGCATTACTGATTGACAGATGTCGAGAGCACAACCCTTCCTTCCTTCTCGGATGTATGCAGACGATGTTAACAATTTTTATGTCAGCAATACTGTTGATCATCACCTCTTTAGTTTTTAGTTAGGCTGTAATTTAGTTTCTTTCAATTTTATTCTTGTTGTTTTGTTTAGATTAATATTTGTAATATTGTAGTGAGTTAGCCGTGCGGTTATGGGCGCGCAGCTGTGAGCTTGCATTCGGGAGGTAGTGGGTTGGAACCCAACTGTCGGCAGCCATGATTCGATCGAACAGAAAATAAAACAGACACACAACCGTAACACCAATGATGGATAGTGCTTCAGAACTTATGTTGCCGGCGGAACTGAGCACGTGCTCCACTCCGGGCGAGCGTGCAGCACAGGACGAGGCTCTTCTTTCCAACGTGCTAACCTCGAAAATTTTTAATTACTAAGACGTAATATAAGCGATACTTGTACGCAATAACAAATGTAATCAGTTGGCAGATAATTGTAGTAAGCTATTATGACGAAAAATATATATGTTCAGAGTTCCTTCATGATAAAAGGTGAGACAACAAAACCAGTGTAGGGGGGATTTCCGTTAAAAGTAAAAGCCCATGAGACCCACAGTCTTTTCTAAACGCTGGATGCTCTATAGTCACTATTAGTTTCCACATTTACAATCTACCACTGTCCTCGCTATTTATGTTCTCTCTGTCCGTGAGGCGTTACAGTGTCCCAGCTTACACTAACACGCACAGTCTACACAGGTTCTCTACAGCCTTGCCCCTGCCACTTCACTTACTTCCAGAGTCCTCTTGCTGCTCCTTGTGCGCTCTTGCCCGTCCCGTGTTGATCCCACGACCACGTCTTCCACGAAGCACCGCGACACCTCCAAGCACTCACAGTCCTGACTCAAAGTTGCACCCTGGCAGACAGGCTTCCACTCTGTTGCCGTAGACGTCCAGTAATAATCGCTGTACCGCTCCGCACTCACTCATTCGACAACACTTCAATACACACTAGCACTGACCAATACTGTCCAATGCACTCCTCCTCGCCGCGGCTCGCTGGTTTATATGGGATCAGTCCCAGGCCTGGAAAGTTCTAAATGTCACAACCTATTGCCGCATTGAGTCTGTTCTCGATGGTTCCACATCCAGACTTTTCACGTATTCTCTGGCTGGCCAGCGATGACTCACAGGTGCTCCGCTATTGTGTCTGCCGGTGGGAGGGGCCGGGAGGGTGTGGGAACTTTCTCTCTCCGGTTGATGGTTCTGTCGAAGGCCAACGAGACAGCTGCTTTGGTCTGTCACACTGTCACTCACCCGAAAGTCTCTTGCCGGTTCGCGGCGGTACGTAACACTGCTCCCCTCTTTAAAGCAACTCGCCTCGAGTTGTTCGTCGTAAAGGCCGTCCAAGGTCCGAAGGGGTGGCATCGACGTCGCTGACAAGCCCCCGTTTTGGCTGGCCCTGGCCCTCACTCGCTTTTCTAACCGTGAGGCTGTTCCTCGCCGACAGCTGCTCATTAGATGGCCCCTTTCACACCGTAGCCAACAGGTGACTTTCCTACTGCAACGGCGTCCCGGTGATGGTTTACGCCACTTTGGTGGAGGGTAGCCAACCTCCACTGCCTCTTCGTCTCCGGCGGCGTCACTCCTCCTCGGTGGCGTTACCCAAATTGTCCTCCTCGTCGCCGCCATTCCCAACGCGATGGTCTTTACCTGCCGCGGGTAGCGCCTTCTACTGAGCATCGAATACTCACGTACCATAGCGTGGCGATGCCCATCCACGAAGATGTATGCTGCCTCTCGGTGCACATGCTTGGGAGGCGAGCCAGCCAGCGCGAGCTCTTCAATTGACTTACTCGCGCGCCCGTTCCCCCCTTCTAGCCGTAGGTGGTACATGGCAGGTAGCTGGTAGTCCCCACGATGCTCCTCCAGCGTCGCGACGATCCCGTTGTACCCAGTCCCCGTCCGGACGTCGTGTAGCACCTCCGTCATGCGAAGTCCTGTGATGAGCTGAACGGCTACGTCCTCCAACGTGCACCTGGCATGGTCCACCACAGTGCCGAACCCGGTCCCGCAGATCTGCCATGATGTAGTCTCATCGACGTGCGTGGTCCTCGGCAGATGACCTCGTAGTTCCGCCCCTTAAAACAACAATAACTAACTAACTAACTAACCTCGTGACATTATTCCTGTCATCAGAGCTGCTAAGCCTCGGCCCGATTTCCATGCCCGTGACGCTTCCCAGTGGCTCGTCCCTGACTCGTTGAGCGTTCCGAACTTCGGATTCCACGATCTGTTTGGCTTGGCCATCAGCACCCTCTGTAGCGTCACTTTTTATTCCGCCTCCAAGCTCGTCACACTCAGGTCTTCACTTCAGGTCTGATTTCAACTCGTCCTGACTAGTTTCATGCTCCACTTTCTTTTCGGAATTATCGGAACTTTCCCCAATTTTCATTTCCAAATTTTCTGAATATGCAACCATATTCTTTCCCAGGATTTCGAAATGTTCCGTTATTTTCTTTCCAAAGTTTTCGAAATGTTCTTCCATCCTCTTCTGGCCGTCCTCCATCTTGGTTTCTAAGCCACTTAACTTTTCCAGCAGTAGTTGTATTTGCTCTTCCATTTTATTAGTTTTGTCTTGTAAAGGGCATGCACTCACAGGGAAATTAGAGAACTGTGGTGAAATGACCTGCTCGGGTTTAGAACCAGGTCCTTCAGGTGTTGTGTTGTTTTTGTGCTTGAGTTCGTAATCCGGCTTCTGACACCAGTTGTTACGTGCCACCCCCTAGTGGTACTTCCGTTAACTGGATTACGGTGGGTAGAAAGCACAACACAAATTGTTCCTTTAAAGAAACTTATTAGCTTTATTGCGGGACAGAAAGATACACCACACAAATAGCAAATACAAGCAATTAGTATCTCACTCTAGTTTCCTCTTGTAGGGAACACTTGCCTTTCACTTGTCAATAAGCCACAGAAGTTAATCCCTCCTAATGGGACCGGTGGACTCGATAGAACTACCTGCAACACTTCCTTGAATGCGCAAGCTACAGTTATTTACGATAGCCGGTCACTCACCACTACACTCTGCTTCGCTGTCCGCTGGCTAGGGAAACAGCCCCCGATGTTTTCGCAATTCACCACACTAACCTCTGTTGTACTGGAAAACACACTCGCTCAAGACACAGTTCCTCCGTAGGCTTCACACTCCTTCGCTGTCAAGAGAATCAGCTTCACTAGGGTTTCGCAAGTCACGTCACCAACAACTGTCGCTCAGGTAAAAGCTCGCACTATTCGAAATAAACACTGTCCAATGCACTCCTCCTCGCCGCGGCTCGCTGGTTTATATGGGATCAGTCCCTGGCCTGGAAAGTTCTAAATGTCACAACCTATTGCCGCATTGAGTCTGTTCTCGATGGTTCCACATCCAGAATTTTCACGTATTCTCTGGCCGGCCAGCGATGACTCACAGGTGCTCCGCTATTGTGTCTGCCGATGGGAGGGGCCGGGAGGGTGTGGGAACTTTCTCTCTCCGGCTGATGGTTCTGTCCAAGGCCAACGAGACAGCTGCTTTGGTCTGTCACAGTGTCACTCACCCGAAAGTCTCCTGCCGGTTCGCGGCGGTACGTAACAATATTTACCGTAGTGATTAATACAGTAGATCATTCTTAGATATACTACGCCTATCAATACAAATTAAGAAACATGTATTCATTTATAGTACATGTTATGTTCTATGGTGAGACCATCTTCTGCAAATCTTAGATTTTAAAGTAAAATATAAATAATTAATTTAAACCTAATATTGATAATTACACGTAGTTCCATGAAGAATTATATAGCCCATTCTCATATATCCTATTGGTTTTCTCCATTAAAATTTCTCCCGCTTATGAAAAGGATCGCCATGTTGGATTGTTATTTATGTAGGCCACAGAGTTATGTACAATTAGATGAAGATTATTGCGTAGGTTCATTATTCTAATGTTCACTTCAATCGAATGATTAGGACACAAGAAATAAAAACTCAATTTTAAACATGAAAACAATTGAATATAATTAGATGGTATAACCTAGATGTTAGGCCCCTTAAAACAAGAATTATCATCATCATCATCATCATCATCATTAATTAGATGCCAGTAGATTAAATTGTGTATGAGCATTCACCGTACCAAGTTTCACTGCGCTCGGATATTTAACCGCTAGTAAATTCCATTTAAATGTTTTAAATTCGCTTGGCCGCCATGTTCGTATTATGTTCACCAGGATATTCAAAGTTCAATTGGCGAACTATTAATAGCCTCTATCGACACACAGAATTTCAGTTTGATTGCTGTAATAGATTCGTAGATATTGAGAACCGTCTAAATACTTTGGGTGGTCGCCATGTTGGATTGTTATATATTGAACCCTTGCAAAGAAGCTTATGAGACTCAGTTTCGGGGGGTGTAACAGTCCATATCGTAAGTTGTTGTTAAAGCGCTTCATTAACATGCAGGGTAACATATAACAAAATAACATGCAGGAAAAAGTGAAGCCAGGGTTAAAACAAATGAATTTAATAACAAATCACCTAACTATACAAAAGAATTAGCAAAACAAACTCCCAAAAGACTCCCACTTAAATTAAAATAAGCCAAAACTAGGCCAAATCTCTGGAGAGATTAATACACGGACAAAGTGTCCTTAAGAAAAATCAACAAAAGTGACAATGTATGCGCGCGTGTCGTTCTGCATGCTTCACGATGTGTACAATCGAATGCATGATTCGTCATCATCCAGAATAAACATTCAGACAACGAATCCACATTGCTTAGAGCTAGACAGACGCGGGGAACAACTATACAACACTTAAAACTAAACCGACACTTCCTATACTTAAAATATACAACACAATAATTTCCGAGTGAAATTGGAATCAAACTGCCGTAGCAAAAACATTACTGCCTAAAAACTTAGGACTTCTCACACAAATCAACACAAGTAAGTTAACACGTGACCAATAAAAGAAATACACATATGACCGCCGTCAAATTTACAAGTACACAACCACTACACCACACGGGCATGACATCCTAAATTACATGAATTGAGTCATAAACACATCACTAGGCTCAAAGCCAACATTTACATTATTAACACAAATATTCTATCCATACAACATGCAATAATCCGTCACACACATGGCGAACTCCCCCAATTAATTATGGTTCCAAAAATAACCA
The DNA here is from genome assembly GCA_946902985.2 of Meconema thalassinum. Classification (NCBI taxonomy): domain Eukaryota; kingdom Metazoa; phylum Arthropoda; class Insecta; order Orthoptera; family Tettigoniidae; genus Meconema; species Meconema thalassinum. The sequence goes on along the minus strand of OX336388.2, from coordinate 930,490,592 downwards.
TCACAATGAACAGGTTTGCTACATGAAAGCTTAAAGGGGCCAGTCGGAACAACAGGACTGCCTATCAAAAATAAGTCACCAGGCGAGACGGGCGATTTGTGGAAATCTGCATATCTGTCAACCCACGTGTGTATCGAAGAAGCGTGTCCCAAAGCACAATAATACGTGTGTGTGTCAGAACAAAATATCCCGGCATTTCCACTAGGAAATCCAAGAAATCAGCATAATGGACAAGGAACAGCGGTCTCCCTAGAGCACCCTGCCTTTCCATCAAAAATACAACAACAACAAAATATGAGGGCGGTAGGACCTCTACCCCTCTTCACGTAGAATCAACACAGTAACACACACAGAATCACACGTATGGGTTTGACAGACCCTGAAATAAAAAGACATAAATATTTTCCACTTGCTGGCGCCATCGTTCCCCGCCGTGACTAATTAACCTGAAAAGGACTCAAAAAAGAATCTATCAAATTTAGAACGAAGGTGTTCTAAAATTACATCTTAAATCGTTGCACTTGGCAAACCCTAATATGAATAATAACCTGTTCAGCAAACATCTTACAGTAATTACCTCCCTATCCTATCACAAATATGAACTTTAATAAAGCACCACTTATCGAATGTAACGGGTTTCGCCTTTGCATGGATAAAAATCACGTACACGCGCCGTGCACATTAAATATGACTCCAAGAAAAACAAATATACAACAAACACTTTGGCCACGTGCCAACGTACATTTAAAACAATTAGTGTCGGTACAAAGAAAAACACTCTAAACAAGAAAAGACAAAATGAACTATTTACAAAAGTTCCCACGCCAATCTAACTACATAATTGAATAATCAATTGTTGTACGTCACCGTCTCAGCTTGCAGAACATTATGACATCCATCTTAGCCCATTTCCCCTATGGAAAAGTTAGCACTCCATATTCGTCTTCGTTGAAGCGCCGGACGTCATCCCAACTCCTGACCACACGTTGGACATCTTGATGTAGTCTCCTTGGAAGAAAAGTTCAATGATATTATAATATGACCTGGCTATAATCGCTTGTGGGTTACTAAATTCGCCCACAGATAGTCCTATGCGATTAATTACGAAGACTTTCCCTAAATATCGCTCACACACGCGCAATACACACATGAAAAATACACTTAAAAATATACATGAAGTACACACTTCGAGTCCAACGTCACTGGCTCGACAAACAAGTTACAAAGACTGCCTGACTCACAGTCGCTATCTCGCTCGGTAATATACTGCTCTGCTCTGCTTTGACCTTCGCTCGGGTGAGCGCTAATTAGAATGTTACAAGTCTTGCCTCTAAGAGCTGAAATAGTTGTCTTTCAGATAATATTACAAGTTTCCAATCACCACGCACGCTGGCGTGAATTTAGCTCACAAAGCTCACAAAGTAATTGACTTCAAATAATTAAGAGCGTTAAAAATTGCTACGCAACTAGCGTGAATTTAGCTCATCAGAGCTCACAAATAAAATAACTTCGAATAATCAGAGCGTTAAAATCGTTATACAAACGGGCGTGAAGTTAGCTCACAGAGCTCACGAACAGATAGACATCGAACAGCTTCACGTCGAACAATTTATTAGAAACTGGCAGGGTACGGAAGAGTGGGGTGGATTTAGAAAAAATTTCCAGAGTTTTCATCTCACACAGATGGGACTAGTATCAATCTTCATCAAATAAATCAAACGTCGCATCGCACTCGTGCGGAGATAATTCCGATCGGCGGTTCTTTAGATAATCAATTCCGCGCGCTTTTTACCACTGACGCCTTCCATCGCGGGATATTGGCGTGGTCACTCCTGATTGGTTGATTCAATTGTAGGTCGGTTGTAAGTAACTCGTGACCATTCCTTTATGATTCCAATTCTGGTGCAAGTTGTTACACAATTTGGCCTTGAACTCAAGTTTACCAGGCCGTTCTTCCAGAATAGCTACAAGCTCTCCTTATGTGGCAATCATTGCGACACGCTACCCTGTCTTTATTCTCGTCAACTTCCTCAAGTACTGCCTGGGCTGCAGTAATAATAATAATAAATTATGAATACTTATTTATCGTAGATCAATAAGGGTTCAATATATAGGCCATAGAGTTATGTACCATTAGATGAAGATTATTGCGTAGGTTCATTATTCAAACTTTCACTTTGATCGCATTATTAGGACACTAGAAATAAAAACAATTTTAAAATTTTGAGGTTGTGAAAACAATTGAATTAAATTAAATTCTAGTGCATTACAATAAGTATATACATTTACTGTACCAAGTTTCACTGCGCTCGTATGATTGAATCGCGTCAAAAATCCAATAAATCGTTTCAACTCTACTTGGCCCCCATGTTCGTTTTGTACTTAAAAGGTTTTTGAAAGCCACATAGGCGAACTTTTAGTAGCACCCTTTATCACTGTACAAAATTTCAGTGTGATATCTGTTACCGTTGTGGAGATAGAATGCCGGTGAAATATTTCGCGTGGCCGCCATGTTGGATTGGTGAAACGTATCAAAATTTGAAATGCAAGTTCGAGGTCGGACGAGATAGTAGTATGTACTTACAGAGTTTCATTGAAATCCCTTAAGCTGTTTAGATTTTATTAGGGGGACACCCACACACACGGACAAAAGGTGATCTCATAAGCCTTTTTTTTTCTTCATAAATGAAAATAGGCTACAAATGTAATAAAATCAATAAATGGCTATCCTTACACATACACTTGATTAAAAGTAAAAATGGCAATATCTCTGTGTTTCTCAATAAATAACATTCTAGAATATAGTTGACTAAAATTGGAATATATCTATTGAATATGATAAACTAACTCAACCGCTCTGCTTGTGTTCTAAGGTATAATACAAATAACATTGCATAATAGTCAGTCCACGGATTCCAAAACACCTGCTGTCTTTCTTCATATTGAAATATTCCATAGATGTATTCCAAATTTAGCTTTAGTCAACTAGATAGACTGTTATTTATTGATAAACACAGTGATATTGTCATTTTTATTTTAAATCAAGAGTATTTTTAAGGATACCAATTTAATTATTTTATTGCATTTTTATTAACAATTTTAGGTTTAAATTAATTCTTTTTATTTTATTGAAAATGTCTAGGATTTGTTGAAGATGATCTCACCGTAGACCGAAATGTGTACAATAATTGAATAGATGTTGTATTTTATAGGCGTAGTATTTCTATGAGTTAACCTTCTTCTTTCCAACTTCCCCCGGTTGGTGACGTGAGTTTGTCATTGCTGGGATCGAGACCCGTCTGTACCGGCTATCACATGATCTACATGCAGTAACTAACTCAGCTGTTGTGCTTGTGTTCTAAGGTATAATACAAATAACATTTCCTTGACAGTGGAGAATAAGCCAAGCACTCGTTCCAGGCCGCAGTGTTCTATTACCAACCTAACACAATGCAGCGAGCTCGCCTTTGAGTACGCGTCGCGTCTTTCATTTCTCCTATGGTCCCAATTTAACTTTGATGACTTAATTTGAGTTTATTTTGAAAAGAGGTTGATGGCTAACGAGGTTGTTGCAGTGTATCACTCTCCACGTACAGAAGTTGTATGTGTAGCTAGCCTTTTATTAATTTAGACTGAAAATTCCCTAAGCACTTTGGGAACAAAATTATACTGTAGTAGTGAATACTGCAGAGGGTTTTCCCTTGTACTTTCAGTGTGTTGTAGTCGTCAAAGAGTGAGCGCGGGGTCCATTAGCTTTCTCTTGGCCCTCTCCAATGCCGTCCCGGGCCTGTTCGTTGCATCTCGCCGCCATAAAGTGAGTTAACTCAACGGCCGCGTGTTTTCTCGAAACTCAATCCTCGTCCCAAATTAACCGAGGCAAACCCAATTACAGCATCGAAACCTGCTACAGGACGTGACTGGCTACTATCCCGTGCTGCAGAACACAGTTCCTTAGGGCTGAGACATGTGACGTGAGACTTCTTGGCTTGCGCACTACAGGAAGAACACGCCATGGGCCTCCCTTTCATGTGGGGTGACTTCGGCGTAGTTGGTAACAAGCTAAGCTTCCATGCCCAAAGATCGCGGGTTCAAACCCGGCCGAAGTCATCAGTTTTTAAGAGCGTTAAAAATTCCTCAGCTTGCTTCCTTCGGAGGGGAAGTCAAGCCGTTTCATAGATTTGTGGCATGCAAAAGAACCTTCCACTAACTACACTTGTGGAAGCTAAAATTTGTAGGTTAGTTTGATAACGCTATATTAGTCCCAATGTTCGTCGCCAGGTGCTGGCTGCATTGACATCTAGTAGCCAAGTCAGCGGGTAGGTGTCGTGGACGGTTGCATTTGGTAGCAGAAATAGGAACTACTTGAAAAATTAATCGTCTGCAGTCCTTCTACCTGAATCATAGATAACACACACTGATACAGCCATCACAATTAACACCGGTTATCAGAAAAATTCTACACACACCCAAAGTACACGGGGCTACATGGCCGCGTTGTCGCAGCCCCTAAAACTAAGGAACCAACCAACCAACCCTTTCATGTGAAACACGAACCACTGTTGGGGATATTTCATATTCATTAACCAGGGATCGAACCCTGTATGTCTTGGTGAGAGGGCTGCCTGCGTGGCTCAGAGGTAACGTTATCGCTTGCTGTTCCCAAGGTTGTAGGATTGAATCCTGGCGCAGTCAGCTGGTATTTGAGGTCGCACAATTGCGAAGGAGCCGCTTCATATTTTCTGACACGTTAAATATCCCCTCGAATCAAAATTCCGGCACCCCGGCGTCTCTAAAAGCCGCAGTAGTTATAACAAATGACATTATTACTATTATCTTGGTGAGAGGCTCTTGCTGATTCATTTAGGAGCCTTGTGATATCGTGGTCATATAGCCCCGTATATTCTGGTGTGTGATATCCTGTGCTTAGTGTCTATATATGTAAATTGGGGTTAGTATTGGGAAGGAGGTGGCCGTGGCCTTAAGTTAGGAACCATCCCAGCATTCGCCTAGAGTAGGAGGGGGTTGAGGTCACGGAAAAACACTTTCAGGATGGCTGAGGTGGAAATTTAACCCTCCTATTCTCAGTTTTTCCTCACGAGGCTGTGTGTACTCCGTTCCAGGTCTCACACCACAATTAAAATTTCTTGGCAGAGCCGGGAATCGAACCCGGACAGCCAAAAACACGAGGTGGTCTATGTCAAGACTGTAGTAGTGTGTGGATCTGTGGTTGCGGCTTGCATTTTGGAAGGAGACAGCCGTGGCTTGAAGTTAGGAACCATCCCAGCATTTGTCTGGAGTAAAAATTGGGGGAGGAGAACCACGATAAACAACTCACAGAAGACAATTACACTTAGTTTTAGCTGTCAAATGATTCACTATAAGGAAGATATTAAATTTAGCTGCTATTAGTTTTAGGGTTCACTTTGTTACCATCTTTGGTTGGTTCTTAAGTTTAGGGGCTGCGACAACGCGGTCATGTAGCCCCGTGTACTTTGGGTGTGTATAGAATCTGTCTGATAACCGGTGATAATTGTGATGACTGTATTAGTGTGTGTTATCTGTTTTTTTTTAATTCAAGTACTGCAACTTAGAATTTTTAAATAGTTCCTACTCATGCCGCCAAGCGCCACCGTCAACGACTACTAGGCCAAGTTCAGAACTTAGCTACTAGACGCCACCGCAGTCGGCTCTTGGCAACGAACGTAGAAACCTAAGAGCGTTGTTTACATTCTTAACCTATCCAATTTAGCTTCACTCAGATGCAATTAGTGGAAGGTTCTTTAACATGCCATAAATCTATGACATGGGACCGCCGACTTAACTTCCCCTCCGAAGGAAGGCATACTGAGGGATTTTTAACGCTCTTAAAAATCCGACGGCTTCGGCCGGGTTTGAACCCGCTATCTTGGACATAGAAGCTCGGCATGCTACCGACTACGCCACCGAAGCCGCCCTCTTACCATCTTTCATTGCTATCTAGTTTTACATTATGTGGCCAAATATTAAACAAGAAGTTCCGTGACGAACTAAAGAGCCTACTTTTCTTAAAATTTCAGATTCATGCCCTGATTAATCTATATGGATCTATCTAGAATAATGACGAAATTAAGTTGGTAATATCGAAATATCTAATTAGTTCGAAATACTGTATACCTGGCATAATGTAGCCTAATAGAGAACTGCAGTTGGCAGCCCTGGTGACTTAGTTCCATCTGTTAAGGTACAGAATACAAAATTTGGTTGAAGTCCAATCGATAGCATGTACGTTACATGCAGTTAAACATTGGATCTATCAGCGCGTAAAATCATGTGGGCAACAATGACATACATGTATTGGTCAGATATAATCTGAAATATTATGATCTATTGTTGTGTCAATTTTGAATGAAATCCATTAGTTAGTATAGAAGTTACATATATTTAAAAATTGGACCTATCAGCAGGCTCAGAATCATTTTGGCAGCACTGACGTATATTAGTTACTCCAAATTAATCTAGAATGCCAGGTACTATACGTGTGCAAAGTTAAGAGCTATTGGCTTACATACTTTCTGATATATTGATATTAGCGTAACAAAAATAGAGACAGTATATATTAACAGTTGGCAGCTATGGTTACTCTTAAGTATCGGCATAGTCACATCTGTTATGGTACACATAGCACAAACGAAATTTGGTTGAAATCCAAATGATAGTATAGAAGTTACATGTATTAAAAGTTGGACCTCTCAGCAGGCTTAAAATCATGTTGGTAGCACTGACGTATATAAGTTACACCAAATTAATATAGAATGTCAGGTACTATACGTGTGCATAGTTTAAATCTGTCGGTTTGCATACTTTCTGATATATGGGTATTTGGGTAAAATATTGAGAGCATTTACTAACAGATGGCAGCCCTGGTGGCTCTTAAGAATACGCTGTCACATCTGTTTATGTACACATAGCTCATACGAAATTTGGTTGAAATCCAATTGATAGTGTAGAAGTTATATGCATTTAAAATTTGGACCTATCAGCAGCCTTATAATCATTTTGGCAACACTGCCATGTATGGCCTCCTGGAAATTAAACTGCAGTATTATTATCTATACGTGTGCCAATTTGAAAATAGCTCCCATTCATACCTTCCAAGATATCCAACATGGAGCTCAAATTTCAATTGCGATTTTTCAGCAGTTGGTAGCACTGACATCATTTTCAAATATGGCCGTGATATATTCAGGTATAGATCTTTACTCCTACCAAATTTTGTTTCGATTGCTGCAGCCGTTTAGGAGTTGATAGGGGGGGCACTGACAGATAGACAGACAGACACACAGTTGCCCGATCTCATAAGTCTACTTTTTCCTCATTTTTTCAAAATGTGAAAAGTAGGCTAAAAATCATGCTTCGTTTACTGTTATTGCGACTTGAACTTGTGTATATTTCCTGTTAACAATTTCCTTTTATTTTTAGCCTACTTTTCACATTTTGCAAAAATGAGGAAAAAGTAGACTTATGAGATCGGGCAAATGTGTGCCTGTCTGTCTGCCTGTCTGTCTGTCTGTATGTATGTATGCCTGTCCTCCTGTCTGTCTGGCTGTGTGTGTGCGTCCCCCTATCAACTCCTAAACGGCTGCAGCAATCGAAACAAAATTTGGTAGGAGTAAAAGATCTATACCCGAATATCTCACGCCCATATTTGAAAATGATGTCAGTGCTACCAACTGCTGAAAAATTGCAATTGAAATTTGAGCTCCATGTTGGATATCCTGGAAGGTATGAATGGGAGCTATTTCAAAATTGGCACACGTATAGATAATAATGTTGCAGTTTAATTTCCAGGAGGCCATACATGGCAGTGTTGACAAAATGATTAGAAGCCTGCTGAAAATGAAAATCCACAGCCTGCTTCCAGTCTCCGACCGGGTCAGGAATGGAATGAATGAAGCCCCCATCTAGCGGCGAGGATATGAACTGTGCCGGCTGCCGAGGCCTGACGCACTCCTCTGGGGCAATGATTAAATGAATGACAGATGAAATGAAATGATAGTGGAGAGTGTTGCTGGAATGAAATTTTGACAGGGAAAACCGGAGTACCCGGAGAAAAACCTGTCTGCCTCCGTTCTGTCCAGCACAGATCTCACATGGAGTGACCGGGATTTGAACCACGGACCCAGCGGTGAGAGGCCGGCGTGCTGCCGCCTAAGCCACGGAGGCTTCTAGAAGCCTGCTGATATGTCCAAATTTTAAATGCATATAACTTCTACACTATCAATTGGATTTCAACCAAATTTCCTATGTGCTATGTGTACTATAACATATATGACTATGCGTATTCTTAAGAACAACCAGGGCTGCCAACTGTTAATAAATGCTGTCTCTATTTTTTTACCCTAATATCAGTATATCAGAAAGTATTCAAGCCAACAGCACTAAACTTTGCATACGTATAGTACCTTACATTCTAGATTAATTTGGAGTAATTAATATACGTCAGTGCTTCCAACATGATTCAAAGCCTGCTGATTGGTCCAATATTAAAATACATGTAATTTCTATACAAATAAATGTATTTCATCCAAAATTGGCACAACAATAGATCATAATAGTTCAGATTATACATGCATGACATTGTTGCCAACATGATTTTACGCGCGCTGTTAGATCCAATGTTTAACTGCATGTAACGTCCATGCTATCCATTGGACTTCAGCCAAATTTTGTATTCTGTGCCTTAAGAGATGGAACTAAGAATATATTCAGTCACCAGGGCTGCCAACTGTATTGCTCTATTAGGCTTCATTATGCCAGTTATATTTCGAACTAATAAGAAATTTCGTTATTACCAACTCAATTTCGTCATTATTCTAATTAGGTCCATATAGATTAATCATTGGAATGGATCATACATTTTGAGAAAAGTAGGCTCTTTAGTTCGTCACGGAACTTCTTGTTTAATTTAAATTTTAATTTTTAATTTTTTATCTTCAATTTTTAAGTTTTAATTTTCAATTTTTATTTTGTATGTTAATGTATTTTCATGTATAATCTGTGTGTAAACAATCGTTTGCTACTGTAATTGGGGCACTGCCCTGTTGTGGCAATAAATACATAAATAAACTCCTAGGACAGTTGAGGTGGGAATTCAACCCCCTCCCCTCTTCACGATGCTGGATTCTCGGTCAATGCATGTGACATTTTCGAAGTCCTGTGTTTCGGATTCCATGTAAAATTGGAGGTCCCGTTCCCGTGACTCATGATCGCGAGATAAACGTTCACGTAAAACTACAAGCTTCCTTCTTTTATGAATTAAAGTACTTGACATAGCCGAGAATCGAACCCGGGATCCCTTCATCTAGAATCTGACCCTGAATACGTAACCCGTGACCATAGAAGGCGGCTTTACCCGGGGATGGTTTATAACTTGGAACCGCATCCGCCTCGATTACAAATACTGTATAGTTATCTCACTTCCTCGTTAACGAGCGGCGACTCAAACGTTAGACAGTAGCACGCGCCCACAATAACCATTGTTCACTGCTGACCCATAGCATGTTTGCTCTGTCCAGAGTTCCGTCCTCATTGCCGGCTCGCTTGTCAGGTCTACAGTGTTGCGCAGTTGCACACAGTTCTTCCAGTCCCGTTGCTTGCTCTCAGTGGCTAGAATGGAGAGTTGACATCGCTGTACCTCAAACTGGGAATACCCTGGCTCCCCGCACACATGAAATGATGATGATAACTTTTGTTTTAAGGGGCCTAACATCTAGGTTATCGGCCCCTTATGGTTCGGGTGATCGTTATAGGCCTAATGGATGATTAAGACATGAAACCTACAACTAGAACTAACTACGGACTTAACAACTAGACTAACTTACATGGTAAAAGAAGGAATGAACAAACAAAATAGGAAGAGAAAATAAATAGTGGACAGGTTGGTTGGTTGGTTGATTCCTCAGTTTAGGGGATGCGACAACGTGGTCATGTAGCCCCGTGTACTTTGGGTGTGTATAGAATCTGTCTGATAACCGATGTTAATTGTGATGGCTGTATTAGTGTGTGTTTTCTGTTTTTAATTCAAGTAAGGACTGCAGACATTCGATTTTCAAGTAGTTCCAACTTTTGCTACCAAACGCCACCGTCAACGACCAACAAATTCTGAACTTGGTTACTAGATGTCACCGCAGTCGCTCCTGGCGACTAACATTGGAACCTAAGAGCGTTGGTCAAATCTAATCTATAGTTTAGCTTCACACAAGTGTAATTAGTGGAAGCTTCTTTTACATGCCATAAATCTATGACATGGGATCGTCAGCTTTACTTCCCCTCCGAAGGATGGCATACTGAGGGATTTTTGACGCTCTTAAAAAAATCCGACGACTTCGCCTGGATTTGAACCCACGACCTTGGGCATAGAAACTCAGCATGCTACCAGCTACGCCACCGAAGCCGCCAATGGTCAGGAGGAAAAGAAATGCCCTCAACACTTGGAGAATGAGGAGTGAGGGACTTGGAAGGAAGGAGATCCACGAAAGTCAGATAGGAAAGGGAAAGAGGAGAGGGCCCGCCCCAAAGTCAGTGGAAAAGGGGAAAAACGAACCCATTTCTGGAGTCCCTCGGGGTTGCCGACTCCCGAACTCACCAGGGTGGAGCTACACACACACCTTGCCTTCTTGAAGGCTTTGAGCAGAAGGCAGGAGAGATATCATGAAAAGAAAAAAGAAGGCTGAACTCTCGAAGAATGAGGGTATTAGGAAAGATTAGACAAGGGTCAATTAAAACGGGAAAGTGAATGACTCCCTAGGCCTCGGATACCCTAATACCGTCGGGGTTGGAAGAGAACAAGAGTTGACCAAGGGAGGTTGACAGGATAGATGAGAGGAGCCTGGCACAAGTAAGTGGAAACAATGCCGAACTCAGCTGGGATCCCGTGGAAGCCAACCCACTAGTTGTGTACATTATTGAAATGATATTTCGATTATTAGTCATAAAATGCAATAATTAAATAAACATTCTCTTTAAAAAAATTGAATATGGAAAATAGTAACTAAAGTGCCTATTAAAACTGAAATGATGCATTGGTCTAATACGTGACTGCTTATAATATTGATATTAAGTGAGAAAAAACTGTATTACTCTCCATGTTCTTACTGCCATTAGGCTACTACGGTATTGATTCTCGAAATCTACCTATCTTGGTGGCTTTATCTGCATCATTGATAGAAATAAACTGCAGAAACTCCCTCATGTGCCGAATTATCTTAAACTAAACGGACACACAGTGACACAGATATGCACATTTATATCAGCCCGAAGCGTCGTGAATAAAGTTACCAATCGCACACTTACAGCAAAACTGATCCAGGGTTAGCTCCAACGCTGGAGGAGGAGGAGTCGTCTCGCTGCGAGTGGAATGCAGGACATTTACCAAGTGAAAAATGTGACCACATTTAAAATATACGAAGGCTGATTTTTTTTTTAGCCCGTGGTTAGTACGCACGCCGCAACAAGCGTGCACGCTACCTCCCGGCATCCTTTGCGAAAAAGCAGGCGTCAGTTGCAGCTGTGTAGCTAACCTGTACGCTGAACTGTGCATCTTTACAATGTTCAAGATTATTGATTCGCTCGCCGCGTTTGAGGTACGATCTGTGATACGTTTTCTGAGTGCAAGAAACATGTCAGCTTTGTGAGGTGTATGGTGATAATGCAATGAACATATTCACGGCCACTTTTGAACTCGCGTACCCATTTTCGCACTTTACCGACACAGCGCAAGATCATGGCAAGACCTCACACTGCTGCCCGGACTCGATTGACTCTTTTGGGTGAGAAGTTTTGGATCACCCACCGTATAGCCATTTGTCATCTTGGTGGGAAGCGCTTCGCCAACGATGAAGAAGTGAAAACAGCCGTGAATTCTTGTTTGTCAGAGCAGGCGGCAAACTTTTATGCAGAGGGATTTCAGAACTTAGTTTTAAGGTTTGACAAGTGCCTAAATAAACAAGGCAACTATGTAGAAAAATAGAGGAAGGTATGTAAAACCTAAAAATAAATGTGGTTCAAAATAAAATGTTCTGTTAATTTAAAAAAAGGCCCTTACTTAAAAAAAACAGCCCTCGTACCTACAGGAGTAAAGAAGCCTCATTAGCGGTAGTGTGAAATAGCTGATAGATAGGACAATATAAGGTTTCAAGCAAACAAATGTCTCTGGGGGGAGATGTTTAAACCCTAACCCCCCGTCGGTACGCCACTGGTTGTGGGCCCCTGGGATCGAGGGACGAGAATAGCTGCCACAAAGAGCTACACAAAACTACTCTGTGAACGAGCGGCTTATGAGGACTCTCCAAGAAGACAAAATATGAGATGAAATTTTCCCGAGTCAGCTTATAACATTCCTCCGACAGATGGCGGGCCTGTCGGTTTAGATCCTCCTGGTGTCCCTTTCCGACAGAATAAAGGTAACGTCAGCGCCATTTAGGAGACACGTTGTAAGTAATAATCTATAGCAAAGGTGGAGGGATCAAAACGAGCTATCGGCCATGGGCTAAATATTAAGATTGTGGAATGTGTGTGCTATACCTGCATGCGAGTTGTGTGTGGACGGAAATTCCATTGGGGATCATGCATAGTGCAACACTGGGCCCGCGCAAGAAAGAGAATCCCTAATGCCACTCAGCGCACGGAGCGCCCCGAATCATATTTACGGTTGCTATGGCGACAGGAGTTAATGTTGTCAACAATGAACGGCGTCGCTCATTTTGTTCGAGTTTGTGTTAGTTTTCATTTGAGCTAATGGAGTAAGTATATTTACATGATAAAGTAAGGGAGGAATGGGGGACTCAACGCGTGGGCCACGAGACTACGTATGCTCTGCTCTGGCTGCTGGTCGTAAAGTTCTGTATGGCTTCTTCAGAGGTGCCGCATTTTGAGGACTCGGCTAGGGCTGGTACTTTTAATCGATTAATTGCTACGAATAACTATTATAGTGCCTTTAATCGATTGGTCGTTTTATCGATTAATCGGTTGGTCGAATAATTGATTGTTTTCTCGGTTTGTACTTTGCTCTCACAGAAACAAAACAGACATTTAATTAGTTAAAATATATGGTACATGCACTGCTCTATGCCTAAAGTGCGTCTTTACCTTAAAAGACAGTATGGAATTAAATGTAGTATTAGCCTCTCACTCGCACTCCTGCAATTAGCTTCGTCCTCTTCTACGCCGGCGATGTTGCCATTTCCCAATAATTGAAAGTGACAAATCTAAGAAAATGTTTGCGTGGTCTTATAGAGAATTTTCCGCTCTTTATGATAATGTAAAAATAAAAGCCATAAATAATTAACACAGTGCCCAATTTTCACAATTACGATATTTTAGTGCGAATCCATATTTTTGCAGTTATAAAACTTATCACGAAATATATAATGAACTAATGATCGCAACAGATAGAGAATTTATTTTTAGATTGCCTGATGTTGGTAGAAGACACCCTATTTCTCAGGGCAGTAATTATTTTCATAATAAGAAAGTTATGATTTTTTTTCTTAAATTTTACTTGAAAAATCTGGGAGGGTGTCACACAAAAGTTACGTAGCGAGAAACATTTTCTTTTACGTTGGTGACTAAGCGAGAAGAAATGTTCATTGATGTCTGAAATAGTTTTTATGTTCGACCCTCACTATTATGTGTTAGAAAACTGTATCATAATGATGGTCATTATAACACCGTTTTTCATTATGATACAGTTTCTCCAGCCAATCAGAGCTCGTTCATTGACCAATTAGGTAACGATACCTTCGCGCATGCACTCAAAATCCAACATGTCGGACATAAACACAACATCGAACTATAATAAATTACCGACATGGAATACGCACCGTCCATATGTTCGCGTAAATAAACTGGCGAATATGAGACAAGAAATAGCACTGTACCGGCACCTTAATATCCCCAAAACCAATTTCTACACAGCACGTGGTTTTGACACGACTTCAGTGACAGTTTTACTGAATACTGGTTCGCAATCTGAACATATGGTATTGAAGCACACAGAGCGCATGCGTCGGTTGTCCAGAGAGCTTGGACAAGAGAGATATACTAGCCACCGCAGCACCCGATCACAACATTCTACTGTAGTGACTGAACAGATATTTATGAATATTTAAGTTAAAACATATAATAAAGTTATAATTATCGTCGAACATAAACAGTCGTATGCAACTCGCCTATAATGGTAATTAAGACACTCGTATGGAAATTATAAAACTCGCATACGCTCGTTTTATAAAAATACTCGTGTCTTAATTATAGCCATTATAGGCTCGTTGCATAATGTACTATTAAAACAAACCAGAGCTCGATATCAGATAGCATTCATATGTTATAGCACTTTGCGTACTCCTCCCGCCCAGCGCTGACGCACCGAACGTTTGTTTACTAATGCGGCTCGTAGGCACTCTCCCCGACTGCGTTTGAAGGAGGGTAGGTGATGGTGTGAAGTTAAACTGTGAAATGAAGTGGAGCTTGCGTTCTTTATAAATTGTCCGCCTCGTTGCTTAGTGGCTAGCATTCTTGGCTGTCACTGTGATGTCACTGTGGAGGCCTGGGTTTGATCCCGGCTCTGCCAAGAAATTTAATTCTGGTCTGAGAGCTGGAACGGGATGTACTCAACTTCATGAGACAAAACTGAGAAGAGGTGGGTTCGATTCCTACCTCAGCCATCCTCGAAGTGGTTTTCGTAGTTTGCCTTTGTTCGTCCCGGGAATGAACAAGGTTTCGTTAATGGTGCAGAGTTAACGCGTCTGTGCCAAAAGAACACGGCAGACACCCACGACGAAATGACAGGTGAAGTGTATGAAAAGTGGTTCGCCGAGCAATTATTGCCCAATGTTCCCGAAGGATCTAGCCTAGTAATAGACAATGTAGGCTATCACAGCAGAGAAATATGTTCGTTGCTTGCCACCATACCACAGTGAACTTAATCCCATCGAAATGGTATGGGCGCAAGTAAACAGCTAGCCTATATAAAATTGAACAACGTCTCATTCAAGAAACAAGAAATGAATAATTGAATTTCGGCTGCATACCACCACTTGACCACACAAAATTGGGTAAATTACGTGGACCACAATATATATTATTTTATTATAGTTATTATTATTATTATTATTATTATTATTATTATTATTAAATGCCATATTATAATTTATTATTACATATGATATTCGAGAAAATGTAATATTATAACATGTTATAATATTATCATATTCATGAATAATTGAAAATTATAAATTATTATAATGTGTGCATTAAAATCGCGCTCTGAACTTCGGTGTATCATATCTAAATATTGTACCGTCGTTCGCTTCAAGACATGAGGTTCAGTTATATACAACAAACATTTTGGAAATTTCCCGAGTTTTGCGTAAAAACACGCCTGTATACGAGGTATGTTACATCATGTGCCCGGCCTTGCAGAATTTGGTATATACAGCAGATCTGGCATCAGCGCGCTCCATTAAAGTGTACTGTCTTTAAGGCTCGGTCAGACAGGAACGCGGACTGTCCGCGCGAACGGAACGACCGCAGTCCACCGCGGACTAGGGTGGTCAAATAGAATGCGGACAAGTCGAGGCGAACCAGTGTGAAAGCACTCGCGATCAAGTGCGCATTACATTATTTTCTGCTCGTGGTATTTTAATTAACATTTTAAATCAACACGTCCAGCAGTTCCTCTGACTAAGAAGAATATTGCTTCTTCTGTTGGCATTGAGACGAAAGAGAGTATGGGTTCACGAAATTAACAAGAAAAGAGAGGAATATGGGGAGTTTCACGGATTGTGCCGGGAACTGTTCTCGTTTGAAAACAGGTTCTTCATGTAGGCTATTTTCGAATGTCTCGAGAACAATTTGAGACATTACGTGTACTTCTAGAACCAACCATTTCCAAGCAAACCACTAACTGGAGGAGACCCATTTGAGCGAAGGAAATGCTAGCCATCTGTAATAAGTAATAATAAAGCATAATAATTATTTTTCACACATATTTATTTTACAAGTAAAAAATTATACTTGTGCGTTCTCGTGTGAAATTCACATTGTACTGACAAAAGTAAGATGTAGCCTACAACTAAAAATTAGACTAAACAAAACATGCAAAATAAGGAACTAAATTCTCAAAATTAATTTATTTTAAATTCTCAAAATTTAAAAAAATCACATTAAAAAAGCAGGAATTTACAAAACTTTCAGGACATTATCATCTAATAATTACATAGGTAGTAAAAAAGTTGCTGTTCATTTTATGGGTGGCGGGGGAAATTTTCGTACCACTCTCTCATTGAGGAATGTCTTGGTGGTTCACTGAAACCACGCTGTTGCATGGATTCACCTCATTGCATGTAACTCGTTCCTTCTGATGGTTGAGTACTACCATATTGCCTCGATGAGTTACTTGAAGCCAAGGAAGATGGTGGGGGCGGAGTTTGAACAACTATATTTTGCAGTTCAGCCCGACCAAACATTTGTGCCATCTCCATTTTTACAGCTAAGTTGAAGTTTTCGTGCAATCTCCTTCCATGCTCCTCCTTTCTTCACGACATCCTTGTAATCAATGTGTCGAGTGTCGTACGAATACGCGTACCCGCGCACGAAATCAATTAATTTTTCGGTTTCTTCTGTCATGTTTTCTGTTTTGTCCTCTACAGGCTGCCACGAACTTTGTAAAAAAAACACAACTGGTTCGCCGACCGTCGCGGACAAGACTGAACAGCGTCGGCAAGTCGCGTTCGGTTTGGCCAGGGTGACGCAATATTTAACAATACAGAGTTCGCTGCGGTAGACCACTCCGCGTGCGCGGACAGTCCGCACTCCTGTGTGTCCGAGCCTTTAAGGTAGAGTAGAGACGCTCTATAATAGCTGTATTTTTGCGTTCAGGGGCCTCACACCAAGATGGCGGCGAGGGTGTTGTGGACCTCTGCCAAGAGATGGCGCCACCATCGCAGGGGCAGCAAATGCAAACCGCGCTGCTGATGCACACCAAGAATAGACTTATTAAAATATTCTTACAGTTATAGTACAGTACAGCTGGAATGGTTTTGTTCCAAAAACTGAGCTATGGTTGGTTTTTTGTAAATCGTTAGAAAAGCACAAAAAAAGCTTAACTCTAAATTTCGGAATAATTTGTAGTATCATGTTGACGGAAAACTAAAAAAAATTGAAAAGCGTTTTTCTCTGAATCTATGTAATTTAAAGAAAAGTTTTTTAAACAAAAAATGTAGAGGACATTGTCACCTACAATTTGTCTCATTGAGGTCATGTCATACGTTTTGAAATGCAGAAGCTAGGTGGCGCCAAAGTTTCCAAAAAATTGTTTTTTCACTTTTTGTCCTAGAAAAAATGGTTCAGAAATTTGTTCCTCTAAACATTGTCTGCAACATTTACTTAAACGTTTGTTTCCTCTGTCTTACCGTTCCAAAGTTATAGCGCAGCAAATACAATGCTGCGTAGTCAAGGCTGCTATTGTTACTGCGGAGAGAGCGGTGAGCATAGTTGAGGCCGGGACCGGTGTAGGACAACTTTCACACTTCGGCAGACTATAACTTTGGAACGGTAAGTCGGAGGAAAAATATGTTTCAATAAATGTTTTAGACAATTTTGAGAGGAACAAATTTCTGATTCGCTCTTTTGTGAACAGGACATTTTTTCTAGGACAAAAATTGAAAAAACACTTTATTGGAAACTTTGGCGCCACCTAGCCTCTGCATTTTAAAACGTATGACATGACCTCAATGAGACAAATTGTAGGTGACAATGTCCTCTACTTTTTTTTGTTTAAAAACCTTTACTTTAAAATACGTCGATTCAGAGAAAAACGCTTTTCAAAAATATTTTGAGTTTTCGAACAAAATGATCGTGCAAATTATTCTGAAATTTAGAGTTAAGCTGTTCTTGTGCTTTTCTAACGATTTACTATAAGCCAACCATAGAACGGTTTTTGGAACAAAAGGGGTTTCTTCTGTGCAGCTGTACTGTACTATTACACTACTACTGACATGAATGGTTCTAGTGCCTTAAAACGTAGTTTTCGAGTTCATTTTGCTTGATATTCTATATGTAGGGAATGGAGAGGGTTGTCCAAAATATCAAGTGAACAGTGTTACCCGCAGGGTTCCAAAGGGTAAGTATACAAATTTGGTTCAGATCGGTGAAACGGTGTAGATTTGTGCCAAGGGGCCTAAATGCAGGGAATGGAGTGGCCTGTCCGAAATTTCAAGTAGACAGTGTTTCCCGTCGGGTTCCAGATGGTAAGTACATTAAGTTTGGTTCAGATCGGTGAAAGAGTGTAGATTTGTGCCAAAGGGCCTAATTGCAAGGAATGGAGTTGTCTGTTCGAAATTTAAAGTGGACAGTGTTACCCGCTGTGTTCCAAAGGGTACGTGTACAAAGTTTGTTCAGATCGGTGAAACGGTGTAGATTTGTATAAATAACAGACAGACAGACAGACGGACAAACCTACAATGAGTTTTATATAGATACACTAGCGGACCCATGCGAGAACTCTCGCATAATGGTCTGGCTGCGTGGCTCAGGGGTAACGTTCTCGCTTGCTGAGCCCAAGGTTGCAGGATCGAAACCTGGCGCAGTCAGCTGGCATTTGAGGGTGCGCAAATGCGAGGGAGCCGTGTCAGTACATTTACTGGCACGTTAAAGATCCCCTTCGGGGCAAAATTCCGGCACCCCGGCGTCTCTAAAAGCCAGTGTAGTTAAAAGGGACGTAAAACCAATAACATTATTATTATTATTATTATCTCGCATAATGAGTTGTGTGCGCCCCATGTGTACAGACTACCCGCCCGGCACTAGTGCTATGCGGGATGTAGGCTACGCGACATAGTTCTGCCAGGGGCTATCATCTTGTTTATGTGTTTAAAAGCACTTTATAAACAAATAAATATATTTCCTTTGACTTATTAAGAAATGAAAGATTTTTCCTGTACTATTGAGACGATTTGGAAGATTTTGGTACAAACCACACCTTCTAACTCTCTCCGGTTTAGGAGCTTGAGTTTTGTGAAACATATCACTTATCGAATTATATAATAAGATAATATATATTTTAAATAATGTACCTTCTTTGTGAAAACAAGGCAAAAACAAAGTAAAACACAAATGTTCTTGTCCTAAATTGTAAACATTAAACAAGAATTCAAAATCTTTGCTGAAAACTCTTCGTTTTCTTTTTTCGAAACTCTTCCCAATTTGAGTCACTGTCACTGACTCTTAATTGGTTATTGTTAACATAAACATGGAAGGACACTTTGTATATTTAGGCAAAAAGTAACTTTTATAGATTTCTATACAACAAGGCTTCGGAAGGAACAGGCTGGGTTTCGACAACATCGCAGCTGTGTGGATCTCATCAACACCCTCCGAATCATCCTGGAGCAGAATGTGGAGTGGCGGAATACCCTTTACTTCACATTTGTTGACTTCGAGAAAGCTTTCGTCTCCGTAAATCAAAGAATCTTGTGGAAGACCCTCGAGGAATATAAAATTCCAACAAAGATCATCAGAATCATGGAAGAGATGTACGAAGGGTATGAGTGCCAGGTTCTACACGAAGGCAAATCAACAGAAAAGATAAAGGTCAGTTCCGGAGTGAGACAGGGGTGTGTCCTTTCCCCCACTCTGTTCCTGTTGGTCCTGGATAGTGTGATGAAGAAGGTAATGGGAGGACGGAAGAGGGGTATTTAATGGAGGTATAAATGACAGACTTGAAGATCTGGATTTCGCGGACGACATTTGTCTTATGGCACAACGGTACCGAGACATAGAAGATAAGCTGGGGAGGTTGCTGAGAGAAGCAGAACGTGCAGGACTGATGATCAACACCAACAAGACCAAAGAGATGAGGATAAATTCTGACGTCACGACTAGCTTGACAGTCAACGGAAAGGAAGTTGAGCGAGTTGAGTCCTTCCTCTACCTTGGGAGTATAGTCACAAATGATGGGGGAGCAGAGGAAGATGTTCGAAGCCGTATCAGGAAGGCAAATGGAGCCTTTGTCCAGCTCTACCCCATCTGGAGAAATAGAAACATTTCCAGGAAGACCAAGCTCCGCCTTTACAATAGCAACGTAAAGTCGATTCTTCTCTATGGCTGTGAAACATGTAAAGTCACAAAACCGATCAACAACCAGCTACAGGTGTTCATTAACAGATGTCTGCGTCGCATCATGAATGTGAGGTGGCCGGACATAATCTCAAATGAAGATCTTTGGACCATCACCAATCAACAACCGATTAGCAACCAGATCAAGGAGAGGAAATGGTGCTGGATTGGCCGGACGGAGCTGTTGAGAGGGCGGCGCTAGACTGGAATCCTCAAGGTGCCAGGAAGCGAGGTCGACCTAAGAAGACCTGGAAGAGGACGATCGAAAATGAAATTGCAGAGGTGGACAAGAACTGGAGTCAAGTGAAGAGAATGGCCAGGAACCGTACTGCGTGGAGAAATTTCGCCAAGGCCCTATGCTCCGGAAGGAGCGGCAGGAATTAAGTAAGTAAGTAAGTAAGTATTCAGCATTCAGAAAATAGGCGTAACTCAACTTAAGCGATGACCTCTCATTTAAACTCATAGCTTGCCACGGTGGGTGAGTGGATAGCGTGTCGGTCTTCTAACCCCAAGATTGCAGGTTCGCTCCTGGCCGTGGTAAGTGATTTTTGAAAGGCGACAAAAATATGACACGCATGTCATACGATGTTGGCATGTCAAAGAACCCATTTGAATTCAGTTCATAATGGCAAAATTAATATCGGGAGTTTCCGCCAACACAAAGCTCCTCATTTCTCTACTAGAAAGCGCTATAGTGTTCAAGGAGCTTAGATATCTAACCTCCTTGACTTTCATAGTGATACAAGGAACAAAGAAATTCGACATGCAAGCTACCCTCTGGGTGTCAAATTACAAAGCTTGCACCCGGCATCCGAGGCCATACGATATTATTATTATTATTATTATTATTATTATTATTATTTAAACTCATTTTTGTATCTCGTGTCTACTGATAAATCAATTCTTCAGTTAGCCGATTAATCTATTATTCGGTTAGTAGGTAATAGAGAGCTCGTGTGGCCTCGTGAGAGGCTGAGTGCAGGTATTTCTAATTGACGCCCGTGGGCGACCTGCGCGTCGTAATGAGGATAAAGGGGTGATGAAGACGGCACATACACCCAGTCCCAGGGCTACGCGTATTAACCCCAGGAGATTAAAATCCCTGATGGGCCGGCCAGGAATCGAGCCCGGGACACGGCGCGCTAACCATTTAGCCACGGAGCCGGACGGTTAGTCGATTGTTTTGGATTGATTGTTTTTTTTTTTTTTTAGTCGTTTATCCTCCAGGTTGGTGGAACCCACGGACTCAGCGAGGGAACTCACCACTACCGCCTCTACGGGCAGTGTCCTAGAGTGGGGAACATCGAATCGGAAGGGATACAACTGGTGAGGTGGGATTGGCACCTCGCCCAGGCGGCCTCACCTGCAAAGCGAACAGGGGCCTCATCAGGGAAGGTAAGGGAGGGTTAGGATGGAGAGGGAAGGAGGCGGCCGTGGCCTTGAAGAAGGTACCATCCCGGCATTTGCCCGAAGACGAAGTGGGAAACCACGGAAAACCACTTCGAGGATGGCTGAGGGGGAATCGTACCCCCTCTACTCATTTGGGCCACCCGAGGCTGAGTAGACCCCGTTCCAGTCCTCGTAACACTTTTCAAATTTCGTGGCAGAGCCGGGAATCGAACCCAGGACCTCCGAGGCGGCAGCTAACCATGCTGACCGCTACGCTACGGAGGCGACTGGATTGATTTGATTTTTTTTTATTAATCGATTGACCGAAGTTGCTCGGGGCAGGGTTGGGCAAAATACCTTCAAAATTTATTTTCGATACAAATTGTATTTTTTAATAAAATTGAAAATGTAAAGATTTGAAGCCATTCTTCCAGTGTTGTCAAGACAAGCTGTCAGTTGTAACTCTTCAGTCGGTCAACACGAATTGTCCCAATGACTGGGCGACGTAGGCTACAATGTATAATAAAGTAAATAACACTTCTGGAAATAATTTATGTATTAATTATGTTCTCTGTTACATTTTGCCCAATTATAAATATAATTTTGTATTTCAAGGATTCGGTTATTGTATTTTGTATTTGAAAATACCTTTTTGTGAGTATTTTGCCCAACTCTGACTCGGGTTGTGCATTGAGACTACTCCCAAAGGTCCTGGGTTTGCTTACCGGCTCTGCCATAACGTCCTTTTGGTCTGTGGGTTGGAGTGGGATACATTCAGTCTTGTAAAGCATAACTGAGAAGAAGTGGTGTCGATTACTATCTCGTCTAAAAAAAACGTTGCACTGCAGCCCATGAAGAGCCTAAGCCTACCGAGCGACCGCTGCCCAGCCTGCAGATATTGGAGTGACGCGTGGTCAGTGCATCGGTTTCCCTCGGCCGTTATCTTGTTTTTCGTGACCGTCACTGTCAGACAGCTATTCAATTGTCCTTACGAGGCTGAGTTTACCCCGTTCCAGCCCTCACGTTTCTAAAATCCCTGACGGAGCCGGGAACGGAACCCGGGGCCTCTGGGTGAGAGGCAGGTGCGCTACCCCAACACCACGGGGACGGGCCATGTCTTGAGAGTGAGAGCCTAATATTACAAATTCAAAATACCTCCTTGTGGTGTACCGGCTAACATACTTGACTGTCGACCCGGTGGTCCGGGTTCGATTCCCTACTCTGCCAAGGAATCCTGATTTGAGGGCCGGAGCGGGGTACACTCAGTCTCATAAGACAAAACTGAGAAGAGGAGGGTTCGATTCCAATCTCACCCATCTTGGAAGTGGTTTCCTACTTCAACTCCAGACAAATGCCGGGATGGTTCCTAGCCCAAAGCCACGGCTGCCTCCTTCCCAATCCTATTCCCAATTTACAAATACACACACTAGCACAGCCATCACAATAACACAAGTTATCAGACAACTTCTACACACACCTAAGTACACGAGGCTTTGTGACCACGATGTCGCAAAGCCCCTAAATCAATCATCAGCAACAAAACCCCTGGACGTAGTGAATTTTATCTTACCAAGCTAGGTAACGTTTTATACTCAATGCCGAGGTGGCCGTGATCGCTGAGGCACTAGCTCGTGCCTCGCTGTCACTGGGAGAGCGTGAGTTTGAATTCCACCTTGGCTGTCCTGAAAATGTTTTTTGAGGTTTCCCATTTTCACCACCAAGCAAATGCCGAGACAGTTCCTATCAACATGTCCACGCCTGAATTTCTTCCCAAATCCCATCTTTGACCCTTCCTTAATTACACCCAAATTAGCGATCACCTGTCACCATCCCCAGTTGTATCTGTTGACAAAGTGGTTCAGGTCCTAGACACCGTACTTGCGACGGTAGATGAATGATCCCTAGCCGAGTCCGTGTGTGAAGCCGAGTTGGGAGGATAAGCGATTTAAAAACTTAACAGGTTACTAGTTGAAACCCGTCAAAACATGACGGCCGATGGGAAAATATTTACTAAGGAATGTTCTTATATTATTCTTTGTACGATTACTTCTAGGCACTGTTGAAACTTTGAGGGCGTCAAAAGATTGCACTCTCGACGTTGCAACATACTGCTGGCCATGACTGAAAACGTGATGAGGTAAATATTGAGACCTATACGTTCCAGAGTTTCCTCTTGAGTACTGATTGTGATAGTCTCACATTTCCTCATCAAGTTTTCAGTCATGGCCAGCAGTATGTTGCAATGTCGACAGTGCAATCTTTCATCTTCAGTATTTAATCTGTTAATGCTCGTGTATTTTTTGAACTAAGTTACTGGATAGAAGGTCAATGACTTATAAGTTGATTTAATTACATTGTTCATTTTTGGTGTAAGAATCCCTCAGTATGCCTTCCTTCGGAGGGGAAGTAAATCCGGCAGTCCTATGCCTTAGATTTATGACATGAAAAAGAATCTTCCACTAACTACAGTACATTTGTGTGAAGTCAAAATTTGTAGGTTAGATTATTTGATAACGCTATATTAGTTCCAAAGTTCGTCGCCAGGTGTTGGCTTCGATGACCTCTAGTAGCCAAGTCCGCAGCTAGGTGTCGTGGACGGTTGCATTTGGTAGCAAAAGTAGGAACTACTGTACTTGAAAATTAGATCGTCTTCAGTCCTTACCTAAATCACAGATAACACACACTAATACAGCCATCACATTATTAACACCGGTCATCAGACAGATTCTACGCATACACCCGAAGTACACGGGGCTACATGACCGCATTTTCGCAGCCCCTAAACTAAGGAACCAACCATTCGTTTAAGAATGCGAACTATCGATAAATTAATTATATCCTTCGCAGAAGTAAATGTTTCAGGCACGGTATCCTCATGCGTTGCAAGTTTGGCTGATAATTCAGTGACACTTGATTATCACCATGCATAGAAAAGTTGTCGCCGTTAACATGTAGCATATAATCAGAAAATTCCATTTCACCTGGTTTCAATCTCTGTTTGTATGCAAGTGGCGTATTTTGGAGAAGGGCCAGAGAGAAGAGTATTTAATATAATTGTGAATTACTGTTTGGCGAAAAGCGTGCGACAGACCTGAAGTCGGCATGAAGAATAACTTTCCCACAAAAAGGAATAATGTCGTTACGTATCTCTTAGAAGTAGATTCACACACATGAATGAATGAATGTTTGCCATTGGGGCTCCATATGTGCAAATCCATACATTTTAAAACAATATGGACCGTATGCATGTGGCACAGTAACATTGGTACCGGTACCAAATGAAACGAAGTTTATGGCATTGTTGTACTGCCGATTATTATCTCTGAAATTCCTTGAGATATCATCTCCAGTGAAAAGTTGTTGCAGCTTGTGGAATATTTTATATTTAGTCAGCTCAATTTTACCATTACAACAGCAAAGGTCAAAGTAACCAAGCGTAGATTTCTCGCAAGAGGAATACAGTGCACAACAATGTTTACATTTGTTCGATAAGAACCCTACACTGTATAGCATATACTCTGGAATTGCTTCTGAAATAGCATGTTTATATTGGATTTTAAAAGTGGCTTCGTATTTTCCTCCGATTTCCCATTTCATTCCGGCTAATGCTCTTTTTCGTCAAATGAGTATATTTATAGTAGCATTTCTCCCCAAATTAACGTCATATTCAATAACACTATAGTGGCCTGCATCAACGCAGCCGCCAAATATTAAATGGCAAATAATACTTCTGATGAAAAAATCCACAGCATGGTTAGATTCATTGTTATGTACTCTAAACAAATAATCAATAAACAATAATATTCACTGATACTATGAAGTTCAGAGACTTTCATTCTCAAGTTGGTTGCTGATGAGAATGCGATGAGACTGATCGCCAAAAATAAAATCCTTACCTGCAACATTTTTTGCAATTTGCTTGCGAACGCAGCTCAGGATGAAGTTCTTCGTTTTGAAATAAATAGCACGAAACTGCTCTAAATAAGCAATTTCCATCACCTGTTGTAGGTACATTCCTTTGCATTTCCATGACAGTAAATTATGTGTGGGAGCATAGAATAACTTCGCCAACTACTGGAATGAGCATAGACTCACTTCGCCAGCCACCGTAATGGAGGGAGTTTTAGAATTATATGTTCAGTGCATGTCAAAAATCATATTAACACAGGGAAGCCCACTCTTAAGACTACATTCTGAACTATCACCCCGGATTACGGGTTCAATTCCTGCTCTGTCAAGAAATTTAATTCTGGTCTGAGGGCTGGAACGGGGCGTACTCTTGTGGCCAAATTAAGAATAGCAAGGTTCGATTCCCATCTCAGTAATCTTGGATGTGGTTTCCCATTTCCACTCCAGGCAAATACCGGGATAGTTCCTAACTTAAAGTTTCGGTCGTCAACTCCCCATTCCCCACCTTAATTACAAATGCACATATCAATATAGCCATCACAATAACACAGGTTATCAGAGAACATTTTATACACACACACACATACACACCAAAGTAGTCGTTGACGGTGGCGCTTGGTGGCAAAAGTAGGAGCTATTTGAAAAAATCTAAGTTGCAGTACTTAAATAAAAAAACAGATAACACACACTATTACAGTCATCACAATTAACACCGGTTATCAGACAGATTCTACACACACCCAAAGTACACGGGGCTACATAACCGCGTTGTCGCAGCCCCTAAACTTAAGAACCAACCAACCTACCAAGACGGGACTGAGTAACCACGATGTCCGAGTCCATTAAATGAATTATGTTCGCCAATTCTCTCATGGCGGAAGCGATTGCGGCCATTTCAATTTAATAATTTAAAAGTATATTATGGCAACGTAAATCGTGGGGAATTCCTTACTTAACGGGAATAATAAAAGTAAAATATGTTTAGAAAATGCGACACCGACAGCAAGAATGAATAATTGGGAAATAAAAATTCATGTCTGAGGTGGGATTCGAACTCTCTAAATAATGCATAACAAAATTCGCAGACTCGCAACGTTGGCCCTGAGCCACCCAGACTATGTAAGAAACATGCAATATTACGATATACAGACAAACGTACACACTTAACTGACTGTTTAAGTTCTTCAATACCTCCTTTATTTTATAGTTCTATTTCAATGCATATTGCCGAAACATCATAAACAATATTCGGGACCCTTTTTAATTCTCATAAACAAAGATCTCAGTATGAAGCGGTGAGATGCGCCATTTCGCTCGTGTAAAATAAAGCCATTGTGCGCAAGCGCGGGAGCTACAAATATTATATTTTTCTTTATTAAGGAGAATTCGTTACATTAGGGGAATTTTAAAAGTTAAGTATGATTTGGCTACGTAATACCAATTGTAAGAAATAAGATTACGGAAATAAAAAAAACTGTCGGAGGTGGGAATCGAACCCCCTCCATTTCATTTCACGATGCATAAATTTCAAGTCCGGAACTCTACCACTGAGCCACAAAACTGCTGGAAGTACGACGCAATATTAAGTTATGTTAACATTCTATACACTCAACAGTCAGTGTAAGTTGTTCTACATTTCCCGTCTGTTATAATTTCATTCTACTATATATCGTGGAAACATCATAATCAATATTCCCCTCCTTTATAATTCTTATAATAATAACTATTGCATTAAAACGCGGTGGACGTCCGCCATGTCTGTCATTATCCAAGGTGATACTGCGCATGCGCTTGAGCCAATAATTTTGCAGTTTTGTTTATAAATTTAAAAATATATGGTAACATATTTGTTTATTTTAAAGACACTCTGCAAATATACAGGCCAAGGGCTTTCGGCAGAGTGCATTACGATGTCAATCGGTTCAGCAGTTCTGTCAATCTCGCCGTAACAAAAATCAGCTTACTGTTTTAAATATATAGATTATTATTGAAACCGGGTGAGTTAGCCGTGGTCGTTACGGCATAACTGCTGGCAATCGCCCACATCCGGGAGGCGAGGAGGTTCGAATCCCCCCGCCGGCAACCTTGAAGATGGTCTTCTGTGGTTTCCCATCTTCCTTCCAGGCAAATGCCGGGGTTGGTCCCTAACTATAGGCCACAGCCGCTACCTTCCAACTCCTCGTCCTTACATTCCACCTCCCCCCAACGGCACTTGTAGCTCACCCATTGGGTGTCCGTCTCGAAGCAGCTACAAAACTGGCGAACCGAACATGTCCTCGGACACTCCCGGCGCTAAACGCCATACGCCAATATATATATATATATATATATATATATATATATATATATATAAACTGTTTAAAATACATTTACTGAACATTGTGACGTAGCCTCTTCTATCCAAGTAAGCTATACTTACATTAGCAAATTAAAGTCCACCACAAAATGGGTTAAGGAAACACGAGCAGATCTCAAAGAAGTTGGCATCACTCAAGAACATATTCTCAACAAATCATTGTTACGAAGGAAGGTTGATAAATTTAAAGGGATTCAGGAAAAACCTAGCTCAAAAACCAAGGTCATCTGGGAGGAGAAGAAGGAGAAGAAGAGATTGACAAGTTGGCCAATTGTTCAACGTGGCCCACAGTAGGACAAAATCGACAGAAGAAGAAAGTAGGCTATAGGCTAAGATACTTTTCTCCAAGTGACCACATAGACGAGGCTTACGCAGTGGAGACGAACCTCATAACTTATCTTACGAGAGCATGCTCTTATTTTGAAAGGTAGCTTACAATTTTGTATTCTTAACAGCTGTCATAATAATAATAACTAGCATTACCCGTCGCGACTTCGTCCGCGAATATTCTAGTTGTAAAGAGTACACTTGGCAAAATCTCAATCATGAATGCTATGACTGATTTATCCTTGGTACGGTGTGAATAATCAGACTTTATCAATTCGGCTACTGGTGCTTGGTTAGGGGTTTGTCATTCCTTCATAGGTATATCAGAGCGAAGTTAGTTTTCTGGGAATATCACAGACACTGTTAATTTAAGGGCTTTTAAATGTGGTTTTCGGAGACCCTTTATAGTCGGGTGAAAAATACCTTTCGTACCACACTCACAAGTGAAAATTGCGTGAAAAAATTCTACAGTGCCCCTTGACCCCCTTAAGCGCATTATACTGTATGTATTGATGAATTGTACAGCTTAATTTGGTTCAGTGATAACCTTATAACAGTCTGGAAACTTTCACAGTAACGTAATAATTGGAATTGCGTTGCGTCTTACAGTAATAGATGGACCTGAGATATTCTGTTACCATGGTTACCGTGTTGCATTTATTCTTTCATTATTTCATTGTAAATATACATGTTTTAAGGTATTTATTTAATTGTGAGGCACTTAAAGAGTAAGTGAGTGCGTTTCGCTTACGCATTGGGTTATGCTGAACCAGTAGGTACCCCACATGTGTAGGTTGGTGTTAATGGGACCTTATTTTCGGTACAAAACTGCAATGGGATCTTAGCAGAATAATATAGGGAGGGATATCGTATGGCCTCGGGTGCTGGGTGCAAGCTTTGTTGACATCCAGAGGGCAGCTTGCATGTCGAATTTCGTTGTTCCTTGAAGCACTATGAAAGGCAAGGAGGTAGGAGAGAAATGATGAACTTTTTGTTGGCGAAAATACCGAGTTTAATTTACCATTATGAACACGGCCTACTGAATTCAAATGGGTTCTTTAACATGCCAACAACGTATGACATGCGTGTCGTGATTTTTGTCGCCTTTCAAAAATCACTTAAAATTGCCAGGAGCGAACCTGAACCTGCAAGTTTGGGATTGGTAGACCGACACGATAACCACTCACCCACCGTGGCAAGCATTTGAACAAATGACAGGTGTTATATACAGTAGTCTACTTCAAGAGGTTTCCGGTTCTCTTGAAACTCCAGCAGACATGTCTCAAGTCAGCGCTGAACGTGGTTACAACGCGAGGCTCGACACGTGAAATTAAGCAAATGGGTTTTCTAAGACCTTTTACTTAAGCAGCTTGGCTCTCATTAGCGTCACCCGCGTGACAGATTGGTACATTAATTTCACCCCATAATGAGGCTATCCCACAATGAGCTAACACAACCAGAAAGAAGACATCCAGTTGAAAGGTTGAACACATAAGGTCCCATAGAAACTACTAAAGTGCGCAGCAGAAACGTTCACGACTACTATCCCAAGGTTACATAATCAAGTCCCGGCGCAGTCAGTTGGCATTTGAGGGTGCTTTAACGCCAGGGAGTCGTGTCAGATTTACTGGCACGTTAAAAATCCCCTTCAGGGCAAAATTCCGACACTTCGGCGTCTCTAAAATTCATAGTTGTTATAAGGGGCGTGAAACCCATATCTACACACATCAAAAAAAGTTTTGCATCACCTCGGTTCCAAGAGTTCCGGAACCGTTAAATACAAAGGGAATAGAGATCAACACAAACAACATTTCAGCTCGTTTTATTGCTCATGAGACCCACACATTGCATGTTGTACCATCATACAGCTAGACTTTCAGCATTTGTGGTCCAGATTGCAGTACACACCACTACCTCTAATACCCAGTAGCACGTCCTCTTGCATTGATGCATGCCTGTATTCGCCGTGGCATACTATCCACAAGTTCATCAAGACACTGTTGGTCCAAATTGTCCCACTCCTCAACGACAATTCGGCGTAAATCTCTCAGAGTGGTTGGTGGGTCAAGACGTCCATAAACAGCCCTTTTCAACATATCCCAGGCATGTTCGATAGGGTTCATGTCTGGCGAACATGCTGGCCACTGTAGTCGAGCGATGTCGTTATCTTGAAGGAACGCATTCACAAGATGTGCACGATGAGGTCGAGAATTGTCGTCCATGAAGACAAATGCCTCTCCAATATTCTGCCGATATGGTTGCACTATGGGTCGGAGGATGTCATTCAGGTATCGTAAAGCCGTTTCGGAGCCTTCCATGACCACCAGTGGCGTACGTCGGCCCCACATAATGCCACCCCAAAACATCAGGGAACCACCACCTTGCTGCACTCGCTGGACAGTGTGTCTAAGACGTTCAGCCTGACCAGGGTGCCTCCAAACACGTCTCCGACGATTGTCTGGTTGAAGGCATATGCGACACTCATCGGTGAAGAGAACGTGATGCCAATTCCGTGGGGTCCATTCAGCATGTTGTTGGGCCCATCTGTACCGCGCATGTCGCTTTGTCGGGGTTGCAAAGTGAAGTTGCGCATCATGCAGCCTATTGCGCACAGTTTGAGTTGAAACACGACGTCCTGTGGCTGAACGAAACGCATTATTCAACATGGTGGCATTGCTGTCAGGGTTCCTCCGAGCGGCAATCCGTAAGTAGCGGTCATCCACTACAGTAGTAGCCCTTGGGCGGCCTGAGCGAGGCCTGTCATCGACAGTTCCTGTATCTCTGTACCTCCTCCATGTCCGAACAACATCGCTTTGGTTCACTCTGAGACGCCTGGAAACTTCCCTTGTTGAGAGCCCTTCTTGACACAAAGTAACAATGCGGACGCGATCGAACTGCGGTATTGACCTTCTAGGCATGGTAGAACTACAGACAACATGAGCAGCGTACCTTCGTCCTGGTGGAATGACTGGAACTGATCGGCTGTCGTACCCCCTCCGTCTAATAGGCCCTGCTCATGCATGGTTGTTTACATCTTTGAGCAGTTTTAGTGACATCTATGAACAGTCAAAGGGACTGTATCTTGGATACAATATACACAGTCAACGTCTATATGCCGGAGATCTGGGAACCGAGGTGATGCAAAACTTTTTTTGATGTGTGTATTATTATTATTATTATTATTATTATTATTATTATCACTCTTATGTTCACCATATCGTTGGGTACAATTCACCATTTCATCGGCATTTGTTGCAAGATGGAGTGGAGTTCCTGGTAGGTTGAGGAACGAACCAACTATGAAGCAGGTCCCTAAAATAACTACGTACTTTCTGCATACTGGTATGCAGATTATGGTGGAGCCCCAGTTTATCGAGGTTGGCCTTTAGCGGCTCCGGTATGATCCCTGTGGAAGAGATTATGATTGGCAATACAGTGACAAATTCCTGTCGCCACATCTGTTGGATCTCTTCGGCCACTTTCTCAGCATAACTGTGTTGGATATTAGGCGAGTTAGGGACTACGATATCTATTAGAAGAGTTTTCTTCTGCACTTTATCAATAAGTTTAATGTGTGACCTGTTTGCTTATATAGGTCTATCTGTGATCACTGACCTCGACCTGTCCCAGAGTAGCTTGTGTGTATCGTTTTCCAGATCATCATCAGGAATATATTGAGAGTAAGGCAAAAACATTATTACTTAAGGAGTGCTTCTTTGCCAGGTTGAGGTGGATTATCTTGGCTACTTGGTCATGCCTCTTCAAGTTGTACGTAGATGAAATTGTTGTACAGCCCCCTGTGATATGCTGGATGGTCTCCGATTCGCGATGGCATCTCCTACATTTGTCATCTGGCATGTCTGCCTTAATGATGTATTTTAGGTAGTTCTTTGTTGCCACTACTTGATCTTGTATCGCGATCATGAACCCTTCAGTCTCAGGAAGTAGATCCACATGGGTCAGTCAGCTGTTCGACGCATGTATGTCGACATATTCTTGACTGGGATTATTATTATTATTATTATTATTTAATTACTACGCTAACGGTACTTCATTCTTAGAACATTATCTAGCAAATATCTGGCAACTATACAGATTATAAGAAATCAGAGCATAATCACCATCTTTAAAAAACTATTTTCACTAGACCATGAAGTTTCGAACTAATCTGGTTGTCGCAATGATGACTGCCTTTAGCATTGACTTGTAGCCTATAATTTAGTGTCTATATGAAGTTCCTTTAACCCATGCAGTAGAGTCTTTTTTACAACGCCAGTGCTTGATATAAATTGGTATGATCTTCACCTTACCAATCTGCCATTGCTCCACTAGGTCTTTATATTTGGAGATCTTTCGCCGTGCTTTGCCTTTAAGGTGTTGTTAGTTATTTAATTTCAGCATATTCATTTAAGTTGGCAATGTTGCTCTTACGTTGGCCAACCTGTGTACAGTATGTGCCTGTCATGGCGTTCAATATAGCAGTGGTGTGAAGAGTGTGTCTCGTTGTGTTCTTTCAATAGTCCCTACAATTACCAGAGGTAATACAATGCAATGTAGCACCGATTGCTACAACATAATTTTGGTCCTCCGACTCGGATTGACAGTGAAATGAGTCATATTCATGATTTCGTGTGATAAAATAAGCGCTTGGCGTAATGGCATCTTAGTGAAGCGCGTGAGTGCTAAACGAATTAGTTCAGTACAGCATCTGGATTTCGTGCAGCATTCTAACACCGACAAGACATGTCGACCTAGTAAGTAAAAGTGCAACGAGTATACATAGCAATATCAGATACGAGCAGATCACCCAATATTCGAAACCAAGTTTGCGTCATCTTCATATTCCAAGACTGTGCATCTGCTGAAGAACGCAATAGGCAAGCAAACGCACTCTGGTAGAAAGACATTCAACCACTTACAGTCACTCGTCCAGCTCAGTGGGCAAGTGTCATAAATCAACGTCAACCCTCAACGGACCATCGTCGCGCCTTCAAGGAACAACAGCCGCTAGGGTGAAAGTGAAAGTGACAGCTGACATCCAGGAAGGGTGAGACACAACCGGCCAGCCCGTAGCCAGCAGGATACCGCAGTCAGCAGCCCAGCAAATCGGTGAGTGAGCGACCTATTCATATCCTTATAATTCCTTTATTACCTTCACTATTGTCCGTCAGTTACCTTCTTTACAATTTGAGTTGCTATTTACATTTCAACCATGACTGAACAACTAGCCGTGTTGAAAGGCAAGCGTGCGCAGATTAAGGCCAAATTAACGCGATTTAGAACATTTTTAGACTCGTACAGTATAGAACAAGGCCTACTGCAAATTCAAATGAGGCTTTCGAAAGCTGAGGAATGTTATGCTGAATTTGAAACCGTTCAATCAGAAATTGAAATTGTAATGAAGCAAGATGTTCAAGAACAGGAAAGAGTAGATTTTGAGGATACATATTTCAGCACCGTTTCAAGAGCACAACAATTAATTCAACAATGCTCCCAATCAACTACCTCTTCAAATCAGTCTAGTACGTCACAAACACATGTCACAGAAGTTAAATTACCCGCAATTGAACTACCAAGTTTTCACGGTAATTATGAGGAATGGTTGCCATTTAAGGACACATATCTAGCCTTAATACACAACAATGAAGCGTTAACTGACATTCAAAGGTACCATTACCTCAAGTCGTCACTCAAGGATTCCGCTTCAGAATTAATTCATTCTCTTCAGTTAACTGCTGCAAATTACTCTATTGCATGGCAACTGTTACACGAGAGGTTTGAAAACAAGAGAATTATTGTTCAATCTCATGTGAGGTCTCTCTTTGGCCTACCCACGGTAGAAAGGGAATCTGCCAGCTCTCTACGACGGCTTCTTGATGACACAATAAAACATCTTCGGTCACTCAAGGCACTGGGTTTGCCAACAGAACACTGGGACGCACTTCTTGTACATTTAGTGTACACCAAATTAGATCCAGCTACTCAACGGCAGTGGGAAAATAGCAAACAATTAGACCACTTGCCAACAATCACAGACATCACAACATTCCTTCAACAGCGATGTCAGGTATTAGAAGCTGTTGAGGTGAATCGTAAGGCCACATCTAAGGAACAAATGAAGAACCCCTTCATTAAGAATACACCGCGATCAAACTCGAACGCTTGCTTCACTGCTCAACTGGGAAAATGCAACATGTGTGGCAACAGTCACAGGTTGTACCAATGTGCCCGGTTCCTGCAGTTGGGCGTTGAAGAACGGCGCAACAATGTCAAGAAGTGGCAATTGTGCTTCAATTGTTTAGGAAGAGGCCATATTTCTAAAGAATGTAAATCTGTTCACTGTAAACGATGCCCGAGTAAACACAACACTCTTCTTCATCTCACAAACGTCACTCATGAAGGAGACATTACTGATAAGCAGCCGACATTACAAGAACCGCAACAGGGAAGTAGCTTCACGGGTCATGCCATAAACAGACGTGAATCTCAAGTGTTACTGGCTACAGCATTGATCGACGTAATTAATAACAAAGGGGTATCTGTTACATGCCGAGCTATGTTGGATTCTGGGTCACAAAGCCATTACATGACAGAAACTTTGTGCTCCAAACTTGGCCTTCGGAAGGATCGTGTTTCAGTTCCCGTCATAGGAATCAATGGTGCCACAACACTCGTTAAGCACAGCATTCGTGCCACATTCAACTCTCGTCACACAGAGTACAAGCATTCAGCAGACTTTCTACTGGTTCCCAAGATCACAGATCGCATGCCGTCAAGTCCTGTTGACTCATCTAAACTATCGATACCCAGCAATATCAGCCTGGCTGATCCCTTCTTTTATGATCCCAGTAACATTGACATTCTTCTTGGAGCAGATGTATTTTGGGATTTACTTGGTCGAGGACAGCTGAGACCAGGTACAGAACGGATATTGCTACAAGAAACGAAATTGGGATGGATTATCACGGGGAGAGTTGAAAATCATCAACCCACTAGGAAGACATCCTGTTATCTGAGCGTCAACAGTGACATCAGTGTACAACTGCAACGTTTCTGGCAACTGGAGGAATGTGGAAATGAGAAGGTCTTCACGGGGGAAGATAGATTATGTGAAGATCATTTCAAGGAAAATGTCACAAGGCAGCCCACCGGGGAGTACACAGTAAGATTGCCGTTAAAGGGCGACTCTCAGTTGTTGGGAGACTCAAGGAAATGTGCCGAGGAACGCCTCTTCCGGCTGGAACGACGATTTGCCAGAGACCCCAAGATCCACGCCCAGTATTCAGCGTTCATGAAGGAGTATGCTGATCTCGGACATATGGAACCTGTACCAGAAGAAGAAGAAGAAGAATCGCATGTCTCACCAAGATATTATCTCCCACATCATCCAGTGCTGAAGGATTCCAGCACAACCACGAAGCTGAGAGTTGTATTCGATGCCTCAGCGAAGACGGACTCTGGGGTGAGTCTGAACGATCTACTGATGGTGGGTCCCACAGTGCAAGATGACCTCTTTTCGATCATTGTTCGCTTCAGAACGCATCGATATGCCCTGACGGCAGACATTGAGAAAATGTACCGTCAGATTAAAATGAACCCGTCCGACTCGCAACTTCAAATGATTCTATGGAGAGAATCTACCGATCAACCTGTTAAATCTTACAGGTTAACGACAGTCACGTATGGCACTGCTTGTGCACCATACTTAGCCACACGGACTCTGCACCAATTGGCTGACGACGAATTCAGTGAGTTTCCTTCAGCTGCTACCGTTCTGAAACGTGATTTCTACGTAGATGACTTACTTACAGGAGCGGATACCATCGAAGAAGCTAGGAAGCTACACTCTCAGTTGGTAGCATTACTCGAAAGGGGAGGTTTCATCCTTCGAAAATGGTGTTCCAACGACGACTCAATTCTTTCGGACATCCCGGAAAATATGAAGACCCAACAGGCAGCGTTGAATTTCGATGGAGAGGCAGTCAAGACATTAGGCCTATTATGGGATCCTAAATCAGATCAGTTCAAGTACGACGTACAAGCTGCAGAACAGAGAGGTAGGGCAATCCCATGCACTAAACGCTCGGTGTTAGCCGAAATATCACGGATATTCGACCCTTTGGGATTAATAGGTCCAGTCATTTTAACATGCAAAATCTTCTTGCAGGAGCTCTGGCTCCAGAAAATTGATTGGGATGATCCATTGCCTCTTGACACTCAGGAGAGGTGGATGTCATGTAAACAGTCCCTCATGCAAATCAAGGATGTATGTGTTCCTAGAATGGTTGTTTCAGGAGGACGTCAGTGCTCCATCCAACTTCATGGATTCTGCGACGCATCAGTCAATGCCTATGGTGCATGTGTTTACCTCAGATGCACTGATGATAGAAACACCATATCAGTGCACCTCATCTGCTCAAAGTCGAGAGTAGCTCCAATAAAAACACAATCCATTCCGAGATTGGAGTTGTGTGGGGCTGTTTTGTTAGCAGAACTGATGTCTAAGGTCAGTTCATCCCTCACATTGAGAATTGACCAAAGATTCTACTGGTCTGACTCAAGGATTGTTCTCGCTTGGTTAGCAGCACCGTCAACAAACTGGAGCGTGTTTGTTGCCAACCGAGTCTCGAAGATACAAACCAGTACTACTGTCGACAACTGGAGGCATGTATCAACTGCAAACAATCCAGCAGATCTGGTATCTAGAGGAGCGTCAGCATCACAGTTAATGGAGTCTCAACTCTGGTGGGAAGGTGCACCATTGCTGAGTAAGGAAGAAGAGTCGTGGCCACAACGCATTCAAGTAGAAACGCGCGAAGAGGCAAGAGGAAGCAACAGCAAGTTCATAACTCTTGTTACTCAAGATAGGGACACATCGCTGATTACTCGGTTTTCTACGCTGACAAGACTCAGAAGAGTACTAGCGTACTGCTGTAGGTTTGGAATGAACTTAAGAAAGGCTCCGAAGGAGCGTAAAACAGGACCTCTCAGCACGGAAGAACTAGACACCACGATGAAGATGATTCTGAGAATGGAGCAAGACATCAGGTTTTCAGAAGAACTTCGAAGGCTACGCAGTGGAAATCAAGTTGCAGAAAGCAGTCAGCTGAAGTCATTGAATCCATTCCTAGCTCCAGATGGACTTCTCAGGGTAGGCGGACGTCTTCAACATGCCAACATTCCAGACGGGCAGAAGCATCCCATCATCATTCCTGCAAGCGGACACCTGAACAACCTCATCGCCCAAGATATGCATATAGGAAACCTGCATGCAGGCCCATCTGCTTTATTAAATGCTATTCGAGAAGAATATTGGCCAATAAGAGGAAGACAACTGGTGCGAACTATCGTGCATGGCTGTGTCAGATGCTCACGTCTGAAGTCAACACCAGCAAATCAATTGATGGGAAATCTCCCTTCAAGCCGAGTTACGCCTTCAAGACCATTTCTCCACACAGGAGTGGATTACTGTGGACCAGTTCTCATACGTCATGGAGGACGTCAAACACGTGCCCCCATAAAGACATATATTGCGCTTTTTATTTGCTTCTCGACCAAGGCGGTGCATTTAGAAGTAGTAAGTGACCTTACTACAGCAGCATTTCTTGGAGCATTGCATCGATTTGTAGCCCGACGCGGAAAATGTGCCCACCTGTATTCTGACAATGCTAGGAACTTCGTAGGTGCTCGAAGAGAATTAGATGCATCAACCAATCCCTTTCAATCAGAAGAACAAAGAGATCATCTCATGACAACTTTGGCGAACGAAGGAATCCAGTGGCACTTCGTACCACCTCGTGCTCCACACATGGGAGGACTTTGGGAAGCCGGGATAAGGGCTTTCAAATACCATTTTCGTCGAGTAGTTGGCAGCAGCAGTTTGACTCTTGAGGAGTTGACTACCCTAACGACTCAGATTGAAGCCTGTATGAATTCCCGACCCTTGACCTTACTTCCGAGTGACTCTAATGATCCATCTCCTCTTACACCTGCACATTTCCTAATAGGAAGCTCACTCACTGCTATTCCAGAGCCTAATTTAAAGCTTGTGCCTGAGAATAGACTGAGTAGATGGCAACATATACAGCAAATGTTGCAGCACTTCTGGCAGAGGTGGTCAAAGGAGTATCTCAACGGTCTGCAGCAGCGATCCAAATGGAGGCAGCGAGCTGCCAACTTCAGGGAAGGTGCAGTGGTGCTCATCAAGGAGGACAACTCTCCCCCATTGACATGGCGAATGGGAAAAATCGTTGCATTACATCCAGGCTCGGATGGTGTTGTTCGAGTTGTGACCGTGAAGGTCGCTAATGGGACCATTAAGAGACATGTAAATAGACTCTGTGCTCTTCCAGTGTAATCAATTATTGTGTTATTTAAATTATTATTTGTGCCATTTTCAGGAAACTTTCATTGACATTTGCTGCGATTTTCACTTCGTGTGTTTGTATATATCAATTGTTTGTTTTAAATTTGATATTGTCTTATTTGCAATGTATGTCATATTTTATCATGTGTTTGGTTGACATTTGTCTTGTTGTTGACAGACGTTCAAGGTCTGTCAAGGTAGGCGGAATGTTAGTTATTTAATTTCAGCATATTCATTTAAGTTGGCAATGTTGCTCTTACGTTGGCCAACCTGTGTACAGTATGTGCCTGTCATGGCGTTCAATATAGCAGTGGTGTGAAGAGTGTGTCTCGTTGTGTTCTTTCAATAGTCCCTACAATTACCAGAGGTAATACAATGCAATGTAGCACCGATTGCTACAACAGGTGTTTCTATTGGGAACTGCTACATCAACCAGGATGGCTTCCTGAACCTTCTTATTGATGACTACAATACCACTTGACGTTACAGACAGAGAGCAACATGGCTTCGACTAGCGAAGAAGGCCGAAGTGTTACGATTGATTACAAAGTACATCATGGCTTCGAGTCACCACATGGTAGTGGAGAAAGTCGAAGCTTAACGATCGGTTACGAAGTGAGAAGCTTATCTCCGCTGTGTTTCAAAGTTTTGTATCTCGGGTGCGATTTGTCTATCTAATATATAAAAGTGAAAGTCTGTATGTGGGTATGTATGTATGTATGTATATTTGTTCCGTATACAAATCTACACCGTTCCACCAATCTCAACCAAATTGTGCATACACATAGTTTAGGACCCAGAAGGAACGGCTGGCTACATGGATTTTCGATAGTCTTTCTCATTCTTCTGATATCGGCCTATTTTCACTCGAGCAAAGGCTAATAAATTCAGAAAATTAACTTATGAAGGAACGCCAAGGTCGGCCATCTCTATGGCAACAGTAGCACAAGACGGGTCCACCAAGTTTCCATCCATCTCGGTAAGAGGCCATGCCACTCAATTTTCTCAACTGCAACACTACCTCAAGAAGTGATCACCAGGTTTCCACCTGTCTCTGTAAGGGGCCATGCTACTCCACTGAAAAAGGAGGCAAGGTTCCTTCGAAATGTCTGGTAAAATTTTATTTTCACACGGCAAGAGCCCAAAAAACATGAATAATTCCTTCCAATAGTTACTCGCTTAGTTTGCTACGCATGACCTGTGTCGTGTATTTTGTGTAGCATACATTGGCAACAGTGAAATGATGTCAATGTATACGCCTGTGTGCGTCTCGGTAACAGTTGAAGACACCTTATGCGCCTCTTTTCATTTCATTCCAGTTCATTTTAATTCATCCATTGAATCATATGATGTACATTGTACAATGATAATAGGATACGTCAATTTTCAAATTATACTAATACTAATTAACAATCACAATAATAATATAGGCCTATAGGCCTACGCAAGGATAACCTTACATCATTAACATTTAGTCGTATGAATACATAACTATTGATACTCTAAAAACTCTTTAACTTAGTAGAAGCAGTGCTCCAGCAAGAACTCTTTAGTCTTTATTTTGAACTTTAGGTAATTTGCTGTGCTTTTAATGTTATTTGGCAAATGATTATACAGCGTTGTAGCTGCATGAAATACACCATTTTTACATAGTGTTGTATTTGCAGCATGTACATGAAGGTTGTTCTTTTGTCTGGTCTGGTAGTTATGTATATTTGAATTCATCTGAAAGTTATCCTCGGGGGCGTGGTGGCTCAGCGGTCTAGCTGTATGCCTCTCACCAAGGCGGCCCGGGTTTGATTCCCGGTCAATGCATGTGAGATTTTCGAAGTGAAATGCCATGTCCTGTGGTTCGGATTCCACGTAAAAATGAGGTCCCGTGGCTCATGATCTCGAGATTAAAGGTCACGTTAAACTACAAGCTTCCTTCCTTTTTAAAGTTATCCTCATTTCCTAACCTTTGCTTGACAAATAATAGAAGTTCAAAGATGTAAATACTTGTCAAAGGTAAAATTTTCAGTTGTTTAAACAGAGGCTTACATGTATGCAATCTAATTATTCTTTTCTGGATAATAAAGATTTGGTGAGCAGGAGGTGAATTTCCCCAAAATATGATTCCATATTTCATAAGTGAATAGCAATAAGCGAAATAAGTACTAAGATCAGTTCTCCAACTAGTCGATTGTCTTAATACTCTTAATGCCTAACAGCTTGAGCTTAGTTTCTTGGCAAGATTAGTGGTATGAGAGTTCTATTTTAGGTCATCCTGCAACCAAAGGCCTAAGAATTTAGTAGAAGAGGCGTTACTAATTTTAAGGTCATTTAAGATAATGGAGGGGGTATTAA
Source organism: Meconema thalassinum (assembly GCA_946902985.2). Lineage (NCBI taxonomy): Eukaryota > Metazoa > Arthropoda > Insecta > Orthoptera > Tettigoniidae > Meconema > Meconema thalassinum. The sequence continues at coordinate 930,449,745 of OX336388.2, read as the reverse complement.
TACTTTTATTCTGAGATGTGTGAACATTAAGAGCCACTGTTTTACTAGTGTTGATAAGGAGTCCATTATTGTTGAACCATTAGGACAGCTGACATGTTACTTCCTCTACCGATTTTTTTCAATTGCCGTCGTTGAATTAACAAGAAATACCGACTCAAGTCACATATTTATGTAATTTAGCACATATTTCCTGTGCAGTAGTGATAATGGACAGTAATTTCACTACCATATACCAAAATCAGCTCACACAACCCTTGATTATAACGTAGATAAATTAATTGCGTTGTTTGACAGTGGAATACTGGAGAACGTGTATGGGACTGAGTCTTGCTACCATAAGATGTTCGAATACGTGGAAGGACTTATTAAAAATAGTTTGGTGAAATCCTACGAGATGAAAATATATAACTAAACCCTGTATCAAAGTGGCGGTGAAAGCGAAAACCATTCGGCTCTCTCCGCTGCTGTTCGCTGACTCGAAGCCATGTTCCTCTCTGTCTCTAACGTCAAGTATTACCCATTTAAGATTTGATTGCCGCTGAGCCTGGCTGCGCCACCGTTTGTTGATTATTGTAGCAGGAGCCCCGCGGGGTAAAGAGAAGGACACAGTGATGACAGAGTGCAGTCTGCACATAAGTCAAGCAGCATTGCGCGCCCTACCTGTCTTAGAAGCGCAGATAAGTGTCACAGGAGCTCATGACACCACGGACAGCTACTGGAGCTGAGTCATGTCCTACTCGCGCAACTGTACCTGTCAACGAAGCACAGTGACGTGTGACACAAGTAAACAGAGAATAGTTCCCACCTCGACCGCCGGCAATCAATTCGTGAAAGGGTAATACAATATCAGGCATGTTATGGCAGACTGTGCGTTCGGTCATTATAGTAGGATCCCAATAGAGACGATGGGATTCATTTTCCGTGATGCACTCTGGGAGATACTTTATGACGTCCCAGAAGCTGTGATGCCAGATTTCAGCCATGCCTTCGTCTATATTCTGTGGCGGCTTCGGTGGCTTAGTTGGTAGCATGCTGAGCTTCTATGCCCAAGGTCGCGGGTTCAAGTTGTCGGATTTTTTAAGAGTGTTAAAAATCCCTCAGTATGTCTTCCTTCGGAGGGGAAGTAAAGCCGGTGGGCCCATGTCATAGATTTATGGTATGAAAGAGAACCTTCCACTAACTACACTTGTGTGAAGTCAAAATTTGTAGGTTAGAACTGATAACAATCCATTAGTTCCAACGGTCGCCGCCGGGTGCTGACTGCGATGCTATCTAATAGCCAAGTACACAAGCTACGTGTCGTGGACGGTAGCATTTGGTAGCAAAAGTAGGAACTACTTGATAATTGATCGTCTGCTGTCCTTACCTGAATCACAGATAACACACACTAATACAGCCATCACAATTAACACTGGTTATCAGACAAATTCTACACACACCCAAAGTACACGGAGCTACATGACCGCGTTGTTCCAACCCCTAAACTAAGGAACCAACCAACCAGACACCACAATAACGTTTCCAGATATATGCGAGTGCGCAGGACTGATGATCAAGATATCCTTAGCCCCTAAATGAAGCAACACCCTTTCGGCAACGAGCGTGCTAGCTCTGAGTGTAGACTAACGTTAGGCTGTCTCCGCACTCAGGAGATGAGTTAGTTCTGGTTTTCCGTGGTTTCCCATTTCCAGTTCCACGGGAACCAAGAACTGTCCCAAGCGGTGCACAGTGGGCTGATAGGGGAAAGAGATGGTAAAAATTATATGAACGGTATATTAGTAACGTAAGTGGCGAAAACACACTATTATAACAAAACAAGATGTTCAGTAAAGAACATATAGCCTACTTTCTCCTAAATCCCTGGGTATAGTCATAACTAGGGCTCGGATTTTTAGGTAAATAAATATATTTTATGTAAATACTGTACAGCCCGGGGGGGGGGGCGGCAGTACCCCCTGAGAGCCCCCCCCCCATCTTTTACCAAAACCACCCAACTGGAAACATCATAATTCCAGGACATACCTATACACAGCAAGCGGCGACCGCCTAAGCCTAGGAGGTTAGCCAACTGCTTGCAAAACATACACAAACATTTACACTAACAACTATCTGGGGCAGCTACATTGACGCAATGCTGACCAAGCAGCGCCGAAAGGTATAAGAATGGAGTCCAGATTGGAGCCATTATCTGTTCTGTAGTGTTCTTCGCCAGCGGCCCTGCCCGTCCGTTCATCACCAGGTGAGAATCTAGTTGTGCTCAGAATCCTTTATTTTGTAAAACACCTACCCTGACACTTTGTACTACATTTATATCTGTTCAGACTCCCCAAGAGGGACACCAAACTACATCTACTGACCATTAAATACTTGGTCAGTAAGCTACACTTGTATTACTGATTACACTCCACTTCACGTCCTCATACCCCACCTGACCTTAGCCTTAAGTGCCCCTGACCGTAGCGGTCAGTAATTGCTTCGTCAGACTCCATTGTACTCACGGCACGCGACTCGACTGCATAGCGTCGAGCCGCTGACTCTACACATTTATTGAATTACTCATTCCGCTCAGCTGGCAGGCCAGTTCAGTAGCCTGCACTTAGAGATCCATCCCCTAGCAGATACTTGCCTCTTGCAGGGACACCCCCAAGAGATTAAACACTAAACACCAACACTCTACAGTAGTAAGCTCTCCCAGCCACGGGAAGCTACTCTCATCCAGGAATAGCCTTCTAAATTAGCACAGTGACACAACCGTGTTTTATCCCAACTACCCCCCAACCAAGGGATTAAAACAATACATATTTTAAGCATTTTTCTATTAATACATAAATTCCTGCTTTTCATTTAGTAGCACATAAAAATACATGATATTTACATTCTTAAAAATCAGTAACTTATGCTAGATCTTTCAGTTTATTGGATTTTTGTTCTGTGTTACTTCAACGGGGAAAGACCTGTGAGATATCTATCTTTCAGTTTATTGGATTTTTGTTCTGTGTTACTTCAACGGGGAAAGACCTGTGAGATATCTAGTCTTCATGCAGAGCGTATGCCAGCTTGCAACTGTGTTATTCTTAACTTGACGCCCCGTGCCACTCACTGTGGAAGCCGGCGACTTCCTTGTCCATAGCCATATTGCACCACGTGCTAGACCTCCCCCCAAGCTACCTGGAACCAGTGTCACTCACATGTAGTTCATGTCGGGCACTGTGAGGTGTAAGGCAGTAAAGAGAATTACAAGCTATCGTCTGTTGCAGTATGTTGCAGAATTTAAAGATAATTTTACTTCTGATGGGGGCGTTCTGTTCTGCCAACCATGTGGGAAAGCAATAATGGCTGAACAGCGATCCCAAGTTACACAACACGTCATAGGCTATTGCCGGAGTTTCGCGCCTTCAGAAGAAGATTTTCGCGATAATCGTCGGTCATTTGTGATGGACAACCTGGAGATGTATTTCGATGTGTATTGTAATGCTTCAGCAGTCAGCGAGACATAGCATAAATTGCATTCGTGGGTACTGCATATTGTTTATATTTACATTAATAAAACAAATTATAATTAAATATTTTAACTTTTTTGTCACATATTTCAGGTATTTTTAATACATAAAAAATAAATATTTTCCCGATTTTAACACCTAAATATCCGAGCCCTAGTCATAACTCATTGTCCGTTTCAAAGAATATAATTGCATGTTGGTTGTAGCAGCTTGTTGAATAACAACGTGCTATATTAGATATTGATTGAATCCTCACCTAAAATATGGACTTGCGAGCAAACAATAGCCTCCATTTTGACCCAACGGGACGGCACGGCCCAGCACGATACGGTACGGTCGGCCTGAACTGTTAGTCACTGCTATGGTATAATACTTATATTGTAAGATATAAATGTCCTACGGGTCACCTCTTTGAGGACAGTTTAAACCACCCTCTACACGATAAACGGATTTGGTGATGCCGGGCCTTGTTGAATCGTAAGTAATGGCTAGGCTATAATACCGTACTTGCAAGATTCCTACATCTGCCATCTTGAAACTATTTGGCTGATGACCTTGTAGTTTAGGCAAAAGATGCTTTCCACATTAAGGTAGACTACATTTTTGTAAAATTTGGTAGAGATCGGAAGATTAGGTTAGTCGTAATTTGATTTAAGCTTTGAAAATTTGGATGGCCGCCATTACGTTTCCGTCAAGATGGCGGTGATGTAAAACATGACACTGAGGTGTCCTTTGCTAGTGCTATCTCTGTACCAAATTTCGTTCAATTCGGTTTCGTCGCGTTTGAATTGATAGGGGGACGTGCCCGGAACCTTACTGAAATCATAGGAATGTACACACTCACACAGACAGACTGACAAATTTTGGCCCGTGTAGATCTCATAAGTCTGGTTGGTTGGTTGTTCCTCACTTTAGGGGCTGCGACAACGCGGTCATGTAGCCCCGTGTACTTCGGGTGTGTGTAGAATCTGTCTGATAACCGGTGTTAATTGTGATGACTGTATTAGTGTGTGTTATCTGTCTTTTAATTCAATTAAGGACTGCAGACTTTTGAATTTCTCAAATAGTTCCTACTTTTGCCGCCAAACGCCACCGTCAACGACTACTAGTTCAGAACTTAGCTACCAGACGCCACCGCAGTCAGCTCTTGGCAACGAACGTAGGAACCTAAGAGCGTTGTTTACATTCTTAACCTATATAATTTAGCTTCACACAGGTGTAATTAGTGGAAGGTTCTTTAACATGCCATAAATCTATGACATGGGCCCGCCGGCTTTACTTCCCCTCCGTAGGAAGGCATACTGAGGATTATTAACGCTCTTAAAATAACCGACGACTTCGACTGGATTTGAACCCGCGATCTTGGGCATAGAAGCTCAGCATGCTACCGACTACGCCACCGAAGCCGCCCTTATAAGTCTACTTTAATTTTTTGCAAAAATCGAAAGTACGATAATAACAGCTTAATTTATTGTACATACCTAATTAACATTGCATATACAGGGTCTTTCATATAAAGTAAGAACGGCGAGCGGCGGTTTTGTCATTCGCTGCTGAAGCCGGCTTGGCCGACCTTGTGACGCGCCACGGCCCCCTGCTGTAGTATTGAAAGTGCGCGCATAGTACAAACTTGACCTTGCAATAAGCGTGCAGGTGTTGTCAGTCGCCAGTCTGAACCACAGCTGCTAACATGTTGAGACAGTTATCATTGCAACATCGTATTTTTGTATGTACAATTTATTTTAATTACGATTCGGCTCGGCGGGTACGTGATGCATTTGTTCAGCAATTTCCTGATGAAGTCCCACCTTCACTAGCACAGATTCACGTAATTGTAAATAACTTTGACACTACTGGTTCAGTGCTCAATAAAAAACACAAAATAAAAAATCAGAAAAAAACACAGTGGCATGACTCACTCGCGTCAGCCAAAATGTGGTTACCAGATACAATGCCTGTATAACCCAGGAAGGACGACACTTCCAGGACCTTTTATAAGGTAATATTTCATAGAGGATTGTACACACGCTTAGAGCAGGGGACCACGGCTCGCCACAAGCTCGGTCAAGGCCACCACACTAGCGGATAACAAACCCGCCGCTTGGCGTTCTTACTTTATATGAAAGACCCTGTAGATGCTTTTAGTCAGAATCTGAACTGTGACCACTTGACTCACTTCCACACTCACTTGTCAGAGTTAATTATAGGTGGCAGCAACATATCAAAAATGTCTTTATCGAAATATGTGTTTCTTGTAGTGTGTACTTCGTCCATGCTTGCAATCAGGAGCCTATTAAGCACATCGTGATTCGTCTTCGCTCGACACATTTTTCTTGTCTAACGTTCTCTATACCTTTTGAACACTTTATTGCTGGCTTAAATAAAGTATTATACAGCAGAGATACGCAAATAATCGCAAACGCTTACTGATGTTATTATAATATGTCTATTTTGAGTAGCATAAAAAGCTCAAGTTATTGCTCGGACGTGCCCGGAACCTTACAAAAATCATAGGAATGTAACTATGAACTATAATACAGTGCATACCTTCAGGTGACGATTACATTGTGGTGAACACAGAACGGATGGTAACAACTTGAAAACACAGCACTCTCTCCGCTTGCCACGGAGGGTGAGTGGTTATCGTGTCAGATTACCAACCCCCAAGCTTGCAGGTTCGCTCCTGGCCATGGTAAGTGAATTTTGAAAGGTGACAAAAATCACGACAAGCATGTCATACGTTATTGGCATGTTAAAGAACCCATTTGAATTCAGTGGGCCGTGTTCATAATGGCAAAATTAATCTCGGGGTATTCCGCCAACACAAAAGTTCCTCCTTTCTCTAATAGAAAGCGCTATAGTGTCGAGGAGCTTAGATATCCAACCTCCTTGACTTTCATAGTGCTTCAAGGAACAACAAAATTTGACATGCAAGCTGCCATCTGGCCGCAAATAACAAAGCTTGCACCCGGCACCCGAGGCCATACGATATTATTATTATTATTATTATTATTATTACTATTATTAATATTATCATCATCTACTCAATGAGTCGTGTGGGAGTGACGTGGCAGTTCGGACTTCCGCAGCGAGGAGTACAGTTGACTAAGATTAAGAAGTCCGGGATTTGGTTTTTGGACTTTTTGCCAGCTTTTCCCTGCAAGGGCCTCAGTGTGCGGTGTTCCGGACAGGTGGACCAAAAACCCGCTAATGAGCCTCACTTGGTGCAACTTGGCGAAGTCCGTAACAGACATGGTAAATATCTAGAAGATTCGCTAGAGTGTAAGTTTGCTGTTACAGATAGGCTACTTTGAACGCACCAGAACGGAATGGTCACAATCTGACATTTCCTATAAAGAGCTGATTCTTCAAGGATCTACTGAAAACGCTGAAAACGTGATGATGATGATGATGATGAGAGGCGAAACAGTGAGTTAATCTACCTCTTGTAACAAATCTTAAGGTGGATGCCTAAAAAAGAAAACAGTCTAATATAAATGAAGCAAAAAGCTATAATAATAATAAAATTGACCTTGGATCACATTGTTGGTGGATGTTCAACCTTGGCAAATATGAACTACACTGGGCGCCACACCCACAATAATGTTGCTAAGATAGTGCACATGGAGATGGATAAAACTATAGGACTAGATGACTCCTTGCTTCCGTGTTATAAGTAGGCCTATCAACCGAAGTATATTTTGGACAATGGAACTCATGTATGATACTGGGACAGAGAAATCCGCACTTATAAAATCATCAAAGCCAACCGACCTGATATTCTCCTCCTTGATAGACATAAGAAAGAAGCTGTGATGATCGATACATCCGTATCACTCAACCACAACCTTCAAACAGCATGTGCCCTAAAGTTCAATACACCGAACTGGCCATTGAAGTAAATCAAATGTGGAAGTTAAAGCAGGTGTACAGTACATCCGGCTTCTCATTCTGTCTGCAACTGGATTGTACCTTCAAAACTGATGGACCAACTGTAGGCTCTCTCGGAATGGCTCACAAGTCGGTGATCTTGGACACTTGCCATACAGTGCGACGATTCTTAAATGATGAATGAACTCTGAAAGTGTTTGAGATTAGTCCGTATTTTCAGTCATTGTATCATTGTAAGATGAGGAATTTGTGAATCTGTATAGTATTCTTCTTTAATCGTATCGGCCTACTTAGAACCACGTCATTTCAACTGTCTTCTCTGGGCTTTGATCTCTGCCCAGTGCTCCTTCATACGTTGCCAGTGTTGCTCCTTCTTTTCTTCCGTCCACATCTTTCCCGTCTTCAACTTTATTTTTTCTTGAAAACCCTGGTGGTCGTTTAGTTTCTTCCTGAGTGGATTGCGTTCTTGAGCAACTCCACAGGTAATCTCCATCTCTTGCAGGTCACTTTCCACCTCTTCTTTTTTTTAAGGAAATAAACCTTTGTTTAATAAATATCTTATATTTGTGCAACACATTTTATACAAAATATATCACAGAGTTTGAAAATAGATAACTTCTTGGCGTTACAATTGTAACAGGAAAGAAAAGATGAAAAATAATTGAAATGATGGATGATGTCAATGATCGTGGATTGCTTGTTGATATATAACGCCGGAGATGCACTCGACAATGCCTTATTATTATTTAATGCTTTCCGTATCCACCAGTACAACCAATATTGAGTCCACCGTGACCTCATCCAAAACTTCCTCCGTAACTGCTTCCAACGCTCGTTCCATGGCCTCTTCAAAAACCACATCCAATGCCTCCTCCGCTGATTCCATGGTCACTTCCATATCCACCACCAAAATCTCCTCCGTATCCACCTCCAATTCCACTTCCTGCTCCAGCGCCTCCACTAACAACGACGGGTTGAGCTACAGGAAATACTACAGGCTGAGGAATAGAGACGGGAACTGATTGGGGAATTGTAACGGGATAAGGTTGTGGAACAGATACTGGAACAGCTTGTGGAACAGCAACGGGAACTGCTGATGGAATATGAACGGGGACGGGTCTGTTGACAGTTACTGGGTATGGTCTGTTAACAGTCACAGGTACAGAATGAGGAACTGGAACGGGGACAGCTTGTGGAACGCCTACAGGGTAGGGAGCAGGAACAGGAACGGGAACAGGTCTATTAACTGTTACTGGGTAAGGTTGTGGAACAGGTACGGGTATGTACTGAGGCTACGCCGGAGCTGGGTTCAACACCTCCTCCTCCGATACCACCTCCAAATCCTCCTCTGTAGCTTCCACCATGGCCTCCTGAACCGATGCCAATACTGCCTTCATATAGTCCACCATGGCCACCCGAACCGTTGCTGATACTTCCTCCGTGGCTGCTGCCATAGCTGCCACCAAAACCGCCTGTTTCATTCATCTCTCATTAACTCCTTTCATGAGGTTGGCGTCAGGAAGGGGATCCGGCCGTAAAATCACCTGCCACATACACGTTCATCGCATCTCGTCCATGACCCCGTTGAAAACGGGAATAACAAGGGGTAGACATTATTTATTTATTTATTTATTTGGGCTATTTATTTATTTATCATCATCATCATCATCATATATATTATTTCAGTAGTATAGATCCCTCCTGCGGCGCTCACAAGCGACCGATCGTGAAAAATGAGCATTCAAATGAAAGAGAATAGACATTACCAGTGACTCATTGCACTCTAATTTCATAAATATCCATAATTTCTTTTAAAAATGACATAAAAAACTGAACGAAGTGTGCGATTTGCAGATACTGTCGCTGCAGGAAGATACGCTCCATAATTGCTGTCCACTTCACATTTTGGCCGCTGTGACGCCCGTTTCATGTCATTTTGACATTCCGAGGTGTTCCCTTTATCATTTTGCAAGGATTTCAGAAGCAGTAATTTAAAGGAATGAGTACTCAAATCGTATAATTTCATAAATATCAAATAACCGGTGAGTGTTATGGCTAAGCTGTCAATCAATGGACTCAGCACACAAGTGGCATTAGCAGTGACTAATTGCATTCTAATTTCATAAGTATCAATTTTTGTAAGAGGTGTGTGCTTTGCAAATACGGTTGCTGTAGGAAAATACGTGACATCATTGCTGTTCAGTTCGCATTTTGGCCGCAGGGACGCCTGAAACGTAAATAGTGTTCTATAATAATTTGGTTCAAATAAAAACATAACCTTTCTCCTAAAGTCTCTTATTATTATTATAAACCTATTGGGGAAAGTGTGGTTTATGAACAAGCGAGATTTCTCGCACGGGTCCCCTAGTAGGCTACATATTATTTCAGTAGTATAGATCCCTCCTGCGCCGCTCACAAGCGACCGATCGTGACAAATGAGCATTCAAATGAAAGAAAATAGACATTAGCAGTGACGAATTGCACTCTAATTTCAAAAATATCCATAATTTCTTTTAAAAATGAATTTTAAAAAATGTACGAAGTGTGCGATTTGCAGATACTGTTGCTGTAGGAAAATACACTCCATAATTGCTGTCCACTTCACATTTTGGCAACTGTGACGCCAGTTTAATGTTATTTTAACATTCTGAAGTCTTTCCTTTATCATTTTGCATGGATTTCAGAAACAGTGAATCAAAGGAATGAGTACTCAAATCGTATAATTTCATAAATATCGAATAACCGGTGAGTGTTATGATGATTCAATTTTGAGTGATTGCCTTCTTGAGTTAGGGAACGTAGAACTTGGAATTCTAACTGAAATGAAAATAGTGTTCTATAATCATTTGGTTGAAATAGAAACATAACAACCTTTCTCCTTAAGTCTCTCTTTATAAACCTATTGGGGAAAGTGTGGTTTATGAACATAGGAGATTTCTCGCTCGGGTCCGCTAGTTTATTTATATTAGGACTATTTGTGATTTAGCACTGACTTCCACATTTTAATAAAATGTGTTACGGGGGCAGATAACCTCGCTGTTTCGCCGCTAAATACAATATTGACCTCTACGATCATCACCAGGAAAGGCATCCGGCCGCACACATAATAAACTCATCTCCATCCCCCCAAACCGGAAGACTTACGGTAGTTGTCGCCAAGGTGTGCTGTGTCTCCCACCTGGTAGTAGACTGGCTGGCCGGCAGGCAGCGCGCGTGTTGCAGCAGGCCACTCCCGGTATGTTCAGAGAGCTGTTTATGAAATCGAATTACCAACTTGCGGTAAAGCTCGTTTGTGGGCGCGCTTCCCCACCCCCACCCCCCGCACGGAATATATAAAGTGATATTTTGCGAATATGGGGGTGTAATGATAATTTATATGTGGAGTGGGGGAGGTCTGCTAACTTTGTGGAACTGTAATGTGCATTCATGTTTACTCATTTATTCGTGTGGCAACGACCATCCCGCCAATGACACTCACCGCGGTTAAGTGCTGACTGCTAACACACGTGATTACTGGTGAAAATAACACGTAGCCTGCAAGTCGTCTCCTTGGCTACCGTAGGTTCACAGCGCTCGTAGCGATCATCGCCAATCAGAGTGAGAGGAAACTGAATACGGTAAGACCGCCGTAATCCGGCATCCTCAGGTATCTGTCAATGCCGGATTATCAAGGGAATTTTTAAAAACCTGGTTTTAACAAGGGCATGTTTCAGGAGGAATAGTAAATATTTTAGGAGGTGGTAGTATAGAAGTATTGCAATAAAATTCCATGTAACATGTGTCCCATTTGTATTGCGTACAGAGATACAGCTGGTAGTATTTAACCCAAATAAATGTAAAGCCAAGGCAAGTGAGAACGCTCAAAGTTGATTTTCAAAAATTCCACCACCAACTTCTTTGCACTTCTCCTTATAACACCCCGTGTAGCTCTTCGGAGGGCGTCTTGGCGTTCTTTGACGAGGGCTACACTATGCATAATCCGAACGACCAACTCGGCTCTTGTGTTAACGTTGTCTTGTAGACTTCGCCTTTCAACCATCCCCACAGGCAAAAATCCAAAGGGGTAAGGTCCTGGGACCTTGGTGGCCAAGAAACGTACCCATAGAAACTGGTGTGCCAAAACACGAAACGACAACTGCCCTGGTTACATACCAACATCTGTATCTCGGTATACAATACAAGTGGGACACATGTTATATGGATGTTTTTTTTGATTGCAATTCATCTATACTACCACCTCTTAAAATATTTACTATTCCTCCTGAAAACCCTGTATATACCGGGTGAGTCTTCCGCCCCCTATTTTTCTATTTTTCGGCCACAAGCCCAACGTTTGATGCCAGCATGGTCGACAGTTCCCCGTCTATAGCCCAGCCACAATGACCCTAAGCGACTTCACAAGATTTATGACGAAGTGGAAGCAAGATCTTTTCAAAAACATGTGTGCGACAAATGATTATTCAATGCATCGAACTGTCATACGGGCATGTACAACGAACATGCCGATTATACGGTTTCAGTTGGATACGAAATTAATGCTAGGTACGGTGGCTTACTGATAAAAAACGTGAATGAACCTTCGAAGCGGAAATCAGTATCACATCTCATACGCTTTCAGGCAAGGTGAAGGGATGGGAAGCCTACCACAAACACACACACTAGTACAGACATCGCAGTGACACAGGTTATCAGACACATTCTACATACAACCAAGTACACGGGGCAACATGACCATGATGCCGCAAAGCTCCTAAAATTTTCAACAACAACAACAACAACTGTCTTCCTCGCGACACAAAGAATAGTTACCTGAAAAATTCCAAGGTCAAGACAATGTTGATCTAAGAACGGGATACAGTGGTTCTGTGATTGATTCCTAACGGGGCCTTTTCTGTTATTTTTCCGAAGATGTATTTGTGAGTTGTGGCTAATGATGAGTTTTTAAAGGCCAATAAAGGTAATTTTTTGCATTTTCTGTTTTATTCATTTTCTAACAACATTTATACCAAATACAGTATTTAAGTCAACGTTATTTATTTGTTTACCGACAGCGGTAGCGACACTCGCTAAAACGCAGTGCTAGCCCATGGGGCCAAGCTATTTACGGAATTGGTAGACGTGGGTTCGAGCCCCACTGTTGGCCGTCCTTGAAATGGATTTCCGTGGTTTCCCATTTTCAACTCCAGGCACCTTCTGACAGGCCACGGCCGCTTCCTTCCATATACTTGACAGTTTCATTCATCTTCATCCCTCATTAACTCCCCTAATGAGGTTGGCGTCAGGAAGGACATCCGGCCGTAAAAACCATCCACCACATAGAATTTCATCGTATCTCATCCCCAACCCCGTTAGAAACGGGAATAATAAGGAGTAGACATACATTATTTATTTATTTATTCATCTCGACAACCAACCCAAAGAAACAAGAAATAAACTAACTGCTTCCCACAAGTTCCGGTCTGAAGACCCAAAATTTAAAAAATAAATTAAAAATGTATTGCCTATCCTAACAAAATCAAAAGAAAACAAAACATTAAACCCAAAATTACCAATGACGGCTGAAGTCTGCTTCATATTAGTGTGAGGCTCTGGAAGCGTAGATAATCATGTCTGATCTCGATTCAGCAATCCGTATATGTGATACCAGATCGATGACAATTGCCGTCGTTCTAGTGATAAACACCTATGTAAATAAATCATGTGTCTCTAACCTTCTTAAGTGAATACTTGGGATGCCAGAGTAATTAAGTCTTACCTCGAAGTAGAATAAATACTCCCGTTACGAGCATAGCCAATCACGACAATCATGAATCTATAAAATCAACGAATTTAGGGTTAATCAAATTCAATTCTCCTAGCGGTGCGTATCACTCCTACATTTAACCTAACAAGTCGAAGACCAAAACCCAGAATCAAATAATTAATCACTAAACCACAGAATCCTAAATTAACTAGCAACACAAGATCAAATCAAAACTAATTATATGCCTGAGCCAAATGCTTGAACACGTAACCCCTTAATCACAAGATAAAACCAACGTCAAAGGTATTCACATTTGATAAGATTACCAGGATCTTCACACAAACAAAATTAACCACGATAACACGATCTAAACTGTTAGACCAGGGCATATCACATTAAACCAATAAGCTCCACAAATAAACTTTTATCAAAAGCAGCTGATCAAAAATCGAATCCTTCCTAACAGATCTAGGCCCTCAAAGGAGCCTTAAAATAAAACATGCCAAAATTCAAATTAATAACCCACATTCAGGATGGCGACTATGCTAGTGATCCCTATTCCCCTCCCTCTTTCTCGCAGTTATTCCCTGGCGCTCGAAATTGAAGTTAGCTCAGCCCTTGGACATTTGCGTGGTGTTCACCTGCTCGGGCGGAAACACGAACACTCACACTTAACATTTCTTTCTCTGGCCTGCTAGATATGGTCATGGCTCTGTTTAATTCCTTGAATGTTGATGCCTTCATCTATTTCATGACTGACGATTGTTGAAATATTTGCATATCCTTATTCCTCAAATTTTAACCCTTGAATCCTTCGATCATAGAGCGTGTTGGTTGGTTCCTTAGCTTAGGGGCTGCGACAACGCAGTCATGTAGCCCCATGTACTCTGGGTGTGTGTAGAATCTGTCTGATAACCGGTGTTAATTGTGATGACTGTATTAGTGTGTATCATCATCATATATATATATATTATTTCAGTAGTATAGATCCCTCCTGCGGCGATCAAAAGTGACCGATTGTGACAAATGAGCATTCAAATGAATGAGAATAGACATTAGCAGTGACAAATCGCACTCTAATTTCATAAATATCTATAATTTTTTAAATTATGTTTTTAGCCTATTTTCATTTATGAAAAAAAAATCTTAGGCTATGAGATCACCTTTTGTCCGTGTCTGTGTGTGCGAGTGTGTGTGTGTGATGGTGGTTGTGATGGTGTGTGTGTGTGTCCCCTAATGACTTCTAAACGGCTGGAGCGATTTCAATGAAACTCGGTAAGTTCATAGCACTATTCCGGGCGACCCCGACCGTGTCCTTCATATTTTGTTACGTCTCACCAATCCAACATGGCGGCTGTGCGAAATATTTCGCCAGCATTCAATATCTCCGAAGCTATTACCGATATCACCCTGGAATATTTTACGGTGATAAAGGGAACTACTAGAAGTTCACCTATGTGACTTTTGAAAACCTGGTGACTACAAAACGAACATGGCGGCCAAGCGAATTTGAAAGTTTTAAATAGACCTTTCTCGCGATTTAATGATCCAAACGCAATGAAACTCGGTACAGGAAATGTTTATATACATTGTAATGCATTTGGTATCTAATTTAGTTCAATGGTTTACATAACCTCAAGATGGCGGCTGTGCGAATTTTAAAATAAGTTGTTATTTCTTGTGTCGTAATCATGCGATCGAAGTGAAAGTATGAATAATGAACCTACGCAATAATTTTCCTTTATTGGTACATGACTCTACGGCCTATACATATAACAATCCAACATGGCGACTATCCGAAATATTTAAATGGAGCTCAATATCTACGAATCTATTACAGCAATCAAACTGAAATTTTGTATGTTGATAGAGGCAATTAACATAAGTAGGATATATGAAAATAGGCTGCATAGTTCTTCACGGAACTACTTTTTTTAATGTACGAAGTGTGCGATTTGCACATACTGTTTCTGTAGGGAAATACACTCCATAATTGCTGTCCACTTCGCATTTTGGCCGCTGTGACGCCTGTTTCATGTAATTTTAGCATTGTTAGGTCTTTCCTTTATCATTTCGCATGGATTTCAGAAACAGTAAATCAAAGGAATGAGTAGAATACTGTTGTGGTTAATAAAAATGGGTAACGGGAACACTATAATCTCATCTTTATTTAGTCTAACCAAGATGTCACAAGTGAAGTGATAACAAAGTAAATAAAAGACAATCGTAAATCGTGAATCCATAGATTGCATCTTTCAAGAGTTGCAATGTCTCAATTCTCCACATCCTCCCCACCCTGGTCAACCTCCAGGGGGAAGACCAGCTGAATGGGGCGGGTTATTGTGGCTTCGGTAGGGGTACGAAGAACCACCGTCCTGACGACTGCGTCCCTACCAACACGGAACTCCTCAATGCGGGCCTTTGCCCACATGTGCCTCGGCGTCTTGTCTTCCTGGAGAAGTGCTAGGTCACCGACCCGTAATTGCGGAACTCTTCCCCGTGGTCGACGAACTTCATGGAAATTTCTCAATTCCAGGAGATACTCCTTCGTCCAGCGTTTCCAAAAATCATCCGATACCTTCTGTTGCGCAATTGCCGTCGTTCTAGTGATAAACAACTATGTAAATAAATCATGTGTCTCTAACCTTCTTAAGTGAATACTTGGGATGCCAGAGTAATTCAGTCTTACCTCGAAGTAGAATAAATACTCCCGTTACGAGCATAGCCAATCACGACAATCATGAAACTATAAAATTAAGGAATTTAGGATTAATCAAATTCAATTCTCCTAGCGGTGCGTATCACTCCTACATTTAACCTAACAAGTCGAAGACCAAAACCCAGAATCAAATAATTAATCACTATACCACCGGTACCGTACTCAAATAGTATAATTTCTTAAATATCGAAGAACCGATGAGTGTTATTATGATCCAATTTTCAGTGATTGCCTTCTTCAGTTAGGGAACGTAAATCTTAGAATTCTACCTGAAGTTCTTTTACATGCCATAAATGTATGACATGGACCCGCCGGCTTCACTTACCCTACGAAGGAAGGCATACTGAGGGATTTGTAACGCTCGTAAAAAGTCCAACGACTTCGGCCGGGTTTGACCCGTTCAGCTTGCTAGCAACTACGCCACTGAAGCCGCCATTGAGCTTAAGGGTTTAATATATATCCATTGATATTTTAGCGTGGTGTTAAAAATATTGTAATTAAAATTAATTAATTAGATAATTAATTGAAGAAAACAGTTACAATTTACAATTGATTTACCCTAACTTTAAAAAGTATTCACGTGTACTATAATAGTACATTATGCAACGAGCCTATAATGGCAGTAATTAAGACACGAGTATGTTTATAAAACGAGCGTATGCGACTTTTATAATTTACATGCGAGTGTCTTAATTACCATTATAGGCAAGTTGCATACGACTGTTTATGTTCGACGATAATTATTATAACTATTTTATGTTCGAACATAAATATTCATAAATATCTGTCGAGATTTCGCCAGTTTTATGTACTGAACAGAGTGCATGAGACGCAGAGAATGCCTTGTATTTGACCATGGCCTCCTCGATCTAATTGGTCAAACAACTGTTTCTTGCGCACTGATTGGTTTCATAATGAAAAATAGTGTTATAATGAGCCTCATATTAGTACAGTTTTCTGACATATAATAGTCATGGTCGAACATAAACAATACTAGAATTTGCTTTTATACTAATAACATATAAATAGAAATCATGTCAATACGTCCTATTGGCGTGACGTCACGGTTATACCGTTATTAGTCTGAGAGCGGGCGGTGGCCATTCTGCAGATCTCCTTGATTCCTGAGCTGTTTATCAAACACGGAGATTTTCATGTTTCTATTTTGAAATCAGCTACTCAATATCATAAAATGACTATGTTGTTCATTAGATCCTGTTGGAATTTATGGTCTTCCAAGTGTCCATACGAACAGTGATACCTCACGCAAGACCTGTCCAAACCCTGATTCAACGTACAAATCTAAAAGGGCAACAAGTAACAACAGAAGTAAGGATTTGAGCAAACACTTCGTTCTTAGTTCCGGCAGGCCTCGGTTAACTACTGGATTTGATATTGGTATTTAGCATTGAAATTTTGATAGAGTGATTGAAGAAGGCTTCTGGGGTATCGCTGTATCATCGGCGCTAACACTTTAGGTTATATACAAGTACACATTTTAGGACACAATTAATCGCTCATCTGGAGTAATTTTGATTAAAAAGAGCGTTAATATTATAGGATGATACATATATTAACGCTTTTTTAGCCTATTTTCAATTTTGAAAAATTAGGCTTATGAGATCACCTTTTGTCCGTGTGTGTGTGTGTGTCCCTAATAAGTTCTAAACTGCTGGAGCGATTTCAATGAAACTCGGTAAGTTCATAGCACTATTCCGGACGACCCCGACCGTGCCCTTCAAATTTTGTTACGTCTCACCAATCCAACATGGCGGCTGTGCGAAATATTTCTCCAGTATTCAATATCTCCGAAACTATTCCCGATATCACCCTGGAATTTTTTACGGTGATAAAGGGAACTACTAGAAGTTCACCTATTTGACGTTTGAAAAACTGTTAACTACAAAACCAACAAGGCGGCCACACGAATTTGCGGCTTTTAAATAGTCGTTTCTCGCGATTTAACCAACCAAACGCAATAAAACTTTATACAGTATATGTTTATACACATTGTAATGCACCGACATCTAACTTCGTTCAATTGCTTACATAACCACAAGATGGCGGATGTGCGAAATATTTCACCGGCATTCTATATCTCTGAAACTGTTAGCGGTATCACCCTAAAATTTTGTACGGAGAAAAAGGGCACTACTGGAAGTTCATCTATATGACTTTCAAAAACCGGTTAACTACAAAACGAACATGGTGGCCAAGCGAATTTGAAAAATTTAAATAGATCTTTCTCGTGATTTAATGTTCAAACGCAATTAAATCTGGTACAGGAAATGTTCATACACATTGTAATGCACTGGTATCTAATCTAGTTCAGTTGTTTACATAACCTCAAGATGGCGGCTGTGCCAATTTTAAAATTAAGTTTTTATTTCTTGTGTCGTAATCATGCGATCGAAGTGAAAGTTTGAATAATTTTCCATTAATGGTACATGACTCTATGGCCTATATATTTAATAATCCAACATGGCGACCATCCGAAATATTTAGACGGCTCTGAATATCTACGAATCTATTATAGCAATCAAAATGAATATTTTTATGTTCATAGGGGCTATGAACTTAAATTCACCTATAGGACTTTAAATAACCTGGTGATCACAAATCCAACATGGCGGTGACGCGAAGTATAAATATTTACATGGACGTTTCTCGAAATTTAACCATCCGAGTGCAGTGAAACTTGGTACAGTAAATCCTTATACGAATGTTAATCCATTGGCATCTAATTTATTTCAATTGTTTCCATAACCACAAGATGGCAGCTGTGGGAAATTTTAAAATCTCCTTGTTACTTCTTGTGTCCTAATCATGCCATTGAAGTTTGAATGCTACACGTACACAATAATCCTCATGTAACAGTACATAACTCTAGGACCTACATATATAAAATCCAACATGGCGACCATCCGAAATATTTAGTCGGTTCTCAATATCTACGAATCTATTACAGCAATCAAACTGAAATTGTGTATGTTGACAGTGCAATTAACATAAGTAGGATATATGAAAATAGGCTGTATAGTTCTTCACGGAACTACTTGTTTTAAATAGGATGATACATACCGACAGCGGTAGCTATGCCCGCTAAAGCGCAGCGCTAGCCCATGGGGCCAAGCTATCTACGAACTCGGTAGATGTGGGTTCGATCCCCACCGTCGGCCGTCCTTGAAATGGTTTTCCGTAGTTTCCCCATTTTCAACTCCAGGCAAATGCTGGGAAGGTACCTTCTGACAAGGCCACGGCCGCTTCCCTCCACATCATTGCCCAGTTTCATTCACTATCATTCATTTCATCTCTCATTAACTCCTCTCATGAGGTTGGCGTCAGGAAGGACATCCGGTCGTAAAGAAACCATTCGCCTCAAAGACTTTCATCGCATCTCATCCCCGACCCCGTTGGAAAACGGGAATAGTAAGGGGTAGACATACATACATACATAAGAGGATACAAAAGTGTTAGCCCCTTCATTTTGCGAAGGGAATAGATTTCAATATAATTTACAACAATATCGCGTTCTACGAAGTGCTGACTGATAGTCAATTAGAACAATATCGGGCACTCTCAAATCCACACCATTCAAGTGGCTACCAATATTATCCAACATTCACCCTCCTCCCCTGCGAAGGCTAACAGCTCTAAAAAGGGAACAGTTAAAATGCACTGCAAATGATCTCTTACCCATACATCAGGCCTGTAATCCACAGAATCAAAGGAGATTAAAATCTTGATATCCGTCATGGCAACTAGGCAGGATACTTGTTGAATCTAAGTTCAATATGGACGAAACTTGGCGAGAAGAATGGACTACATCAAACCCTGATGAGCTAGGATTGATCACCGACCCCTGCAGGAAACCTCCTGGTTTCCATCTTCCAAGAAGGATATGGACGTCACTGAACAGAGTGCGGACCGGTCACGGAAGATGTAACTTTTGGCTCCACAAATGGGGAAAATTTCTAGCCCTCAGTGTGACTGTGGCGATGCAGTGCAGACAATCCATCATATTGTGTCGGAATGGCCTTCACGGTCCTTAAAGGGAGGATATAACGACCTGCAGAATGCAAGCGATGATGCAGTGGAGTGGATTACTTCTCTGGACATTCATCAGTGACATTTAGTGATCATTTATTACTTGTATATATTGTATATAATATTACTTTATCCTCTGTATGTCATACGAAATATATACTGTATATGGTATAAATATGTAAATACACTCCTGGAAAAATTACATGTATTAGTTAATTATCACACTTAAATGGGGCCAATTTAGGATTACGCGTTTCGACTCTCTAGTGGCCATCATCAGATCCTGATCACTCTGTTAAAGTTTAAATTTTCACTCAGGTAAATGCACTACTGTGTACAGTAGCAAGTCGTTACGATTCGCATTTTGAATGTCGTTCTATATTAGCTTTGTTTTGTGTATATGCACGTGTATATAATTAAGAATATCACATTGTAAAAAAAAAAAGACGAGCCTTACAGTAGTCGCATATGATGTGTAACATGCCACATGGCCGACAGTACCTCGAATGCTTACATTAAATAACAATACAGCAAAAGTGTGCAGATTTAATAAATCATAATTGTTTTCAGCAAATATGATATAATAAATATTTTCACACCAAAGAACGACAACTTGAAGACGATTTATTGTAGGAATATCTGTAATGGGCCTCCAAACCATGAAGTAAACCGTATGAGATATACATTCCACATAGCCACATGGCCTACAGTACTCATTCCATCATTTTATTTCTTTGGAGGAGCTATATAATATGTTGTATTAAGATACAGTGAGTCCGGGAATGTTCTCCGCAGCGCCTACATGCGTCTGCGAGAGCTAGCTACAGAAGTTACGTTGGTAGACCGGCTGCCGCTTGCATCATCTCTACAGTATAAAACAAAGTCCCCGATTCTTGGATGTTACGGGTAAACTCGAGAACCACTGGATGGATTTTGATGCGGTTTTCACCATTCTGTATAGGATATATCGAGTATGATTTCTTTAGAAAATAATTTACTTATGATCAAAATAAGCCGAGCAGTAACGATTTTAGTGGAAAAGTCGATTAAAAAAACCTGGCGTCCAAGCGCTTTGTATGCTTACGCTGGGCAAACCGTTAAAAATATCTAAATACTATGAGTGTATGAATTGTTCAACATGAAAAGTTCTACAGAAAAGTCCGCGAGAGCATAAGGCTATCTTCCATACATCGCCCACTATAAGGGAACAACTGAAGCTTGTCTCTTACAGCTTTATGTGCTGTCGATTTAGAGATTCCTGTTTGTTGAGCTAATTTTCGTGTTGATTTACTTAGACTACGCAGCATTATGTCGGAGATTTCATTAAGTTTTCGTCTGTTAAAAGCGTAGGCCTGCCTGTTCCCGGTACATCGTGAACAGAGCCAGTCACACGAAATTTACTTACCAAATCCTGAACGGTATCACGGTTTGGACACTTTGAATTAGGAAACCGCGCCTGAAATCTTAATTTTACATTTTCTGTAAACCGATCGCCATCGCGAAAAACATATTCCACCAAAATAAAAAAAAACCTCTCTTCAGTAGTAAACATTACCACCTGTATAGTGTTGCACTCTTCCAATAATAATATATCTGAACGCTCGCTTACACGCTGAAGACATGCAGTCTCGCGCGCTTAATGCGATACACACCGACAACTCACACGGGGAAGTCCCGCTTTGAAGGACACAGTGCAGTGCAGCCAACTAAAACTCATGACTCAACCACTCACAGCTGCACGTACCCACCGCGGAGAACATTCTCGGGCGCCCTATACAACCAATGCGACGTAGTAAAAACAATAGCATATTTCCTTTTATATATTTCTTCACATTTATCTCAAAGAATTTTTAATAGCACGATTCATAACCTTGATCTATTTACAAAGCCTTCCTGCCATTGTCTCTCACACCTCTGGAATCCACAGAGCAGACACTCCCGCTCGACAAGTTCCAGCAACCCTCACTCAAGCGCTCCAACGCCGCGCTGGCCATCTTGCATGTCCTCCTAACATAACAACTCTAGTTCAATCTCACGCCACCTCCTAAGAACACTAAACATACCATAGACAGACATAATTATCACAATCTACAGGATGTCAGGAAACGGGCCTCCAAATCTTGACAGTACCTCGAGTGCTTACATTAAATAAGAATACAGCAAAAGTATGAAGATTTAATAAATCATAATTGTTTTCAGGAAATATGATATAATGAATATTTTCACACCAATGAACGACAACTTGAAGATGATTTAGTGTAGGAATATCTGTAATGGGGCCTCCAAACCTTGAAGTAAACCGTATGCGATATACATTTCACATAGCCACATGGCCGATAGTACGTCGTGGTACCAATCTCCGCCACCACGCGCTCATTGTTTCCGTCCCATCCATTTCCGTCCCATCCACTTCCGTTTCATTTTTCAAAATCACCCCCACAAAAAATGTACAGATACCGAATGGAAAGATGTTACACATCAATAATCCTCCCTATATTATTCTGCTAAGGTCCCATTCCGGTTTTGTACCGAAAATAAGGTCCTGTTAACACCAACCTATACATATGGGGTACCTACAGGTTCCGCATAACCCCATGTGTGCCCGAAACGCACTCACTTCCGCTTTAAATGCCTCACAATTAAATAAATACCTTAAGAAATGTACATTTACAATGGGAGCACTGTGACCTGGCGAGCCTGCCGCTAGAGCGCAAGGTAGCGTGGCGGCGGCAGCCATCTGGCGGGAGCGCGGCGTACAGCTAGGCGAGCCTGCCGCTAGAGCGTAATTACAGGGAGAGAGGTCCGGACTGTATGGAGGGTAGCCGAGAACCTCCCATCTGAATTTCTGCAGGAGTGCCGTGACTGTGTTGGCCGTATGAGGTCGTTTATTGTCGTGGAGCAGAATGACCCCACGGGAGAGATTGCCTGGTCGTTTTGTTTGATCGCTTGGCGAAGGGTGGTCAAGGTTTGCGAGTAACGCTGGACATTCACTGTTGTCCCGTGCGGCATGAAGTGTTTCAGAAGGGGGCCATCTTGGTCAAAGAAGAACGTCAGCATTACCGTTCCTGCACTCGTGTGGATGGCCTTGCCTTTTTTGGGTGTTGGTGACCCTGGATGCTTCCACTGGAGGCTTTGTCGTTTGGATTCTGGTTCGAAGTGATGACACCATTACTCATCTCCAGCCACCACTCTTGCCAGGAACCCATTCCCTTTCCTCGCATAGCGCTGCAGATGACCAAGACAGTGGGCCATTCGACATGCTTCCTGCTGTGGTTGAAGACTGTGGGGCACCCATTGGGCACACACTTTGCGCAAGTGCAGTCGTTCCTTCATGATGGTGAGTACACTTCCGACGCTCAATCTGACCACGGTGGCTATTTCGTTCACTGTCACTCGGCGGTCCTGCGTAATGAATGCATCAACCAGCTGGACGTTGTCATCGGTAATGCAGGGGGTGCCCCAGACCGGGCATAATCAGCTAACGACACCCGACCTTCCCTGAAGCGCTTGTGCCACGCCTTGACCCTTGCAAGGGACATGCAGTGTTCGCCGTACACTTGTGACATTCGGCGATGAATGTCCGTTCCCCCTCCTCCTTCCGCTGTCAGAAACCGAACGACACCTCTTTGCTCTTCGGTTGACGCCTCCATGTCACTGTTTGTAATGCGACTGGCAGCTTTGGACGATTGATGCATGCTGCTGCTCGCTTTGTATCGTCACGTGACGTGCACGCATGCCCTCTAGCGACTGGCTGTGACCTTCCACGCTCTGGTCGGAACCACACCTCGTTACACACGCCACGATTAGCTGATGTCGTCACCGGTTTGCGCATTCCAGCCTGCGGCTCGTTACTTTTTGAACGCACCTTATAAATCATGTAAGTTCCTCTGTTTTTGATGTGTAACGTGTTTTCACTTGGTAGACGGATATTTTTTGTGGGAGTGATTTTGGAAAAGGGACGGAAATGGGACGCAAACAATGAGCGCGCGCGGTGGCGGAGATTGGTACCACTACGTACCGTCGGCCATGTGACTATGTGGAATGTACATCGCATACGGTTTAGTTCAAGGTTTGGAGGCCCCATTAAAGATATTCCTACAAAAAAACATCTTCAAGTTGTCATTCTTTGGTGTGAACAATTATTCATTATATCATATTTGCTGAAAACAATTATGATTTATTCAATCTTCACACTTTTGCTGTATTCTTATTTAATGTAAGCATTCGAGGTACTGTCGGCCAACATACAGCCCTATGTGGTACCACGTACTGTCGGCCATGTGACCATGTGGAATGTATATCGCATACGGTTGACTTCAAGGTTTGGAGGCCCCATTAAAGATATTCCTACAATAAACCATCTTCAAGTTGTCGTTCTTTGGTGTGAACAATTCATTATATCATATTTGCTGAAAACAATTACGATTTATTAAATCTTCACACTTTTGCTGTATTCTTATTTAATGTAAGCATTCGAGGTAGCCTACTGTCAGCCAACATACAGCCCTATGTGGAATGTATATCGCATACGGTTTACTTCAAGGTTTAGAGGCCCCATTAAAGATATTCCTACAATAAATCATTGGCACTGGAGTTTTACAAGTAGTTATTTTAATGACCAACTGTTAACAAGGATTTGCGCTCCCGGCAGACACATAGTAGGATAACATGTCACATGTTACACATCATATGCGACTACTGTAAGGCTCGTAATTTTTATTTTACGTTATTACCCGATTTGAAAAGTCCAAATCAACTTTCGTATTGGAACTTTTCAAATACGTTTTTAATCTACACTAATATGATAAAGCTGAAGAGTTTTTTTGTGTCTTTAAACGCGCTAATCTCTGGAACTACCAGTCGGATTCGAAAAATATTCTTGTATATGCTGCCCAGATTCAGGAGGAATAATTTAGGCTATGTAGCATTAGGCCTCACAGATCATCTTAAAGATTGATTTTTGTTCAGTAAGTCGGAAGAACAAGCGCTCCAGAACCGCTTTATCCGCGTACACCGTTTCACCGATCTGAACCAAAATGTGTATACCTACCCTTTGGAACCTTGTGGGTAACACTGTCCACTTTAAATTTCGGACTGACCACTCAATTCCCTGCATTTAGGCCCTTTGGCACTAATCTACACCGTTTCACAGATCTGAACCAAAATTTGTATACTTACCCTTTGGAACCCTATGAGTAACACTGTCTACATGAAATTTATGACAGACCAGTCCATTCCCTACATTTAAGCCCTTTGGCACAAATCTACACCGTTTCACCGTTCTGAACCAAAATTTGTATACTTACCCTTCGGAACCCTGTGAGTAACACTGTCTACTGAAATTTATGACGGACCAGTCCATTCCCTGCATTTAGGCCCTTTGGCACAAATCTACACCGTTTCACCGATCTGAACCAAAATTTGTATAGCCTACTTACCCTTTGAAACCCTGTGAGTAACACTGTCTACATGAAATTTATCACAGACCAGTCCATTCCCTGCAT
Source organism: Meconema thalassinum (assembly GCA_946902985.2). NCBI lineage: Eukaryota > Metazoa > Arthropoda > Insecta > Orthoptera > Tettigoniidae > Meconema > Meconema thalassinum. The sequence continues at coordinate 930,424,341 of OX336388.2, read as the reverse complement.
TTAGGCCCTTTGGCACAAATCTACAACGTTTCACCGATCTGATCCAAAATTTGTATACTTACCCTTTTTAACCCTGTGAGTAACACTGTCTAAATGAAATTTATGACAGACCAGTCCATTGCCTGCATTTAGGCCTTTAGGCACAAATCTACACCTTTTTACCGATCTGAACCAAAATTTTTACGTGTCTTCCCATGAGTTCCGAATCCCATGAGTTCCGATTCCCACCAGTTCCGAATTCTTTAGCGGATTAGCTATCTGCCAATTACACTGCCTGAGCGAATCCCATCAGTTCCGAACACTACCTGAGCGAGTTTCAGCTTAGTTTTCTACAGCAAAATTGTATTAATTTGTTTATTACTGAAACAAATAAGGTCCATTGTTAGCGCAAGACGGGAGTGCGTGCCCTCTTTAATGAATTGGCTCCTCTAACAGAGGGGGGGGGGGGGCAACGCCATGGACCGGTAGCTCACATAAGCAGCTTTCGCCTTGTCAGTATCTGTATGAGCATGTGCCTTCGTCAAAATAATCAGTTTTGAGTTATATTTACAAAGTTCTTAAAATAGTATCAACATGTCGCTTTGTCTTTGAACTGTTTTTTATCTTATTTACAAGTCACTTAGTGATCAGCACGTAGCTTCGTCAAATTGATATTTTAACTGAATTATTCTTCTCTTTATACTCTAATCAATATGTACAGCAAAATAAAAATGTCTTAAAAATACTGTTAAATCACCGGTCTCTTCAAACTGTTGAGTTGCTCTTTGGATTCTGTCATCCATTGCAACTTATTTTCTTTACCTTTTCGAGGCTTGCAAATTCAACTCTGCCCGCATAAATTTTTCGTCTGAAATTTGCGACTCCTTCTTCAAACACAACACCAAGTCTCTTACACGAGGATGTGGTTTTCCGTATTTCAAATTCAGCTTAGGGTTCCAACCTTCTACAGAGTTATTCGTTCTATGCCTCTTCCCATGGCAATTCCACATTTCAATCGGAATATGCACATTTTCAAGCCATTGCACGACAAAGTAATCAAAAACTCGATTAGTTTTTCATTGTCCGGGGTCGTGCTATGAATTTGTAGCCAATCGTCTTCTACTTTTTCTGGTTTGAGAAATGCAAGTGCAGCAGACTGCCTGATGGTGGTTCTGATTTCCTGGCTAGTTTTATACATACCCGAAAACCCAATTTCTTGCACTATTCCCCAAATACTTTGGTTTATGTGGAGAAAACAGCCTTGTACTTGGACTCTTTGAAATACTTCTTCTATCGCTTTGATAGCTCCAACCTCAAAATCCATGCTTACTATTTCAGGTGACCATTCAGGTATTACCTCAGAACTGACAGCTGGGTTTTCCAGAGACATTCGGAACTAGTGGGACTCATTAGCTTGTTTACTCAGGCGGGAATACCCGTACGGAACTCATGGGACGGCTTTCCTAAGAAATTTGTTTTCGGAACTCATGGGAATGGAACTCGTGGGACGGAACCAAATTTTTATACTTACACTTTGGAACCCTGACAGTAACACTGTTTACATGAAATTTCGGACAGACCACTCCATTCCCTGCATTTAGGCCCTTTGGCACAAATCTACACCGTTTCACCGATCTGAACCAAAATTTGTATACTTACCCTTTGGAACCCTGCGAGTAACACTGTCTACATGCAATTTCGGACAGACCACTCCATTCCCTGCATTTAGGCCCTTTGGCACAAATCTACACCGTTTCACCGCTCTGAGCAACATTTTGTATACTTACCCTTTGGAACCCTGCGGGTGACACTGTGCAATCCAAATTTCGAACGGACCACTCCATTCCCTGCATTTAGGCCCTTTATCACAAATCTACACCGTTCCTCCTAATTACACTAAATATTACATACACTTTGAAACCCTCCTGGTAACACTGTCAACTTGATATTTTGGACAACGCTCCCCATTCCCTACATTTAGAATAACAGACAAAATTAACTTGAAAACCACGTATTAAGGCCGTAGAACCATTCATGTCCGTAGTAGCGTAACTGTAAGAGTATTTTACGAAGTCTATTGTTACTGGCAATTCGGGCTGCATCTGCGCTGCTTATAAATTGCAGTCACGGGGAGTAATTAGTGCAAAAAGATTTCTTAGGCCCCTTAAAACAGTTAGCCTATCATCATGAAAATATTATGCCTCTGTGTAAGTGCAATGGTGTTGGTGCAGTACATTTAGGTTATCAGATGCAATAAGCGTTGGTGCTTTGAAATTTACCTTAATTTATTCCGAAACTTATCGCTGAGCGCTATGTGGCGTTAAATGATACTATTGCTACCTCAGGAGCTCGGGACAGCCGAAGTTTTCCAAAGTGTTCTGATTATTTTCCTACGGCGCTATGCGACAAAAGATGGCACTATTGGTCTCTACATTTCTAACAGCCAATGGGATATGGGTCCTAGGCAGTGTCTTTTATTTCACTTACTCCTCTTTCTAATCATATTTTTAAATTTGTTTGTAAATTACATGTGTCTGTGCTTTAGTTAATAAATAGCCGTTTTCCTATTCATTATTATCATTATTATCATCACCATAATCTTCCTAGCGTTTGTCCCGCTTTGGAGCAGGGTCCGCTACTTTACATGCCAATCTCCATTTCTGTCGGTCAAGGGCATCATGCCGACACAGATTAACTTGTCGTATGTCTTCTCTAAGGTGATCAAGCCACCTCTTCTTAGGTCGCCCACGAGGACGTTTACCATCCGAGTTGAGGCACAAGGCAGTTTTAGCCACTGATTGTTCGTGACTACGTATTGTACCCGATACCTAGTTGAGGCTATCAGCTACGCCAGTGGTGATCGAGCCATAGGTGAGATTTGTGGGCAAGGAGAGAAGATAGCGCTCAGATCGAGTCAGAAGAATTGTAGGAAATGACGTAGGAGGCCGAGGGAGATGGAGCCACTACCCCTCAAACATAAGGAATTATGGGAGAAATACTGGATGATTATAAAGATTAATTTGGAATAAAATCTTATCTAACCTCAGAAGGGAAGGAAATATCAAGAAATCTTATTGACAATAACTTGAAGAAAGGTAGACAACTCCTTAAGTTATGTTATGACTTTATAGCTGAAGATAGTGTGGTCGAGGTTAGATCTGTGACGTCAGACAGCGGAAGGAAGGAGGAAGTCACGTGGTAGGTCAAGGTGAGACGGCCGAGTGCAGTGACACTAGCGAAGAGAAGTATTCCAGCAGTCCAGTTGAGTGGATCAAGTTGTGCTATAACAGAACAGTTTATAAGGCAGTGCAATACGGAGAGTTACGTGCAGGAGGGAGTCGCTAGGCGAAGCCTGCAATGCAGTATCAGGAGTTCGGTTGTGGAGCACATGCTGTCCGTAGGGCAAGTCATGCAAGCCGTTAACTTTAGCTAGGAATCCGGTGTTTAGACACATGTTATTTCAATATCGCAGTCGTATTCACGTGGAACAGCAATGGTTTTTTTCAAGCTTACAATTTACCGAAGCAATACGCAGTATTACACTAGGATTGAGAAACATTATTTAAGCTACATTCTCAATGTATAACAGCACAGCGAAGCAGTATAATGAGGCCAGTATTTAACCTCATATTACACATGGACAGTGAAGCGAAACGTGTCGTGCTGTGGGCGACATTTTGTTACCATGCGATAGTCAACGAGTTGAACATTACTCTGACATTTTGTCAACTTTGAGATGTTAGGACTTGTATTTCAACAGTCCAATTGTGCAGTCCAGTTACAGTTATACACCTTTTATTATGGACATTCAGATGGACTTGAATTTATTTCAGCAGTATTACAGCATATTTCATATTGCATTTGAACCGAAATATTTAAGGCGACCATGGGGCCGTTCCAACATTACTGCCTTTGGCAAGTTAAAATATGTAAGCGTATGCACTTTGCGAATAGTGGCACGTGCAGTATAATAGTTACACATCATGAACAGTTATAAAATATCTTCTTTACGAACACAGACACAGGGTGTCTGACAAATCAGTACACTTTTGAAGCTACATTATTTTTCTACCAGTGCAATTCAGCCGCTGTGAAGACTAACATTATTATCGAATGCCAACCAAATAGTTTATGGAACAGTGGCGTGACATATTCGAAGAGAGTATGGGGTACTCTGTGTTTTTGAACTTTTGTGGAGGATTTTGGACAATATCCATGATGGATAATCTTCAGTTCATCATGTCGTGCTAGGCGGATACGGAGACGTGATGGCAGCTCAGAGCGATGGATTCGGTTCCTAACGAAGAGGTTAAATATGACATCAAATTCACTTGGACGGAGTCAGGTGTTAGTTCAGTGGGTGATACAGCGTTTTCGTCGATCTAGCGAGGAATCTGTGACAAACACTTGGATTACCGACGATCTTTGAATTCTATTAACATCTGGAATATGAAGGTATTGTAAGAGTTATGGCATTACTGATATGATTTTTCATGAACACTGGGCATACTCGTATATATATTTTTGGTAGGAGTGCTACTATTATTTTTCGACATGGCTTAAATATTTTATCACTCCATTTGATAAAATATGGTGTTACCATATGATATGGCAGGCACATTTATCCAACGTTCTCACCATTGGTTGACTTTATTAGACAGGATTTTGGTCTTTATATTTTTCTGTGAGGATAGTATTTCTTGATTATGGATATTTTTAGCGAGTGTTTCGAACTCGTGATCTGCAATTGGATAATTAGAATTTTTCGTCAGTTCATTGCATACTAGCGAGTATGTATAATTCATCAGCAGGGATTTTTTTATTTTATTGGATTGTTTGGTGATATTAAATGTTATTCACTCGAATGCATATCGCTTTTATGTGACAAATAGAGTCTTGTTGATTCCAGTCATGTACACTCATTCATTAGTCTACGAGACGGGGCCTGTTACTTTGAGTAACTGTGTGGTGGCACTCACCTTACCTGCCAATCGAGGGTCTCATTTTATCATCCGGGTGTAATTATGATCGTAAGAGGATTAAACAATAAACTACCAGTCACATATTAGTTGAATTTTGTTAAATAAATTAAAAATAAATGTCAACAGGGTTACACTTTGTAATTCTTGTTTTGCCAATCCAATAATTTGTTGCAATACTCTTTTGAGAGTATATTCATTTAACAGTTAATACTTTTGATACTCTTTGTGAGTGATTTGATACCTTTGAGACGGATTTCAAGTAATTGAATCTTGTAAGATGAGTTATTTATTGTCAAAATTTATTTTGAGGCAGATCATTATTAGATATTTTTGATGTGAGGTAATATAACACATTGGTGTTGTATTTTTTAGTAAATCTTGCGGATCTTAAGAGAATTTATGCTCTGAATTAAACCAGATCTTGAATTGGATTACGATTACTAAGGTAATTTTCCTATTGTTTAAGAAGTTGTCTAGATATGACAAGATTAATTACAGTTCTTGTAGATTGTGTGCGTTAATCATTTGAAGCCAGTTATATTTTTTTTGTGGATCATGCAACGTGATTATGTGAAGTATTTTTGATAGGTGTTTTTGAGGTTGCCAGGTGAAAGTTTGCAATATTGCCAATGATAATTTTGAGGCAGACATGAGGTGGTTGAACCCAGTCTAGCATATTTTTGAGATCCATGCTGTGTGCTGAATAATTGTGGTGTTATATGGAATAATTATGGTATTCAAATGTGATATTTGACAAAGTGAGATTAAGTGGTGAAGTTTTGGATAGTGAGATCCAACGTGATTTTGTGAAGGCAACGTATTATTTTGATAATTAAATATGAGGTATAACTTGGAACTGATAAAATTTTAAGACAACGTTCTATAACCTATATTAAACAATTTTTAGGAAATTAAATAAATAAATAAATAAATAATTTTGATAATCCAAGATTTTCTCATAATAATAATAATTATTATTTATGGAACAATAATCTGAAGTTTAAACATATTAATGATCTGACCCGATGAATTAAAAGTTGAATAAACTCGATGAATTAAATACATTGATAGTTGAATAAATTAACTGAATTAAATAAATTAATAAGTGATTAAACAGCTGATGAATAAATGAATTAAAAGGTGATAATTAATTAAAGGAGCTGATGTCAATAAAATTTAAATAAATTTAAATAAGAGATATGATTTAAATAAATTGATGAATTGCAACTTAAATTAATGAATTGAACAATTTAAATGGATGGATTGAGATAATTTAATTTAAATGAGGTAATGAAATGAGAGTGTGTGGATGATTGAATAATCTAATGAATTGATGAATATAATATTTATTTAAATGATCTGATGGTAATTAATTAATTATTTTGACTTGACTATAACGAATAATGGGATGAGAACTGATGTGAGAAACATTTATTTTTTTGACATGATAATGATGGTGATGACCGATGAATAGTGAAATTTTCTTTGATTCACAACCAAGTAATGATCAGCAATAGTGTAAATATGGTGCATAAATTAATTGTTAAATTTTAAGGAGTAATTGTTGGGATTTCCAACATTGATTAATGCCATTTAAGCCATAGAAATGAGTGAATAATTAAATATATGTGTTTTAGGGTATTTTGTGTTAGACAGATTCATATTTCTTGACATCCACATTACTGATGTTAAATTAACGAAAAGTTAGGTCTCAGGGATCACGAAATGTCAGTGACGCAAAGACATAGTGCTACGGTGGCCCTGAGAACTCAAGCAAACTTTAGTAATCTTGATATTATTTTTTTTGGATGAAAAATAATTTGAAATAGCACAGAGATGGTTCGATTTTTGAGGACTATAACAACATAACGTTTACATTCGACCATACTCTTAGGCAGGGTTTGTGTTTTTTTTTCTGTCTGACTGATTAAGTTTAAATAAATTTTGTTTTATCTTAGTTGTGATCTGATGATGATGTTGTTTTCCCAATCCTTTCCTTTGTCTCAATTAAGGCTTAACCAGGAAGGATGTGGTTTGCTAGGGGTTCAGTTGATGGCGCCCATTTCTATTTGCTATTATGATGAAATTTAAGCCCGTAACGACCCTAGAGATACTTTATCTCGTGTTACCCTCTGCTTTTGTGATATTTCAACTGAATTTCCGACACATTCCTTATTTTATTTCATGTTCATTTAACTCCACTCTGGCCTGGGAAGCCAGGCATGCGGTGTAATGTCAGATTGGTCATCGCATACCTCGGATGAACGGGTGCAGTATGCGCACATCCTGCAGGCTAAACATGCTGTAAATATGTCTAAATACTTGGAGTTGGTGGAGCAGGGGGCAATGGCAGGCCAAGAGAGTTCGAATTGTCTATGATGTGGCCGTACCAGCGTAAACGATCCTTCCGCATTTTATCCTGTATGGGCGCAACTCCCATCCTCCCTCGGACATCGCAATTCTTGATATGGTCAAGTCGCGTCAGACCAAGCACCGAACGAAGCATGCGCATCTCCATAAAAGGCAGGGCTTGCTCGTGTTTAACAGAGGCCGGCCAGCATTCAGAACCGTAGAGGGCGACTGGACGCACGACGGTCTTGTAAATCTTGGCCTTAAGATAGGTGGGTATCTTGCGGTCAAAGAGAACTCCAGTTACCTCCCTCCATTTGAACCAACAGGCACTCACACGAGCTCGGTCATCGGGGAGGGTGTCACCATCTGAACGAGTCAAGGAGCCAAGATACCTGAATTGGTCGACTCTTTGAAGATCTTGACTACCTACAAGTATGGTGCCAGGCGTCGGTGACCCACACTCCATATACACAGTTTTCTGGACATTCAGCTTCAGTCCATTATCAGCCAGCCTCGTATTCCACTTCTTAAGTTTCTCTTCAAGAACGTTGCGTTATTCTGCAGCCAATAAGACATCATCAGCATACAGAAGCGTCCATGGATGTTGCGATTGGATATCTGATGTTATTGTATCCATGCATAGAATAAACAGAAGTGGTGACAGGTCTGATCCTTGATGGACACCGACTTGAATGGGGAAGGGAGATGTGATTCCCGCGGGACATCGCACAACACTACTGCACTTACGATACAGAAGTTGTGTCTAGCGGAAGTATTATTCAGGAACACAATGTGAACGGAGTGCATGCCAAATCAGTTCATGTGGAACCCGATCAAATGCCTTCTCGAGATCTAAAAAGGCGATATGAACAGATCTGTTCTTCTCACGGAATCTCTCAATGAGGAGCCGTGCTGCGTGAATAGCATCCGTTGTTCCACATCCTTTCACGAAGCCACACTGGTTGCTAGTGATCTGGACAATGTCACGCAGTCGACTGTCAAGGATTCGCTCAAAGATCTTCATCGTGTGGCAGAGGAGGCGAATAGGTCTATAGGTGCCACATTCACTGACATCGCCTTTGCCTTTCCAAATAGGCACCGTGGTACTCGTGGTCCAAATTTGAGGAACTACACCTTCTTCCAAAATCTGGTTGAACAGAGATATCAGTAGTTCAATACCATTCTGACCAAGTAATTTCCACAGTTCCGCTGGAATGTCATCAGGACCTGTAGCCTTCCCGTTCTTCATCTTTCTGACTGCCTGTGCAACCTCTGCCATAGTTATTAGCGGTACTGGTCCAAGGACATTTATCGCACTGTGGATAGGTGGATGAGGGAACTCCTCGTTACTTATTACTGCGAAGTGTCTTTTCCAACGACTCAGAATAGCAGATGGGTCTCTGAGAATTTGGTGGTCTTCATCTTTGATGTGCACAACGTGACCAATGTCTTGCGAGGACCGATGCCGTGCGTTTGCAAGCCGGAATATCTTGTTGGCTTCTTCAGGTGAGCCCAGCTGGTTGTACACATCTGCATAATGTTGGACCTTAGCTGCTGCAACAGCTCGCTTTGCTGCAGACTTGAAGGTCTTATATTCCAGATGATCGATGGTAAGATGCGAGGTCTGCCAAGTCTTGAATGCAAGCCGTTTCTTTTTGATCACGGTCTGCACATCCTCATTCCACCACCAAACTTGTTTATCAAGAAAACGCCTCCCAGGTTTCGATTTTCCCAACGTCTCTGCTGCAACCGAGTGAAGGCAGTCGACTATCCTAGTCCAGTTGATCTGTATTGGTTGGCTTGGGTCGAACGTGAGTGATCCAAGGGCATTCACCAATTCGTTTCTATGGTCCGGTAGCTTCCACCACTTAATGCGTTCAGGTACCGTTGTTCGAGGTCTTTTCGTGGGTACGGTGTCAAACGTGAGATCTAGTACAAGGAGGCGGTGTTGGGGAGCGATGTCATCTGACAGGATGACTTTGACATTTGTTACCAACTTGAAATCATTCCGCCTGAGAAGCCAGTAGTCGATTTGAGATGTTCGGCCACCGCTGTAATAGGTGATCAGGTGAGTTGGCCGTTTCTTAAAATAGGTGTTAGCCACAACAATATCGTGTGCTTCTGCGCATTCAAGGATGCGACATCCCTCTTCATTCCTGGTCCCGAAACCTCGCCCACCATGGCAATGAGGATAGCCATCTCTTTCTGACCCAACATGACCATTGAGATCTCCGCCAATGGACACATATTCATCCTCTGGGAATGAACGAAGATGAGTATCAACATTCCCCCAAAATTCATCTTTCTCATCCCCTGAGCAACCCACTTGAGGGGCGTAGCATGAGACGACACGAATAGTTGAGTTGTTGTAGTCAAGCTTCACATAAAGCAGTCTGTCTGTGATGCGGCTAACCTCTACTACACTGCCCAGAAGCCTCTCACAGACGACCACTGCGACACCTTTCTGTGTAGATTTCCTGCCATAGTAGAACAACTTGTACCCCTCACCGATATCCTTGGCCATGGCTCCTGTCCATTTCGTCTCCTGTACACATGCTATGTCTATCGATCGACTCTTCAAGACAGCTGCTAGTTCACGGCTTCGACCTGTGAGCGTACCGATGTTGATGGTCGCCAGTCGTAGGTGTTGGACTCGCTTCTTTAGCCTGCTCCGTCCATAAGCCCTCGCTCATTTTCCACGTCGTCAGGGCGATGACGATGCGCGTCGCCAGTGGGGGACGCCCTAGCATTTATCCGCATATTCAAGGTTCGTACTGGCATGTTCATTTGATGCGACAAAAAAATGATCCAACCGATGTGTCGCTCCACCTGTCGTTGGTAATTGAAGGCCGCTCCTGACATGGAGAACAGACGCCGTTGACAGCCGCTCCTAACCTGGAGAACAGACGCTACCTGATGGATTTTAGTGGCATTTCCTCCACTAAGGGACCATCACCCCACCTAAAGAAGCTCCTCCGCCCGAAGCCGTTGTTCACTTTAGGTAGTCAGGTTATTTACCGCCGCCCAACACTCGGCTTGAGCGTTTTTCCAGCTGGGTGCCAAGTCAACCAACCGTCCTCCTTTCTTATTCCGGACTTGGGATCGGATAATGGCGAATAATAATAAAGGATATCTATTAAAAAAGCTTCATATAAAATTTGCTATCAATATAAATTATAATAAAGGAAGGCAGGAATCACCAGCTACTTCAAGGAGAAAGGGTGTGTACATAACCTAAAATGGTAATTGATTATTATCATTACGGGAAAATGACCTGAATGTTATGTCCATTATACTGCACTACTTATCACCCTCACTACAACCACCACCACTGCAAAAATGTATACTGTATTTTTAATTATTTTTATTTCTGTTAGTTTTAGTATCATGTGCCAGTTCAGTAATAGTATTCATTATCATCCATAAAACAAATAAATCCACCGGGCACTACAGCTAGTACTGAACTCGAATTCTAAATGATTCAGGATGGACAGGATGCTATTTAGGACGTTTTGGTGAAATTTGGAGAAGATTGCGATATTTTTGGAGGAATTACGACATTTTTAAAATTTTTTATACGAGAGGAAGCTTCAGATTGTGTTTGACAACAACAAAATGGCGAACGAAGCCGCTCTTGGGCAATGCTGCGTAGTATTTTCGCTAGGCCGCCCATAGCAACTTGTAGAGTTCGAAGAGAAATGCGTTGATTGGCTAATCCAATTGCCAGAATCAGTAAGGGTAGAAGAAATGAGCGCGCTTGATGAGGAGCTTCCTCGATTTATAAACTGCCATTTATTAAAGAAGAGAGAATCTGCACATTTAAAACTATTGAAAAAGGATCTAAATTAAAAGGATTTATGATAGTCACCCAGAGATGAAAGTTGGATAATCCTGTAAGAAGATATAAGTTATGATTGGTTTGCCGCTTCTTTTCATGACGCGCCATTCGTTTGGTTTTGAGGTGCGAGGTGACGCTCCGTTGATCGAGGTCTTTTGTGTTGAGGTGACGAGCGGAACGGACCTGCGACAAGTGAGTTCCTGAAATTAGCGTGTGCGAAATAGGGGTCTCACGTGAACATAGTTTGTCGGCAAGGAAGGCGGTCCCGTCGGTCAGAAGTTAACATGAGAAGTCCGGTGAAGATGTGGGAATCAGAATATCGTCGTAACATCAGTTCTCGTGTGAAACTAGTATTGAGAGTTTGACTAAACTAAAGAGAAACATCGTGTGCACATTACATGAAAGTTTCAAGACGAGATTCGAAAGAATAAGATAGTTTTCTTTGTTGAAAGCACTTTCGTTAAATAAGCACGTTTCGCTTGGTGCGTGTCAGCTATACAGGCGAGAAGGCAAGGCCCGTTATCTGCCTGTGCTAACATTTGTAGGTCAGCAGCACTCATTTATAGCAAGTCTCTGTTTAGTGGCAAGCTTTTTATCGAAATGTTCGACATGCAAGCGTTAAGGGGAACAGTTAACGTTGAGTTTAACGCAGTAGTGATCATGTTTTAAGCCAAGTTATGCGCAGGGAACGTGATGTTACACTGTTGGACTGGGATACCGGGCAACCGAAGTTAATCTTAAAATTATAAGATGTGGTGTAACGATTACAAGGCTACAATCCAACATTACGAGATGGAACTTGATTACCGCGTCATGGCTAGTTATTATCAGACCCGAAGCGAAGCAGTTCATTATACTTCGAGACTGGGGGATTCTTGCGGTTCCGCTGATCGAGGCGAGCTCCGTGTTCGAAGCCAGCCAGGGAGATTGACGAGCGGGGAGCAGGGTTCGAGTCGTGACAAGGCAATCTTCCGAAGAAAGAGGATGAAGATCAGTAAGTGTGGAATTGCTGGTGTCGTCAGTAATTCCCTCCATACTTCTTCTACAAGATGTCATCGCAAGGTAGAAAAAGATATCCTCATTAGTAGCTATTGTTGGTTCTTATTGTAGTTAGTCGTAGAATAGAATATCAAAGAGCATGGCACCATTTCGACGCTAAATTATTTTGTTGTGTGTGAAATAGTTTAAGCCCAGAAATTAATTTTCGGCGTTGGACATTTAAATATTAATTTTCTTTTAGTGAGATTTTCGGATAGTAACATTTGGAATTTTGACTTATAGGTTTTGAGATTTAAGCTCATTTTATTAATAATTTCGTTTATCGAAGTTCTTTCGATCCACGTATCTTTGGGAATTTTATTGCACTTTAGTGAATTTTATTGCACTTTATTGAATTTTATTGCATTTTATCGTATTTTATTGAATTTAATTGAACGCTATTGAACATTATTGAACATTATTGGAATATTATTGGATTTTTATTGGATATTATTCAATATTTTAGAGAATGGTAGTACTTTACCCAAGCAACTTAGACTTTGAAAAGAATGTTTATTTGGAAATGAATTATTATTTGGACATTTCCAAGACTTTATAGTTATCTTCGAGTCTGACTTCGCTCAAGTAATTATTTAATCAAACATTTTGAATTGGTGGAAGGATGAAACATTATTTGGACATTCCACTTTACCCAGTTATAACTAATAATAATTTATCTGTGGATAAATTATTTTATTTTATTTGAGAGATCTTATCTGCTCAGACAAATTACCACATTTGAGTATTCTACGAAATTTTATAACACTCTTGGAGATTGTTATTGACTTTAATTGCATTAACGCAATATTTTGGAAAGACCAGAGAGAAGTAACGAATGTTTATATTTATTAAATGTTAACAACAATTATTTGAAATCTAAAGTAACTTATACTAGTAAACCATTACGTCATCACTGTTTATTAGAGTCGATTATTAAGTATTTTCACAACATCTGAAAGAGCTATACGCTGTAATTATTATAAGTAAATATATTATGAAAGCAAGGCAATATAGGCAATTTAAATAAGTTGTTATGGCAGAATACTGTATTAAGAGATTGAAGTGAAGAATTACAGCAGCTATATTTATTTAATATCAAGCTGAGGAAAATGTTATACGGAATTTACCTATGTAATTGAGAGAAGTCGTTGTTTAAGTATTCTGTGGATATTTGTTCAGTCTATTAGAGAAGGGAAGGTCATTATACGCGTTGTGAGCGTTTATTTGGAAAATATAATGTAAATATATTACAGTAAAGAATTAAGTAAGACCTTAGTTGTCCAGTATTATTGTAAACGACTCTCAGTTGAATTGATTAGTTCTATTGGCGGAAAATATTTGGGAAACGGGTGGAAAGTGAAAATGTTGTTAATTATTATTAAGATATTATCAAGGATAAGACATTAATTATATAAGCTTAACTTAACCGTTCGGCGATGTATGTATGCCCAATTATGAAACGAAACATCTTTATTATGATGATAGTGATATGAAATTGTAACAGTGACACTTTATTTAAGAGCATAAAAATTTGGGATTGTCAGTAGTTGAACAGAGGAGAAGGTTGGATGATTGAGAATCATCACGAATTATGTAAATAACATAAGACATTTGTTAACAATATTTAAATATAATACTATTAATAACTAGGAGAATTTAATGATATAATAAAGTTAACTGAATAACCTTTTTAATAAATATCTGATCCTGAAACAATAATAATAATATGGTTTATTATTTGGATTAACATGATTAATAATTATTTCTAATAATTAATAAACATTTAAATAACGAACATTTTACAAACTTAATTAATAATTTGGAAATATTAATAGTCTTTAATTAAATTATTTAATAATAATTTCTACCATTAATCATTAAATAATTTTGGGAACCTTAGTTGACAATTAAACGAAAGTTTAATATACTTAAATGTTTTTAAACGTTTAAACCATAAATTGGAGTGACGTTTAAAGAACGTGACGACGTTCTTTAAATACAGTAAGGTTGTTTACTATTGTGTAAAGGTGATCTGATGGAAGATCAGTATAAAATTAATTTCTATTAATTTTACCAATGGAGGACATTGGAATAGTAAGTAGAAATGCCATGGGAAGACATTGGATGTATTAAAACCGATCTTTGTTCATATATTACTAGGGAACAAGAGCAAAATTTAAGAGCTGTTGTGCAAGCAGCTGATTGATAATTTGTTTATTTAATTTTATTTAAGAAGTGGAGTACTTCTAACGTCCATGGGACGATGATTTAATTTCATAATCTTATTATAGGAATTTTCGCAGAATCATTTGCTGATTACATGTAATTGTTATTGGAATATGTGTTAATTCAATTTTATTTATTATCACTTCGTTAATACATTTATTTGTTAGTTTTGTAACTGCGTTTTGATGATTTATTTAAGTTATGAAGGAGGATTATGTTTAGGTGCATTTGAGGTTTTATTGAACCACTAATTTCGCCCACTTAACCGAGAATAGTTAGTATCTCGAGCTCTTCGTTTATTTAGTTGATATACCCATTTTGCTCTACCAAAACATGATCTTAGAAAGTGTGCACCCCCCATTTAGCTATTGTTGGTAGGATTTCCAGGTTTTTGAGCCGGGGACCTCGAGATTCTGCAATCCAGCTGATCTTCGGATACGAAAAGCAGCTCTAATGGTTTAAACGGGTACACATTAAATGGCAGCCCAACGTTTAGGCTCGAACTGTGGTTCGTAGCGACGTATTTCGTGATGTCAGGCACGATTAGGCTTGTTGAGGCTTAATTGGGCGTGATTGGGTGCAATTGTTTTAAATTTTGGAAGATTAGATTGAAAGAAATCCTGTGTAAGGAAGAATAAGTCGAGAAACAGAAAGCTGACTTATAATCTAAAGCTGATGGTTTGATAATCCGGTTGTTGACATTTCAGTCACAGTCATGTAACGTAAATGATTAAAATTAATTAATAATAATAGAATTAGGACTTCATGATTTAAGTGAATCATTAACAGAATTACTCTAGGGTTTAGCATAAGTCTGGTAAACAATAAAATTCCCAAATATTAAGTTGAAAATGGTTGCTCTTTGGTGTTCTAGTTCTGCAGTGTATGTCATGTTCCCGTAGCAGTTGAAATATTTGTAATTGTTGCAATGGCAATGAAGATTGAAGAGGTATATAAGATGTTTTCAGATGTCCAAAATAAGATGGACAATCTGACAAAAGATGTGGAAGGTGTTCGCACGTACACCCAGAAAGGTTTTATGAGTGTTAAAGAGGACGCTGAAAAGAAATTTAAGTCGGTTAGGGAAGAAGTAGAGAAAAGTAGGGACACTATTAAAGAATCTGTTATTGAAAGCGTTAAAACAGAGGTAGACGCTGTTAAAGAAAGTGTTAGGGACACTATAGTTGAAAACATTGCTGGCACAGTAAAGGAAAGTGTTAAAGACAGTATTAAACAAGATCTAGGTGAATTACAAGAGTCTTTGGAGAAATTACAAAGCAGTGCTACTTCCGTTAGCAGCGATGTTAATAAATTGCAAGTTTGTTCTACACAAGTCACGAACACAGTCGACAAGATACAGGGTAATGTTGACAAGATGCAGGAAAACGTTGACAAGATACAGAGTAATGTTAGAAAGGCCCAGGATGAGTCTACATTACTCAAAGAAAGAGTCATTAAAATTCAGAACAACACCGTCGATTTACAAACTAACACGGAACAAGTTCAATCAAGATTAAGTATGATAGAGTCTAACACAGAACAAGTTCAATCAAGATTAAGTATGATAGAGTCTAACACAGAACAAGTTCAATCAAGATTAGGTGGAATTGAGTCCAACATGCAACACAAGTTTAAAGAATTAGAAACAAGTAATGAGAATTTCCAGACTGAAATCAGAAAAGAATGGGAATCCAATAAACAACAAGCTGAGGGAAACACATCACAAACTAACATGAGGTTACCAGAACTTAAAATAGTTGTTGACAGTTTGAAAACACAAGTACAGGATCACAGTAAATTGTTGAAAGATGGAATTGATGTAGACGTGGAAAACATTGTCAAGAAAAGTTTGGAAGCATTGAAAGATGATTGGAAGAAACTCAGTTCCGATCATGTTTCAAGCATCAAACGTGATATGGAAACCAAGATAGTTTCAACTGAAGCTAGATTAAATAAGGACGTCTCTGATGCAAGGGAGGATTTAATTAAAAGAATCAATCTTGTACAGAAAACTCAAAGTGATGATATGTCAGGAGTAAGAGCAGATCTCGATAGAGAAATGAATGAAACTAAGTCTTTAGGGGATAAAGTGAATCGAATGGATAATGACTTGACGGACGATAGGGAAAGGAGGTTAATTGAACTTGAGGAAATTAAAAGGGGCATTCAAAATATTAACTTAGGCGATGCATTAACGGCAGAAGCCATTAAGATTTCATTAAAGGACGAACTTAGGAAGGAGATTCAGGAATGCATAGGAAATCAGGTCGAGACCGAAAACGAAGTAAAGGAAACAGATCAAGCTGGGATGACACGATTAGAAGATGAAATTAGAGATGTTAGAGCGAAACAAAATCCGATAGGACTTTCGATGCAACAAGATATAGATATAGGAGGGAATGATTTCGGGATAGGAAGTCTAAGACAGGTACACCCTTCGAACAGAGCATCTAATGTCACTATCATTAGAAATTTTGAAGAAAAACCACGAAAATTTAATGATAAAGATGGTCTTACACCAATTGAGTTCGTTAAGCATCTCCGTGATTATTTTTATGAAAATCATATATCTCAAGATAGAGAAATGCGTATCGTGGAACGCTACCTCGAGGGATCACCTTTGGAGTGGTATCGTGCATTCAGGTATACGTTCGGAGACTTTGAGGAATTTGCCGAAGCTCTAGTCAAGAGATATTGGAGTGTGGAAAGACAGCAAGATTTGAGAGCGGAGGTTTATTCTAAGAAATACTTAGGTACTCTCCCAACTAAGTACGCTGATTTCTTTAATATGCAATTAGCGAAACTACGTTACCTTCAACCCCCTTTGACACAAACAGAGTTGATAGAAGCTATTTCTAGGCAGCTTCCGGTCGATGTCAGACGTAATTTAATATCGTCAGGAGTCAATGATCTTGCCAAGATGGATGAACTACTTCGTAGACTTGACTACACAAGCTCCATGCCTAATGTAATTCCTAGAAACAGGCAGGATAGTAGAGAGGTGAATACGATAGTCATTGATCAGACCCAACAAACGGAAGAAGTAACGAATCAAGTTCAAACTAAATCAGGTCCTGATAGGAACAATTACTTTAGAGACAGACGGTATGAACCAAGGTACCGCCGATTCAGAGAAGGTAGACCTTACCAGCAAGAGGAGCGTAGAAATGGAGAAAATAACAGAAGGACAGGTTATTTCCGCAATAACAATAACTATAATAACAACAATTATAGGAACTACAACTCCAACCAACGAAACGATCAGAATAATCGAAACAATAGAGGCTATAGCCGCTATAAAAACTATAACGATGATGTATTTTCTAGACAGCAGTATAATGAGAGGTATCGTGAAGGTCAGGAGTACATTAGAAACGCTAACCAGGGGAATACAACTCGAGATTCCAGAAATAACAACAGGAGTGAAGTTGACCCTAAACCAGGCACTAGTCAACAGGGAAGAGCTGAAGAAACAGCCCCTGAACAAAAAAAAACTCCAATCACGAAGCGCAATTAAATGAAGGTCACTTGTCATATCGCAATGTCACGAATAATGATTTTTTTTACCGAACTAAGGACGAAGAAGAACCAGAAGAATAGAGATGAGGAGATGACAAATCTAGAGAAAGATATGGTAGATTTAATACCAAGATGAAGAAATTTTATGAGAGAGTGGATTAACAAACGAATTTAGAATTCTATTTCAAAGTTTGTTTTATGAAACCCGAATAAAAGCATTGGTCACGCTTTGATTCAAGCGTTAAGGGGAAAATGAACTCGAATTCTAAATGATTCAGGATGGACAGGATGCTATTTAGGACGTTTTGGTGAAATTTGGAGAAGATTGCGATATTTTTGGAGGAATTACGACATTTTTAAAATTTTTTATACGAGAGGAAGCTTCAGATTGTGTTTGACAACAACAAAATGGCGAGCGAAGCCGCTCTTGGGCAATGCTGCGTAGTATTTTCGCTAGGCCGCCCATAGCAACTTGTAGAGTTCGAAGAGAAATGCGTTGATTGGCTAATCCAATTGCCAGAATCAGTAAGGGTAGAAGAAATGAGCGCGCTTGATGAGGAGCTTCCTCGATTTATAAACTGCCATTTATTAAAGAAGAGAGAATCTGCACATTTAAAACTATTGAAAAAGGATCTAAATTAAAAGGATTTATGATAGTCACCCAGAGATGAAAGTTGGATAATCCTGTAAGAAGATATAAGTTATGATTGGTTTGCCGCTTCTTTTCATGACGCGCCATTCGTTTGGTTTTGAGGTGCGAGGTGACGCTCCGTTGATCGAGGTCTTTTGTGTTGAGGTGACGAGCGGAACGGACCTGCGACAAGTGAGTTCCTGAAATTAGTGTGTGCGAAATAGGGGTCTCACGTGAACATAGTTTGTTGGCAAGGAAGGCGGTCCCGTCGGTCAGAAGTTAACATGAGAAGTCCGGTGAAGATGTGGGAATCAGAATATCGTCGTAATATCAGTTCTCGTGTGAAACTAGTATTGAGAGTTTGACTAAACTAAAGAGAAACATCGTGTGCACATTACATGAAAGTTTCAAGACGAGATTCGAAAGAATAAGATAGTTTTCTTTGTTGAAAGCACTTTCGTTAAATAAGCACGTTTCGCTTGGTGCGTGTCAGCTATACAGGCGAGAAGGCAAGGCCCGTTATCTGCCTGTGCTAACATTTGTAGGACAGCAGCACTCATTTATAGCAAGTCTCTGTTTAGTGGCAAGCTTTTTATCGAAATGTTCGACATGCAAGCGTTAAGGGGAACAGTTAACGTTGAGTTTAACGCAGTAGTGATCATGTTTTAAGCCAAGTTATGCGCAGGGAACGTGATGTTACACTGTTGGACTGGGATACCGGGCAACCGAAGTTAATCTTAAAATTATAAGATGTGGTGTAACGATTACAAGGCTACAATCCAACATTACGAGATGGAACTTGATTACCGCGTCATGGCTAGTTATTATCAGACCCGAAGCGAAGCAGTTCATTATACTTCGAGACTGGGGGATTCTTGCGGTTCCGCTGATCGAGGCGAGCTCCGTGTTCGAAGCCAGCCAGGGAGATTGACGAGCGGGGAGCAGGGTTCGAGTCGTGACAAGGCAATCTTCCGAAGAAAGAGGATGAAGATCAGTAAGTGTGGAATTGCTGGTGTCGTCAGTAATTCCCTCCATACTTCTTCTACAAGATGTCATCGCAAGGTAGAAAAAGATATCCTCATTAGTAGCTATTGTTGGTTCTTATTGTAGTTAGTCGTAGAATAGAATATCAAAGAGCATGGCACCATTTCGACGCTAAATTATTTTGTTGTGTGTGAAATAGTTTAAGCCCAGAAATTAATTTTCGGCGTTGGACATTTAAATATTAATTTTCTTTTAGTGAGATTTTCGGATAGTAACATTTGGAATTTTGACTTATAGGTTTTGAGATTTAAGCTCATTTTATTAATAATTTCGTTTATCGAAGTTCTTTCGATCCACGTATCTTTGGGAATTTTATTGCACTTTAGTGAATTTTATTGCACTTTATTGAATTTTATTGCATTTTATCGTATTTTATTGAATTTAATTGAACGCTATTGAACATTATTGAACATTATTGGAATATTATTGGATTTTTATTGGATATTATTCAATATTTTAGAAAATGGTAGTACTTTACCCAAGCAACTTAGACTTTGAAAAGAATGTTTATTTGGAAATGAATTATTATTTGGACATTTCCAAGACTTTATAGTTATCTTCGAGTCTGACTTCGCTCAAGTAATTATTTAATCAAACATTTTGAATTGGTGGAAGGATGAAACATTATTTGGACATTCCACTTTAGCCAGTTATAACTAATAATAATTTATCTGTGGATAAATTATTTTATTTTATTTGAGAGATCTTATCTGCTCAGACAAATTACCACATTTGAGTATTCTACGAAATTTTATAACACTCTTGGAGATTGTTATTGACTTTAATTGCATTAACGCAATATTTTGGAAAGACCAGAGAGAAGTAACGAATGTTTATATTTATTAAATGTTAACAACAATTATTTGAAATCTAAAGTAACTTATACTAGTAAACCATTACGTCATCACTGTTTATTAGAGTCGATTATTAAGTATTTTCACAACATCTGAAAGAGCTATACGCTGTAATTATTATAAGTAAATATATTATGAAAGCAAGGCAATATAGGCAATTTAAATAAGTTGTTATGGCAGAATACTGTATTAAGAGATTGAAGTGAAGAATTACAGCAGCTATATTTATTTAATATCAAGCTGAGGAAAATGTTATACGGAATTTACCTATGTAATTGAGAGAAGTCGTTGTTTAAGTATTCTGTGGATATTTGTTCAGTCTATTAGAGAAGGGAAGGTCATTATACGCGTTGTGAGCGTTTATTTGGAAAATATAATGTAAATATATTACAGTAAAGAATTAAGTAAGACCTTAGTTGTCCAGTATTATTGTAAACGACTCTCAGTTGAATTGATTAGTTCTATTGGCGGAAAATATTTGGGAAACGGGTGGAAAGTGAAAATGTTGTTAATTATTATTAAGATATTATCAAGGATAAGACATTAATTATATAAGCTTAACTTAACCGTTCGGCGATGTATGTATGCCCAATTATGAAACGAAACATCTTTATTATGATGATAGTGATATGAAATTGTAACAGTGACACTTTATTTAAGAGCATAAAAATTTGGGATTGTCAGTAGTTGAACAGAGGAGAAGGTTGGATGATTGAGAATCATCACGAATTATGTAAATAACATAAGACATTTGTTAACAATATTTAAATATAATACTATTAATAACTAGGAGAATTTAATGATATAATAAAGTTAACTGAATAACCTTTTTAATAAATATCTGATCCTGAAACAATAATAATAATATGGTTTATTATTTGGATTAACATGATTAATAATTATTTCTAATAATTAATAAACATTTAAATAACGAACATTTTACAAACTTAATTAATAATTTGGAAATATTAATAGTCTTTAATTAAATTATTTAATAATAATTTCTACCATTAATCATTAAATAATTTTGGGAACCTTAGTTGACAATTAAACGAAAGTTTAATATACTTAAATGTTTTTAAACGTTTAAACCATAAATTGGAGTGACGTTTAAAGAACGTGACGACGTTCTTTAAATACAGTAAGGTTGTTTACTATTGTGTAAAGGTGATCTGATGGAAGATCAGTATAAAATTAATTTCTATTAATTTTACCAATGGAGGACATTGGAATAGTAAGTAGAAATGCCATGGGAAGACATTGGATGTATTAAAACCGATCTTTGTCCATATATTACTAGGGAACAAGAGCAAAATTTAAGAGCTGTTGTGCAAGCAGCTGATTGATAATTTGTTTATTTAATTTTATTTAAGAAGTGGAGTACTTCTAACGTCCATGGGACGATGATTTAATTTCATAATCTTATTATAGGAATTTTCGCAGAATCATTTGCGGATTACATGTAATTGTTATTGGAATATGTGTTAATTCAATTTTATTTATTATCACTTCGTTAATACATTTATTTGTTAGTTTTGTAACTGCGTTTTGATGATTTATTTAAGTTATGAAGGAGGATTATGTTTAGGTGCATTTGAGGTTTTATTGAACCACTAATTTCGCCCACTTAACCGAGAATAGTTAGTATCTCGAGCTCTTCGTTTATTTAGTTGATATACCCATTTTGCTCTACCAAAACATGATCTTAGAAAGTGTGCACCCCCCATTTAGCTATTGTTGGTAGGATTTCCAGGTTTTTGAGCCGGGGACCTCGAGATTCTGCAATCCAGCTGATCTTCGGATACGACAAGCAGCTCTAATGGTTTAAACGGGTACACATTAAATGGCAGCCCAACGTTTAGGCTCGAACTGTGGTTCGTAGCGACGTATTTCGTGATGTCAGGCACGATTAGGCTTGTTGAGGCTTAATTGGGCGTGATTGGGTGCAATTGTTTTAAATTTTGGAAGATTAGATTGAAAGAAATCCTGTGTAAGGAAGAATACGTCGAGAAACAGAAAGCTGACTTATAATCTAAAGCTGATGGTTTGATAATCCGGTTGTTGACATTTCAGTCACAGTCATGTAACGTAAATGATTAAAATTAATTAATAATAATAGAATTAGGACTTCATGATTTAAGTGAATCATTAACAGAATTACTCTAGGGTTTAGCATAAGTCTGGTAAACAATAAAATTCCCAAATATTAAGTTGAAAATGGTTGCTCTTTGGTGTTCTAGTTCTGCAGTGTATGTCATGTTCCCGTAGCAGTTGAAATATTTGTAATTGTTGCAATGGCAATGAAGATTGAAGAGGTATATAAGATGTTTTCAGATGTCCAAAATAAGATGGACAATCTGACAAAAGATGTGGAAGGTGTTCGCACGTACACCCAGAAAGGTTTTAAGAGTGTTAAAGAGGACGCTGAAAAGAAATTTAAGTCGGTTAGGGAAGAAGTAGAGAAAAGTAGGGACACTATTAAAGAATCTGTTATTGAAAGCGTTAAAACAGAGGTAGACGCTGTTAAAGAAAGTGTTAGGGACACTATAGTTGAAAACATTGCTGGCACAGTAAAGGAAAGTGTTAAAGACAGTATTAAACAAGATCTAGGTGAATTACAAGAGTCTTTGGAGAAATTACAAAGCAGTGCTACTTCCGTTAGCAGCGATGTTAATAAATTGCAAGTTTGTTCTACACAAGTCACGAACACAGTCGACAAGATACAGGGTAATGTTGACAAGATGCAGGAAAACGTTGACAAGATACAGAGTAATGTTAGAAAGGCCCAGGATGAGTCTACATTACTCAAAGAAAGAGTCATTAAAATTCAGAACAACACCGTCGATTTACAAACTAACACGGAACAAGTTCAATCAAGATTAAGTATGATAGAGTCTAACACAGAACAAGTTCAATCAAGATTAAGTATGATAGAGTCTAACACAGAACAAGTTCAATCAAGATTAGGTGGAATTGAGTCCAACATGCAACACAAGTTTAAAGAATTAGAAACAAGTAATGAGAATTTCCAGACTGAAATCAGAAAAGAATGGGAATCCAATAAACAACAAGCTGAGGGAAACACATCACAAACTAACATGAGGTTACCAGAACTTAAAATAGTTGTTGACAGTTTGAAAACACAAGTACAGGATCACAGTAAATTGTTGAAAGATGGAATTGATGTAGACGTGGAAAACATTGTCAAGAAAAGTTTGGAAGCATTGAAAGATGATTGGAAGAAACTCAGTTCCGATCATGTTTCAAGCATCAAACGTGATATGGAAACCAAGATAGTTTCAACTGAAGCTAGATTAAATAAGGACGTCTCTGATGCAAGGGAGGATTTAATTAAAAGAATCAATCTTGTACAGAAAACTCAAAGTGATGATATGTCAGGAGTAAGAGCAGATCTCGATAGAGAAATGAATGAAACTAAGTCTTTAGGGGATAAAGTGAATCGAATGGATAATGACTTGACGGACGATAGGGAAAGGAGGTTAATTGAGCTTGAGGAAATTAAAAGGGGCATTCAAAATATTAACTTAGGCGATGCATTAACGGCAGAAGCCATTAAGATTTCATTAAAGGACGAACTTAGGAAGGAGATTCAGGAATGCATAGGAAATCAGGTCGAGACCGAAAACGAAGTAAAGGAAACAGATCAAGCTGGGATGACACGATTAGAAGATGAAATTAGAGATGTTAGAGCGAAACAAAATCCGATAGGACTTTCGATGCAACAAGATATAGATATAGGAGGGAATGATTTCGGGATAGGAAGTCTAAGACAGGTACACCCTTCGAACAGAGCATCTAATGTCACTATCATTAGAAATTTTGAAGAAAAACCACGAAAATTTAATGATAAAGATGGTCTTACACCAATTGAGTTCGTTAAGCATCTCCGTGATTATTTTTATGAAAATCATATATCTCAAGATAGAGAAATGCGTATCGTGGAACGCTACCTCGAGGGATCACCTTTGGAGTGGTATCGTGCATTCAGGTATACGTTCGGAGACTTTGAGGAATTTGCCGAAGCTCTAGTCAAGAGATATTGGAGTGTGGAAAGACAGCAAGATTTGAGAGCGGAGGTTTATTCTAAGAAATACTTAGGTACTCTCCCAACTAAGTACGCTGATTTCTTTAATATGCAATTAGCGAAACTACGTTACCTTCAACCCCCTTTGACACAAACAGAGTTGATAGAAGCTATTTCTAGGCAGCTTCCGGTCGATGTCAGACGTAATTTAATATCGTCAGGAGTCAATGATCTTGCCAAGATGGATGAACTACTTCGTAGACTTGACTACACAAGCTCCATGCCTAATGTAATTCCTAGAAACAGGCAGGATAGTAGAGAGGTGAATACGATAGTCATTGATCAGACCCAACAAACGGAAGAAGTAACGAATCAAGTTCAAACTAAATCAGGTCCTGATAGGAACAATTACTTTAGAGACAGACGGTATGAACCAAGGTACCGCCGATTCAGAGAAGGTAGACCTTACCAGCAAGAGGAGCGTAGAAATGGAGAAAATAACAGAAGGACAGGTTATTTCCGCAATAACAATAACTATAATAACAACAATTATAGGAACTACAACTCCAACCAACGAAACGATCAGAATAATCGAAACAATAGAGGCTATAGCCGCTATAAAAACTATAACGATGATGTATTTTCTAGACAGCAGTATAATGAGAGGTATCGTGAAGGTCAGGAGTACATTAGAAACGCTAACCAGGGGAATACAACTCGAGATTCCAGAAATAACAACAGGAGTGAAGTTGACCCTAAACCAGGCACTAGTCAACAGGGAAGAGCTGAAGAAACAGCCCCTGAACAAAAAAAAACTCCAATCACGAAGCGCAATTAAATGAAGGTCACTTGTCATATCGCAATGTCACGAATAATGATTTTTTTTACCGAACTAAGGACGAAGAAGAACCAGAAGAATAGAGATGAGGAGATGACAAATCTAGAGAAAGATATGGTAGATTTAATACCAAGATGAAGAAATTTTATGAGAGAGTGGATTAACAAACGAATTTAGAATTCTATTTCAAAGTTTGTTTTATGAAACCCGAATAAAAGCATTGGTCACGCTTTGATTCAAGCGTTAAGGGGAAAATGAACTCAAATTCTAAATGATTCAGGATGGACAGGATGCTATTTAGGACGTTTTGGTGAAATTTGAAGAAGATTGCGATATTTTTGGAGGAATTACGACATTTTTAAAATTTTTTATACGAGAGGAAGCTTCAGATTGTGTTTGACAACAACAAAATGGCGAGCGAAGCCGCTCTTGGGCAATGCTGCGTAGTATTTTCGCTAGGCCGCCCATAGCAACTTGTAGAGTTCGAAGAGAAATGCGTTGATTGGCTAATCCAATTGCCAGAATCAGTAAGGGTAGAAGAAATGAGCGCGCTTGATGAGGAGCTTCCTCGATTTATAAACTGCCATTTATTAAAGAAGAGAGAATCTGCACATTTAAAACTATTGAAAAAGGATCTAAATTAAAAGGATTTATGATAGTCACCCAGAGATGAAAGTTGGATAATCCTGTAAGAAGATATAAGTTATGATTGGTTTGCCGCTTCTTTTCATGACGCGCCATTCGTTTGGTTTTGAGGTGCGAGGTGACGCTCCGTTGATCGAGGTCTTTTGTGTTGAGGTGACGAGCGGAACGGACCTGCGACAAGTGAGTTCCTGAAATTAGTGTGTGCGAAATAGGGGTCTCACGTGAACATAGTTTGTTGGCAAGGAAGGCGGTCCCGTCGGTCAGAAGTTAACATGAGAAGTCCGGTGAAGATGTGGGAATCAGAATATCGTCGTAATATCAGTTCTCGTGTGAAACTAGTATTGAGAGTTTGACTAAACTAAAGAGAAACATCGTGTGCACATTACATGAAAGTTTCAAGACGAGATTCGAAAGAATAAGATAGTTTTCTTTGTTGAAAGCACTTTCGTTAAATAAGCACGTTTCGCTTGGTGCGTGTCAGCTATACAGGCAAGAAGGCAAGGCCCGTTATCTGCCTGTGCTAACATTTGTAGGACAGCAGCACTCATTTATAGCAAGTCTCTGTTTAGTGGCAAGCTTTTTATCGAAATGTTCGACATGCAAGCGTTAAGGGGAACAGTTAACGTTGAGTTTAACGCAGTAGTGATCATGTTTTAAGCCAAGTTATGCGCAGGGAACGTGATGTTACACTGTTGGACTGGGATACCGGGCAACCGAAGTTAATCTTAAAATTATAAGATGTGGTGTAACGATTACAAGGCTACAATCCAACATTACGAGATGGAACTTGATTACCGCGTCATGGCTAGTTATTATCAGACCCGAAGCGAAGCAGTTCATTATACTTCGAGACTGGGGGATTCTTGCGGTTCCGCTGATCGAGGCGAGCTCCGTGTTCGAAGCCAGCCAGGGAGATTGACGAGCGGGGAGCAGGGTTCGAGTCGTGACAAGGCAATCTTCCGAAGAAAGAGGATGAAGATCAGTAAGTGTGGAATTGCTGGTGTCGTCAGTAATTCCCTCCATACTTCTTCTACAAGATGTCATCGCAAGGTAGAAAAAGATATCCTCATTAGTAGCTATTGTTGGTTCTTATTGTAGTTAGTCGTAGAATAGAATATCAAAGAGCATGGCACCATTTCGACGCTAAATTATTTTGTTGTGTGTGAAATAGTTTAAGCCCAGAAATTAATTTTCGGCGTTGGACATTTAAATATTAATTTTCTTTTAGTGAGATTTTCGGATAGTAACATTTGGAATTTTGACTTATAGGTTTTGAGATTTAAGCTCATTTTATTAATAATTTCGTTTATCGAAGTTCTTTCGATCCACGTATCTTTGGGAATTTTATTGCACTTTAGTGAATTTTATTGCACTTTATTGAATTTTATTGCATTTTATCGTATTTTATTGAATTTAATTGAACGCTATTGAACATTATTGAACATTATTGGAATATTATTGGATTTTTATTGGATATTATTCAATATTTTAGAAAATGGTAGTACTTTACCCAAGCAACTTAGACTTTGAAAAGAATGTTTATTTGGAAATGAATTATTATTTGGACATTTCCAAGACTTTATAGTTATCTTCGAGTCTGACTTCGCTCAAGTAATTATTTAATCAAACATTTTGAATTGGTGGAAGGATGAAACATTATTTGGACATTCCACTTTAGCCAGTTATAACTAATAATAATTTATCTGTGGATAAATTATTTTATTTTATTTGAGAGATCTTATCTGCTCAGACAAATTACCACATTTGAGTATTCTACGAAATTTTATAACACTCTTGGAGATTGTTATTGACTTTAATTGCATTAACGCAATATTTTGGAAAGACCAGAGAGAAGTAACGAATGTTTATATTTATTAAATGTTAACAACAATTATTTGAAATCTAAAGTAACTTATACTAGTAAACCATTACGTCATCACTGTTTATTAGAGTCGATTATTAAGTATTTTCACAACATCTGAAAGAGCTATACTCTGTAATTATTATAAGTAAATATATTATGAAAGCAAGGCAATATAGGCAATTTAAATAAGTTGTTATGGCAGAATACTGTATTAAGAGATTGAAGTGAAGAATTACAGCAGCTATATTTATTTAATATCAAGCTGAGGAAAATGTTATACGGAATTTACCTATGTAATTGAGAGAAGTCGTTGTTTAAGTATTCTGTGGATATTTGTTCAGTCTATTAGAGAAGGGAAGGTCATTATACGCGTTGTGAGCGTTTATTTGGAAAATATAATTAAATATATTACAGTAAAGAATTAAGTAAGACCTTAGTTGTCCAGTATTATTGTAAACGACTCTCAGTTGAATTGATTAGTTCTATTGGCGGAAAATATTTGGGAAACGGGTGGAAAGTGAAAATGTTGTTAATTATTATTAAGATATTATCAAGGATAAGACATTAATTATATAAGCTTAACTTAACCGTTCGGCGATGTATGTATGCCCAATTATGAAACGAAACATCTTTATTATGATGATAGTGATATGAAATTGTAACAGTGACACTTTATTTAAGAGCATAAAAATTTGGGATTGTCAGTAGTTGAACAGAGGAGAAGGTTGGATGATTGAGAATCATCACGAATTATGTAAATAACATAAGACATTTGTTAACAATATTTAAATATAATACTATTAATAACTAGGAGAATTTAATGATATAATAAAGTTAACTGAATAACCTTTTTAATAAATATCTGATCCTGAAACAATAATAATAATATGGTTTATTATTTGGATTAACATGATTAATAATTATTTCTAATAATTAATAAACATTTAAATAACGAACATTTTACAAACTTAATTAATAATTTGGAAATATTAATAGTCTTTAATTAAATTATTTAATAATAATTTCTACCATTAATCATTAAATAATTTTGGGAACCTTAGTTGACAATTAAACGAAAGTTTAATATACTTAAATGTTTTTAAACGTTTAAACCATAAATTGGAATGACGTTTAAAGAACGTGACGACGTTCTTTAAATACAGTAAGGTTGTTTACTATTGTGTAAAGGTGATCTGATGGAAGATCAGTATAAAATTAATTTCTATTAATTTTACCAATGGAGGACATTGGAATAGTAAGTAGAAATGTCATGGGAAGACATTGGATGTATTAAAACCGATCTTTGTTCATATATTACTAGGGAACAAGAGCAAAATTTAAGAGCTGTTGTGCAAGCAGCTGATTGATAATTTGTTTATTTAATTTTATTTAAGAAGTGGAGTACTTCTAACGTCCATGGGACGATGATTTAATTTCATAATCTTATTATAGGAATTTTCGCAGAATCATTTGCGGATTACATGTAATTGTTATTGGAATATGTGTTAATTCAATTTTATTTATTATCACTTCGTTAATACATTTATTTGTTAGTTTTGTAACTGCGTTTTGATGATTTATTTAAGTTGTGAAGGAGGATTATATTTTGGTGCATTTGAGGTTTTATTGAACCACTAATTTCGCCCACTTAACCGAGAATAGTTAGTATCTCGAGCTCTTCGTTTATTTAGTTGATATACCCATTTTGCTCTACCAAAACATGATCTTAGAAAGTGTGCACCCCCCATTTAGCTATTGTTGGTAGGATTTCCAGGTTTTTGAGCCGGGGACCTCGAGATTCTGCAATCCAGCTGATCTTCGGATACGACAAGCAGCTCTAATGGTTTAAACGGGTACAGTACCATAATAAAACTGATTATGATTGCCCGATTCCTTATTGACATCTTAATTATAGGCTAATAAACTATTTATTACCTTAAGTCAATATTAAGAACATTGTAACCGTACCGGTTTCGGCCATATTGTGACCATCTTCAGCGTTGTATAGGATAAGTAACTGTGCAGTACCATACAACTTAATGACATTTTTGTCATAATAGAGGATACTATAAATATGTTTGTTCCAAAAGCACATAGAGTAAAATTTCAAAATCTGTTACAAAAATTTTGTTAATAAAGCATATGTATTTATTTATTTAGCGTATGGCTTTACAGATACAATTTGTACAGAGATGATAATTAATTTTGAAAAGGTAGTCAAACTATATATTTATATCTAAAACGTTTATATCAGTTCATTGTCTCTGGTGATCCGTGAGCGAAATCAGTGACGTTGCCACTGTACCTTCTTTTAAGACATTTGGTGATGATATGCTGGATCGTCTGCTTAGGAGCACCACAATGACAGTTAGGTGAAAGAATTATTTTCCATTTATAATGGAAGTCCACACAGTTGTCATGACCCGTACGAATCCTGTTGAGAGTTGACCATGTTTTCCGAGGAAACTCAAATCCAGGTGGCAGCGATGATCCAATGTGTGGTAAGATTGATCCAGGCCTAGTATCCTGCCTTCCCTGCCATTCTTTAGTTATGCTGAAGTGGGTATTCTCCAAGTCCATTGTAGTCCTTGTTGATGAATTTTGAGATCGTAGACGACAGGCAAACATCAGCATTGTCACAGTGTATTGGTAGTTGTGGGTTATCCATTATTTTCTTGAACTCCCTGAGGAGAGCCCTTTTACGTCGAAGATCTGGTGGAGGGATGTGGCTGAGGATAGGTAGACAAAGTGTGGGTGTAGAACTTATTATGCCAGTGATTAGGCACATGGTGGTGCTGAGCTGGGTATCTATGAGGTTAGTGTAAGGGCATAAAGCAGCCTTAATAAAACAGCGTTGAATTGAAGAGATGTGTATGTGAAATTATATGTGCTTAATAAGTTAGGTTATAAATGATGATTGATATGTATTTGCCAGGTAGAGAAATATTGTAGAGAGAACTTTGGAAATAGGTGTGACGAAGTTATTATAAAATGGTAAGACATGTGTTGGTTATGTAGTTGGCAACGCTGTTTTATCAATACTTTTTTATGCTTTATTAAAAAACTTTCTGTAACAGATCTGATTTTTGAAATTTTACCCGGTGAGATTTTGGAACAAAAATATTTATAGTAACCTCTATTATGACAAAAAAAATAAGTTGTAGACTATGTTATTGCACAGTTACTTATCCCATACCACACTGAAGAACGTACGGTTTCAATGTACTAAATATTGACTTAAGGTAATAAATAGTTAATTTTAAAACAATAAAGCAAATTTTCGAACATATTTTAAGGATGGCCCTATACATTGACTCTCTGCCACACACACACACACAGTCTCCAGTTCGGTTGGTTGGTTCTTAAGTTTAGGGGCTGCGACAACGCGGTCATGTAGCCCCGTGTACTTTGGGTGTGTGTAGAATCTGTCTGATAACCGGTGTTAATTGTGATGCCTGTATTAGTGTGTGTTATCTGTTTGTTAATTTAAGTACAGACTGCAACTTAGAATTTTTCAAATAGTTCCTACTTTTGCCGCCAAGCGCCACCGTCAACGACTACTAGTCCAAGTTCAGAACTTAGCTACTAGACGCCACCGCAGTCGGCTCTTGGCCACGAACGTAGAAACCTAAGAGCGTTGTTTACATTCTTAACCTATCCAATTTAGCTTCACACAGGTGTAATTAGTGGAAGGATCTTTTACATGCCATAAATCTATGACATGGGACCGCCGGCTTTACTTCCCCTCCGAAGGAAGACATACTGAGGGATTTTTAACGCTCTTAAAAAATTCGACGGCTTCGGCCGGGTTTGAACCCGCTATCTTGGGCATAAAAGCTCAGCATGCTACCGACTACGCTACCGAAGCCGCCTAGTCTCCAGTTCAGTGAAGAAAACCATCTAACTTAGATCGTTGATATTTCTTAACCTAAATGGACTTATGCAGCTGCTTAAGGCATTAGTAATCTAAACGTAGTTAATATCGCTACAAGAGTTCGTTTTGCTATTGATTCATTTAAGGGGTTTTCAATCTGAGGTCATGTTGCCCATGGGACCGGTCTGTCATAGTGATGGTTCAGTGGTCAAGCTGCTTGGTTCTCCCCAATGTGATCCGCGTTCGATTCCCGGTCCATATGCATGTGAGGTTTTCGAAGTGAGATATGACGTCCTGTGGTTCGGATTCCACGTAAGAATGGAAGTCCCGTGTCTGATGATAGCTTTCCAGCTTGCTTTCGTTGTTATTGCTGATGTAGTGTGTATTGAGGCTAGTATTTGGAAGGATGTGGTCGTGGCCTTCATTTGAGAACCATCTCAGTATTGCCCGGAGTAGAAATGGGAAAGCACGGAAAACCACTTCTAGGATGGCAAAGATGGAAAGGGGACCCATCTCTTCTCATTTTTGTCTCACGAGGCTGGATGTACCCGTTCCAGTCCTCAGACCAGAATGCAATTTCTTGGCAGAGCCGGGAATTGAACCCAGATCCTCTGAATCCGCAGTCTCCATACGTAACCCGAGACCACAGAATTGTCTCTACAATGACGAGCTTTAAAATTCCAAGTTTGTACTGATATTTTCTCACCGGACACGTCCTTAAAAGGAATTACAACATCCTCTAGATATCTGCAACGAATCAGATGATGCATAGAGGTCAGAGCCTAGCGCACCGCAACGGTCACCGGTGCTCACGTCTGTCGCCTTGCGGCTAGCGCAGACAGTCCCACCGAAGCGCCATGCAAGAAGATACGGTAGTAATAGATACGAAAACAAAATATCTATTATCATCTTACCTGCCCTTCTACGGGAGAACCTTCAGCACTTTAAGGAATATGCAGGTAAAACCTTAAGATATGACACACTCTTGGGAGAGCAGCTAGAACACAGACTCTGTTTCCACCATACTTACCTTACCCCGTGGCGCTACAGTCCATGAAGGACTTTGGCCCGCTCAACCACGGTCTGCCAGCTTCTCCTATCCCGTGCACGCCTCATCCAAGCTCTGACACCTAGCGTCCTGAGATCCTCCTCGACATCGTCCAACCAGCGCTTTCTCGGTCGCCCCCGTCCTCGCTTTCCAGTAGGTCGCCCATGGTCGACCTGATACACCATCCTGGACTCAGGTGTTCGCTTTTGCGAATGTTTTTGTGGCTATGTTTCCCGCACGGTTTGAAACACTCGTTTAATTTTGCCCCATTATTTTTTTTTTTCGTTATAATTGCAGTATGAACACGGTGTTCTGATTATTTACTTAACTCACGTTTCTTTTGAATTATTGTTCTTTATTATTCTTGTCAACTCACCTTTTTTTGAAGTGTCTTTCTAGACGCACCATACTGTCACACTTTTTCATGAGGTACTGTGCTCATCTCAGCGGCAACCGTCGCAATGTGCTTGGGGCTGTGCGCTGATTGGCTGTTTGACGCCCCGCCTTCATTCTGGATTGTTCGACGCGCTGTCGTCATTTCCACTATAAATTCTCCGCTTCGCCGTTCTGCGGCCTTGTCTACATCTACCTGCTTGAACCAGTCTGACCACGGCTGCCTGCCGTTCCACAGCAAGGCCCTTCTTGGGAAGGCCCTGTTAGTAAACATTGAGTGGCTGGAACCTTGCCAGGCGGCATGCTTCATCACTCGGACTCTGTCATGCTGGGCGCGGCATGAGTCAACGACCTTCACCTCAGCAACTAAGTCAGTCCGCTAGCTCACTACAACTCGGCGATGAGAAACTACAATTGATTGTAAACCGCCAGACAGATCATTACCAAGAGGTCTGTTCCTGCGGGGTGCAATTCGCCAATGGAGCCACCATCCATCTTTCTCGGAACACATGCCGAGGCAGCTTAGAGGAAGCCTTCGTTTGGATCACAACCCGCTTCCTGCGGGCCAAATACTAAGTACAAAAGTATCGAATTATTGGTAACGTGAACTACCTTCACTTGGTTTATACATTTTTTAAGGCTAAGCCTTTTTTCTTGCTTCTTGCTTGTTTTTAGATATTTTTCTTAAACATACTTTTTTAATCGCCTTTATATGGCCTTTTTATGCATTTTTATTATAATTCTTCTTTATTCTAAGTTTCCTGGAGAAACCTTGCATTTTTTATTAGCTTCTTTTAATTATTCTTCTAAATGAAAATGTTTGTTATTACTTCACAAAGCAAATAAATGTATCAAACCTTGGTTATCAATATTTGGTCTCTTCCTCATCGCTCTATTTAAATTTCACTGTGTGCCCGAATCCCAATCCCCCTTTTCCCAGTTGGGGTGCTAACTACTCACCCCTTTCCATGGTGCCGAAACCCGGGAATCGAACCCAGAACCTTTATTCTGAGACCACAAATTCTATTCCAAAAAAAAACAGAACTTGTGTAATCTAATATTTGCCTTATACATTTCAGTATATCGTGGCTAGCGCAGGAGATCTGCGGTAAAGCGGAGACAATCCCAGCTTACTACATAACTGGTTTCTTTCTGGAAAGCAGGTCTGTCTGGTGCCGCAAGCAGCTTTGGTAGGTGAGTTATTCCAACTTCCCAGCCATGCCAGTAATAATAGACGATAAACTGTTAAACTCTCGTGCGGCCTACAAAGGTCAACTTACCCGTTTTAAAAATATCTAGCCACTCTACCGAAAGAGGAACAAAATCTTGATATTATATCTCAGCGTTTAAAAGCTTTTGAACAGGCGTACGAGAAATATGATCTCGTGCAACTTGAAATTGAAATCAAAAGTCCAGAACATCAATCAGATAGGGAAGAAGTAGAGAGTAATTACTTTGATACACACGCTCAGGCTGTGGCATTAGTAAGAACTTTGACCCTGGCGTTGAAGGTAGAGGAAACTCAAGGAAGAATTAGCGACCATGGGAATGGTATCAAACCATTGCTACCTAAAATTGAAATTCCGCATTTTTCAGGAAAGGAAGAGATGTGGCAATCATTTTTTGAATTGTTCAGTTCATTAGTACATAATAATGCCACACTTCCGGAAATTCAGAAATTTCATTACTTAAAATCCATTTTGCAGGGGCCACCCCTTCAACTTATAAGAGAACTTCCCTTAACAGGAGAAAACTATAACATTGCTATCGAGCTTCTTAAAGGCCGTTATGGCAATGAAAAATTATGTTTACAGAGGCACATTCAAGCCTTATTTAACCTGCCCGCATTGCGAGCTGACAGCTTGTCAACACTGCGAGCCTTAAGTGACACGGTCCAACTACACGTCAGAGCATTGGCACGGTTGAATCAACCGGTCGAGCACTGGGATCTATTCTTAGTTCACTTGGTTACTTCTAAATTTGATTCATCAACTTTAAAGGCATGGGAGAGGGAACTAACAAATGACACTTCATATACTTATGGCTCATTGCTTACGTTTATGAATAATAGATGTCAGGTTTTGTCAGCTGTAGCCTGTCATATGTCAGGGAGTGCTGATAACAAATCTAATGTTGTGAAACCAGTCGGTGCCAAAATAAACAAATCTGCTGTCTTTACTGTTCAGCATAACTCAACGGATTGTATTCTCTGTAAAGCACCTCACAGGTTATATTCCTGCGTTGCCTTTAAAGCCCTTTCTACCGATGAAAGACGCAAATTAATAGCTCAAAAAAGATATTGCTATAACTGTTTGTCAACTAGGCATATGGTGCCTGATTGCTTATCTAAAAATACTTGCTCCCATTGCAAGGCTCAACATCATACCTTGCGTCATAGGTTTGAAAAGCCACGTCAGGCTCCTTCCCCTGGATGTTCTAAAGATGCATCCCCAGGAGCTAATGCGCAATCTTATACTCAGAGCTCTAGCTCAATTCGTAGTTCCCAGGTGCTACTATCAACCGTGTTAATAAAAGTTCAAGACTCTTCTGGTAGATGGCTTGAAGCACGTGCCCTATTGGATAATGCCGCCACCCATGACTTCATAAGTGAGCGTCTCATTAAGAAACTTGGTCTTCCCAAGCAACCTACAGTAATTCAGGTTACCGGTATTAACAATAGCAATGTTAAATCCTTGCATTTTGTTCGTGTTCACATCAAAGATGCCGTTAATTCTAACACAACATTTCAGTTGAATTGCCTTGCCATTGATACTATTGGCAGTAATACCCCTAGTACTTCTTTTGAAATTAGAAAGTGGCAATTTCCGCATAACATTCAGTTGGCGGACCCAACATTTAATACGAGCGCCCCGGTAGACATACTTCTCAGTGCCCAAGTATTTTGGCAATGTCTCCTTAGCTCTAAGGTTAAAATATCACCTGGAGTGTTTGTTCATCATACCAAGCTAGGTTGGTTAGTAACGGGTCAGGTCCCTCGTAAGTCGTTTCAAAATTTCTCTCAATGTCATTTTGTCAATACAAGTCTCGATTACAACTTAGAAAGATTTTGGAAAATCGAAACTATAGATTCAGCTTCACCTTCCTCGGTTGAAAATGAAATGTGTGAAAAACTGTTTCGTGAAACAACCAAACGCAATTCAGAGGGTAGATTTGTTGTAACAATGCCCCGAGTGGATAATCCACCTCTTTTATTTGAAACACACCCTAGGGCTCTTAGAGCACTCTATGCTGTGGAAAACAAATTTAAACGTGACCCTGTTGTTAAAGCTCAATACTCCACGTTTATGGAGGAATATGAGGCACTTGATCACATGGAGGTTGTTACCAAGAAAGATGAGGCTTCTTATACCCCATCTGAAGTCATTTACCTCAATCATCACCCAGTTTGGAAGAATGAGATTTTAAAGGAAAACATAAGGGTGGTCTTTAATGGCTCTGCTTTGGATGCCAATGGAACTTCTCTGAATGACACATTATTATCAGGCCCCCCTATTCAATCTGACATTTCTTCTGTTTTAATGAATTTTCGCTTGTTCCCTATCGCAGTGATATCTGATATCAAGCAGATGTATAGACAGATTTTGGTCGATCAACAACAGCGCGACCTTCAGAGAATTCTTTGGCGCGACGAGCCTACTAAACCTGTCAAGATCTTTCGGCTAAAAACCTTAACCTATGGACTAAAGCCTTCTGCTTTTTTAGCCATACGTAGGTTGAAATTACTTGCTGAACAGGATGGCCCGTTGTATTCTCCTAAGGCTTCTGAAGTGTTAAAATCATCATTCTACGTTGACGATTTTCTTCATTCATTTGAGTCAGTGCCTGAAGCCCTGCAAGTCTCTAAGGATTTGACAGCTTTGCTTTTGGGAGGCGGATTTTCCTTGTGCAAGTGGAACTCTAATTCAGAAGAATTCCTTTCTAAATTTCCATTAACTTCAGTCTATAACGACTCAGTAGAGCTTCTTCATGAAAATAATTCTATCAAAACTCTAGGCATCTATTGGAGTCCTCAAAAGGATTTTTTCTTTTTCAAAATTAATCTCAGTGACATCAAACCGCAAACTAAGCGGCAAATTTTGTCTGAGATTGCAAAAATATTTGATCCTCTCCAATTTTTGGCGCCAATTATCGTCACAGCAAAACTTTTCATGCAAGACCTTTGGTCCTTGAAAACTGGTTGGGATGAACCAGTTCCTTCCGAGTTGCAAAAAAATTGGATTTCTTATAGAAATAGCTTGGAAGATCTCTCCAATGTCATTATCCCGCGAGTGATTATTCCCTTTCCCTCCTGTGGAGGATATGAACTTCACATCTTTGCCGATAGCTCATTGAAAGCTTATGGGTGTTGTGCGTATATTGTTTGCCGCAATTTTGACCAGTCATATTTCTTTTCCAATTTAATTTGCGCTAAGTCAAAGGTGGCTCCTCTTAAATCCTTATCCTTGCCACGACTGGAACTTTGTGCTGCTCTTCTGGCGGTTGAATTATCGGTCAAAATCCGCCAATCTTTGAAAATCCGATTTAGCAAAACTTACTTTTGGAGTGACTCAGCCATCACGTTGGCATGGATTGCCAAACCCTCTTCGCATTGGCAGGTGTTTGTAGCTAATAGAGTGTCCAAAATACAACAATTGTCTAACTTTGAACAATGGCATCATGTATCTGGCAAGGAGAATCCTGCAGATGTCATCTCTCGGGGATGTTCCCCTCTTATGTTGGCTAACCTGACATTATACTGGCACGGTCCTTCTTGGCTTCTACAAGAACCTTCCGCTTGGCCAAATTTTCCTCTTCCGGAATTATCAGACTTGCCGGATGTTGGTAAGATTACTGGATCTTCTCTTTTCGCTTCTGACTCTCCCCTTCTTTTGCAGCGATATTCCTCTTTTCATAAATTGGTGAGGTTTATGGCTTATCTCCTTCGATGGAAATATTTTGTGGTAGAACAACCTCTTTTTCCAAAGCCATATTTAACCCTTTCTGAATTAGGTTTAGCCATTACAAAAATCTTATGGCTTACTCAACAAGAAATATTCTCTGAAGAATGTCAGGTGTTGTCTCAAGGTCAATCCCTCAAGAAATCGAGTAGGCTTTCCTCACTCGTCCCCTTTTTGGATGCTGATGGTTTATTAAGAGTGGGAGGACGTTTATCTTTGGCTGATCTTTCTGAGGATAAAAAACACCCAATTATTCTTCCTTCAAAGCATCATGTCACTTCTCTAATCATTCGTCAGTATCATTACCAGCATCTTCATGCTGGAACCCGTACATTACTTTCCATCATTCGGGAAAGGTATTGGCCCATAAACGGAGTCCATGAAGTTACCTCTGTTATCCGGAAGTGCCTTCCATGTTTTAAATCCAACCCTAAAATTACCACTCAGCTCATGGGTGATCTTCCCAATTTTAGATCTGCCCCTGCTAGACCTTTTGCCTTTACGGGGGTGGATTATTCCGGGCCTTTTGTTTACAGAAAAAATTCTCCTGAGGCCAAAAGATGTATTTGTGGAAAACTCTATATTTCGCTGTTTGTATGTATGGTCACCGGAGCAGTACACTTAGAACTAGTTACCAACGCCTCTACTGCTTATTTTTTGGCAGCTTTTGCCAGATTTTCTGCTCGCCGAGGGCTTCCTTCAGAAGTATTCTCCGACAATGCTAAAAATTTTATCGGAGCTTCTGAGCAAATTAAGAGAGCTCTTACTCAAAATGCAGCGCTGGAAAGGATTACTGATTATGCTCACCAGAGAAATTTCAAGTGGCACTTCATCCCCCCTTATGCGCCCCATCAAGGTGGACGGTGGGAGTCTTGTGTGAAACTCACCAAGAAACACCTTAGACGTGTTTGTGGCCACACCCCCTATCTCATGAAGAGTTTAACTCCTTAATTATTTTTATTGAGGGCATAATTAATTCTCGTCCTTTATCACCCTTATCTAATGACCCTTCAGATCTTCTACCATTAACGCCGGGCCATTTTCTTATCGGTGGTCCATTGACTGCCTCCCCATCTTTATTATATTCTAATTCTCCATCTTCTTTAGCCATTTCTTGGCGCAAAATTGAAAGTTTGCGCAACAATTTTTGGCGCCGCTGGAGGTTGGAATACCTCGGTTTGCTTCAGCAGCGTGGCAAATGGCGTGTTTCCTGCTCTAACCTTCAGATTGGGGACCTGGTCCTTTTGAAAGACCCTAGTCCCCCTCTTGTCTGGAATTTGGGTAGGATTGTTGAGTGCTTTCCTGGCAGAGATGGTAGGATTCGCGTGGTAAAACTGCAGACTTCTGCTGGCCAGTTTCTCAGGCCAATCACTATGATTGCTCCTTTGCCACGCGAGACCTAACTTCTGCGCCTTCTTACTGCAATTTTTTCTCGCCCCTCCCAGCATGTTCGCTTTTGCGAATGTTTTTGTGGCTATGTTTCCCGCACGGTTTGAAACACTCGTTTAATTTTGCCCCATTATTATTTTTTTCGTTATAATTGCAGTATGAACACGGTGTTCTGATTATTTACTTAACTCACGTTTCTTTTGAATTATTGTTCTTTATTATTCTTGTCAACTCACCTTTTTTTGAAGTGTCTTTCTAGACGCACCATACTGTCACACTTTTTCATGAGGTACTGTGCTCATCTCAGCGGCAACCGTCGCAATGTGCTTGGGGCTGTGCGCTGATTGGCTGTTTGACGCCCCGCCTTCATTCTGGATTGTTCGACGCGCTGTCGTCATTTCCACTATAAATTCTCCGCTTCGCCGTTCTGCGGCCTTGTCTACATCTACCTGCTTGAACCAGTCTGACCACGGCTGCCTGCCGTTCCACAGCAAGGCCCTTCTTGGGAAGGCCCTGTTAGTAAACATTGAGTGGCTGGAACCTTGCCAGGCGGCATGCTTCATCACTCGGACTCTGTCATGCTGGGCGCGGCATGAGTCAACGACCTTCACCTCAGCAACTAAGTCAGTCCGCTAGCTCACTACAACTCGGCGATGAGAAACTACAATTGATTGTAAACCGCCAGACAGATCATTACCAAGAGGTCTGTTCCTGCGGGGTGCAATTCGCCAATGGAGCCACCATCCATCTTTCTCGGAACACATGCCGAGGCAGCTTAGAGGAAGCCTTCGTTTGGATCACAACCCGCTTCCTGCGGGCCAAATACTAAGTACAAAAGTATCGAATTATTGGTAACGTGAACTACCTTCACTTGGTTTATACATTTTTTAAGGCTAAGCCTTTTTTCTTGCTTCTTGCTTGTTTTTAGATATTTTTCTTAAACATACTTTTTTAATCGCCTTTATATGGCCTTTTTATGCATTTTTATTATAATTCTTCTTTATTCTAAGTTTCCTGGAGAAACCTTGCATTTTTTATTAGCTTCTTTTAATTATTCTTCTAAATGAAAATGTTTGTTATTACTTCACAAAGCAAATAAATGTATCAAACCTTGGTTATCAATATTTGGTCTCTTCCTCATCGCTCTATTTAAATTTCACTGTGTGCCCGAATCCCAATCCCCCTTTTCCCAGTTGGGGTGCTAACTACTCACCCCTTTCCATGGTGCCGAAACCCGGGAATCGAACCCAGAACCTTTATTCTGAGACCACAAATTCTATTCCAAAAAAAACAGAACTTGTGTAATCTAATATTTGCCTTATACATTTCAGTATATCGTGGCTAGCGCAGGAGATCTGCGGGAAAGCGGAGACAATCCCAGCTTACTACATAACTGGTTTCTTTCTGGAAAGCAGGTCTGTCTGGTGCCGCAAGCAGCTTTGGTAGGTGAGTTATTCCAACTTCCCAGCCATGCCAGTAATAATAGACGATAAACTGTTAAACTCTCGGGCGGCCTACAAAGGTCAACTTACCCGTTTTCAAAAATATCTAGCCACTCTACCGAAAGAGGAACAAAATCTTGATATTATATCTCAGCGTTTAAAAGCTTTTGAACAGGCGTACGAGAAATATGATCTCGTGCAACTTGAAATTGAAATCAAAAGTCCAGAACATCAATCAGATAGGGAAGAAGTAGAGAGTAATTACTTTGATACACACGCTCAGGCTGTGGCATTAGTAAGAACTTTGACCCTGGCGTTGAAGGTGGAGGAAACTCAAGGAAGAATTAGCGACCATGGGAATGGTATCAAACCATTGCTACCTAAAATTGAAATTCCGCATTTTTCAGGAAAGGAAGAGATGTGGCAATCATTTTTTGAATTGTTCAGTTCATTAGTACATAATAATGCCACACTTCCGGAAATTCAGAAATTTCATTACTTAAAATCCATTTTGCAGGGGCCACCCCTTCAACTTATAAGAGAACTTCCCTTAACAGGAGAAAACTATAACATTGCTATCGAGCTTCTTAAAGGCCGTTATGGCAATGAAAAATTATGTTTACAGAGGCACATTCAAGCCTTATTTAACCTGCCCGCATTGCGAGCTGACAGCTTGTCAACACTGCGAGCCTTAAGTGACACGGTCCAACTACACGTCAGAGCATTGGCACGGTTGAATCAACCGGTCGAGCACTGGGATCTATTCTTAGTTCACTTGGTTACTTCTAAATTTGATTCATCAACTTTAAAGGCATGGGAGAGGGAACTAACAAATGACACTTCATATACTTATGGCTCATTGCTTACGTTTATGAATAATAGATGTCAGGTTTTGTCAGCTGTAGCCTGTCATATGTCAGGGAGTGCTGATAACAAATCTAATGTTGTGAAACCAGTCGGTGCCAAAATAAACAAATCTGCTGTCTTTACTGTTCAGCATAACTCAACGGATTGTATTCTCTGTAAAGCACCTCACAGGTTATATTCCTGCGTTGCCTTTAAAGCCCTTTCTACCGATGAAAGACGCAAATTAATAGCTCAAAAAAGATATTGCTATAACTGTTTGTCAACTAGGCATATGGTGCCTGATTGCTTATCTAAAAATACTTGCTCCCATTGCAAGGCTCAACATCATACCTTGCGTCATAGGTTTGAAAAGCCACGTCAGGCTCCTTCCCCTGGATGTTCTAAAGATGCATCCCCAGGAGCTAATGCGCAATCTTATACTCAGAGCTCTAGCTCAATTCGTAGTTCCCAGGTGCTACTATCAACCGTGTTAATAAAAGTTCAAGACTCTTCTGGTAGATGGCTTGAAGCACGTGCCCTATTGGATAATGCCGCCACCCATGACTTCATAAGTGAGCGTCTCATTAAGAAACTTGGTCTTCCCAAGCAACCTACAGTAATTCAGGTTACCGGTATTAACAATAGCAATGTTAAATCCTTGCATTTTGTTCGTGTTCACATCAAAGATGCCGTTAATTCTAACACAACATTTCAGTTGAATTGCCTTGCCATTGAT
The DNA here is from genome assembly GCA_946902985.2 of Meconema thalassinum. Lineage (NCBI taxonomy): Eukaryota > Metazoa > Arthropoda > Insecta > Orthoptera > Tettigoniidae > Meconema > Meconema thalassinum. The sequence goes on along the minus strand of OX336388.2, from coordinate 930,381,800 downwards.
ACTATTGGCAGTAATACCCCTAGTACTTCTTTTGAAATTAGAAAGTGGCAATTTCCGCATAACATTCAGTTGGCGGACCCAACATTTTAATACGAGCGCCCCGGTAGACATACTTCTCAGTGCCCAAGTATTTTGGCAATGTCTCCTTAGCTCTAAGGTTAAAATATCACCTGGAGTGTTTGTTCATCATACCAAGCTAGGTTGGTTAGTAACGGGTCAGGTCCCTCGTAAGTCGTTTCAAAATTTCTCTCAATGTCATTTTGTCAATACAAGTCTCGATTACAACTTAGAAAGATTTTGGAAAATCGAAACTATAGATTCAGCTTCACCTTCCTCGGTTGAAAATGAAATGTGTGAAAAACTGTTTCGTGAAACAACCAAACGCAATTCAGAGGGTAGATTTGTTGTAACAATGCCCCGAGTGGATAATCCACCTCTTTTATTTGAAACACACCCTAGGGCTCTTAGAGCACTCTATGCTGTGGAAAACAAATTTAAACGTGACCCTGTTGTTAAAGCTCAATACTCCACGTTTATGGAGGAATATGAGGCACTTGATCACATGGAGGTTGTTACCAAGAAAGATGAGGCTTCTTATACCCCATCTGAAGTCATTTACCTCAATCATCACCCAGTTTGGAAGAATGAGATTTTAAAGGAAAACATAAGGGTGGTCTTTAATGGCTCTGCTTTGGATGCCAATGGAACTTCTCTGAATGACACATTATTATCAGGCCCCCCTATTCAATCTGACATTTCTTCTGTTTTAATGAATTTTCGCTTGTTCCCTATCGCAGTGATATCTGATATCAAGCAGATGTATAGACAGATTTTGGTCGATCAACAACAGCGCGACCTTCAGAGAATTCTTTGGCGCGACGAGCCTACTAAACCTGTCAAGATCTTTCGGCTAAAAACCTTAACCTATGGACTAAAGCCTTCTGCTTTTTTAGCCATACGTAGGTTGAAATTACTTGCTGAACAGGATGGCCCGTTGTATTCTCCTAAGGCTTCTGAAGTGTTAAAATCATCATTCTACGTTGACGATTTTCTTCATTCATTTGAGTCAGTGCCTGAAGCCCTGCAAGTCTCTAAGGATTTGACAGCTTTGCTTTTGGGAGGCGGATTTTCCTTGTGCAAGTGGAACTCTAATTCAGAAGAATTCCTTTCTAAATTTCCATTAACTTCAGTCTATAACGACTCAGTAGAGCTTCTTCATGAAAATAATTCTATCAAAACTCTAGGCATCTATTGGAGTCCTCAAAAGGATTTTTTCTTTTTCAAAATTAATCTCAGTGACATCAAACCGCAAACTAAGCGGCAAATTTTGTCTGAGATTGCAAAAATATTTGATCCTCTCCAATTTTTGGCGCCAATTATCGTCACAGCAAAACTTTTCATGCAAGACCTTTGGTCCTTGAAAACTGGTTGGGATGAACCAGTTCCTTCCGAGTTGCAAAAAAATTGGATTTCTTATAGAAATAGCTTGGAAGATCTCTCCAATGTCATTATCCCGCGAGTGATTATTCCCTTTCCCTCCTGTGGAGGATATGAACTTCACATCTTTGCCGATAGCTCATTGAAAGCTTATGGGTGTTGTGCGTATATTGTTTGCCGCAATTTTGACCAGTCATATTTCTTTTCAAATTTAATTTGCGCTAAGTCAAAGGTGGCTCCTCTTAAATCCTTATCCTTGCCACGACTGGAACTTTGTGCTGCTCTTCTGGCGGTTGAATTATCGGTCAAAATCCGCCAATCTTTGAAAATCCGATTTAGCAAAACTTACTTTTGGAGTGACTCAGCCATCACGTTGGCATGGATTGCCAAACCCTCTTCGCATTGGCAGGTGTTTGTAGCTAATAGAGTGTCCAAAATACAACAATTGTCTAACTTTGAACAATGGCATCATGTATCTGGCAAGGAGAATCCTGCAGATGTCATCTCTCGGGGATGTTCCCCTCTTATGTTGGCTAACCTGACATTATACTGGCACGGTCCTTCTTGGCTTCTTCAATGTACTAAATATTGACTTAAGGTAATAAATAGTTAATTTTAAAACAATAAAGCAAATTTTCGAACATATTTTAAGGATGGCCCTATACATTGACTCTCTGCCACACACACACACACAGTCTCCAGTTCGGTTGGTTGGTTCTTAAGTTTAGGGGCTGCGACAACGCGGTCATGTAGCCCCGTGTACTTTGGGTGTGTGTAGAATCTGTCTGATAACCGGTGTTAATTGTGATGCCTGTATTAGTGTGTGTTATCTGTTTGTTAATTTAAGTACAGACTGCAACTTAGAATTTTTCAAATAGTTCCTACTTTTGCCGCCAAGCGCCACCGTCAACGACTACTAGTCCAAGTTCAGAACTTAGCTACTAGACGCCACCGCAGTCGGCTCTTGGCCACGAACGTAGAAACCTAAGAGCGTTGTTTACATTCTTAACCTATCCAATTTAGCTTCACACAGGTGTAATTAGTGGAAGGATCTTTTACATGCCATAAATCTATGACATGGGACCGCCGGCTTTACTTCCCCTCCGAAGGAAGACATACTGAGGGATTTTTAACGCTCTTAAAAAATTCGACGGCTTCGGCCGGGTTTGAACCCGCTATCTTGGGCATAAAAGCTCAGCATGCTACCTACTACGCTACCGAAGCCGCCTAGTCTCCAGTTCAGTGAAGAAAACCATCTAACTTAGATCGTTGATATTTCTTAACCTAAATGGACTTATGCAGCTGCTTAAGGCATTAGTAATCTAAACGTAGTTAATATCGCTACAAGAGTTCGTTTTGCTATTGATTCATTTAAGGGGTTTTCAATCTGAGGTCATGTTGCCCATGGGACCGGTCTGTCATAGTGATGGTTCAGTGGTCAAGCTGCTTGGTTCTCCCCAATGTGATCCGCGTTCGATTCCCGGTCCATATGCATGTGAGGTTTTCGAAGTGAGATATGACGTCCTGTGGTTCGGATTCCACGTAAGAATGGAAGTCCCGTGTCTGATGATAGCTTTCCAGCTTGCTTTCGTTGTTATTGCTGATGTAGTGTGTATTGAGGCTAGTATTTGGAAGGATGTGGTCGTGGCCTTCATTTGAGAACCATCTCAGTATTGCCCGGAGTAGAAATGGGAAAGCACGGAAAACCACTTCTAGGATGGCAAAGATGGAAAGGGGACCCATCTCTTCTCATTTTTGTCTCACGAGGCTGGATGTACCCGTTCCAGTCCTCAGACCAGAATGCAATTTCTTGGCAGAGCCGGGAATTGAACCCAGATCCTCTGAATCCGCAGTCTCCATACGTAACTCGAGACCACAGAATTGTCTCTACAATGACGAGCTTTAAAATTCCAAGTTTGTACTGATATTTTCTCACCGGACACGTCCTTAAAAGGAATTACAACATCCTCTAGATATCTGCAACGAATCAGATGATGCATAGAGGTCAGAGCCTAGCGCACCGCAACGGTCACCGGTGCTCACGTCTGTCGCCTTGCGGCTAGCGCAGACAGTCCCACCGAAGCGCCATGCAAGAAGATACGGTAGTAATAGATACGAAAACAAAATATCTATTATCATCTTACCTGCCCTTCTACGGGAGAACCTTCAGCACTTTAAGGAATATGCAGGTAAAACCTTAAGATATGACACACTCTTGGGAGAGCAGCTAGAACACAGACTCTGTTTCCACCATACTTACCTTACCCCGTGGCGCTACAGTCCATGAAGGACTTTGGCCCGCTCCACCACGGTCTGCCAGCTTCTCCTATCCCGTGCACGCCTCATCCAAGCTCTGACACCTAGCGTCCTGAGATCCTCCTCGACATCGTCCAACCAGCGCTTTCTCGGTCGCCCCCGTCCTCGCTTTCCAGTAGGTCGCCCATGGTCGACCTGATACACCATCCTGGACTCAGGCATTCGCTCGACATGTCCGAGCCACCGGATCCGGGAACTCTTGACCTCTGCAACGATAGTAGGGTCCCCATAGAGATCACAGATCTCCTTGTTGGTGCGGAGGCGCCACACTCCACGATCACACGCAGGCCCATAGATCTTACGAAGTACCTTTCTCTACCACCTGTTCAACAAATCCTCATTCCTCCTAGTCAACACCCATGTCTCACAACCTTAGGTGACAACAGGTCGGATAACTGTATTATAGATAGTTTTCTTACAACAGCGCGATAACGTTGTTGATCGCAGCAGATGGGAGAGACTGACGTAGCTTCGGTTCCCGGAGCGCAGTCTCTCATTGATTTCCTCCAGACAGTCAGATCCCTCGGTGATCTGTTTCCACCTTGCTCGGATATATTGAAGCTATTCCTCTCCGAGAGGTCGTTTAGGAAACCGCGTCTTCCTATCGGACACAGAGCCTGACTCCATTTCTTAAACAACTGCATTATGACACTTTTCGATGGCCAAGGAGTCTCCAGATAACGATGGTAAAATGTACGCAAACATTTCCCATACGTGTAGATAAAAGGCTTCCACGGCCCGGAATACTATTAATATTATTCATTTTTGGTGATTATGCCGTGTGAAAATCAAACATAAAATTACGAGCCTTGCATATGATGTGTAACATGCCACATGGCCGACAGCACCTCGAATGTTTACATTAGATAAGCATACAGCAAAAGTATGAAGATTTAATAAATCATAATTGTTTTCAGCAAATATGATATAATGAATATTTTCACACCAAAGAACGACAACTTGAAGATGATTTATTGTAGGAATATCTGTAATGCGTCTGGCTGCGTGGCTCAGGGGTAACGTTCTTGCTTGCTGAGCCCAAGGTTGCAGGTTCGAAACCTGGCGCAGTCAGCTGGCATTTGAGGGTGCGCAAATGCGAGGGAGCCGTGTCGGTACATTTACTGGCACGTTAAAGATCCCCTTCGGGGCAAAATTTCGGCACCCCGGTGTCTCTAAAAGCCAGTGTAGTTAAAAGGGACGTAAAACCAGTAACATTATTATTATTATTATCTGTAATGGGGCCTCCAAACCTTGAAGTAAACCGTATGCGATATACATTCCACATAGCCACATGGCCGATAGTACGCCGTGGTACCTAGCACCGCCACCACGCGCGAACATTGTTTCCGTCCCATCCATTTCTGTTTCATTGTATCCGTCCCATCCATTTCCGTTTCATTTTTCAAAATCCCCCCCACAAAAAATGTACAGATACCGAGTGGGAAGATGTTACACATCAAAAGAAATTAAGTTTCCTATTCGTTTCGAGAGGGACCTTGCCTTTTTTTAAATAGAATTAAAACAATGTGGCCAAAGAATGTGTGCCAATGAGCTTACAAAGAAACTTGAGAAGTACCTCTGTTCGTCACCTGATAGCAGCCAGAAGCTACTGTGTGAACTTTGGTAGAAAAAACGCGCCATATTAAGCAGAACGGCGGAAAGAGTCTCATTTTTCCTCCCGCCTCCTTTCCTTCTCCTTCTCTACTACTCTTTCCGCAGTTCTACTTAATATGGCACATTTTTTTTCTACCAAGGTCCATACAGTAGCTTCTGGCTGCTATCTGGGGACGAACAGATGTACTTCTCTAGATTTTTGTAAGCTAAAAGTAATATCGTACGGCCTCGGTTGCCGGTTGCAAGCTTTGCTATTTGACAACCAAAGGGCAGCTTGCATGTCGAATTTTGTAGTTCCTTGGATCGCTATGAAAGTCAAGGAGGTTAGATATCTAAGCTCCTTGATACGATAGCGCTTTCTAGTAGAGAAAGGAGGAACTGTTTTGTGTTGGCGGAAAATCCCGAGATTAATTTTGCCATTATGAACACGACCTACTGAATTCAAATGGGTTCTTTAACATGCCAACAACGTATCACATGCATGCCGTCATTTTTGTCGCCTTTCAAAAAAAAATCACTTACCACGGCCAGCAGCGAACCTGCAAGCGTCGGATTGGAAGTCCGACACGATAACCACTCACCCACCGTGGCAAGCTCTTGTAAGCTCATTGACACACGTTCTTTGGCCACAGTGTTTTAATTCTATTGAAAAAGAAGGCAAAGACCCTCACGAAACGTATAATTTTTTTTATTTTTATTTTATTTTGACATGGCATAATTCCCCCCCCCCCCAAAAAAAAAACAGTAATTTACATTCGACTTCGCCTTAAAATAAAAACATCGTAGCGAGAAACATTCGCTTCTCTCTAGTGTGTCGTATTACTGCTATCACCCGTCCGATAAGCCCAGACAGGGCTAGATTTGTGACGGTACGCGCCGGTACGCCGTACCGAGACCTCCGATCGGGGGAAAAGTTGAATGTAACTTTGAGCTGACTTATCCTTCCCCTCCCTTACCGCGCAACAGTTCAGCTTTCACTTAGCCGTCAATGTCAGTGCAGTCAGAACATTCGACGGCCTGTCACTATTTTACGGTTTTGTTCTGTTAAATCGTGTAGTGTCTTGGAATCAAAGTGCGTAAATTTCGCTAATTGTGTGTTGTTGTACGAGTACGTGCCTTTACAATGCATAAAATAACTAATTATTTTAGTAAACCGAAGAAACCAAAACTAGACGAAGAAACTGAAAAATGCACGACACTTCCAATATAATTAGCTTACATCCTCCAGCGTTACTTCATCTTCTTCTAATGACGACATCAAAGGAGGTGATAAACAGTGGCCAGACTGTTGGACTTTAGAACAAAAGAACGAGTTTTGTAAAAAATACAGTTGGCTTATTGTACACAACAAAAAGTTGCGGTGTGGGGTTTGCCGGAATGTTGGATATCTAGGTACAAAAAAAATCTGATTATTTTTTTTTAAAGGTGTTCAGAAAAGCGTAAAAATATCGTTTCTTAGAAATCTATAATTCAATATTCCATAAAGCCCCCCTCTCCCACCACAACCTAGTAGCCCACAGTACCGGAACCTCTTCTTTTACAAATCAAGCACTGAGCCCAGATAAACCCACTCAACTGCTGAACCGCGATGGACGGATTGCCCTTAAAACCGCGTACTGCCGGTCAACCGCCAGAGTGCAGGCCGAGCCCGGCCTAGTCCTGGCCGCCATGCGGCAGACGGGAGCACCGTTGAAAGTTGCGTAGCGTTAGGCTCTGAACTCCCAGTATTAAAGTGGGACACCTTGGACTTGTCCTGTATTTCTCAAGAGCCATTTTTCTTTTCAAACTCGGGAAGTGGGTTAAAATGAATGAATTACAAACAGAATTTTCTATCTGTTCCTGCATTTCAAAATAAATATAGCAGTGGTTTGTTCATTTTCTTTATTGGATGTCCTCAATGCTGTGCTTTACATGTACACAGATTATAAATCAACAAAACACATACAATATTAACACAGATCTACAATGTAGTGGAGAACAAGCCAGGCGGATAGCCTGCGTGACCAATCTTTATCCTGAGGTACATGAAATATGGATTAAATATCTTGTAAAGGCGGTAAAATGCAAGAAGGAATCTGAGACTCACCCACTCAACAGAACCCGTACCGTATGAGAAGAAACATCTGCGGCTAAACTATATATGCACACATTTAACAAATCACTATACAGTTACATGACACCGCAAGCTGCAGAGTCTTTCCTCTCGCTCACAGATTTTAGTTAGTTTTGTGGTTCCTAATTTCTTTCAATATTCACAATTTTAGAAGCGCTTCCACGGAAAATATGCGTGTTTCATTTTATAGACCTATGCCCTATTGAACTGGGTTGAAGGAGTTCTTTGTAGGATCATGGAGGGTGAGTCCTACAACACTACTAATGAGATAACGGTTCAAGGCTGGCTCAGCTGTTAGAACGGATTGTAGCTTCTTATAACTTGATAGCATGCGATTTGAACCCAACAATGGAGCCTTCACTGTCCTCAATATTACCACAATAGGCGCATGTCCAAATCAATTGCATCTGCTTTCACTTTCTGCTGCACCTTAGATATGGAGTACTACCTCGCCTATTTTAACAGCTCCATGGTTTTGCTGTTATCTTTGTATAAGTGCCCGTTGCCTTGGTTACAACGGTGTGCCTCTATCAACTGTTCAGTCTTCGCTATTCTTTTGCTCTCGCAGATGTCTTTGGCATAATGATGGCGGGCTGCGGTTTGAACAGAAAGTTACTTTCTTTCACTAAGAACATTTATAGAAGGCGAATTAACAAATATAATGCCAAAATATTGAAGGCAATTGATGTAATCGATTCTATTCTATATTGCAATGGGTCCCATATCTGGTAAATTAAAGTGGAACCTGAAAGTATCGAGTGATGTAAATTTCCAAACACACCATTCGATGATGACTGCTTGCCTTATTTCACCACTGCTTTTCTTGAATCCAGTGGGATGTATGGATTTCCGAAATGTGTACTGGAAAATACTCCTTACGTTCCTTCATTCCTTTTTTTATTCTTTGGTGATGGACATATTGTTTGCAAGCTGTATATTGTCCCATCTGAGGCCAGTCAGCTAATGTTGTAAAAGGTTGTGAAGTTCCTACGACCAAGAAGCAATACTGAGAGATGGATCCTAAGAGTCTCGGCCGGGAGAGACGCTGGCGCTGTCTGGTGGGGTGGTTGACTTGCGCCCCCCTGCTAGGGCCTGCAAGGTGGAGAGGGGCGGCAGGTTGAATCCCATGGGGAGTCCCACTTGGTGTTGGAAGCTAGCCACGTGTTGTAGGCTCTGTAGCAGCGCCGCGGAGTGCTCCTGGGCCTTGCGCCGTAGTTCGGCCACGCTGGAGGAGCGATGGTCACTGGGAGAGTGGTCCATAGACAGCAGGCCGGGCACGGGTTTCATGGGACAGCACGAGCACAGCCCCGGGAACGCTGCAACATACAACACAAACAAGGTTTAGATTACAGTCATCCCTCGTTATACGCGTTTTCGCTAAAGCGCGATTTTAGCGGGCGCGCCTTCCGCCAGCCAATCGAGCTCGCACCGCGGATTGCGCGCAGGTGGAAATCGTAACAAAGTACATTAATTAATGGTTAATTCACCAGCAAATCATTATTAAAGAACTTCCCTATCCACAAGAGATGCTGAGAGTGTTCCTCTTTAGCTGACAGACATGCGTTATACCGTGGAAATAAATTAGCGTTTACACGTTGTGATTCCCTTCTGTTGTGAGGGATATCTGCTCCCGTAAATTGTTCTCCAGACCGACTATAGTACGGGAAATTGATCTGCACACTTTGTATCTTAAATTAACCCACAATTGAACATCAAACGGGCTTAGGTCCGTGCTTCGATTAATTACAGTAAACACACAGGGGGTGCAGGAGTAGCTACATAATGTAACGATGTAACTTCCGAAGTTACTGTCTGTCAGCTGAAGGAGAACATTTTTAGTATCTTCTGTGAAAAGATAAGTTCTAACCTTCAACTGGTGACGTGAGGTCATCCAGATTCCCAAAAAAACATATGTGCTTCTTTAATTAAATCTTGCAGCTGTTGTTTATGTTACCTTCTTATCTGTGCGCTTTAGCTTGCCACGGTGGGTGAGTGGATAGCGTGTCGGTCTACTAACCCCAAGATTGCAGGTTCACTCCTGACCATGGTAAGTGATTTTTGAAAGGCGGCAAAATACGACACGCATGTCATACGATGTTGGCATGTCAAAGAACCCATTTGAATTCAGTAGGTCGTGTGCATAATGGCAAAATTAATCTCGGGAGTTTCCGCCAACACAAAATTACTCATTTCTCTACTAGAAAGCGCTATAGTGTTCAGGGAGCTTAGATATCAACCTCCTTGACTTTCATAGTGATTCAAGGAACAACGAAATTCGACATGCAAGCTACCCTTTGGGTGTCAAATTACAAAGCTTGCACCCGGCACCCGAGGCCATACGATATTATTATTATTATTATTATTATTATTATTATTATCTGTGCGCTGACACTACACACCCTCGTTGATGAACGTTTAGTGTCTTAATGACCATGGTTAGCTCGCCTCCGTCTCGCGCAACTCTGCGACCCGAGCTCGGTTGGCTGGCGGAAGGCGCGCGGCAGTCCGCCGCCGGCCCCGCTCCAGCAAAAGAATCTCGCTGTACAAGATAAAAAAAAATAGATTGCGGATTCACAATCACCCTGTGGGACGATTTCGTGATCGAGTGTGCAGCGCTGCAAGGCGGCGCGCGGCGTGAAGTCAGTCTCAAGGAGAGAGCTGAGTGGCTATGTTGCGTTGTTTCAGTGTTGACTGGCGGTATGTGGTCATTATTAAAGAGAGCATCGAGTTAACAAGCTGTGTTTTATTGTTTCTAAAAACGTTATGGAGAAAGGAAAGTGTGATAAAAATACTTCCAATAACAAAAAGCAAAGGAAATCAATAACACTTGAAGAAAAGCTGAGAGTTATAAAGCGATATGAACGCAAAGAGCGCACTGTGGACATTGTCAGAGATACAGGAATCTCAGAATCAACTCTGAGAACCATAAGAAGTCAAGCAGAAATATATAAAGAAAGCTGCAAAAGTGCGACCAGAACATTTCTGTCAATACGATAAAAGAGGACCCCGGGCTTTAAAGTCTCCAAAGATCGCCTCACTTGTTGTTTGGAGGAAATGCGTCTCGAGACCATAAAATCAAACCCCTGTTGGTTTATCATTCCGAGATCCCACGAGCACTCAATTGCATTTCGTTAGCACTCATAGGCTTTTCATTTTCCCCTTGAAATAGTCAGTATCACCTATTTGACCCATATTATAATACATTCACTTAAGGGGTTTCCTATTACGCGTTGATTACTCGGAACGAATTCATCGTGTAAATCGAGGGATACCTGTACTCCTGTACTGTACTCTACTACTAAGCAACAGCATCTCAAACTATCACTTGGGGCGCTGCGGTCGGTCCAACATGGCCGGGATAAGTAGGATAAAAAGACTCAATAACACAGGATTGCTATGGAACACTTTTGTATTATCCTGTTATAATCAGTAAATGTGATCCATGACATACTGACAATGTTATTTTATGTATAACTATGTGTTAAACGTGATCTATAGGCGGCTTCGGTGGCGTAGTTGGTAGCGTGCTAAGCTTCTATGCCCAAGATCGTGGGTTCAAACCCGGCCGAAGTCTTCGGATTTTTTAAGAATACACCTTCCTTCAGAGGGGAAGTAGCCGACGGGCCCATGTCATAGATTTATGGCATGTAAAAGAACCTTCTACAAACCACAATTGTGTGAAGCTAAATTTGTAGGCTAGATTTGATTAACGCTCTATTAAGTTCCAACGTTCTGAGCTAGGTGCCGGTGCCATCTAGTATCCACGTCCAGAGCTAGGTGTCGTAGACGGTAGCATTTGGTTGCAAAAGTAGAAACTACTTGAAATTGATCATCTGCAGTCCTTCTACCTGAATCACAGATAACACACACTAATACAGCCATCATAATTAACACCGGTTATCAGACAGATTCTACACACACCCAAAGTACACGGGACTGCATGACCGCGTTGTCGCAGCCCCTAAACTGAGAAACCAACCAACCAACGTATTATCAAACATTGCTTGTCTGATCGGATTTGTTTTTGTGCATTTTGAATCATGACGCTGTTACGTTTGAAAGTTATATTCGAGTTTGCTGCACGGTAGACTCTAGAAATTTTACAGAACGGGTAGAGGTGTTATTTATCAAATATGTTATGTGGACGAGTAGGCTACACTATGATGGAAATGTTTGGTCAATTTACGCTCTTGTGCTCCAAACATCGATGATCCACCCCACATGGTTACAGGAGAAATTGAAAGGAGAACGTTATTATCAGACAATTATTATTATCGTTAGGCCTGTTTGCCATCTCTTGATGAAAGCAGTACTTTTGCATTTATCTGTTGGCACAGGCTAGAGTAAAACGTGGCTTTTCACCGATGTCTCAGTCTCACACATGGCTGTGATTATATGGAAGCTACTGAGGTATGGGTGATGCTTAGTAATGACATTCAGGGCACAGTCAGTGCCTGTGGATGCTGTGAAAGGTTCTAGTCATAGGGTTAGTAGACTACTGCTGTTCTGCCTCAGTGAGGAAAGCAATGGCAAACTAACTCACTCCTCTTCTTGCCTAGTACGCCTCAATATAGCGCTGCCTTGGTTTTTTGTGGGTATCTAACCACATAACCTAACGGCGGTGCTTTTTGAGAATCCAACCAGCCTTCGGGCTCACTACCCTACAGACAGATTATTATCATTATAGAGCATCCAGCATTTAGAAAAGACTGTGGGTCTTAAAGGCTTTTACTTTTAACGAAAACTCCCCCTATACTGGTTTTGTTACCGTACCTCACCTTTTGTCATGAAGGATTTCTGAACATACATTTTTTTCGTCATAATAGTTTCCTACAATTATCTGCCAATTGATTACCTTTGTTATTACTTACAAGTATCGCTTATATTACGTCTCAGCAATTTAAAATTTTTCTAGGTTAGCACGCTGGAAAGAAGAGCCTTATCCTGTGCTGCATGCTCGCTAGGAGTGGAGCACGTGCTCAGTTCCGCCAGCAACATAAGTTCTGAAGCACTATCCGTCATTGGTGTTACTGTTGTGTGTCTCTTTTATTTTCTGTTCGATTGAATCAGGGCTGCCGACAGTGGGGTTCGAACCCACTATCTGCCGTATGCAAGCTCATAGCTACGCGCCCCTAACCACACGGCTAAACTCGCTACAATACAATACAATATTAATCTCAACAAAACAAGAATACAATTGAAAGAAACTAAATTATAGCCTAACTAATAACAACAACAAAAGGTGATGATGAACAGTATTGCTGACGTACAAATTATTAAAATCGTTAGCATACAGTACACCCGAGAACGAAGGGTTGTACTCTCGACATCTGTCAATCGGTACTGCGTCATATCACAACGAAATGAATGTCGTTATTGGTTTTCTTCGAGTACGGGATCCTTAATACTGGTCCAATCCGTTAACACCAGCAAAACTGCTCCTTCCTGGGCGCGTTCTATTTCAGGTAGCTGCTGGGGTTGTGTTGTCTCGCTGACTTATGAAAGCGCAGTACTCGAAGCGGGTGAACATAACGTATGACGTCAGCGCTACCTCTGCCTAGAGTTAGCAACACTGTCGCCATAAGGCTCCACAGTCTTTTCTAAACGCTGGATGCTCTATAGTAGCATTACCTTAAGTGGCTAGAAAGTTCCCAACGTCTACACCATCTGTATTCTAACTCGTTCCTGTTCTCCGTATTTATTCGTCATCGTCACCTATCGGCCGTTGCTATATGCATCTTTTGGAATACAGTATAATGAAAAACGAGCAGCGGCAGTCATTAGAGGAATGTACGATTTGAACAACATTACTAAACTCTCTTTACAAACAGCAATGATTCTCTTCCACGCGAAAATAACCCCCGTTATTACATATGGTCTAGAACTGATATGGGAAAGGCTAACCATGACAGACCTAATCACAAAAGAAAAAGTAAAGGCTTCTTTCCTGAAAAGGGTGATAGGAATTGCAAGTACATCCCCGTTCAGGCTGGCATATGTCCTAACAAAAGAAACTTACTACATCGAAGATCTCAGATTAAGACTACAACTGCCATTTACCAAGCATATGAAGAAACTCATCAAGATAAGACATCAGAAGCAGAACGAAATCCCGCTCGAATTCTTCGTAACAGAAGCAATGGTGGACAGAAGATGGACAAACGAGAACCAGGAGATGAGACATGTGATAACAAGACTCGCCATCCACGGTTTCCACCACAAGATTTGTAGAAATGTTAAATACCATGAACCGAATGGAGAATGCTTATGTTCTCTGTGCAATATCCCCTGCGACAAATATCACATAGCCTAACATCAAACGGACAAAGAGCATAGTAGAATACAGTAAAGATTAGTCTACCTGTAATGATCACTTGTAAGCACACCTTGTACCGTCCATTATGGCCACTTGGCTGCAATAAATATTTGTTATAATGAAAATTCCTATCCGTAGGCCTCTTATAGGCCTGTTACTGTTTCCTTGATTTCTGCGGCATTGTCATATTATTATTATTATTATTATTATTATTATTATTATTATTATTATCGTTTGGGTCGTCTAGAGACCACGAGCCAATTTCAATGCTTTTTCCTTTACTGTTCCTTCTTCTTCCTCCAGTATCCTTTCATCATCACACTATGTTTCCTCTTCCTTTCCTCGGACCATTTCGAGCCGGTTTTCTTTACCTTCCTCCCTTGGAATCCTTCCGTTTTAGCACTTTTTGCCTAAAAATGTCTCTCTGTGGTGTATCTTCTTCTCTGATATTGTTTCTTTCCAAATCCTTTTTGACTTCTTGTACCCTGGTTGTTGTTGACTTCTTGTTCCACTGGAATGTGAAGATCTGCTTGGCTACTGTCATCCATCCTGTACAAATAAAATAAAATAAAAAAATAATATTAACCCCCTGATACTACAGCCGCCGGCCCCGTGGTGTTGGGGTAGCGCGCTTGCCTCTCACTCGTAGGCCCCGGGTTCGATCCTCGGCTCCGTCAGGGATTTTAAAACTGACGTGAGGGTTGGAACGGGGTGCACTCAGCCTCGTGATGACAATTGAGTAGCTGTCTGACAGTGAGACAGCGAGCGCCCCGATCACGAATACCAAGATTAACGGCCGAGGGGACCCGACGCGCTGATCACGCGTCACCCCAATATCTGCAGGCCAAATGGCTGGGCAGCGGTCGCTTGGTCGGCCTTAGCCCGTCATGGGCTGTATAGTGCCATTGTATATTGTTTTTTGATACTACTGCCCTTCAAGGGCCTAGGTCTATCAAGCGACCGCTGCCCAGCCACATGGCCTGCAGGTATTGGGGTAATAATAATAATAATAATAATAATAATAATACCGTATGGCCTCGGGTGCTTGGTGCAAGCTTTGTTAATTGACACCCAGAGGGTAGCTTGCATGTCGAATTTCGTCGTTCCTTTGAACGCTATGAAAGTCAAGGAGGTTAGATATCTAAACTCCTTGACACTACAGCGCTTTCAAGTAGAGAATAGAGGAACTTTGTGTTGGCGGAAAATCCCGAGATTAATTTTTCTATTATGAACTCGGCCTACGGAATTCAAGTGGGTTCTTTCACATGCCAAGAACGTATGACATGAGTATCGTGATTTTTGTCGCCTTCAAAAATCACTTACCATGGCCAGGGGCGAACCTGCAATCTTGGGGTTGGTAGTCCGACACTATAACCACTCACCCACCGTGGCAAGCATATTGGGGTGACGCGTGATCATCGCATCGGATCCCCTCGGCCGTTAATGGTTTTCGTGATTGGGGCGCTATCTCATTTTCAGACAGCTACTCTATTGTCCTCACGAGGCTGAGTTCACCCCGTTCCAGCCCTCACGCCAGTTCCTAAAATCCCTGACGGAGCCAGGAATCGAACCCGGGACCTCCGAGTGAGAGGCAGGTGCGCTACCCCAACACCACGGGGCCGGCCCATCCTGTACAAATGTCCAAAAAGATAGCAATCTCCTATTCCGTACTGTTTCTGATATATTTTCTATTTTTCGATGTAGGCTACTGTATTTCATTATTACTTCTTAATTTCCAGAATTCTGCAGTTTTTAAAAGGACCGAGTATTTTGCGTATAATTCTTCTTTCGACTACTTCTAATTTATCCAATTTGTAGTTCAGTACGAGACATTAATATTATTATTATTATTATATTTTTTCTGTGAGAAGCTACACGATATAACGCTGGCTCTAAAATGAGATGCGAGTTTAAGTGCGTTACGTCCTCGTAACCCATTTGTTGATGCTGAGAGGAGGCGGCCACAATCGATTGCTCCTCCTGTGATCGCACCTGCGAACACTGGTACAGACAGGCTCTCTCAAGAGGGAACACAACACCGAGCGTCGTCTGTCTTGGGACAAGTTCATAGCACGGTATTAGATTCATAGCGAACACCCTTTCATTTGGTCACATAGTCGCTGCTGCAATCAGGGGCCGGGCGAGTCCCTATACGCAGTGGAAGTCTGAAACTGCATTATGTACGGACCATCCCCACCCCCACCGTACCCCCTACCAGCGCCTTCCCATTAACACAATTCAAAACTGGTTAACTCTTTATGGGATAGTGGTCTCTGTATTAACCACCTGTCATAAGGCCAGTTTATGCTTTCAAAGATGCTGATGGTTGAATCTTTCAGCCAAATTTCGGAGAATGTTCATGCCGAAGAGCTTGTATTTCTAAATATCAAATATACCTACGGATCTACTTGACGTAATGTGTTGGATATATATTTTTTTAAATAGAACTAAAAACATTAACAATTACAGTGTAAACATAAAATATAAAGTCCCCTCCGTATCGTAGCGGTCAGCATGGTTAGCTGCCACCCCAGAGGTCCTGGGTTCGATTCCCGGCTCTGCCACGAAATTTGAAAAGTGGTATGAGGACTGGAACGGGGTCTACTCGGCCTCGGGTTGTCCAAATGAGTAGAGGGGGTTCGATTCCCACCTCAGCCATCCTCGAAGTGGTTTCCCGTGGTTTCCCACTTCGTCTTCGAGCAAATGCCAGGAGGGAACCTACCGGAAGGCCACGGCCGCATCCTTCCCGCTTCTTTGCACAACCGTCCCACTCTTCCCATCCCTTCCTCAGGCCCCCTGTTCGCTTTGCAGGTGAGGCCGCCTGGGCGTAGTGCTGGTCACACACCCCAGTTGTATCCCTGACTCAGAGTCTCAAGCTCCAGGACACTGCCCTCAGTGGTGGTAGAGGTGGGATCCCTCGCTTAGTCCGTGGGAAAAGCCGACCCTGGAGGGTAAAACGATAGCGAAAAAAAAAGAAAAGAAAAAAGAACACAAAAATAAAATTGACAATAATATAAAATATATAAAAATTAAGATAATGAACATGAAAATAATTGTAAAAATCTATTCGAAGTCATTTAATTAAATTCAATACAAGATATAAAAATTAAATCTATAAATTGAAAAATAAAAATAAAAATAAAAAAAGTAGAGAAACGAACAAGATGTTCAGGAAAGAACATATAGCCTACTTTCTCCTAAATGTATGGGTATAGTTATAACTCTTTGTCCTTATCGCCACCTATTTTCTTCTTATTCGAAGTGCAAATTGGCACACTGGATTTGAGCAGTGGCGTTCAAACCATAGTTTATAATTTAACCCAGTAGTTTGTAATTTCATCAGCAAACACTCCAAACAACGTAGGCACTCAGTATACAGTATTAACACCGACTATTTACAATAATTTAAACTTCGTTGATCTAAACGTATCACTGGGAGAAACATATTTAATGTACCTATTATACAGGTAATTTGTAATCGCGCCTATTCTTAGGGATGTGTGCGCTCTATCGGCAACAAGAGGAAACTTTTCAATTATACCGTAGGCATAGGTTCACTAACTGGCCGGTATAGAGCACAGCTCGCATCTACAGGGCTGTACTTAGCTCCTGCATAGTTCAACTGATTGTAAATAGATGTCACTCCGGTGGAGAATGTTGTTTTAATTAAATATATATTTTCCATTGCAAAACGCATCATATAAATATTTATTTTTTAACGTCTCAGTATTCAAGAAAAAATACATCCAGCCGGGTGAGAGATCAAAGCCTTAACCACACAGCCAATCGTGCACACACTATGCAAGAGTCTATCAATCAATTTACATACAACGTTTTAGCAAATAATTACTTGGACTAAACGATTTCTTCACTGGAGTATAGGCCTATTTCAAACCGAGTTAATTTCATATAGGCCTAAAGTTCTAATTTCTATCAGTAGGCTATATTGCATGCAGCATACGCAAATTAGTGAAATATTACAAAGCTTGCACCCGGCATCCGAGGCCATACGATATTATTATTATTAATATAGTGAAGTGTAGGTCAGAACGAGAGATCAGCTGCCATCTTGTCAAATAACTGGGACGACTCAGCTTTTTAAAGTCACTTCTACACTATAATATTACAATATAAACTTTTAATTTTGAACGGGCCACGGCCTTTAGAACAGTTTAAACGATTCTCGGTTGGATAATTGGAACTGGTGGGTCCCATGTTATGGATTATAAAGTTTGCATAATTCACACGGCTGCCATCCTGAAGTGGTACACCTTGTAGTTTGGGCACAAGACGCGTATCATATGAAAGTATATTTTTACCAAATTTGGTAAAGATCCGATGATTAGTTTGGTCGTAATGCATTATTAAGTTTTGACCATTTGAGTGGCCGCCATTAAGTTTTGGTAAAGATGGCGGCAATATAAAACATGACACTGAGGTACCCTTTGCCAGTGCTACCTTTGTACCAAATTTCGTTGAATTGGGTTTCACCGTGTTCGAATTGATAGGGGGGAACAGACATTCAGAGTACACACACTCACACACACACACACACACACACACACACACACACACACAGACACACAATTTTGGCTCTGTGTTGATCTCATAAGTCGACTTTCATTTTTTGCAAAAATCGAAAGTAGGCTAAAAATAACATTATTAATATTATTATAATAATTAAAATAAATTAAAATGCAAAAGCATTTCATTCCAGCAACACTCTCCACTATCATTTCATTTCATCTGTCATTCATTAATCATTGCCCCAGAGGATTGCGTCAGGCCTCGGCAGCCGGCACAGTCCATATCCTCGCCGCTAGATGGGGGCTGCATTCATTCAATTCCTGACCCGGTCGGAGACTGGAAGCAGGCTGAGGATACTCATATAAAATGCAAAAGCACATAAAAAAAGTTTTGCCCTATAAAGGGTTAAGTAAAACAGTTTTAACATGGATGTGTTTTTGAGCAGGGGCCAAGCAAAACATGGCGTTATACACAAGTAGGTAAGTGTGACGGTCTACCGCGCGCGCACCTTGTGCCTAAGCGGGCGCGCGCAGATACTACCCGCGTCTCATTAATGCATTTCTGCACATGCGCGCAATGTTTAACCTTGAGATATTAAGGTACTCATTTAGACTACGTTTAAAATGGCACATTTGGATGGTGGGTGGGGTATTAATCGGGCAGCCCGGAACATAAGATTGCCCAGACCTGATCAACATAACTTTAGGTTGGTTGTTCCTCAGTTTAGGGGCTGCGACAACGTGGTCATGTAGCCCCGGGTACTTTGGGTGTGTGTAGAATCTGTATGATAACCGGTGTTAATTGTGATGGCTGTATTAGTGTGTGTTATCTGTAATTCAGGTAAGGACTGCAGACGATCAATTTTTAAGTAGTTCCTACGTTTGTTACCAAATGCTACCGTCAACGACACCTAGCCACGAATTCGGTTCCTAGATTCCACCGCGACCGGCACCTGGCGACGTACGTTGGAACTAATAGAGCGTTAATCAAATCTAACCTACAAATTTAGCTTCACACAATTGTAGTTAGTGGAAGGTTCTTTTACACGCTATACATCTATAACATGGGCCCGCTGGCTTTACTTCTCATCCGAAGAAAGGCATACTGAGGGATTTTAACACACTTAAAAATCCGACGACTTCGGCTTAGTTTGAACTCGCAATCTTGGGCATAGAAGCTCAGCGTGCTACCAACTACGCCACCGAAGCCGCCATCTTGAAAGTCTAGAATGCTCAATTAAGAGAGGTAAATCTTGCCCTATAAGCAAGGGATATAGCTATAGGTGACTATGGCAAAACTAATACGGCTGTGTGTCAACGAAGAAAGAAGAAGCAAATGTAGTGGTAAACTTGTTTTACACTCGCAGAGCTGCACATACATTATATCAACCTTAGCCGCTTCATTAAAGCTTCACAACGCATGTTACATAAATACGCGGTTGCATTCCTTTGTACGCTAATGGCACCACACCGTTTGGACAGCACTGTACTGGTAAGGCTCACTGTATTCCTGGTTAACATTCTTCTGGCTTGTACTACATGTATACAACACGACCTAACTAATGAAACTAGCAAAATCTAGAATCATGCAAATCTTGTTGATTATTTGAGAGACTTTACGACATCGTGGTTTTGTAACCCCGTGTACTTGGGTGTGTGTAGAATTTGTCTAATAACCGTGTCACTGTGATGTCTGTACTATTGTGTGTATTTGCAATTGAGGTAGAATGTGGGTAGGAAGCGGCTGTGGCCTTACGTTAGGTACCCTCCCAGCATTTGCCTATAGTAGAATTGGGAAACTACTTGTAAAACCACTTCCAGGATGGCTGAGGTAAGAATCGAACCCGCCTATTCTGAGTTTTGCCTCACAAGGCTAATATTGTAGCCTACCCCATTCCAGCCCTCATACCAGAATTAATTATTTTGGCAGAGCTGGGAATCGAATCCAGGCCTCCGTGGTGATAATGTTCGAACATAAATATTCATAAATATCTGTCGAGATTTCGCCAGTTTTATGTACTGAACAGGGCGCATGTGACGCAGAGAATGCCTTGTATTTGATCATGGCCTCCTCGATTACCCCACTATGACACTAGGCAACGCTTTGAAATTTAAATTAGAAGGCCTTGGAACTCAGTGCAGGTGCGATGATATCCTTATCCAATTGGTCAAACAACTGTTTCTTGAGCTGTGATTGGTGGGAGAAACTGTTTCATAATGAAAAATAGTGTTATAATGACCATCATTGTGATACAGTTTTCTGACATATAATAGTCAGGGTCGAACATAAACATAGAAAAGACTTTTGGATACAGCTCTCCTTGGAGCGATTATAAGTTAGTTATTGTTGCTTTCAGGGGTGGGACAGCGAGGTCAACTGCCCCTGATCATAAGTTGTAGCCTAAGTGACTAAACGCACTTGACTATAAGATTTTGAAATCTTACTCAACAAATGGATGGCAGTAGAGGGAGAACGGATAAAAAAAGTGGAGACAATGAAGTACTTGGAAGAATGGATAGAGAACGACCTGTCAGAAAGAGAGGCAATGAAATCGAGATTAAACAAGTTAAACTTGGCATACAAATTAACCTGAAACACTTACAACAAGAAGACCATCTCGATCAAAACAAAACTGAGACACTATCAAACAATGATTCGTCCGGAAGCCATATATGCAGCTGAATGTTTGTGTCTGACAAAGAAAGGAATGGTCAAAAAGTTTGAGCTAATAGAGAGAAAGATTCTTAGGAAGATACTTGAACCTAAAAGAACTGAAGATGGGTCGTATAGGAAAAAGAAAAGGGAACCAAGAATTATGCCACAGATTGGATAAAATCTCAGACACCATTCGGAAAAGAAGGGCCATGTTCTTTGGACATACCGTATATAGAGAATGGACCCAGGTAGATTAACCAACCAGATAATGAAATTCTTTGCGACCAGGAAAACCACTGCTCGCTTGTATCAGGAGGTGAAGAAGGACCTAGAAGAAATGGCAATATCTGAAGCTGAAGTCAGCAACAGGGAAGCATACAAAGCCAAAATTAAGAATTTCACGGGTTTTAAGAGTCATCCTACTTCACGGATCCAGGCACCGTGGACTGAAGAAAGGTGGAGAATGTAGAGCGATAGAATGAAGGAGTATTGGGCAAAAATAAAGATCCAGAATTAGCTGTAATCCAAATAACGTGGTCCACAGTCGGCCTAAACGACAGAATAAGAAGAAGATAGTAAAATACTAGCCTACATATAACTTTGAAATTCATTCCTAGACGAGAACATAATGCACAATCTTATTGACTCTACGAAGTAATGAAAAGGATCACTAATTTTGAGGACATATAATACTAATAAACCTCATCTTGTAACATGATTACTTAGTAGGATTTGAAGGTGAGACTGCTAATGGTCAGCAATTGAGCGAAGAGAATGGCTGCTGTAGTTTTAGCTAAGGCGAGAGATTCAGGTCAAATCTATGAGCTTGTGACCTTTGCTAGCACGTCATGCGCTTGTGAATGAGTCTCATTCACGCGTCTTTATGACCCAAACTGATTCTATTTAAAGAAGTTACCAGGGATACCGTGCGTCCTGGACCAGAACTTGAGGCGTAGACTAACACATCTCATATACAGTATTTCAACATCGAACAACGATATCTCGATTGCTCGAATTTTCGAACATACTTCCTATATTGTCATTTAGACTTTCACGGCCCGTGTTATTATTCATAATGTAGAATTTTGGGCTTATGCCGTGTTTTATTATATTGCAATTCGACGCGTTTCGAAAGAAACCATGTCTTTCATCGTCAGGAATAATCTGGAATACGACAATGTTGCTAAGAGAAAGCAACGAAGAACATATAGAAGGTGCCCAAAGATGGACGCCATTATAGCCCCATGTTAGGGACAACGGAAAGCAGCAGTGAATTACTTTCTCAGGGTTCTGATAATAGGTAGCCAGGATTCACTGAGATTGTAGCCGGTGTCGCGGTTGAAATTATCTGGGTGTTTACGTATTTCAACCGCCTCCCTGATGATTCTGGGACGATATTGCTTTATACGGGCAAGAACATCCACCCCTTGGAACATGACATCATGGCCAGGTGTTAAAGCATGATCGGCAACAGCTGATTTATCAGGTTGAATGAGCCTGATACATCTATTATGTTCCTTAATGCGAGTGCATATTGTTCTCGAAGTCTGCCCGATGTAAACCTTGCCACAAGTACAGGGAACTCTGTAGATACCCGGTTGTTGCAATTTAGGCAAACTGTCCTTAGTTGGTCGCAGGAGTTGCCTAATCTTAACAGAAGTTCCAAATACAGTCCGTATGTTGTATCGACGTAGGATTTTAGCAATACGATCCGTTGTGTTATGTATGTACGGAAGGTAAGCAGTTCCTCTTACATCTCTTTTCTCAACTGACGTCCTATTATTATTTGTTGGTTTCAGAACCGTAGAAATCAAAGCCTTGCTATAACCGTTGCTCTCAAAGGTGGTTCGCAGGGTGTTAATTTCTTCTTGTAAAGAAGACACTTCACAAATCCTCCTAGCCCTGGTAGTTAGAGTTGTAAGGATACCATGTTTCTGGGCAGGGTGATGGTGAGAACTTGCGTGGAGATATCTATTGGTGTGTGTTGGCTTACGAAAAACGCTGTGTCCTAAAGATCCATCCTCTTTCTTGGTGACGAGAACATCTAAAAAAGGTATTTTGCCGTCAGATTCCTTTGCCATGGTGAAACAAATAGAAGGGTGCTGGAGATTAAGGTGATCCAGGAAATGGCTAAGATTTTCCTCACCTTCCGTCCAAACAACGAACGTGTCATCCACATAACGCCACCAGATCTTCGGTTTGAAAGGAGCCGACGACAAAGCTTTCTCTTCAAAGTTCTCCATGAAGAAATTAGCCACAACAGGAGAGAGAGGACTACCCATGGCCACACCATCAGTCTGCTCATAAAAATTCCCATTCCATAGAAAGTAGGAGGAGGTCATGCAGTGATAAAAAAGTCTTGTGATGTCTTCAGGAAAAAGGCCATTAATGAGAGACATAACACCATCAATAGGTACTCTCGTAAACAGAGACACCACGTCGAGACTCACTAGAATATCACCCGGCTGAAGTGTTATAGCTTTTAACTTTTCCACGAAGTGTGTGGAATCCTTAATGTACGAAGGCGTGTTACCCAGAAGCGGCTGAAGTAGTCTACCTAAGTATTTGGAAAGGGCATATGTAGGAGAACCAATCGTACTAACAATGGGTCTAAGAGGAACATCGTCCTTATGTATTTTAGGAAGACCATAGAGTCTCGGAGGAATAGCATCCCCTGGAAGGAGAGTCTTCGCTGCATCCGCTGGAATAGATGATTGCTTGATCAATTTGACGGTGACATTTGAGTAGCGAGTAGTAGGATCACGACTATTAATCCTATATACAGGATCTGATAACAAAGACGAGATCTTGGAATCATAATCAACCTTATCCAATACCACTGTCGCATTACCCTTGTCAGCGGGGAGAACGATAATATCAGAATTGTCCCTTAGATCTTTAAGTGCCCGGCTTTCGCCTTGTTTTAAGTTGGTGTTAGGTGGCTTAGCTGTCTTGAGAACTCGGGAACATTCTTGCCTGGCTTCCTCGGCCTCTTCAGGTGTGAGGTGATGTACTGAGGATTCTACGGATGTAATAAGTTCTTCAATAGGAATTCTTCTAGGCGCTACAGCAAAATTGAGACCTTTAGCGAGAACTGCCTGTTGGGTATCACTTAGGGGGTTGCTGGACAAATTTACGACAACCTTGTTAGCATCAAGTCTAATGGCTTGAGATTTCTGCAACTGACATAACCTATCATATTTGGAAATATGTCTGTCCCTCACCTGATCTAGAACGCTGTTAGCTTGCACTGAAGAAATACGATCGAAGATATTCCATAATTCCTCACTTACGAAGTTTGAGAGGCGTAGATGTAGCTGTAGTAACTCCCTCGAAATAAAATCCAACTGCTTACGAGTATGCTGTAACCTCTCTATCAATAACGCCTTGCTTGCACGACGATAGATTCTCGTTGCCTTAGGTGTTCTGAAGGAATGCTTCAACATAACAAAATTCGGTAGAATATCATGATCCCGGCATCTTAGGAGAAAAGCGAGTGAAGAGATTAGACACACCTTCTTGCGTCGTAACCTACTGAATCTAGACATCAGTCGGAAAATATCCTCCCCATAGAGGTTTCTAATATTGTCATTTAGACTTTCACGGCCCGTGTTATTATTCATAATGTAGAATTTTGGGCTTATGCCGTGTTTTATTATATTGCAATTCGACGCGTTTCGAAAGAAACCATGTCTTTCATCGTCAGGAATAATCTGGAATACGACAATGTTGCTAAGAGAAAGCAACGAAGAACATATAGAAGGTGCCCAAAGATGGACGCCATTATAGCCCCATGTTAGGGACAACGGAAAGCAGCAGTGAATTACTTTCTCAGGGTTCTGATAATAGGTAGCCAGGATTCACTGAGATTGTAGCCGGTGTCGCGGTTGAAATTATCTGGGTGTTTACACATGGGGCTATAATGGCGTCCATCTTTGGGCACCTTCTATATGTTCTTCGTTGCTTTCTCTTAGCAACATTGTCGTATTCCAGATTATTCCTGACGATGAAAGACATGGTTTCTTTCGAAACGCGTCGAATTGCAATATAATAAAACACGGCATAAGCCCAAAATTCTACATTATGAATAATAACACGGGCCGTGAAAGTCTAAATGACAATATTAGAAACCTCTATGGGGAGGATATTTTCCGACTGATGTCTAGATTCAGTAGGTTACGACGCAAGAAGGTGTGTCTAATCTCTTCACTCGCTTTTCTCCTAAGATGCCGGGATCATGATATTCTACCGAATTTTGTTATGTTGAAGCATTCCTTCAGAACACCTAAGGCAACGAGAATCTATCGTCGTGCAAGCAAGGCGTTATTGATAGAGAGGTTACAGCATACTCGTAAGCAGTTGGATTTTATTTCGAGGGAGTTACTACAGCTACATCTACGCCTCTCAAACTTCGTAAGTGAGGAATTATGGAATATCTTCGATCGTATTTCTTCAGTGCAAGCTAACAGCGTTCTAGATCAGGTGAGGGACAGACATATTTCCAAATATGATAGGTTATGTCAGTTGCAGAAATCTCAAGCCATTAGACTTGATGCTAACAAGGTTGTCGTAAATTTGTCCAGCAACCCCCTAAGTGATACCCAACAGGCAGTTCTCGCTAAAGGTCTCAATTTTGCTGTAGCGCCTAGAAGAATTCCTATTGAAGAACTTATTACATCCGTAGAATCCTCAGTACATCACCTCACACCTGAAGAGGCCGAGGAAGCCAGGCAAGAATGTTCCCGAGTTCTCAAGACAGCTAAGCCACCTAACACCAACTTAAAACAAGGCGAAAGCCGGGCACTTAAAGATCTAAGGGACAATTCTGATATTATCGTTCTCCCCGCTGACAAGGGTAATGCGACAGTGGTATTGGATAAGGTTGATTATGATTCCAAGATCTCGTCTTTGTTATCAGATCCTGTATATAGGATTAATAGTCGTGATCCTACTACTCGCTACTCAAATGTCACCGTCAAATTGATCAAGCAATCATCTATTCCAGCGGATGCAGCGAAGACTCTCCTTCCAGGGGATGCTATTCCTCCGAGACTCTATGGTCTTCCTAAAATACATAAGGACGATGTTCCTCTTAGACCCATTGTTAGTACGATTGGTTCTCCTACATATGCCCTTTCCAAATACTTAGGTAGACTACTTCAGCCGCTTCTGGGTAACACGCCTTCGTACATTAAGGATTCCACACACTTCGTGGAAAAGTTAAAAGCTATAACACTTCAGCCGGGTGATATTCTAGTGAGTCTCGACGTGGTGTCTCTGTTTACGAGAGTACCTATTGATGGTGTTATGTCTCTCATTAATGGCCTTTTTCCTGAAGACATCACAAGACTTTTTTATCACTGCATGACCTCCTCCTACTTTCTATGGAATGGGAATTTTTATGAGCAGACTGATGGTGTGGCCATGGGTAGTCCTCTCTCTCCTGTTGTGGCTAATTTCTTCATGGAGAACTTTGAAGAGAAAGCTTTGTCGTCGGCTCCTTTCAAACCGAAGATCTGGTGGCGTTATGTGGATGACACGTTCGTTGTTTGGACGGAAGGTGAGGAAAATCTTAGCCATTTCCTGGATCACCTTAATCTCCAGCACCCTTCTATTTGTTTCACCATGGCAAAGGAATCTGACGGCAAAATACCTTTTTTAGATGTTCTCGTCACCAAGAAAGAGGATGGATCTTTAGGACACAGCGTTTTTCGTAAGCCAACACACACCAATAGATATCTCCACGCAAGTTCTCACCATCACCCTGCCCAGAAACATGGTATCCTTACAACTCTAACTACCAGGGCTAGGAGGATTTGTGAAGTGTCTTCTTTACAAGAAGAAATTAACACCCTGCGAACCACCTTTGAGAGCAACGGTTATAGCAAGGCTTTGATTTCTACGGTTCTGAAACCAACAAATAATAATAGGACGTCAGTTGAGAAAAGAGATGTAAGAGGAACTGCTTACCTTCCGTACATACATAACACAACGGATCGTATTGCTAAAATCCTACGTCGATACAACATACGGACTGTATTTGGAACTTCTGTTAAGATTAGGCAACTCCTGCGACCAACTAAGGACAGTTTGCCTAAATTGCAACAACCGGGTATCTACAGAGTTCCCTGTACTTGTGGCAAGGTTTACATCGGGCAGACTTCGAGAACAATATGCACTCGCATTAAGGAACATAATAGATGTATCAGGCTCATTCAACCTGATAAATCAGCTGTTGCCGATCATGCTTTAACACCTGGCCATGATGTCATGTTCCAAGGGGTGGATGTTCTTGCCCGTATAAAGCAATATCGTCCCAGAATCATCAGGGAGGCGGTTGAAATACGTAAACACCCAGATAATTTCAACCGCGACACCGGCTACAATCTCAGTGAATCCTGGCTACCTATTATCAGAACCCTGAGAAAGTAATTCACTGCTGCTTTCCGTTGTCCCTAACATGGGGCTATAATGGCGTCCATCTTTGGGCACCTTCTATATGTTCTTCGTTGCTTTCTCTTAGCAACATTGTCGTATTCCAGATTATTCCTGACGATGAAAGACATGGTTTCTTTCGAAACGCGTCGAATTGCAATATAATAAAACACGGCATAAGCCCAAAATTCTACATTATGAATAATACTTCCTATAATTTACTTGTATTTTTAGCCTACTTTTCACATTTTGTAAAAATGTGGGAAATGTAGACTTATGAAGATCCAGACAAATGTGTGTCTGTCTGTCTGTATGTGTGCCCCCCCCCCCCCACCTATCAACTCTTAAACGGTTGCAGCTATCGAAACCAAATTTGGTATGAGTAAAGTGCCTGAATATCTCACGGCCATATTTCAAAATGACATCATTGATATCAACTGCTGAATGATCGCAATTGAAAGTTCAGGGCTATGATGAATATCTCGAAAGATATGCATGGGAATTGTTCCAAACTTGACACACATATAGATAATACTATAGGTCTGACGTTTGTTTTTGGCCGGTTGCCGTGAATTCCGCGCATCCACTGTGCTAACCGTTCAAACTCCATCCTTCTTTCCTTCGTTCCTTCTGATCGTGCATGCGTGCGTGCATGCAGTTCTTACTGCACATGCTCACAATAAGAAGGCTTCCTGGCTCGTCGTAGTCTTCTACGCAACAAGCAAGCACCGGCCAAAAACAAACGTCAGACCTATACATTATACTAATTTACAGGAGCCCATACATGAGAGTGTTGGTAACATGATTATATGCCTGCTGATAGGTCGAATCTTTGAATGCATGTAACTTCCATACTATCAATTTGGTATGCGATTTGTGCACCGGAGTGGACATGAATTTGTGCTTTTTTAGTGTCAACAGAGCCGCCAACTGTTGAAAAATGCACTCTACACATTTGTATCCTAATCTTAATATATCAGAAAGTATGCAGAACAACAGTTCTAAAATTTGCATACATATAGACCTGAAAATGTAGGTTAATTTTCAGTAACCGATATACGACAGTGCTGCCAACATGATTCTACGCGTGCTGATAGGTTTAATGTTGAATCACATGTAACTTCCATACTAATAAATGCAGTTCTTTCAAAATTGGCACATATATAGATCATAATATTTCAATTTACGTTTGAGCATCCCATTAATGGCAGCATCGCCAACCAGATTTTACGCATGTTGATAAATTCAATATTTAAATACATGTAACGTGCATTCTCTCTATTGGACATCACCAAATTTTGCATGTGCGTTGTGTACTCTAAGAGATGTAACTAAGAATATAGAGTCGCCAGGTCTGCCAACTGTTGATATATGGTCTCTCTCTATTTTTTTAAAGTAGGCTCTTTAGTTCGTCATGGAACTATTTCTTTCTTTTTAAGTTGTCCAAGGTGGACCGGGTTCGATTCCCGGTCAATGCATGTGAGATTTTCGAAGTGAAATGCCATGTCCTGGGGTTCGGATTCCACGTAAAAAGGAGGTCAAGTGGCTCATGATCGCGAGATTAACGGTCACGTTAAACTACAAGCTTCCTTCTTTTAGTTGAATTCCTATTACTCGAATGTTTCGATATCTCGAAGCTTAAATGATATCCCTTGCACTTAAACGTGTTCCTTATTTCGAACGTTCACGTATTTTCAAAGCATAACTTGACTCAAGCATCACCGAATGTGATGAGAACTTAGTGGTGGAAGCTCGTGCACAGAAAATGAAGCAGAAGAAGATGACTGATTTCTTCGTCTTGAAAGGCCCGTCTGCATTTTGTATTGTAAACTGGATGACGAGATCAGCAGCCACCACGTCATCTGCTAATATAGGCCTACAGTAAGATCGAGTGTCATTTGCAAACCAAGGTTTCTTCGTAGATCAGCAAGATGCACACACTCGGTTAAAATGTGGGCCACGGTGAAAACGGCTCCACAGATACGATTGGGTGAATCTTGCATTACCTATCCTTAGTCTACACAAAATGACGAACTCCCCCCGTGACCAGAAAGAGCTCCGCCACACGCGAGTAGCTCACCGACTCTCCCAGAATGCTAGTAGTCTACTTGTCTGCGCAACTCAGAGCAAATAGCTCTAACTGGTAGCTCCATTGGTCGAGATGGTAGTGTCCCCAAGGTTGCAGGATCGAATCCTGGTACAGTCAGTTGGCATTTGAGGTTGCACAAATGTGAGGGACCCGTATCAGTAAATTAACTGGGAAAATTCCAGAACCTCGGCGTGTCTAAAAGTCGAAGTAGTTTATAATAATAATAACAATAATAATAATGTTATTTATTTTACGTCTCTTTTAACTACCGCGGCTATTAGAGACGTTGGAGTGCCGGAATTTTACCCCGAAGGGGATCTTTAATGTGCCAGTGAATCTACTGACACTGCTCCCTCAAATTTGCGCACCCTCAAATACCAACTGACTGCGCCAGGTTTCAATCCTGTAACCTTGGACACAGTAGGCGTGAACATTACTGCTGCGTCACGCATCCAGTCCGCAGTAGAACCACCATAACTGATTAAGGTCAAGTACCAGCAACATTTTAATATTGGTTCTTAATGAGAGCAACGCAACTAGTTGACCGTGTATGGATAATGCCGTTATTTCTTTTCATCTTTGCAGACCATTCAGCATACAGGGTTGTCCAATAAGATGTTACCACTTATATGGGATTAACTTTCATTTGAGTAACATAACAACAAACACTATGTACACAAGTCCAAATGAAGCTCTGCACTCTTTCGACCTGTACGCCTTGATTAGCAATGCATGTGCATTCCCAGGGGAATAGAGCGGGCAAATGCTGATATGCGTCCTTTAAGATCATTAATGCCAGTAGATTTTGTAGCATACGCGCGTTCTTTTACCATTCCCCATAGCCAGAAATCGGATTGAGTCAAATCTGGAGACCGTGATGGCCAAACCAAAGGTCCACCCTTTCCAATCCAGCGTCTATCAAATGTTTCATCCAGGTAATGTCGACCAATTAAGGAATAATGTGGTGGTACACCATCTTGCTGGAAGTAACCTGATGTTAGGATACGGAGGGGAAGATAATCAACAACAACATTCTGCAACAGATCAAGGTAACGTCCCGTTATAGTTAATTCATCATTAAAAAAATATAGGCCAAGTACTCCAAACTGCGAAATATCTAATTTGCAACAAATAAATATTGTAAATTATGTTGCACTTATTGGACAACCCTGTATTTGATAAATTGGTAAATTGAAACTCTGCCTGATCAATACTAAGAGAAGTTCTTTAGTGACTTATTAAACGACGTACTGTGCCCAATTAGACACGGCTGACTGGCATCGAACTCGGGACTTATCAAAGAAGACCAGGCCCATGATTCCGCATAGAATCGAATCATTGATCTCAGAGGGGGAACGGCCACAGTGAACCCGAAGAACAAAGAGTTATATCTGCATATAAGTATAAGAGCAGGATTTCACGGCTAGAACGGCAATATCATAGCTTGTAAGGTGGATCATTGCAAAATTGCCTATGTACGTTTTAGAACCCAGAATGCAAGAAAGCGAACCAGCTTGACAGTTGACAAATCGTGGTTAGCGAAGGGGCGTTCCTAGGTGACGCCAAGGAACTAATTTTCGTCTGTACTGGAGGAGCGGCCCAAGATTAATGGCTCTGGGATCCACAGTCTTACAAGGCATAGAAGTGGAGTGGGGGCAGTCACCCACAGAAATTAAATTGATTACAGCCAATTGGAGCAATGAATTGAAATGAAACTTACACCCAGATGAATGTATTCTAGGAAAGATAATTTAGGAGTGTTCTCACGCCTAAATTAAAGCCTGCACCTATAAACGAACCTCTGCACAGACCTCATCCGCTTCGGAGGAAGGTTTTGTAGATGAGCCGAGGGGAATTACCAGAGTAGCGTCATGACGCCATGGAAGAAGGCAATTAATTATAATTAATTGGCCAAAGCGATTGCTTGCACGCGAGTGATTTTGGGACCTCCACACTTAGACAAGCGAGGATCATACTTCACTTTGTCTGGAAATGTATTATATCAAGAAGGGAGTCGGTCCTGGTCATCCAGTGGACTATGTTTCACAAGGGAGCTTTATATAGTAGAAGCTTCGCAGGAAAGTCAGTTCGTCTTGACTCAACCCGTAAGCTGGCACGCTGCCAGATCACGCAAGGAAGTGCGCGGAATTTATAAAGTATTAACGCTCAAATGTATTAGCGGTGAACAATGGAAAGCGCATCATGCAGCTTCATAACAGTTATTATGCATCGCATAAGATTTAGTCTACAACAGACGTTTAAGCAATAACATACGCGAGTATAGATTCAGTATAGCGTAGAGATAATTTAGGATGTTTATAGACAATGAACACACCAGGAGGTGTTATCATAGGTAAAATTACATATTATTGTAATGATCACTACAGTTATGGGAGCCTGGAAGGCGTCACAAGTAGTCGTAACATAGGATTGAACAGATTTGCAGTAGAGGAGGTATAAACTGTAGGTGACAGGAGTCGAACACACACACACGCAAGATAGGCTTTCATGGAGACCAGTGGTTGTCAGCAGTTAGCTGCATCGCATCTCTGAGATCGGGCGATAGAGGGAGTCCAATCAAGGATCCATGTATGAGAATATAGTGCGAGAATTGTGTACAAAGTTATATTACAGTGATTTTTAAAAGTGTTTATGTGTATATGGTAAAATAATATGTATTGTGTCAAAGTGAAAAAGCCAGTGATGAAAAATATAATCACCATGTGTAAAGTTGATACAATGTGTCGTGTGAATAATATCATGATGGCTTAAGGCAAGCATCATGGCAGGTGCGTGGCTGGCGTGCTGGACCAACCCAGAAAAAATGAGAGTGAGTACAAATTTAATATGTTGATATGATTAAATAGCTCACCATACAACGAAGCATCACTCTAAGATTAAGAATTAACAGTCATTTATGTACGAGGTCACACCCCTCGTATTTTGGTAAAATATGGCTTGGGGGGTGATTTGTTTACGGCCATTTAGGCGTAAGACATTGATGAAAGTAACGGTAACGTTAAATAATAATAATAATCATAATCTGGGGTCGGTAACAATAACAAAACAATGGGCATGTCAGGCCTACAGTACGTGCAAAGTGTGTCATGTCTAGCGTAAGGATACTGTGTTATTGTAAACAGTAAGAAAGAAACGTAAAATATCTAGATAAAATAGGGTTTTTCAGTGTCATTGAATTGTTGAATGAATGTTTATTATGGTATATTCTACAGGGT
The DNA here is from genome assembly GCA_946902985.2 of Meconema thalassinum. Classification (NCBI taxonomy): domain Eukaryota; kingdom Metazoa; phylum Arthropoda; class Insecta; order Orthoptera; family Tettigoniidae; genus Meconema; species Meconema thalassinum. Next base: position 930,349,062 of record OX336388.2, on the reverse strand, counting down.
TGTACACGGACATACCTACTGAACAACTTGCTTTCTATCCTAGCATTGCATACCACGACAGTTCACCACCCTCCGTCGAAGAAATAACACAAATCATCAAGGCGCTAAAAAATAATAAAGCCTCTGGGGAGGATAGTATTGTGGCTGAATTATGGAAATATGCAGATAATGACTCCATCATTTGTCTCCTGAAAACCATTGAAGAAATATGGCATAGTGAAAAGTTGCCGGAGGATTGGACTTCTGCCATCATTCATCCTATACATAAGAAAGGGGATAAATCCGACCCAAATAATTATAGAGGTATTTCACTGGTATCGGTAACGTACAAAATATTTGCAAGGGCTCTTCTGAACAGAGCAGAACCGATATTAGACCGTCAGTTAGGGGAATATCAAGCTGGGTTCAGGAAATCAAGATCCTGTCCTGAACAAATTCATAACATTAAGACCATAATTTCCTGCTGTACGGTACGATCAAGGCCTTATGTTGTGATTTTTGTGGACTTTCAAAAGGCTTATGATTGCATTCATAGAGACACAATAATTAACACCTTACGTGAGTTTGGCCTAGACAATAAATCAATTAATTTGTTCAAAGCAAGCTTGGAAAGCACCATTTCTAAGGTCAAATTTCGTGGTGAATTGTCCGAAGCCTTTGCAATCAAGACTGGCTGTAGGCAAGGTGATCTGGGATCACCGATGCTGTTCAACTGTGTCTTGGAAAAAATTATAAGAGAATGGTTAACAATCTTACCAAATAATTATGGTATTCGAATTGGTTATAAAAAAGAGGACCTGAATATAAACTGTCTCGCTTTTGCAGATGACATTGCTTTGTTCGCTAATTCAATGGAAGAGGCCACTGACCAACTTAATAAACTACAAATCATAGCTGCTAAAACTGGACTTAAAGTGGCCTTCCATAAAACTAATTTTATCACAAATGTCAAAGATGCCTCAAAATTCATCACGATTGGTCTGCAAAAAATCAAAAAAGTCCAAAAATTTAAATACCTAGGCGAATGGATTGCCCCTAGTAATTCAGAAATAGCTGCCATTGAGAGCAGATGTAACAAATTGGAAGGTGCCTTTCAAACCTGCAAAAACATTTACAAAAGTAAATGCTTGTCCCGGAATGTCAAACTTTGTCATTATGATACAGTAATTAGGCCGTCAGCACTGTATGCTGCAGAATGCTTACAGATGACAAACAAAGGCCCATTGAGAAAATTAGAACTTAAGGATCGGAAAATTCTAAGGAAAATATTAGGACCTGTTAATGATGATGGTACTTACAGAAGAAGACATAACAATGAATTATTTGAACATATAGAAGATTTGGTGAGTGTGATGAGAAAAAGGAGAATGTCTTTCTTTGGACATTTGGAGCGGATGGAGCATCATCGACTTTCATATCGAATCCACTCATCAATCTCTAAAAAAAAATCCTATTGTAAATGGTCGATGCAAGTTAAAAGGGACCTAACAGAAGCTCGAATCAATCAAGCTCTGGTTTGGGATAGGAACCTGTTCAGAAAGGCGGTTAAATCAACTAGTAATCTACACCCTTTGACATCTGTGATGCCTCGCCCTCACTGCAAGTGGACGGAAGAAAGGAGAGCTGAACATTCGTCAAGAATGAAGATCTACTGGCAGACAAGAAAACAAGCTTTACAGTGATCATATGAGTGAAGAACATCGTGGTCCATTGATGGCCGAAACGACTCAAAAAAAAAAAAAAAAAAAACAGGGTTGTATTTGAGAGCCACTAAGATAGTTAAATGTAAGCCAGTAAATTTATACTTGTTTGGTGCTACGTCGAGCATTGGCTTATGAGTAATTGCAGAGAGGACGTGAGTGCTTTAAGAATTGAGTCATATGTAAGAGATATTGTTTGAGCCGCGTAAAGCGAGCATGTAACGTAGAATCAAGAGATTTACGTCAATAAGTTGCGGGGATCATCCAAAAATAGCTTGCGTGTTAGGCGAATCTAGTCGGCTAATCTTCTACGAGATAGTATCGCCTTAGAGCATACTTGTGTTATTCGCAACAGAGCTGGGACAGGGTCTGTCTGTATCCACTGTTCGCAGAATTCTTGCCACTAGGGATAACTGTTTGAGACCCTATGTGAGCCCATATATTAATTGATCTGCCCTTTGCGGTAAGACTAATGGTTCTTCGTATAGGAAACGTCGATTTCCTCTTGTTATGCTGCTGCACCAGTGAGAGAACTTTGATACTCACTTGAGATGCGCGCAAAAGCCACTGATGTCGCACACAGAATGGAAAAGCTATTTCGTGATCCATCCCTTGCCATGAATATTAATTAGGAGCCGAGATGAGCCCATTATACTCTAAATGTAGGTATTATAATTAGATTGACTCAATTACTAAGGACACGATCCACTCAGGGTACCTCCAGCATAACTGCACCAGTAAATGAACTTGACCTTGTGGGAAGCCAGATGGGGTGGCAGGGAGGCCACTAGACCGGCGGCCATCTTTCCGATGCCAGCCGTAACTAATTCTTTGTCCGCATGGAAATGAAGCCTATAGACCTGATCCTTTTATTTTAAAAGTGTAGTGGGACACTGAAGAATCTCGATATTTCGAAAAGTAATTAAGATATGCTTGATGTGATGATGTCAATTGAATTAAATGCATTATTTCCACACACATACCATGTTGGAATGATGTGATCGGTTAATATTTGGCCCAGTTATTCTCTGAGGAGGAATACTGCACCAAATAAATATAGGCATCTTTGTAAGGTGTATTTGCCCAGTCCACACTAATTTATTCATACGGGTAGCGTAATTTGAATGACATGACACGTTTGTAACGATAATGTTTTGACCAGACCCAGAAAATCGTTGTATGGTGAAGCTATAAAACATCTCTATCCATGTGTATTTTGGAAGGGAAAGTGTACCACTTCAGCGTTTCAAATTGATGGGGAAAAGAATACGATTCGCACGACACAACACTTATTAATCAAGGCATAAGATAATGAATTAATGTTACTGAAAGTAAATGCTCCGTGTAAAACGGATAAATGTTTAATAATTGCAGATTTAATGTCATTTAAATATAATTTGTGTTTATTGTGTTGTGATATTCCAATGTGTGTTAAATTGTGCCACGTGAAGAACACTATGGACACTCGCAAATGTCGAAGAGTATCAATAATAGGATGTTTTGAATAGACTTGAGTGCGGTGAGGCACTAATTTTGAGGAGAAGAGACTCACAGATAAGTTTGATTTTTGTTGTGGGAAGTAAATGTAAAGTATCTTTTTTTGTGTCTTATGTTGTATTGCCATGATTTTCTATCATTAAATGTTATACTTAGGAATATGTTGTTTCTTTCAAGTAGAGTAGTCACCTGACAGACTCAAATCCTGAACATGTGAACGTATGGTGGGTTGAACGCCCCATACCTCGAAAGACCGTGAGTTAGCTGGGATACGAACACATGTTTCATATGATGACGATTGGGTACAGTACGTGTTTCGAAATATCAATGATTCCATCCTCAGCGTGAAAAATATTATACCTTAAAAACTAGTTAAACGTTGTCAAAAATATGGATATCATTACAAATACTGTTAATTTAAATGAATGAAAAAGTTGTAAATATATGAATAATTGATGTGCAATTAGACAAGCTACTTTAAAATGCTATGTTGATATTCTAAAAGTATTTCGAAAAATATATTAATATGAGACTTCTTTTTTCGAATGTAGATATGTGAGAAGGCAAGTAAATCGTCGTTAAAATTGGAAGAATTTTCGATAATAAACGTAAATAAATATTATCAAAAATCAGTCGAAAATTCGAGATGATGATTCTTCACTCTGTAGATTTATCTGATCCACTGGCAACACAATGTGCGTAAAATATTCTATAATATCAACTAATTTTCCAGCATACTTGACATGTAATCGGTAATCATCAATTAACTTCCCTAGGCCATACGATATTATTATTATTAACTTGCCAAAAATATCTTCTTATGAAAATCCGTCTTCCAGGTGGAGTAAAGTAAAGTGATCGGTATAACTTCTTGTAACCTCCAAATGACTTGATAACAATCCTTACTATTGGCTGTTTATGTTACGATACTTGCGTCGGTCGGAGACTGGAAGCAGGCTGTGGATTTTCATTTTTCACTTGCATTTTGGCCAACATAATGTGTGTATCGTCGATATACATTCATTAACCAAGCATGCATGCGAGCATGCTCATATCACGTCATAGTTAAGGTCAAGAAAAGGAGGAGGATTGAAGGAGCCATTCAAGACCTACACAGTGCCACCGATGATGCTTTCAACTGGCTGAATACCCTGGACATTGCGTTGTAAATGCCTAAACTTTTACGGTATCTACAATCTACTTTGTGATTATATTTTAACCTTTTTGTTATCTGTTGTTTTTAATTCTTTGCCGCAACGCATCCTCCTTTTGCCATACGAAATAATTTTAAAAAAATCCTGTGCAGTGTGTCCCTGTCGGCTGAACTGTGTTGGAAGCACCCTTACAAAGATCATTGAGCTGGGAGTACTCACCTTTGAGACCCGGGAAGAGCGGAGGTGAAAACTGCGAGGTCAGGTGTGGGGGGAAGAAGATGGGCGGCGTGTGACGAGGACCTGAGCTCGAGTCCAGCACGGGACGAAATCCGCCACTGAAACAAACATACACAGTCATTACTTTCAAAATATATAATATCTTCACAGAAGAAGCTGGATATGTGATATCACTTCATATTAGCCTACTACATACTATAGTTTAAGGAGAGGTTTGGTTCTTCATCGCAGGTACTAGAAAGAAACCCGCCCGGCTTTGCACGGGAGCTGTTTACAGGAAAAACACTTTCTTTAGAACTCACCAATATTTTTAGCCTATTTTCAATTTTGAAAAAATTGACTTATGAGATCACCTTTTGTCCGTGTGTGTGTGTGAGGAGTGTGTGTGCCCCTAATAACTTCTAAACGGCTAGAGCGATTTCAATGAAACTCGGTAAGTTCATAGCACTATTCCGGATGACCCCGACCGTGCCCTTCAAATTTTGTTACGTCTCACCAATCCAACATGGCGGCTGTGCGAAATATTTCACCAGCATTCAATATCTCCGAAACTATTCCCGATATCACCCTGGAATTTTATACGGTGATAAAGGGAACTACTAGAAGTTACCTATGTGACGTTTGAAAAACTGGTAACTACAAAACCAACATGGCGGCCACGCAAATTTGCGACATTTAAATAAACGTTTCTCGCGATTTAACCAGCCAGACGCAATGAAACTTGGTACAGTATATGTTTATACACATTGTAATGCACCGACATCTAACTTGGTTCAATTGTTTACATAACCACAAGATGGCGGATGTGCGAAATATTTCACCGGCATTCTATATCTATGAAACTATTAGCGGTATCACCCTGAAATTTTTCACGGAGATAAAGGGCACTACTGGAAGTTCATCTATAAGACTTTCAAAAACCGGTTAACTACAAAACGAACATGGCGGCGGCCAAGCGAATTTGAAAATTTTAAATAGACCTTTCTCGGGATTTAATGTGCCAACCGCAATGAAATCTGGTACAGGAAATGTTTATACACATTGTAATACACTGGTATCTAATTTAGTTCAATTGTTTACATAACCTCAAGATGGCGGCTTTGCGAATTTTTAAATTAAGTTTTTATTTCATGTGTCGTAATCATGCGATCGATGTGAGAGTTTGAATAATGAACCTACGCAATAATTTTCCTTTAATGGTACATGACTCTATGGCTTATACATTTAACAATCCAACATGGCGACCATCCGAAATATTTAGACGGCTCTGAATATCTACGAATCTATTATAGCAATCAAACTGAATTTTATTTTTATGTTCATAGGGGCTATGAACTTAAGTTAACATATAGGACTTTAAATAACCTGGTGATCACAAATCCAACATGGCGGCGACGCGAAATATAAATATTCACATGGACGTTTCTCGCAATTTAACCATCCGAGTGCAGTGAAACTTGGTACAATAAATCCTTATACGAATGTTAATCCACTGGCATCTAATTTATTTCAATTTTTTCCATAAACACAAGATGGCAGCTGTGCGAAATTTTAAAATCTCCTTGTTACTTCTTGTGTCCTAATCATGCGATTGAAGTTTGAATTGTACACGTACACAATAATCTTCATGTAACAGTACATTACTCTAGGACCTACATATATAAAATCCAACATGGCGAACAACCGAAATATTTAGACGGTTCTCAATATCTACGAATCTATTACAGCAATCAAACTGAAATTTTGTATGTAGATAGAGGCAATTAACATAAGTAGGATGTATGAAAATAGGCTGTATAGTTCTTCACGGAACTACTTGTTAGTTTTGTGCCGTGTCTTGTGTGGGGTTTCGCCTAGGACCCCAAGTTGGCTGATCAGCGGGCTCTTGGTGTCCCCGCCCACGGGAGTAGTGAACTGCGCGCTACCTCCCTTTTCATGAAGCGCACCTGCTCCTCTTTACTCCGAGAACTAAAAGTTCAAGCAGCCATAACCTTCCTATGAAGGCTTTGTTAAAAGTTCGAAGTACTACGACCTACAGTATAAAATTTGGTTTCCTTCTTGTCTTGATGGGTTATAAAATGTGTTTTATGTTACAATAGATAACAATATTGTTAACAAATAATGTAACTTGTTCTTGGGTGAGTGTTGAATTTTGTCTGATAATCTGTGTTATTGTGATGGCTGTATTTGTGTGTATATAATTCAGGTGGGGATTCAATCAATCAACGTATAATATGCGTATAGCACGTTGTGTTTCAACAAGCTACTACAACCAACATTCAGTTATACTCCTTGAAAAGGACAAAGAGTTATAACTATAGCCATGCATTTAGGAGAAAGTAGGCTATATGTTTCTTTACTGAACATCTTGTTTAATAACTGTCACTGGATATTGCGCTACGCTGGATAAACTGTTATGGGGCTCCGGTATTCCATACAACTTAAAAAAATTCAAAATTGTATTTTTGTGCCATATTAACCTTTAGCCTACAAACGGTACACCATATCTCATTCCTGGGGCTACTTTCCTTGTACTATCCCACAATCGTGCTTCCTATTAGTAAACTCAACAAAGTACACATTCATTTGTATATCTAGACCATCGTTTCCAACTTGTGGTTCGCGAAACCCCAGGGGTTCTTTTTTATGCCATAAATCTATGACATGGGACCACCTGCTTTACTTCCCCTCCGAAGGAAGGCATACTGAGGGATTTTTAATGCTCTTAAAAAATCTGATGACTTCGGCCTGGTTTGAACCCGTGACCTTGGGCATAGAAGCTCAGCAGGCTACCAACTACGCCACCGAAACCGCCAAATTTCTCTAATATCCTTCACTGCTTGTCCATTGTACATATTGTAGATCACCCTCCTATCCCTGTAATCTATTCCAATCCTTTTCAAAATGTCAAACAATTTACTCCAATCAACTTTTGCCTACAAATAAATAAACAAAATCTTGGACATGTTTGCCCTGGAAAATCATTGCCCCTGCAAGATTTTTGTTTCTCTTGAAATGACACTGGTTATTACCAAGAGTATTGCCTTCCGCTTGCGTACATACAGTAGCTCGCTGTCTGAACCCGGAGGACGTATCTAACCTCAATAAACACCGTAAATATTGTCCCACATCCTTGTAGCATGTTAATGTAAACTGCCTTTCGAGATTCAATCTCCGTGGCCTGTCTGTTTGATGTTGTGCCTTACCGGCTTACAGTGTGTTTGTTCTTTCCTTTCATATATTTAGACTTCAATTTACTTTTTAAAATCCCTGAAGAATCGAGAGGGCTGTGAGAGACACAGCCTGTTCCAATAGCTCTGCGCTAGTACAGGCTGCACCCGAGCACGGTCCCGCGATCAAAACGCTGCCAAGTGGGAATTGCCTGAAGCTGCCGTCCACCGCCTGTTAGAATGGTTCCGAGTTATGCCATTTAATATTCCGATACCGTGGAGAGCTTTACTAATTCATTACAAACGTTAGTTTGACTAGTTGGCGTAGATACCTGTGGCAAAATCCTATTGATTTACAGAAACCGAATGAGTATTTGCTTTTTCAAACCCAGCCGAAGACGCCGGATTTTTAAGAGCATCAAAAATACCTCAGTATGCCTTCCTTCATAGGGGAAGTAAATCCGGCGGTCCCATGACATACATTTATGGCATGAAAAAGAACTTTCAACTAACTACACAAAAAAAAACTGGCACTAAACAGCCCATGACGGGCTAAGGCCGACCAAGCGACCGCTGCCCAGCCATTCGGCCTGCAGATATTGGGATGACGCGTGATCAGCGCGTCGGGTCCCCTCGGCCGTTAATCTTGGTTTTCGTGATCGGAGCGCTGTCACACTCTCAGACAGCTAATCAATTGTCCTCACGAGTCTGAGTGCACCCCGTTCCAACCCTCACGTAAGTTTTAAAATCCCTGATGAAGCCGGGGATCGAACCCGGGGTTCCATGTGAGAGGCAGGCGCGCTACCCCAACACCACGGGGCCGGCCACTAACTACACTTGTGGAAGCTAAAAGTTGTAGGTTAGTTTGATACCGCTATATTAGTCCCAACGTTCGCCGCCAGGTGCTTACTGCGATGGCATTTAGTAGCCACGTACGCAGCTAGGTGTCGTGGACGGTAGCATTTGGTAGCAAAAGTAGGAACTACTTGAAAAAATTAATCGTCTGCAGTCCTTCTACCTGAATCACAGATAACACACACTAATTCAGCCATCACAATTAACTCCGGTTATCAGACAAATTCTACACACACCCAAAGTAGCCTACTTGGGGCTGCATGACCGCTTTGTCGTAGCCCCTAAACTGAGGAACTAATCAACCAGTATTTGCTTTTAACTTGCTCTGATAAACTCTACATTTATTTCATTTTGTATGTTTTGTTTAACTAAGTATGTCAGTATAAGCAATTAGTAAATTTACAGTATGTCTTTCTCTATTCTCGTTTCAACGGGTACTGGAATGAGATGCGATGAATTGCTTAGTGAAGGGCGGATTTTTACGGCCCTTCCTGACGCCAACCTCATGAGAGGAGTTAATTGATTTCATTTCTACGGATAGAAATATTCCGGACGACCCCGACCGAGCCCATTAAAGTTGTTACGTCTCACCAATCCAACATGGCGGCTGTGCGAAATATTTCACCAGCATTCAATATCTCCGAAACTATTTCCGATATCACCCTGGAATATTTTACGGTGATAAAGGGAACTACTAGAAATTCATCTATGTGACTTTAAAAAACCTGGTAACTACAAAACCAACATGGTGGCCAAGCGAAGTTGCGACTTTTAATTAGACGTTTCTCGCGATTTAACCAATCAAACGCAATGACATTTGGCACAGTATATGTCTATACACATTGTAATGCACCGACATCTAACTTCGTTCAATTGTTTACATAACCACAAGATGGCGGCTGTGCGAAATATTTCTCCGGAATTCTATATCTCTGAAACCATTACCGGCATCACCCTGAAATTTTGTACGGAGGTAAAGGGCACTACTGGAAGTTCATCCATGAGACTTTTTTAACTACAAAACAAACATGGTGGGCAAGCAAATTTGAAAGTTTTAAATATATTTTTTTTCGTGATTTAATTATTCAAACGCAATGAAACCCTGTACAGCAAATATTTATACACATTGTAATGCACTGGTATCTAATTAATTTCAATTGCTTACATAACCTAAAATGGCGGCTCTGTGAATTTTAAAATTAAGTTTTTATTTCTTCTATCGTAATCATGCGATCGAAGTGAAAGTTTGAATAATGAACCTAAGCAATAATTTTTCTTTAATGGTACATGACTCTATGGCCTATACATATAACAATCCAACATGGCGACCATCCGAAATATTTACACGGTTCTCAATATCTACGGGCCAAGTACGGCCCGCGGGCCAAGTGCGGCCCTTGAGCTAGTCTAATTTTCCCCACGACATGGTTTCGAATTATACTACCTACAATTATACATAGGTCATATTTCCTGTTCTGTGTATCTAAAAGTGAAAAACTGTTTCAATCTCATTGTGTTTATGCGTTTTGTTAATATCTTTTTGTGCGAAAAATCTTCACGACGAATTTGAATGATGATTTCAGAACTTCAAAGTTATTGAACAGGATTGGACGTTTTCAGCATTCCATTTAGTGTTGACTCTGAAACAGTAAAATCAGACTTGTAGCTAGAACTGATGAGTTACAATGTGACAACGAACTAAAGCAACTATTCCTCAATGTTTCGAAAATTCAGTTCTACAAAGCCCTACCAAAATCAAGCTTCCCAAAGTTGAAATCTCATGCACAAAATATAACTGCCATGTTCGCATCTTACTATATCTGTGAACGGTCGTTTTCTATAATGAAGCTTCGCAAAAATAGCATCAGAAATATATCGAGAGACCACCAATTAGCTGCACTATTAAGAATCAGCTCATCCCAGTATCAACCAGATCATGAAAAACTTTTAAAAGCAGAGTCACAGTTTCACTTGTCACATACTCCTTCCTCTTCTAACAAATAATGAAGTGTTTTCTTTTTTCCTAAGTTTTCTACCTTTTGTAGCCTACTGTATAAGTTGTGTTTGATTTAAAATTCGGAAATAAAAAGTTTATAATCTGTCTATAAACATGTGTTGTTCCTTTTTTCGGCCCGCCTAGATTATTTTGTCATGCATCTGGCCACGCCCCTAAATAGTTTGCCCCTATCTGACAGAGCTTAAGAGCTCCTTTACAGTAGCGCTCTGAATGCAATAGGGTTAGGGCTTATAAACATAGTAGGTCTACATTTCGTTAAAATTAAAATCATATGAACATAGATGGGGTACGGTTAGAGAATGTAGAACAGTTTACATATCTAGGTAGCACTATAAATGGAAGAAATGACATCAACATTGAAATTAATAATAGACTAAGTAAAGGTACAACATTTTATCACCAAGTCAGAGAACTTTTATGGGATGACTAAGCACCCAAGAGAACGAAATTAACACTATATAATCAATATTTCATACCAATTGTAACATATGGACTGGAAACACTGGTATCGAATAAAAGGCAAAATAGTAAGATACAAGCAGTAGAAATGAAATTTTTAAGAACTTCAGCTAAAAAGACAAGAAGGGATAGAATTCAAAATATTAAAATCAGAATAGTTAAATATGGAACCGTTAAATCTGAAGATACAGAAAGGAAGGTTACGTTGGTTCGGACATGTGAAAAGAATGGGTAAAGAAAGAGTAGCAAGAAGGGAATTAGAAAGAGAAGTCAAGGGAAAGAGACCAGTTGGAAGACCGAGAAGAAGGTGGTTGGACCAAATTTTGAAGGTTATTGGAGAAGCTGGATTGGATGTGGCAGAAGTGATGGGACAGGAAAAATGGAAGGACAGAAAGGAGTGGAGGAGGCTTGTAAACCACACCCGAGTGACTGGAATGGACTTAGATGATGATGATGATATCATATCATATCATATCATATCATAAGAAACAAGTTAAATTTGTATATTATTATAAAATACGTTCCATACAGCATTCACAACATCTATTATATACCATAATACGCTAAGTTCATCCTACAAAAAACTCAACCTCCTGAACCAGAAGGAGTTATTAGAAGATGTGTTTTGTGCTGCAACCATTCTGATTGCAAGGCTCAGCTCTTTTGGGTTTGTTAGGTAAGAAAATGGCGCTTGCTGGGAGGGCAGTTTGCATCTCTGTGTGGCAGGGTAGGTGGCCTTGCCAATGAAGTTTCTTTTATATGTTCCTTTTTTATGCTATTTTGTTTATATATATATATATATATATATCTTTGACTATTTTTTGTTAGGAGTACATACTGAAAGATTTTGTATTAGAGTATCTGTCCGTTTTATCTTTGGAGATTGTAGGAAGCCATATTAGAGTATCTGTTGAGATGGTTAGATGAGAAAAAGAAATATGTTAGGTTTGGATTATAAAAGTGGATTGCTTATAGATAAAGAAAAAGCTGTCTAGTGAGAATTATTAATGAATTAAATGAATACCTGTGTTCCTATGGTGAGGTGCAGGTTCCTTTATATTTTAAATTTAAAAGATGGTGATCTGAGTAATTAACGGTTAATAGAGGAATGTCCATCACATATATCAGGTACTATATGTCTGCCCTGTTGTTAAAATAAAATATCCCTTGTGAGTATAATCAACCACTACCCCGAAAAGCAGAGAGCGTACGGTCACAGTGCCAAAAACTTCCAAATCGTCTCAATAGTAGACTACAGGATAAATCTTGCATTTCTTGAAAAGTCAACGGAAATATATTTATTTGTTTATAAAGTGCTATTAAACAAATAAAAAAGACGATAGCCCCTGGCAGAACGGTTTCGCGTCCAGCCCGCATAACACTAGAGCCGGTCAGGTGGGGCGCACACAACCAATTGTGCATTGGAAAGAATATTCAAACAAAATTACCCGTAACAGTGACGATTTGCACTCTGATTTCATAAATATCGACAATTTGTTTAAATAGTGCGTAAATTAAACAAATAAACATATTTATAGAAGCCCGCATAACAGTAACAGTGGTTAATGAACATTTCGAGATTTCTCGCACAGGTCCCCTAGTAAATAATAATAGTCTAATAATGATAGTAACAATAGGACGCTAATAATAAAATAACAATAATAATATAAACTTTATATAAAAAAGAGTGCATTCAGACACTGTACCAGCCTGAAACACAAACACCATATAGGTAACAAAAATATATTAGGCCTAACATATTCTTATGGTAGGTTGTCTGTTATTGTTTGCATGTTATAATTGAACATAGAACCATTTTAACATTTTAAAATATTCCTTCGGAGGGGAAGTAAAGCCGACGGTCCTATGTCATAGATTTATGGCATGTTAAAGAACCTTCCATTAATTACACCTGTGTGAAGCTAAATTATATAAGTTAAGAATGTAGACAACCCTCCTAGGTTCCTTCGTTCGTTGCCAGGAGCCGACTGCGATGGCGTCTAGTAGCTAAGTTCTGAACTAGTAGTCGTTGACGGTGGCGTTTGGCGGCAAAAGTAGGAACTATTTGAAAAATGCAAAGTCTGCAGTCCTTACTTGAATTAAAAAACAGATAACACACACTAATACCGTCATCACAATTAACACCGGTTATCAGATAGATTCTACACACACCCAAAGTACACGGGGCTACATGACCGCGTTGTCATAGCCCCTAAACTGAGGAACCAACCAACCATTTTAACATAATGCAGTAATCAGATGTGAGAGGTATACTGCTCCTAGAAGCAGGACGAAAGACGAGTTTTGAGAGCTGCAGTGCTTGCAATGTTGAGGAACTTACATAAATCGAAGGTGAAGAGGCGTGTGGTGGTCCAAACAAACCTGTGCAGCAGCACATGAAGGCACGTTCTTTGGCATTGCACGGTATTATTGAGACCAATTACACTAGTAAGTTATTGTTGTTTTAAGGGGCAGAACAGCGAGTCATCTGCCCCTTCACACTAGTATACAGCTGATTAACACTCGGAAGCAGCGCGTGGCTGAAGCTACTCACGGAACACTAACACTCCTAAGTATGCACCTTTATCCTCCCACCTTACCTACGCGTCTGTCATTCCCATTCATAATTAGGTCATGTGTTTTAAGACACGTGACATCACAGGGCCAGGAAGCTGTAGTTGAATGGCTCTATCCCGTGCCGTGGCCAATTTCGGCAGCTATCCTGAGTTTGGATTTCTTTAGTCTTTACATTTGACTTCCAATCAAAAAGATTGAAATTATCAAAATAAATAATTTGAATTATACTGTATACAGTATACTAGCGGACCCGTGCGAGAACTCTCGCATATTCTAAAGGGTTGTGAGCTCCCCATGTGTACAGACTACCCGCCCGGCTCTAGTGCTAAGCGGGCTATACGCGTGACAGTTCTGCCGGGGGCTATCGTCTTGTTTATTTGTTTAATAGCACTTTATAAACAAATAAATATATTTACGTTGACTTTTCCATAAATGCAAGATTTTCCAGTACTATTGAGACGATTTAGAAGATTTTGGTACAAACCACACCATCTAACGCCCTCAGGTTTAGGAGCTTCAGTTTTGTGAAGCATACACCTTACAAAGATATGTAGATTACATCCATCATCCCTATTACTTTAGCAATAATTGTTATAATTTTAGCTTCTGTACTTTCAAAAGAATCTATTAATGATCGAGAAAAGGGTTCACCATTTGAATGTGGATTTGATCCTAAAAGCTCTGCACGTTTACCTTTTTCTCTTCGATTCTCTTGAAAATGAAAATCCACAGCCTGCTTCCAGTCTCCGACCGGGTCAGGAATGGAATGAATGAAGCCCCTATCTAGCGGCGAGGATATGAACTGTGCCGGCTGCCGAGGCCTGACGCACTCCTCTGGGGCAATGATTAAATGAATGACAGATGAAATGAAATGATAGTGGAGAGTGTTGCTGGAATGAAATTTTGACAGGGAAAACCGGAGTACCCGGAGAAAAACCTGTCTGCCTCCGTTTTGTCCAGCACAGATCGCACATGGAGTGTCCGGGATTTGAACCACGGACTCAGCGGTGAGAGGCCAGCGTGCTGCCGCCTAAGCCACGGAGGCTTCCTCTTCGATTCTCTTAATTGCCGTTATTTTCTTATTTTCGATGTTGAAATTGCTCTACTTTAACCTGTTACTATTATTATTATACAAAGATCAGAGCTTTAGTAAGAATATTTTTTATTTATTCTTTTCATTGGATTATTCCATGAATGAAATCAAGGTGCATTAGAATGGGCTTATTTCTTTCTTTATAGTTTAGGCCTACTTAGGACCATGGGGCTCGTATCTACTCTTCGGTAAAGTTGTTGCTTTCTTCTTCTTCTTCTTCTTCTTCTTCTTCCAATAGTCCCTCATTTTCTGACTGTGAGTCAGTCTTCTTTCTTCTGTCAACTTAGCTCCTGTAGTCTTCTTACTTGTAAGGGACGTTGGGAACACGCCCTGTCGGATGACCTGACGGAACAGCAGACGGTCACGAGTTTGTTCCAGTGGGATATCTAGTTGTTCCATATCTGACTTAACTGACGCAATCCATTTGTACTTAGAAGCCTTGCCTCTTCCTGTTACTGTGAATATCCTTTTGGTGAGTCTTTCAGAATCCAGACGTGCCAAGTGTCCATAAAAGGTCAGGCGTCTTTTCCTTATAGACGTGATGATGTCCTCCTGGTGTTCATACAATTAATTATGTAGGGTTGTAGCTAAGTATAACATTTGATTTGCACGCAATACTCTATTCAAGGGCTTGAGAATCAACTTTTTAAAATTGGGGTTCATTTCCCAATCTGAGATCCAAACTAAGGTTGTGTCCCAAAGCTACATTTTATGCCGCAGTGACCTAGATATGCGACTAATATTCCGTATATGACGTCACAAGTCATGATCCAAAGCTGCTTAGCACATAGCAATCAAGTCTGTAGTAGCTAGTGCTCGCTTGATTGTCGACTTGTAGTCTACAAATAAGAGTACAACATCCATACATACCACAAAATCCCTAACTACTAATAATTCAGCAACAAATCCCTCCTCATTCTTCTAATAAGTTAAATGAACCAGATGAAGCATCAATCAGTCCATCAATCGACTACTCTGAGAGGATCCCAGTAACATATGGATTGTAGATATGGACCCATCAATTTCCCAGCACCCTATTTGTCCTTTGACCACTACATCATTTGTTCATCAAGTTTCCCGAGAACCTGTCAACTGAGGGATAAAATACTCGATAACAATTAGTGCTTGTGACAGTCGTCCGTCCTAGTCATTTACGATACTTTTATTGGGGGCGGGTGCGCTCAACAGCTTGCTTGAAGATCCCACTCCTACTTCACACAAGTCTCCGAATAGAAATAAAATATCACCAGTTTACAACACTTTACAATATACAAGTTTAAAAAACAGGAAAAGAAAAACCAAAAACTGTTTTGTCTGTTTGATAACTCGCTAACAAGGGAGCTCTCTCCCCCGATCGGATTGTAATTGGCAGAGGATGCCCTTGGAAGGTCACTCTATACGATGGTGACAAAACAATCGGCTAAAATTAATGTTAAGCCTTTATTTTAACAGATTGAAAAGACGCGGAACAGGCAGTCAGCGCGTGGAAATGGAAGTCTGGAGGTTGCCTGGTCGCTTTGACATGGCAGCATGCGGACAGCTCAATCGGAGGACATTACTCTTGTAGCTCGTAGTGATTGGGTGTAGGTTTTGAACCACAACAGCAAAGGCACAATCGAATAAAAGTCCTCATATAAATGGGCATGGACTACCGTCCGCGTCTTTTCCCAAAATGTAAAACAAAAACCAGAGTAAATGTGGTTTGACCTCATCTTGGACTTTTAGTGGAAATGTGATCGTAATAATAATAATAATAATACTAATAATAATAATAATAATAATAATAAGTAGTAGTAGTAGTAGTAGTAGTGGTAATAATAGATTATGTGAACACTAAAGTTATGGAAGGAACTAAACCAGCGGCTTCGGGGGCGTAATTGGTAGCATGCCAAGCTTCTATGCCCAAGATCGCGGGCTCATCGGATTTTAAGAGCGTTAAAAATCCCTCAGTATGCCTTCCTAGGAGGGGAAGTACTCTAAAGCCGGCGGGACTATGTCATAGATTTATGGTATGCAAAAGAACCTTCCACTAACTACAACTGTGTTAAGCTAAAATGTGTAGGTTTTATTTGATTAACGCTCCAAGTTCCAACGTTCGGCGGTGGTTGCGCTGGCATCTAGTAGCCACGTTCACAGCTAGGTGTCGTTGACACTAGCATTTGGTAGCAAAAGTAGGAACTACTTAAAGATTGATCATCTGCAGTCCTTACCTAAATTACAGATAACACACACCTAATACAGCCATCACAATTAACACCGATTATCTTACAGATTCTACACAACCCAAAGTACACGGGGCTACATAACCGCGTTGTCGCAGCCCCAAAATTGAGGAACCAACCAACCAAGGAACTAAATCAGGATTCAACAACCAACCTTTTTATCACCAAATTTGGAAATATTTCTCAAGTACATAAATTGAAGTATTTAGGAGAAACTTTTAGCCGACAGGGTTAAATCAAGAAGCGCACAAGCAACGAATTGTCCCAAAGGTGACGGATTACAGTTGTTGTACTATTATTGTTCTCAAACTACGAGGAGTGTAAACTGTAAACTTATCGACTAATTTATCTCCAAAGAAACATAGCAGTAGTTCAAGTCCACATTCTCTGGGGTCACAATTAACGCAAAATATTTCTTCAAAACTCGTATTTTAGCTAAATAATTTAGACGTAAGAATGTATTAGCACATACTTCCAAAACATTTCAATCCTACGAACACAACGACCTTTGCAGCTGTCGCTTTTCTAAAATACAATAAAAACCCATGCATGTTGCTGTCCAAGTGAGCGACACAGATGGTCTCTGTGTACAGATTGACTGAAAGTTTGACGTGAGAGAGTGACTAAATGTTTAACCAGTAGTCTCTATGGGAGTCAGGAGTTCTAATGAGCGCCTGCAAGTGACGCGACGCAGCGCTCTGCGATCGGTTTGTGAACAACTTGCTGAAGCAGTAACGCAATTTGCGGCTCCTTGATTCGTCTCTCGCTCCATGCTAATGGCTGCTGATACTTTGAAATGCAAGTGTGTGGTTACCGGGTTACAGCCGACCTTAATGGCGCTAACTCTCCTACCAGCTTGCCATTTAGAGTGCGTGCCAATGATCACGCCTTCCCTCCTTGCCTCTAGCACTCTAGCCAATATGCACATCATTATATCTACCTAAGTATTATCTTAAGTTGGTGGTTTTTACCATTTATAATATAAACTAGCAGAAGTACCCGTTCTTCGAACGGTCTTTTTTTTTATTAATAACCATACGTTATCAATTGAGCTACTGTTGCAATGGTTAGATGCTTGTCATTCCTTCATTAGTTTATAAGAGCGAAGTTAGTTTTCTGGGAATATCACAGACACTGTTAATTTAAGGGTCTTAAAATGTGGTTTTCGGAGACCCTTTATAGACTCCCGAATGTTTTGTCTCACATTGAGAAGTGCAACATATGCTTTGGTCGTCCTTCTAGGGTAATTTTTATATTTCGCCTATTTTAGCATGTATTTTGAAAAGTTTCTCCCTGTATCCACCCTTCTATGAGAAGTACGGCGAAGAGTTTTATAAATAACTAGTAGTAGTACCCGGCTTCGCCCGGTGGAATGATGATAATGTATCAAAGTCTCCTTAGAAATATAATGGACATAAAATCTAGGTCATTTGCCCCCCCCCCCACCCCAAAGACAATGAGGGCGTAATATCTAGGTCATTTGCCCTTTTGATAAGGATGATAATGAAAACTACTGTTGAATTGATACGTCAAACTTACAAACTACCGTAATAGAAATACATATTTCAAAATTCACAGGCGAGGAAGACTTATTGTGTGTGGTGATTAATGGTGTAATGGGCGTAACATCTAGGTCATTTGCCCTTATGATGAGGGAAACTACTACCTGTATTGAATTGACACTTCAACTTATAATGTACACAATGTACCGTAATAAAAATGAAAAAAGAAAATCCACAGCCTGCTTCCAGTCTCCGACCGGGTCAGGAATGGAATGAATGAATGAAGCCCCCATCTAGCGGCGAGGATATGGACTGTGCCGGCTGCCGAGGCCTGATGCACTCCTCTGGGGCAATTATTAAATGAATGGCAGGTGAAATGAAATGATAGTGGAGAGTGTTGCTGGAATGAAATTTTGACAGGGAAAACCGGAGTACCCGGAGAAAAACCTGTCTGCCTCCGTTTTGTCCAGCACAGATCTCACATTGAGTGACCGGGATTTGAACCACGGACCCAGCGGTGAGAGACCGGCGTGCTGCCGCCTAAGCCACGGAGGCTTCTCGTAATAAAAATAAATATTTTAAATATCACAGTCGAGAAAGACTTTATGCGGCGGTGATTAGTGGTATGATGCGCGTAACATCTAGGTCATTTGCACTTATGGTGATGATAATAATAAGGTAATGAAAAAATGACTACTAAACGAACATGGTGTAATTTACAACTGATATAGGTAATTCAGATGTCTAGCTTCGATGTCTTCCAAAGTCTCAACCCTATTTTCTGGCTTAGGCCTGTACTCGATGCGTCTAGTGAAAGAGATTATGGCGTACTGCTCGGCAACGAAAATGGTTCCAAGCTGCACGAACCTGAGATGATCGTAGATGATGACGAAATATGATGACACACGTTCGGGGTTCCCCGTCGTATTTAGATTGGCCGGGGAATCACTCACTCTTTCGCAACACCACAGTGGCCTGAGCAACGGCCCTGTGCTGGCATCAGTGTAGACAGCTCTGGAAGTCCTCTCATGTCACTTCGCGATGAATCAGCAAGCTATTATCACAACTGCCCCCTCCCCCCCCCCAGAATCTCACAACTTGTGGGACGTGGGTTGGCGACCACCGGACCCCAGCTGAGTCTGACATCGCTTCTACTTCCTGGTGCCAGGCTCCTTTCAGTTCTCTTTCCTGCCGGCCTCCCTTGGTTAACTCTTGTTCTCTTCCGACCCCGACTGTATTAGGGCATCCGAGGGCTAGGGAGTCTTTCAATTTCCCGCTTAATTGGCCGTTGTCTCATCTTTCCTGATGCCCTCATTCTTCGAGGGGTCTGCCTTCTATTCCGTTTCATTATATCTCCTGTCTTCTGCTCAAGGCCCTCAAAGAGGCAGGGTGTGTGTAGCCCCACCATTTCTGGTACACCCTCAAGGGCTCAAGGCGGGTGAGTTAGGAAGCTGGCAACCCCGAGGGATTCCTGAGCTAAATGCAGGGAATGGAGAGGTATGTCAGAAATTTAAAGAGGACAGTGATACTCGTTGGGTTCCAAAGAGTAAGTATACAAATTTTGATCCAGATTGGTGAAACGATGTAGATTTGTGACAAAGGGTCTAAAAACAGGGAATGGAGTGCTCTGTCCGAAAGTTCAAGCAGACAGTGTTACTCGTCGGGTTCCAAAGGGTAAGTAACTTACATAAAGATTGGTTGAGATGGGTGAAACTATGTAGATTTTTGCTAAAGAGCCTAAATGCGGTAAATGGAATGGTCTATCCGAAATTTCATGTAGAAAGTGTTACACGTCGGGTTCCAAAGGGTGAGTATGTAAAATTTGGCTCAGAACGGTGAAACAGGTTAGATTTTGCCAAAGGGCCTAAATGCAGGAAATGGAGTTGTCTGTCCAAAGTTTTAAGTGGACAGTGTTACTCGTCGGGTTCCAAAGGATAAGTATACAAATTTAGGTTCAGGTTGGTGAAACGATGTAGATATGTGCAAAGGGCCTAAATGCAGGGAATGGAGTGGTCTCTCCGAAATTCCAAGTGGACAGTGTTACTCATCGGGTTCCAAAGGGTAAGTATAAACGTTTTGTTTTCGATCGGTCAACGATGTAGATTTGTGCCAAAGGGCCTAAATGCGGGGAATAGAGTGGTCTGTCCGAAATTTCGAGTGGACAGTGTTACTCGTCGAGTTGCAAAGGGTAATTATTTGAGATCGGTGAAACGGTGTAGTTTTGTGCCAAAGGGCCAAAAAGCAGAGAATAGTGTGGTCTGTCCGAAATTTGAAGTTAACAATGTTACTTGTCGGGTTCCAAAGGGTGAGTATGTAAAATTTGGGTCAGATCGGTGAAACGGAGTAGATTTGTGCCAAACGGCCTAAATGCAGGGAATGGAGTGGTCTGTCCGCAATTTCAAGCAGACAGTGTTACACGCAGGGTTCCAAAGGGTAAGTATACAGATTTTGGTTCTGATCGGTGAAACGGTGTAGATTTGGGCCAAAGGGCCTAAATGCAGGGAATGGAGTGGTTTGTCCGCAATTTCAAGCAGACAGTATTACTCGTAGGTTACCAAAGGATAAGTATCCGAATGTTGGTTCTGATCGGTGAAACGGTGTAGATTTGTGCCACAGGACCTAAATGCAGGGAATTGGGTGGTCTGTCCGAAATTTTAAGTGGACAGTGTTACTCGCAGGTTTCCAAAGGATAAGTATACACATTTTGGTTGAGATCGGTGAAACGGTGTAGATTTGTTCCAAAGGGCCTAAATGCAGGGAATGGAGTGGTCTGTCGGCAATTTCAAGCAGATAGTGTTTCTCGCAGGGTACCAAAGGGTAAGAATACGAATTTTGGTTCTGATCGGTTAAACGGTGTAGATTCGGACCAAAGGGCCTGAATGCAGGAAATGGGGTGGTCTGTCCGAAATTTTAAGTGGACAGTGTTACTCGCAGGGTTCCAAAGGGTAAGTATACAAATTTTGGTTCAGATCGATGAAATGGTGTAGATTTGTGCCAAAGGGCCTAAATGCAGGGGATGGAGTAGCCTCTACGCAATTTAAAGCAGACAGTGTTAGTCGCAGTGTTCCAAAGGGTAATATACAAATTTTTGTTGAGATCGGTGAAACGGTTTAGATTTGGGACAAAGGGCCTAAATGCAGGGAATGGAATGGTCTGTCCGCAATTTCAAGCAGACAGTGTTACTCGCAGGGTTCCAAAGGGTAAGTATACAAATTTTGGTCAAATCGGTGAAACGGTGTAGATTTGTATACATAACAGACAAACAGACAGACAGACATACAAACTTTGTGCTTTATATATATAGATTGCTATATTGACTCTCATGCTCCAAGCATCCAAACACGAGTTATAGGCGTTCATAAAGGTACACAGAAAGACAGACAAACAAATCTACGTTTTGCTTGCATCCGTAAAAAAAAGATCCTTAACGCATAAAGGATACAAAATTGAAAATTGAATAAACAAACAATCAAACAATCATATATTTATAGACAGGTGTATTCAGTATATATATGCGAGAGCAAAGTCACCTAGTGGCCATGAGGCAAACTAACTCTATTGACTACAACATATCACCCAGACGACCAAGTAGTTTATATATGTCAACCACACAGTATCAAAGAAAATCATCCTTTACCATGAACGCGTTTGTCGACAAAAAAAATGATTAGTTAAAATGTGCTCCCAAACTAAATTCACCTAACGTGTACTTCCTCGCGTGAAAATAAAATTTAAAACCTAGTACACGAAAATATAAAAACTAACCCTCACCGTTGTGTAAAGTCCCCAACCACATGAAGACCCCTTTAATAAATTATAAAGACTCGTGGTGCATGAAAATTCAGTTTTTGTTAGCCTCCGATGGCCCAAATTCCCAAAAGCCGCAAAAAATACTATTTCAATTCAGGAATTTTTGAAAATAATGTTGCTGTTTGGAATATAATAGACCTTCGTTACGACATATCGCACATATAAGTCATGTGAAAAATGTCTAGGGTACCCCTTGACCCCTTTAAGTGCCTTGATGAATTTTACAGTCTAAGTTGGTTCCGTGATAACCTTATAGTCATTTGCAAACTTTCACAGAAATGTAATAAATGTAGTGGCACTGCTTCATACAGAAATAGATGGAAGGTTGGATGTCACCTCTTGAGATACTGTTGTCATTGTTATTGGCGTGCATCCTTCGTAAGTTTATTAACTGACATTAGTTTTCTGGGAATATCTCAGAAACTGTTGGTTTTAGAGCCTTAAAATGTAGGGCCCCCGAGTTTTGTTTCTGACACCAAGGGGCTGAAACTGAACGTTGTCTCGTCGTTGTACGCCATAATATAATAATAATAATAATATAATATAGGGATAGAGATATAATAGACATTCCGTACTGTACTCGAATTTGCGATGCATAAGATTATGTATTTGCCTGTGATGAAACGAAACCCATGTTAAAATTTATTGAGTCTGGAAACGTGTAAAGAACGAGTTTACGAGTGCTATGACAGTCACTGAAACTGGCCACTCAGAAAATTCGCCGTGTAAATACATGTTTAGAGGCGGCAGGAAACCGGTTTATCTTTGAAGTCAGGTAGCCGACAAAGGAACCCGTGCTAGGAGTCAGCTATGCAACCCGCAGAACAAGTCACATGTCGCAAGCGCACGCCAGAATCGTGTCGAGAATATACCACGTGACTCACCGAAGCCAATGGGAAAATTCCAAAAGGCGCAATTAGCATGATTCTCATCACCCATTGCGAGGATAATTAGAAGTACTTTGACTTATTGAAACGACTTCTAAAATTATTTTGGAATTTTTAGGAAAAGGATTATTGTAATACCCGCCAACTAATCGCGCGAGATTTTTTATGATGATGCTAAACTTGAAGCAGGAGTGGGGGATAGGGAAGGATACTCATGGCTTCTTCGGTCGAAAAATTGGTAGAGGACGGACGTATATGTATTGCAGTGCGGGAGTGCTCCATTGCCTTTAATAATGAAGTGAATTACAGAGTGTAGGACTCACCACAGTAGAAAATTTTCAAGTTCTAAAGCGAACTAACAGTAAATAGTATTTCGGCATTATCAAACAAGTGAGTAAGTGTGGAATTTTATCAAAAGCCGAAATTTGACGTTGTATTACGTAAGTAAAGTGAGCGCAACCGAAGGGTGCGAGGTGAATGTTAGCGAAATATCGAAGGGAAGGAAATTGTTGAGATATTGAACATAAGCTATTTGACAAGGGAGTTCTGTATTAGAAAATTACACTTGGCTACAATTTGTTTTATGTCCGAAAGTATGGGTGAAAATATTTACAATATGTACACTTCTTTACTTACGGTATTAGTTGAGATAACCGGGTGAGTTAGCCGTGGTCGTTAGGGCATGACTGCTGGCAGTCACTCACATCCGGGAGGTGAGGAGGTTCGAATCCCCCCATTGGCAACCTTGAAGATGGTCTTCTGTGGTTCCCCATCTTCGTTCCAGGCAAATGCCGGGGTTGGTCCCTAACTATAGGCCACAGCCGCTACCTTCCAATTCCTTGTCCTTCCATTCCAACATCACTCCCCAACGGTACTTGTAGCTCACCCATTGGGTGTCCGTCTCGAAGCAGCTACAAAACTGGCGAGCCAAACTTATCCTCGGACACTCCCGGCACTAAAAGCCATACGCTAAAAAAAATTGAGGTGGTTCAACTCGTCAATATTTGTTAGTTGTAGTCTATATGATGTTTTGTTAAAATACTGGAAGTGGAGATTGACCTCCAAACTTGCTTGTTTAGAGTGAATATGTGATTGTAGTTCAATGGTCAATTGAGGTTGTATTGTAGAGGCTACTTATCTGGTTGAGTCTTGCGTGTCCTGGTAGCCTAAGTGTAATGGATCTGATGATGATCGCTTGACGATCGAAACTGGTCATCCAAGTGTACTTATTAATCTCATGTTTTTTTTTTTTTTTTTCAGGATTAGGGAATAACCCATCTAATTTGGGTACAGTCGCGTTGACCGACTGAAAAGCATCCAAGTTTCGTAATTAGTTTAATTCAGAGCACGTCCCTGAGCGCAGGAGGCCGTAGCCCTTAGGGGATTGAGAAGGCTATATTTATGTTGACATAAAACAGCACACAAAGAAATGTAAACACAAACTATCACTTCACATATTTTGCAGAAAAGAAATTCACCATCGGTAGAAAGAATATCCTCGCCGAATTCCAAAAATATTTCTTTGAAATGAGCAGTCCTAGATAACTTTAACATACACTCTAAATGACAATCGCAACCGATAACACAAATTCACTCAACATATGTATGGTTGCACTGAGACTGGCATAACTGGGCCTTCTGTAGTCTGTCCTGCTACCCTCACTTTCAACATCGCTCCCAGACAGGGGCGTATATACAATATTCTTTCGGGAGGGGCTGACTTTCCTGGAAAATTGTGAGTATTCTCAGGGGATTGTCACCGGAAAATACCAAGAAATATCAACCAATATCTTAGAGCATATAACTTTGTGCAATTATTTTAGATAAAAATTAATTGTAAAATTCTAAATTTATATAGCGCACAATTAGTGGCAATACAAAAAAAGTTGTAAAATACAACACAAAATAAAATTTTATACTTAATGAATTTTCTGGTTGGTTGGTTCTTAAGTTTAGGGGCTGCGACAACTCTGCCCCGTGTACTTTGGGTGTGTGTAGAATCTGTCTGATAACCGGTGTTAATTGTGATGACTGTATTAGTGTGTGTTATCTGTTTCTTCATTTAAGTACAGACTGCAACTTAGAATTTTTCAAATAGTTCCTACTTTTGCCGCCAAGCGCCAACATCAACGACTACTAGGCCAAGTTCAGAACTTAGCTACTAGACGCCACCGCAGGCGGCTCTTGGCAACGAACGTAGCAATCTAAGAGCGTTGTTTACATTCTTAACCTATCCAATTTAGCTTCACACAGGTTTAATTAGTGGAAGGTTCTTTAACATGCCATAAATCTATGACATGGGACCGCCGGCTTTACTTCCCCTCCGAAGAAAGTCATACTGAGGGATTTTGAACGCTCTTAAAAATCCGACGGCTTCGACCGGGTTTGAACCCGCTATCTTGGGCATAGAAGCTCAGCATGCTACCGACTACGCCACCGAAGCCGCTTAATGAATTTTCTATTATGGCCTATGGAGTATGAATGGCAAATATCTAAATATTTGTCAATTTACAAAGCTGAAAGGTAAACAGTTTTTTTTTTTTTTTTTACAAATTGATAATTTATATCTCAAACATACTATACTGTGGAATTCTCAGGTTTGCCTGACAAGGCTGAGTGTACCCCGTTACAGCCCACAGACAAGAATTAAAATTTCTTGGCAGAGCCGGGAATAGAATTCGGACCTCCAGGGTGGCAGCCACGAATGCTAGCCACTATACCACGAGGTAGACTAATTTCAATTTCAATATTGTTTATAACTTAGCCAATAAGTTAATATTAGGGTACAACCAAATTTACAATTAATTTATGCTTTTGCCAAAACAACAATTTCTTAATTGTTATTGCCTTTCTTTCAGGGGGGGAGGGGGGCTGGAGCCCCCGTGGCTCCCCCCTTATATACGCCCCTGCTTCCAGATTAGTTGCAAGCGCAGGTGTGTCTCCATGAAGTAAGAACTGAACGAAGTTATTTTCGGCTTGGGATAGACAATGCTTTGTGGAAATGTTCATGTCTCAGCATTCATCCTCATTTAAAGTACAGCTGACTGCATGGTTCAGCGGTAACGTTCTCGCTTACTGTGCCCAAGGTTGCAGGATCGAATCCTGGCGCAGTAAGCTGTCATTTGAGGGTGCTCAAATGCGAGGGATCCGTGTCGGTAGATTTACTGGCACGTTAAAGATCCCCTTCGGGGCACAATTCCGGCACCCTGGCGTCTCTAAAATCCACAGTGGTTAAATGGGACGTAAAACAAATAACATTATTATTATTATAATTCATTTAAAGTTCCAATAATATCCGACCCATACGCAAATATGCATCAAAATCCTTCAAAACATGGGAAAATGACTCAAAAAGTTAAAAATAGTTCAATAAATTTCATAAAATGACCAAATAATGATGTATATTTTTAGAAAATGACATAACAAATTAGCATTTCCACAATGTCGGAACTATGATCAGGTTTTTTGTATAAATTAACAATGTCTGTGGTGAACCAATTAAAAGATGACACGTCATCAAAATCCCTGCCCTGGTCATTATACAGCGTTTCAATTAATCATATTTATATGACCAATACCGTGCACCTAAAATCCTTGGAGCATTTCTTGTTGAGGATGTCCTCCACGATAATCTAGTCGGAGCTGTCTTTCATTTCGAATTTTCAAAGTAGCTCTTTAATAATAAAGCGAGATAGAGCTTTCAGGTAGACGAGACAATGTAATCTAATGAATTTATAATAACCTCAAATGTCTTTTCTCTTGACTTGTTTGTTTGTTACTTAGGAAGTTAGCAATGATACAGTAAATACGTCACTTCTTCAGACTTCACAAAACTCACTCCAGTACACTTCTTAAAATAATCAATGATTCCCAAATCTTTGTTAATGCCATGGACTTCATTAGAGTGGTTTCTTTTGTGTTGAGAACGTATGGATGTGAGTGTAGCGAGTATGAAACCCTTCCCCATGTACTTGACTTTTGTCGTAAGAGTGAACTTCTCAGCAACATAAACATAAGATCCACCATTGCCGATTCTTCTGAAAGCTGAAATTGGTCCGGTTCAAATGGAGAACAGAGTAACTGTCATCCTTACAAATAGCGGCATACATTGCACTCTGTTCTGATCTTCTTAAGAAGTAGTACTTCCTTAAGTTCAAGGCTTCCTTGTGACCCCTCAGTATGCCTTCCCTCGGAAGGGAAGTAAAGCCGGCGGTCCCATGTCATAGATTTATGGCATGTTAAAGAACCTGCCACTAATTTCAACTGTGTGAAGCTCTCTATATATAGGTAAAAAAAAGTCAACAAAAAGTCAACCCCTGGCACTATACAGCCCATGACGGGCTAAGGCGGACCAAGCGACCGCTGCCCAGCCATTCGGCCTGCAGATATTGGGATGACGCGTGATCAGCACGTCGGGTCCCCTCGGCCGTTAATCTTGGTTTTCGTGATCGGGGCGCTGCCTCACTGTCAGACAGCTACTCAATTGTCCTCACGAGGCTGAGTGCACCCCGTTCCAACCCTCACGTCAGTTTTAAAATTCCTGACGGAGACTATATATAGGTCAAGAATGTAAACAACGCTCTTAGGTTCCTACGTTCGTTGCCAGAAGCCGACTGCGGTGGCGTCAAGTAGCTAAGTTCTGAACTAATTGTCGTTGACGGTGGCGTTTGGCGGCAAAAGTAGTAACTATTTGAAAAAAATCAAAGTCTGCAGTCCTTACTTGAATTAAAAAACAGATAACATGCACTAATACAGTCATCACAATTAACACCGGTTATCAGACACACACCCAAAGTTGTCTCAGCCCCTATACTGAGGAAGCAACCAACCAACCTTCCTTGTGTCACAAACGGATCATATTCCTTGTCCTCCTTCGCTTGGTGGTAGAATTAAGGTTCCCACACACCGGAGCGATCGCGGTGGCGGTGGCGGGCGCGATGGCGATCAGGTCTTTTCACACTCAGACGTGCGGTGGTAGCGATCAGTTTAGAAAATCGTGTAGGCTAAGTCAAGGATGCATCGGTTATCTCAACAGGAGGAAGAAGCGTTACTGTTGGCAGAGGTAGTTGATGATGAGGAGCAGCAGTGAGCAAGGTAATTATTCCTTTCATTGGGTACAATTAGAGAAATGGGGGAAGGATACACAAATAATACAAATCACAAATAATATAATTATATTAATTATATTAATTATATTAATAAAATAATATGTTTTTCAGAAAAGAAACGCAAGAGAATGTGGATTCACGACCTGAATCTGCTTTGTGAGCATCAAGGAGAAATTCACACTTTATATCGGCAACTGCAACAACATGAAGAACGATTCTACATTTACTTTCGGATGCCAGGGAAATGCTTTGATGATCTACTGGACTACCTACAGGGTGCGGCAAAAAGATCTGACGGTTTTAAAATCACAACAACACAAACATTTTAAATGATACAAACTCTTTTATTACTTATAACAGCAAGGTGTACATGTCAATTAATGGAAAACATGAAAGAACAATAGATTTTAACTTTTAAGATTTGAAGATAACGTCTTTCAAATGTACGGCTGAGCGAGTCGAAGAGGACGCGTTCAATCTCGTAACACAATTTTGTTATGGGTGAGTAATTTTAGAGCTACAGGTTCAGCCTTAAAACGTACGTCGACAGGCCGTCCAAGGTCAGCCAGGACACCAGAAAATGTTGAGCGAGTGAGACAAGCTGTGGAAACCAGTTCACGGCGGCCGGCTCGTAAACAAGCTGCTGCTTTGCAAATGTCAGATCGAACAGTGAGACGAATATTGCGTTCCGATTTGCATTTTCATCCGTATAGAATGGTTATTGTCCAGCAGTTGAAGCCTAGTGACTATGCAAAGCTTCAGTGCAAGACTGGAAGAATGCATGGCAAAAGATGGGCATCATTTGAAAGACGTTATCTTCAAATATTAAAAGTTAAAATCTATTGTTCTTTCATGTTATCCATTAATTGACATGTACACCTTGCTGTTATAAGTAATAAAAGAGTTTGTATCATTTAATATGTTTGTGTTGTTGTGATTTAAAAACCGTCAGATCTTTTTGCCGCTCTCTGTATATGTTTATAGTCAGGATGCGACAAATCAAATAATATGTTATGCAATTTCACTTCTTCAATGGTTGCTCTGTTGTCGCACTCATTGTCATGCCAGAACACAGTGATGCGGGCAGCGGTCAACTCGCCAAGCTGCATCTGATAAGCAACTTTCTGAGCAACAGATTAATAACTAACATTTTACGCAAGCATGCTGCCTGGTTATTTAAATAAGGGAATTGGGTGGGACATTCCTTTCACCATCTGGGCTCTGGGCACTACCCCTTGTAAGCAACTTTCTGAGAAACAGATAACGAGATCACAGTACTCGTACTTAACCCAATGCTGCCTGGCAATTTGGAGAAGGGAATGGAGTGGGACATTCCTTTCACCATCTCGACAGCCAGCCCGGGGTTAGTTTTGTGAGGAGTTTCTTCAGTTAATGTGTTACTTTATTCTTAGTCTGTATATCTTTAACTCAAAATGTATAAAGAGAAGAGCAGCAGAAAGTAGGCTATTTATTAAAACAGCGGATGTCAGGTAATAGTGATTATTCAACTGATGGCCAGGGACCGGACATTTATGCACTGAAAACGATTAAAATAGACGTAATTTGTCTCCTGAAAACATTGAAGAACTTGCAATTATCTATTGTGATGCTTCTTTCTGCAGTGAATGATACAGTGAGTCCGGGAATGTTCTCCGCAGTGCCTACATGCGTCTGCGAGAGCTAGCTACAGCAGTTACGTTGGTAGCACGGCTGCCGCTTGCATCATAACAAATAAACAGTAAACTTTGTACTCACCACAGCCATTCATAACAGATGCTCGAACCATTCACAGTACATCATCTTTTTCCGTAATCAGTTTGTTTTAATTCATGAACCACGGTAACTTTATAAGGAAACAACTGAAACTTGTCTCTTACAGCTTTATGTGCTGTCGACTTAGAGATTCCTGTTCGTTGAGCTAATTTTCGTTTCGATTTACTTGGACTACGCAGAATTATATCCGAGATTTCATCAAGTTTCTCGTCTGTTAAAAGCGTAAGCCTGCCTGTTCTCGGAACATCGTGAACTGAGCCAGTCACACGAAATTCACTTACCAAATCCCGAACGGTTTCACGGTTTGGAAACTTTGAATTAGGAAACCGCTCCTGAAATCTTAATTTTATATTTTCTGTAAACCGATCGCCTTCGCGAAAAACGTATTCCACCAAAAAAAACTCTCTCTTCAGTAGTAAACATTACCGCCTGTATACTGTTACACTCTTCCAATAATCTATCTGAACGCTCGCTTACTGCAATACACACTGAAGACATACAGGCTCGCTCACTTATCGCAATACACACTGACAGTCCACATGCGGGAGTCCCCCTTTCAAGGACACAGTGCAGCCAACTAAACTTATGACTCAACCACTCGCAGCTGTACGTACCCACTGCGGAGAACATTCTCGGGCGCCCTTGTACATGTATAAAGAGAGTGAATAAGATTGACTTATTGTTAAGTGCATATTTTTCAATTTCTGAATGCATATATTCTTCATTTTAGTGCATAATTGCATGCACATTTTAATAGTTTTCAGTGCATAAATGTCCGGTCCCTAATAATCACTCAGTTTTGTAATCCATTGCACAGTCGTTTATACACACTTACACTCTGAAAGTTCCAACCGAAGCACAAAAACAGAGGCCGAGACGCGCTTTTTCATAATACTTTTAAATGTTTCCATAATTTAGCACACAGCTCCCTCCGTCACGCAGATACCCTCGTCAAATAGAAATGAGTGCTAATTTTAAAATAATTAGTTGAATTGCTATACGCTCATTGTAGCTTTCAGAGTGAGCTACTTAAGTCATATGTAGCAGAACGAGCGAGGAGAAATAATGTAATTTAATTGGAATAGACTTTACGTTGCCGTCTAAGAGAAGATGTTTTAACTGGGAAGTAGCTGTTCGGGAAGAATGAGATCCTCTTAACAAATTAATGTTCGCAAAGGTAGATGCTCTTCTTTTTTATATATAAAAATGAGAGAGAACGAAGAGGAGAACCTTTTTAAGGCTATTATCTGGAGTTGGGCCTGCCTGTCATCTTATTTAAAAAGTACATTAACGACCCGGGATCCTTGCAATTTACTCACTCTGCGCTATCTGCAAGGTGAGAACTGCCTGAGCCAGCATCATTCTTTATGGGGGGTCGAGCTCCTAACCTTTGGGCACTCCGGTGGAGGACGCTCCGGTTCATGTTCTAAATATTAACAGAATTGAGCCCCACAATACATTTTGATATTTTGGTGGGACCAGAAAATGGTCTCCCTTATTGGTAAGGTCTTCTGTATACTCTGGGTAAGTCATATCATGCCCACTGAGATCAGAAAAAGAAGGCCTTGACCAGGGAGCTTGAATGCATTATTTTAAACATTTAGGTATTCTCGTTGTCGCCTCCGTAGCGTAACGGTCAGCAAGGTTAGCTGCCGCCCCGGAGGTCATGGGTTCGATTCCCGGCTCTGCCACGAAATTTGGAAAGTGGCATGAGGACTGGAACGGGGTCTACTCAGCCTCGGGTGGCCCAAATGAGTAGAGGGGGTTCGATTCCCACCTCAGCCATCCTCGAAGTGGTTTTCCGTGGTTTCCCACTTCGTCTTCGGGCAAATGCCGGGATGGTTCCTACTGTAAGGCCACGGCCGCCTCCTTCCCACTTCCTTGCCTACCCGTCCCATTCTTCCCATCCCTTCATCAGGCCCCCTGTTTGCTTTGCTTTGCCTGGGCGTAGTGCTGGTCACACACCCCAGTTGTATCCCTGACTCAGAGTCTCAAGCTCCAGGACACTGCCCACAGTGGCGGTAGAGGTGGGATCCCTCGCTTAGTCCGTGGGAAAAGCCAACCCTGGAGGGTAAAACGATAGCGAAAAAAAGGTATTCTCGTTAGGAAGCCGTGCTTCAATAGCATTGTTTCTCATTGGCTTAGGACATTTGGGCACAATAATGGCGGTTAGGCAATACATTCTGAGATTGCCGTGATTGTTTCTCATTGACCTAGGACATTTGTGGGCAATAATGATGGTTAGGCAATACATTCTGAGGATGATGTGGTTGATTCTCATTGACTTAGGACACTTGCGGTCAATAATGGCAGTTAGAGAATACATTCTGAGAGTGCCGTGATTGATTCTCATTGGCCTAAGGCACTTGGGGACACTAATGCATTTTGATAATAGCGTGAGAAGACCTTAGCGCAATATGAAACAACCCAAAAGCATAAATTCTGATCTGTGCTCGTCAATGTGCGAGCGCGTACGTGAGTGTTGTGCAGGTTAATTGGTCGACTGACAACGTATATACGAGCAAAATGAGGATAAGTGGGTACAACGTCTCCTCCACCTGCTCTCCTTCTTCTTATTCTGCCGTATCCGCTCAGGGAACGTTGGCGATCGAAGTTTTGTTAACGACAGCTCTGAGCAGGGATTCTCTTGTCATCCCATATCATTGTCTCAGATTCATCAGGCGGGATCTTCGTGGTCTCTAGAGACCTCTCTCTCTCTCTCTCTCTCTCTAGCTATTTTCCCTTATGAGATGAAAATAATGGAGTAAGCTATATGTTTCTGGGTGTCTCATCACGTGACCAGAGTAGGCTACGTGAGCCTTTATCGTCTTTACGACTTTCCCAATATTTTGAAGCACCTCCTAATTGAAACACTGTCAGTCCAGCTTATCCAGAGCATGCTTCGTTATGTCCACATTTCGAAGGCAGCCAATATTTTAAAGGATTCTCCGTGAGAGTCAAGGCTTATGCGTCGTAGGAGAGGACTCTCAACACGGGCAGCAGACTATTTGTATCTGGAGCTACA
Source organism: Meconema thalassinum (assembly GCA_946902985.2). NCBI lineage: Eukaryota > Metazoa > Arthropoda > Insecta > Orthoptera > Tettigoniidae > Meconema > Meconema thalassinum. The sequence goes on along the minus strand of OX336388.2, from coordinate 930,315,976 downwards.
TAACCAGGTCATGCCTGCAGAGGACCTGCTTCGTGGAGCGAAAGGCTGCTTTGGCTTGTTCAATTTAGCTCCTGATTTCAACAGCATGACTGTTGTACAGCCCAGATATTTTATCTTTGTGTTGCGGTCCAGTGACTCGCTACTGAATCGAATGCCCGTATCAGGACCTGGATGCTTCGCTACTATCATGTACCTAGTTTAGACTAAGCCAACAGCTCTCAGTCTCTCATAGGTTGTCTTTGAACAGATCATGAATACTTAGGTAAAATAGTTTATGAGTTCTCCTGAGAACATACGCAATTTGAGTGACAGTGGTGGCTAAACGGCAGCATATTTTACAGGGGAGTTTTCTCTCTTGTCTACGAGTCGGCGTGACACTCGATTGGCGATGCCATTTCAAAAGCTCGTCAACACACCCACACATGGGCGACTGTTGCCGTAATGGCGTCTGAGCCTTGCCAATGGATACAGGTACACAGTGCGCCTGCACGGAAAGCCGACCGCAGCGCTGCAACGGCGTAATATCACAACGGTTTTTACTTAAAAAACGCGCCACGTATGTACTTGATATAATAATAATAATAATAATAGACTAATAATAATAATAATAATAATAATAATTATTATTATTATTATTATTATTATTATTATTATTATTATTATTATTATTATTATTATTATTGTGATTCATGTGTAATGCCATACGCTACATAAATATAAAACAGTTATCGGATAAAGCACGTGTATTATATTTAGTCCACAAATACATAAGCAGGCAATATGCAAAACTGTTTTTGACCAGTATTACATCCTTGTCTGACATCTCGTTTCAGTCGATATCTTTATAGACTGGTGGTCCACTCTTGATGTTTGCCTCCCGGTTCCAGTACAGCTCAGCAATGATTTAGGAATCTCTGTCGTCGATTATGAATCATTATGGTGCGCTGGACTCTATCATACGCCTTCTCGAAGTAAATAAAACAGATTCATGTCTCTGCATCTCTCGACAGTATTCTTGGCTGTCACCCCGGAGGTCGCTGTTGGATTCCCAATTCATCAATTTGGCGATCCAAGCACTCAAAGTGTTTCTGCGGATTATTCTTCGCCTAATTCACAATGAATTGATGAAAAACTCAGTAAAACACAGTTTGGATTTCGGAGACGCCTGGGAACAAAGGAGACTCTCCTCTGCAATCAAGCCCTGGTCGAGAGATGGTATTAATGTTTCATTTAGGGGCTTGGACATCGTGGTCATTCAGCCCCGTGTACTTTGAGTATGTGTAGAATTTGTCTGATAACCTGTATTATTATGCTGTCCGTAAGACTGTGTGCAATTGTAGTTGAGGCAAGGATTGGGAAGGGAGCGGTCATGGCTTTCTTTTAGGAGCCATCCCGGCATTTGTCTGGAGTAGACGTAGAAAACCACGGAAAACCACTTCTAGGATGGTTGAGATGGGGATCGTCTCAGTGTTGTCTCATGAGGTTGAGTGTATCCCACAGAATCCATAACATACACCATTTGTTTAAGTCATTCTATCCTCAGTTAGTTACAACTTCCGTTAGCAGATGTCGGGTGCAACGATATTCAGACTGAAGCGCTTCGGCATCACGCATCATCAGTCGGGAATAGGCAGGCGATAGCGTAATAACGGTACTCCGCTGAGATAAGTAACCATTTGCATAATAAAATTCAAGTGCTTGCTCTATTTTTTTATTTATTATATTGTGTTGTAAAAGCCTCCATGGCTTTGGCAGCAGCACGCTGGCCACTCACCCCTGAGTCCATGGTTCGAATCCCGGTCACTCCATGTGAGATTTGTGCTGGACAAAGTGGAGGCAGACAGGGTTTTCTGCGAGTACTCCGGTTTTCCCTGTCACAAATTTCATTCCAGCAACACACTCCAATATCATTTCATTTCATCTTGTCATTCATTAAAATTTGTCCCAGAGGAGTGCGACAGGCTTCGGCAGCCGGCAAGTTAATATCCTCGCTGCTAAATGGGGACTTCATTAATTCCATTCCCTGACCCGGTCGGTCAACTGGAAGCAGGCTGTGGATTTTCATTATTATATTGTGCTATTCTAATTTGTATACACGTGCATAACTCAAAGAGTTCATCGCTAGAACTCAACCACTGGAGGGAACACCAGAGTCAACCCGCATCACCTGATGGAAGAGTAAGCTGTCGCTGGATATCCCTGCAAAGAAAGAGCTAGCCCCAGGAAACGATATTCTCTACCCTGTTTGGAGATCACTCAATCGTCTTTAGGTGGGCGTCCCCCGATACAAGACCGACATGCAAAAATAGGGCATCTTTCCAGGTGACTGAGACGTGTCCTGCGAGTGCGGAGCAACACAAGATCCGGCCCACTTGCTCATATGCCCTCAACTGGAACAACCTTGCACAACGCAGGACTTGATCGAGCCCAATAATAAGGCTATCGGAGTTGCTACGTTCTGGGTAGTTAGTTAGTTATTGTTGTTTTAAGGGGCGGAACTACGAGGTCATCTGCCCCTCTTAACACAGATTAAAGTACACAAATTTGGAATGGAATTTAAAATTTAGACTTGGTAACCTAAATTTGAAAAGACCGAAAATTAATAAAACAAAAAATTAAATAAAACTAATAATTATAATATAACGTAAACAAAAATTATGGATAAAGCAAAAAATTCTGTCTTCAAAAAACGAACAAGTCGTTGAGTCAATGTACGCTGGAAAATTTAGATAAATGTTGACCGGACACGGAAATGAATGAATGGACGGTTTTTGGCCGGTCAGTCCCGGTTTTGCAGTCGAACAGAGGACAGTCTGTGAGCCTCACGCTTGTGCAATTGATACGCGAGTTTCCAGTTGTGTGTAAAGCTACTCATATATCAATTGCACATGCCTGAGATTCGCCACTTGTCCTCTGTACGACTGCGCAATCACAAATCCTTATAAAACAGTCTAACCTTAAACAACGAGATTCAAACTACGAATAGCAATACTGTATAATCACCAACTAAACGCACTACACTTATTGTAGTTAAATAATATTTGTATATACACAAGAACCTCGTTTATCCAGATTAGGGCCTACGTGGGACCGGAACTGATCCGTTTTATTGATCCGTTTTATCGAAAATTCGGATAATCCGGAAAAAATAAAAATACATGTTATTTAATCTAACATAAATTGTAATACCTTTTTTCAATTGTATAAGGTGCGTTCAAAAAGTAACAAGCCGGAGGCTGTAATGCGCAAACCGGTGACGACATCGGCTAATCGTGGCGTGTGTAACGAGGTGTGGTTCCGACCAGAGCGTGGAAGGACACAGCCCGTCGCTAGAGGGCACGCGTGCACGTCACGTGACGATACAAAGCGAGCAGCAACATGCATCAATAGTCCAACGCTGCCAGTCGCATTGTAACCAGTGACATGGAGGCGTCAAACGAAGAGCAAAGAGGTGTTGTTAGGCTTCTGACAGCGAAAGGAATAGGGGGAACGGACATTCATCGCCGAATGTCACAAGTGTACGGCGAACACTGCATGTCCCTTGCAAGGGTCAAGGCGCGGCACAAGCGCTTCAGGGAAGGACGGGTGTCGTTAGCCGATGATGCCCTGTCTAGGGCACCCCCTGCATTACCGATGACAACGTCCAGGTGGTTGATGCACTCATTAGCCAGGACCGCCGAGTGACAGTGAACGCCATAGCCACCGTGGTCGGATTGAGAGTCGGAAGTGTGCACACCATCATGAAGGAACGACTTGCACTTGTGCAAAGTGTGTGCCCAATGGGTGCCCCACAGTTTTCAACCACACCAGGAAGCATGTCGAATGGCCTACTGTCTTGGTCTTGGTTGGACGATTGATGCATGCTGCTGCTCGCTTTGTATCGCCACGTGACGTGCACGCGTGCCCTCTAGTGACGGGCTGTGACCTTCCACGCTCTGGTGGAAACCACACCTCGTTACACACGCCACGATTAGCCGATGTCGTCACCGGTTTGCGCATTACAGCCTCCAGCTCCTTAATTTTTGAGCGCACCTTATACAACAAAATATAAGAAAACTCTGTTTTATGTACTAAAATAATGTGTGAGCTTTTTCTGTTTTACATTTGTAAAACATCAGTCCTCAATTCCAGGCGAATGCCAAGATGGTACCTTTAATAGACCGTGGCCGAATTACTTCCAATTCCTCTCCTTAACTATCCTTGGCGGAAAAGACATTCAAGAAGAGTCGAACCTGTAAATGAAATACTCTACAGTAAAATAATTTTTTATTATTTTCGATCTGAATAAGCCGGAGATCCGGATTAATGAGGGCCGGATAAGCGAGGTTCTTGTGTAAATTTAAACCTCACCACAATGATCAGGATCTGATGATAAGCACTTGAAGTTCAAAACCTGTAATCCTAATAGGGCACATACAGCTCAAGGAGCCACAACAATAACGATTGTAATATTATAACAGTGCCTGTCATAAATCTTGTACAACAATGATATACATATCCAAGGAAACACACACACCTTGCTATTAGAAGCAAAGTTTAAAAATTTCAAAATTCATATGATAATTATTTTTATCAATTTTTTCAAAATTGGCTCATGTTTTGTGCTGACCTTCACCGTTTCCCTGATATCTCCCGTGAATATAGGGATTTTTGGAGTTTTCTTTTTTTCTGCTACAAAATGAATCTCGCATATTTTCACATTATTAATTAATTAATTAATTAAGCGTCATTATTTCCACATTTATTCTGAGCAAACTAAAAAAAATGTTAAAGTTTCATAGAAAGACTAATTAAAATCACAACGGTTTTGAGTGAGATTCATTTCTTTAGCAGAAGGTTTAACACCCACATTAAAAAAAGAAAACTCCAAAAATCCCTATAAACACGGGATATATCAGGGAAACGGTGAAGGTCAGCACAATACAAGAACTAATTTTGAAAAAATTGATAAAAATAATTATCATTCGAATTTTGAAAATTTTTAACTTTGCTTCTAATAGCAAGGTGTGTGTGTTTCCTTGGATATGTATATCATTGTTGTACAAGATTTGTGGCAGGCACAGTTATATTATTAAAATCGCTATTGTTGTGGCTCCTTGAGCTGTATGTGCCCCCTTATTGCCCCATTATAATGGTGATCATAACTAATAGCCCTACATGTATTTTTTCCAGGAGTGTTAATTACTTACTAGCATTACCCGTCGCGGCTTCGCCCGCGAATATTCTAGTAGTAAAGAGTACACTTAGCAAAATCGCAATCATGAATGCTATGACTGATTTATCCTTGGTATGAATAATCAGACTTTATCAATTCCGATACTGGTGCAGTGGTTAGGGGTTTGTCATTCCTTCATAGGTATATCAGAGCGAAGTTAGTTTTCTGGGAATATCACAGACACTGTTAATTTAAGAGACCCTTTATAGTCGGGTGAAAAAGACCTTTCGTACCACACTCACACGTGAAAATTGCGTGAAAAAATTCTAGAGTGCCCCATGACCCCCTTAAGCGCATTGTACTGTATGTATTGATGAATTTTACAGCTTAATTTGGTTCAGTGATAACCTTATAACCGTCTTGAAAATTTCACAGTAATGTAATAATTGGAATTGCATTGCATTTTACAGAAATACATGGACATGTGAGATTCTGTTACCATGGTTACCGTGTTGCATTCTTTCATGGTAAATATACATGTTTTAAGGTATTTATTTAATTGTGAGGCATTTAAAGAGTAAATGAGTGCGTTTCGCTTATGCATTGTGTTATGCTGAACCTGTAAGTACCCCATATGTGTAGGTTGGTGTTAATGGGACTTTATTTTCGGTACAAAACTGGAATGGGACCTTAGCAGAATAATATAGGGAGGGATTATTCATATAGCCTACTGTACATTGTACCCCGCCCATTCTTTGGGCCAATTAGTGTTGACCGACTGAAGAGTTACAACTGACAGTTTATATAGGCAACACTGAATGAATGGCTTTAAACTTTACATTACATTAGTGTACCCCATTCCAGCCCTCAGACCAACATTAAATTTCTTGGCAGTGCCCGAACCTTAGCAGTGACCGCCAAGAATGCAAGCCACTACACAAGGTGCCAGTCCACGTTTATTGAAGGCAATGACACATTACTGGGATATCAAAGTGATAGTTAACCTCGTTACCTAGATGAGTATTAAGTCATTTTTCTCGTGAGGAAGCCGAACAGTCTAACGTTGCGGTGGCTGATTAGCGCTAGCATTGTCTTGTCGAGGGGATCTCCCCCATCATAAATATCACCATCATTTATTCATGATCGAGGGGAAGAGGCCTTCTTCAGTTTAAAGCTCCCCTCCTGTTTTAAACTAACATACATTCTTTGTGCCACAGGAGTACCAACAAGTCACTCCCCTCAGTAGCGTAGCAAACGGGTGCGGTTTTAAATTTCATCCCAAGATGTAATCGCTTTTCCATCAGTGATTAGAAACTAATAATGGAGTAAATTCCTCAAAACAATGGAGTGAACAATTTTCATGGCCCTACACACACATCTTGCCCTCATCCACAAATACAGGGTATGTGCGCCCGATAAACACGGCAAGCTAAGCCGGCTGTGACTGGCACAGATTGCGGGCGCGCGTACCTGGTTCAGCCGGTGGTCGCGCACTTTCACTTGTTAACCAAACATGTTCAATATTGTGTATTTACAGTGCACATAGGCGATGCTGAAAATGTCCTCCCTCTCTTGTAACACACACCTGACATCTTCTGATGAAAGAATGTCTGTCAACTCTTTAATTATTTACGGAGCCTGTTTCCTTGAATCGTTTAGCGAGCCTCCTAATTGTACTGGCATTAGGCACAGGTCTTCCTGGAAACTTGATTCGAAATTTTCGTCTCGTTTTAGAATTAGCCTACTTTTCACATTTTGCAAAAATGTGGAAAAAGAAGACTTATGAGATCGATCCGGGCAAATGTCCGTCTGTCTGTCTGTCCTTCTGTCTGTCTGTCTGGCTGGCTGTGTGTGTGTCCCCCTCTATTAACTCCTAAACGGCTGCTACAATCGAATCCAAATTTAGTATGAGTACAGATCTATACCTGAATATCTCAAGCCCATATATGAAAATTATGTCAGTGCTACCAACTGCTGAAAAACCGCAATTCAAATTTGAGCTTTAGGTTATGTTGGATATCTAGGAAGGTATGCATGGGAGCTATTCCAAAATTGGCACACATATAGATAATAATATTTCAGTTCAATTTCCAGGAGGCCATGCATGGCAGTGTTGCCATAATGATTCTGAGCCTGCTGATAGGTCCAATTTTTAAATGCTTATAACTTCTACACTTTCAATTGGATTTCAACCAAATTTCGTATGTACTATGTGTACATAAACAGATATGACTGAGCTTATTCTTAAAAGCCACCAGGGCTGCCAATTGTTAATGAATGCTCTCTCTATATTTTCTTATCCAAATACCAATATATCAGAAAGTATGCAAGCCGACAGCTTTAAACTATGCACACGTATAGTACCTGACATTCTAGATTAATTTCGAGGAACTAATATACGTCAGTGCTACCAACATGATTCTAAGCCTGCTTATAAGACCAATTTTTAAATACATGTAACTTCTATACTATCAATTGGATTTCAACCGAATTTCGTATGTGCTATGTGTACCATAACAGATATGACTATGCTTATTCTTAAGAGCAACCAGGGCTGCCAACTGTTAATAAATGCTGTCTCAATTTTTTACCCTAATATTAATATATCAGAAAGTATGTAAGCCAACAGCTTTAAAATTTGCACACGTATAGTACCTGACATCTTCGATTAATTTGGAGACACTAATATACATCAGTGCTGCCAACATGACTCTAAGCCTGCTGATAGGTCCAATTTTAAAATACATGTAACTTCTATACTAACAAATGGATTTCATTCAAAATTGGCACAATAAGAGATCATAATATTTCAGATTATTTCTGACCAACACATGCATGACATTGTTGCCAACATAATTTTACGCGCGCTGATAGATACAATGTCTAACTTCATGTAACGTCCATGCTATCCATTGGACTTCAACCAAATTTTGTATTCTGTACCGTAAGAGATGGAACTAACAATATATTCAGTTACCAGGACTGCCAACTGTAGTGCTCTATTAGGCTTCATTATACCAGGTATATTTCAAACTAATTAGAAATGTCGATATTACGAACTGAATTTCGTCATTATTATAGATAGGTCTATATAGATTGGCATGAATCTTAAATTTTAAGAAAAGTAGGCTCTTTAGTTCGTTACGGAACTTCTTGTTATAACTGTGGTGTCAAATAGCCTATCTTATGATAACATTATTAACCTCCTCACATCAGACGACAAAATGCCCTTATCAGATTATGGACTAAGGTGATGATGAAAGGCTCACTTCCCATCCACCAGGATACAGATGGAAACGACGTAGCAAGACTGAAATCCCGGAAACCTGCCTGGAAGACGGCCAGGAATCTCGCTGACATACCATTTAGACCTGACGAAGCATGGACGCAAGAATGGGCCAGATTACACCCACATGGTCTAATCAACATCGATGACCCAACAGCAAAACCTCCTGGGTTCAACCTCCCGCGCACCATCTGGACCAGACTAAACAGGATACGCTGCGGCGTTGGAAGAACTGCTTCCGCACTACACCAATGGGGGTGGTTGGAGTCTCCTTCCTGCAACTGTGGTGCTGAAGTGCAAACCATCCGCCACATCGTGAAAGAATGTCCTCTACGAGCATTCACTGGGCCTATGGAGGAACTACATCAAGTAACCCCTGCGGCACTCACTTGGTTGGAAGGACTAGACATCAGCTTGTGATGAAATCTGAGAATCTGCAGCTGTGTGTGTGTGTGTGTGTGTGCCTCATAGTTAGTCTGGATTACTTTATATCCATGTATATAAATATATATTAATTTTTATTTTTCTAATAGCAATTATATGTAATATATTTCAAGCGATTGTCATGAAGCATCATATGCTAAATAATAATTGTTAAGGTAGTAGACCAAATAAAGATTGAATAGGTAGCCTATATCAGGTCTTTATTTAACATTTGTTAAAGAATAGTGCAAGTTTTAGCTGGGGTGTTTTGAGCACCCCACCTACCCACTTACGTAACTCTTACCAACACACCTAATTAAAATGTTGTTTAAATCTTCCATGCATATATATACCCAGAAAATTGATTTAAATGGTCCAGGGCGCGCATATCTAATCAGAATATAAAGCTACTTAATTTACTTAATAACTAAGAATTATGTTTTTAGAGGTTCTAACATCAACAGTGAAGTTCTAATTGCGGCTTCGGTGGCGTAGTCGGTAGCATGCTGAGCTTCTATGCCCAAGATCGCGGGTTCAAACCCGGCCGCAGCCGTCGGATTTTTAAGAGCGTTAAAAATCCCTCAGTATGCCTTCCTTCGGAGGAGAAGTGAAGCCGGCGGTCCCATGTAATAGATTTATGGCATGTTAAAGAACCCACTAATTGCACCTGTGTGAAGCTAAATTGGATAGGTTAAGAATGTAAACAACGCTCTTAGGTTTCTACGTTCATTGCCAAGAGCTGACTGCGGTGGCGTCTAGTAGCTAAGTTCTGAACTTGGCCTAGTAGTCGTTGACGGTGGCGCTTGGCGGCAAAAGTAGGAACTATTTGAAAAATTCTAAGTTGCGGTACTTAAATATAAAAAAAACAGATAACACACACTAATACAGCCATCACAATTAACACCGGTTATCAGACAGATTCTACACACACCCAAATTACACGGGGCTACATGACCCCATTGTCACAGCTCCTAAACTAAGGAATCAACCATCCTGCTAATCGTCCCGTGGTCGAGGCTAGGATTCGTTGTTGTGCTTGCTTAAGGGGCTGCGACATCGTGGTCACATAGCCCCGTGTACTTGGGTGTGTGTGTGGAATTTGTGTGGTAACGTGTGTTATTGTTATGGCTGTACTAGTAAATAGGGGATGGTATTGGGAAGGAGGCGGCCGTGGCCTCAGGTTAGGAACCATCCCAGCATTTGACGAGTAGAAGTGGGTAAACCACGGAAAAGCACATCCAGGATGGCTGAGGTGGGAATTGAACCGTCCTCTTCTCAGTTTACTTCGTTCGCCTCGTTGCGTAGTGGTTAGCATTGTTGGATTGTCACCGCTGAGGCCCGGGTTCTATTCCCGGCTCTGCCAAGAAATTCCGTTCTGGTCTGGGGACTGGAACGGGGTACACTCAGCCTCGTGAGGCAAAACGGAGAAAAGGTGGGTTCGATTCCTACCTCAGCCATCTTGGAAGGCCACGGCTATTTCCTACCCGAATCCTATCTCAACTACAAATACACACACTAGAACAGACATCACAGTGACACAGGTTATCATACAAATTCTACACACACCCAAGTTTACGGGGCTTCATGATTACGAATCAACAACACGTTTTAGTTCACTAGACCGAGTGTACCCCGTTCCAGCCAGCCCTCACACCAGAATTGGTTGGTTGGTTCTGCAGTTTAGGGGCTGCGACAACGCGGTCATGTTGCCCCGTGTACTTTGGGTGTGTATAGAATCTGTCTGATAACCGGTATTAATTGTGATGGCTGAATTAGTGTGTGTTATCTGTTTTTAATGAAGTAATGACTGCAGACATTCGATTTGCAAGTAGTTCCAAGTTCTTCTACCAATCGCCACCGTCAACGACCAACTAGTTCTGAACTTGGTTACTAGATGCCACCGCAGTCTGCTCCTGGCGACGAACGCTGGAACCTAAGAGCATCAGTAAAATCTAACCTACAATTTAGCTTAACACAAGTGTAATTAGTGGAAGGTTCTTTATCATGCCATAAATCTATGACATGGGACCGCCGGCTTTACTTTCCCTCCGAAGGAAGGCATACTGAGGAATTTTAATGCTCTTAAGAATCCGACGACTTCAGCTGGGTTTGAATCCGCAACCTTGGGCATAGAAGCTCAACTTGCAACCCACTACGCCACAGAAGCCGCCATCTTGAAAGTCTAGAATTGAAATATTTTGGACCTCCGGGGCGACAGCCAAGAATGCTATTCACTACACCAGGAGGGGGTCGAGGCTAGTTTTTAAGCGGCAGTTTGAAATCTCGTTCTTCCGCCCCCTGTTTAGCCTATACAATTCAGAACTGTGTTAGTTTTGTCATGAGTACGCCAGATGTTCTGGTAACCAATTAGTACATTATGCAACGAACCTACAGTACAATGGCAATAATTAAGACACAAGTATGTTTAAAAAACGAACGTGGCGAGTTTTATAATTTCCATACGAGTGTCTTAATTACCATTATAGGCGAGTTGCATACGACTGTTCATGTTCGACGATAACTATTTTATGTTCGAACATAAATATTCATAAATATCTGTCGGGATTTCTCCAGTTTCATGTAGTGAACAGAGCGCATGGGACGCAGAGAATACCTTGTATTTGACCATGGCCTCCTGGAATACCTCACTATGACACTCGCCAAGCAGTGAACTTTAAAATAGGGGGCCATGGAAGTGGCGCAGGTGCGATGCTATCCTCACCTAATTGGTCACACAAATGTTTCTTGAGCTCTGATTGGTGGGAGAAACTGTATCATAATGAAAACTTGTTCTACAATGAGCCTCATTATAGTAGTCTACAGTTTACTGACATATAATATTTACATTTCGCCAGGGTCGAACATAAAATACAGTATGTTCCAGCTATGCAAGACATCGCTCAGGTTCGACAGAAAATCAGCTGACTAGGCAACGTTGCCTAATTGCAATCACATCTGAATGTCGCTATTCAGCTGTCTGTTTGATGTATCAGTGCACGTATGATTGGGCACAGGCGCAAGATATGACCCTCTGTGTGTACTCCAAAGCACTCCATGCACTCTAATCGCACGCTGGAAGAAATGCGACATCAAAGCCCGCGGCTGTGATCTCCAATCGCTGACATGGCCGCCTGTGAATCTCCTTCTCTCTGTAGCGTTTGTCGCTTTACCTCGATTAATTAATTATTACAGCTTGTAATTTCATTAACATTGTAATTGGCCGTAATTACTGGCGCTTACCGTGATGTTTATTTTATGTGTGCCGGTGCGGTGCCCAGGACGATTAAAGCCACTCTGCACTAATTGGTTACATGGAGTTTTGCCTCCCTTCCCCCCACCCCGTCCCTCCCTCAGCCCCCTCAGGGAGGCTGGGAGGTTCAAAAGCGAGATGGGGATACAACCTCACTCACCCACCATCATCAAAAGGCTACCCCCGCAATGTTATACAGCTCTCTTCTTTTGTACTCACACTACTTCAAATTATCATCAAAGAGTTATTAATACACCGGGTGATACGAGAAGTAGGTAAAATTTTGCTCCTTTTCAGTGATGTCTATGGAAATTAGTGCGATATCAATGTTCTCCACATTTTATACCTACCGATAAGTAGGCCCACTTACTGGAATTGAGTATGACTGGGAATTCAAATTCAAAACATCTTTAATATCGAATATATTTATTTTCTCAAAAAGAAAAAGCACATTATTTAGTCGAAAATGAATAATACGGCAAAAATTAACCATATTTAAAAGATAGATGATTTTATTCCTATAAAAGTGAACGATTGTTCCAGGTTTCGGAAAAATACGAAAATGAAAAATAAAAATAAATATAATAATAAATTAAAAACAAAATAATAATAATAATACCGGTAATAATAATAAAATTTAAAAGTTGAATAAGTTCACTGATACCATGCGTAAGAGACGATTGCAATTTTATGGTCACATCCTGCAGAATGGACAACACCAGATATGCAAAAAACTGCTTGATATAATTAATTCAAAGAAGGTCATAATCAGTTGGTTAGAGGAAATCAAACAGGACTTAACAGAAATAAACATTATAGAAGATATCATCATGAATTTCAAGACTTTTGGAACTCTAGTTACAAATCACTCTTTCGCCGAAAAAGCTAAAAAGACCGCTGGAAAAACTGGACGGAAGAACGTAAGAAGGTGCATAGCGAGTTCATGAGGAGATTTGGGGAGGAGAAGAAGAGGAAAACGCCACTAACCCTAGTCAACAAGTTCAAACGAAGAAAGAAAAGAATAAAATTTAAAAAAATGCTGAGTAAAGCACATTTTATTTCTTTCTTTAGTTGAGATCTTAGTGAAAAGAAATGTTTGGCATTATATACTGTAGTTCATATACATTTAATCGGTTTACCGACAGCGGTAGATACGCTCGCTAACGCGCAGCGCTAGGCCATGGGGCTAACACGTAAGGTCTCTGCATACTCGGCAGACGTGGGTTCGAGCCCCACCGTCGGCCGTCCTTGAAATGGTTTTTCGTGGTTTTCCCCCTTTGTCAACTCCAATCAAATGCTGGGATGGTACCTTCTGACAGGCCACGGCCGCTTCCTTCCACACCCTTGCCCAGTTTCATTCACCTTCATTCATTTCATCCCTCATTAACTCCTTTCATGATGTTGGCGTCAGGAAGAGTATTTGGCCGTAAAAACCATCCACCACATAGACTTTCATCGCTGATCCCGTTGAAATGGGAATAATAGGCTACATACATTTAATCGCTTCATCCTCTCAGCTCGGCTTCTCACACGGTCTCTGCGAGCGATCATACCTCTATTGTCTTAAGGACGGTATCTGGGAGCTGAACGTACTTTGTCATGAGATACAACTGGGGATGGCGACAGGCCGATCACCCAGGTGACCGCTAACTTGGGTTTAATTTAAGGAAATGTCAGAGAAGTGATTTTGGAATGAAGTCGGCCGTGAACCAGTTGAAAGGAATCGTTCCAGCATTTGCCTTGTGGTGAAAATAGGAAACCACAAAAAGCACGCTCTCCCGATGCCACTGAGGCACGAAGTAGCGGGTTTGTGCTCTCGGCCACCACGGCTGGTTCTACCTTAAATAAGTAGCCTTCCCCAGCCAATAAGATAGAATATTGATAACAAATACTGAGAAGTTGCGGGCATATTACATTATTTAAGTTACAGTTTTTCCATCAATATTATATCTTCTTATCTGAAGAAGGCCACAGTGCTGTTCAGCATGAAAAGTTCTGCAAAAAAGTCCGGGACAGCATATCTCTATCTTCAATACATCGCCCATTATTTGTGTTTTTACGTTTTCATTTCTTCCAACAATCTCCATTCAATTACTGAGGCGACAGTTCACCCAGTTACAGCCTAGCTAGCGGGCGAGCCTATTAGGCCTACCCCAGATACAGCAGCAAACTGTCGAGTCGTGTTGAGTTAAGACTTCAGAGAAGAGTGGTTGTGTTTGAAGTTTCCCTTGAAGTACAATTCGGCTTTACTTCATTTCACCTGTGAGCTTTTCGTTCCGCAAAATACACGGTCGAGTTAAGATTGGACGGAAGGGGGATTTGTGTTTCATGCACCTAGCCATACTTAAATTACGTCTGACAAGAATTTGTTGCACATGCATCTCCATCATAATATAATTAATAGTCAGTCAGTGATTTTAACCCATCATGCCGAGACGTAAAACGGATATAGGTCGTAGTTCATTGATATCGAAAAAAAAATCGTCTATTACGTAATGCATCCATAACTGTTCCCGGGCGAAGCCGGGGTGTGTTGCTAGTTACTTCTAAAATTTCAGAATGTTGAAAAGTTGCGTAATAAAGGGATTTTTTACATTATGAAATGTATTTTTGCTTGAAACTACAATCAATGCTTTTTCCGCTAGTTGAGGAAACGGTGACAGTTTTGGTTTTAGGACGAGGTGCGCTCCGACACCCATTTTGCTTTCTTAAAAATGTTTTTAATGCCCATTGTCTAATAGAGAGAACACTAAGAATCTAGAGAGAAATCTACACTGACCGACAAAGAAAACCGATCACTTGAAAAAGGCAACATTACTTTCATTTATATAAAAAAAATATGAACGGTATAGGCCTAGTACAGTACATACTGTAGTTATAGCATGGAAGTATGGTTAATTGTTTTCCTGGATGCATTACCATTCTTCATGTCATTGTTTCACTAACAATAGCGATTCATTGACATGATACTGTTTCCCGCGGAAAGATGTGCGCGCCACCATTTTCGATTAGAGTCACTGCTCTGACAACATCTTCAGGCCTCGAGTGCATATTCGTTTCTGAATCGCACAAGAACAACTGAGGATATGGCGGTATTGATCTTTTCCTATACCAACAAGTGGGAAAAGAAAAATAAGAATAAAACATTGCATTGTTGACGATAGCGATGGCGCGTACCCTACATCTTTCCGCGGGAAACAGCATCATGTCAAAGAATCGCTATTGTTAAGTGAAACAATCACATGAAGAATGATAATGCATCCTGGAAAGCAATTAACCTAACTTCCATGCTATAAACAGTATGTACTAGGCCTATACCGTTCATATTTGTGATTTGAATGAAAGTAATGTTGAATTAATTTTCAAGTGATCGTTTTTCTTTTCTGCCGGTCAGTGTAGAAAAAAAATAGAGAGAAAAATAAAAAATAGTGTGCTTACTAAAGGACGCACGATTATGGGAAAGTAGTCTTAAAAATGTGCCATGAAGAAAATAACTGTATTGTTAGAAAACCAAGGATGAGTCCATAGCTTAATATGACGTAAAATGAAATTTTGTAAATTTTGAAGATTTTCAGCATTCCAGAGCTACTCATTGTAGAACTTCGATTGTTTTAATATTGTGACGAAAACATTGTTTCTCCTGCTATCTGCTCGTCTGACCTTTAGCTCGGCGTTCTACCTGCAGTGGCCGGCCCCACTTTGAGTGGAAGACCCTGTATTAAAAAGCATGGGCGGTGCGTCATTATGGCCAATAGGTCCCCGCCCACCCAGGGCCGTTTTGCACAAAATTCGTTTTATTAATGCCTTTAAAAATTACTTTAAATTACAGATATTCTACTTAAAATAAGTATTTCTTTCTAAAGTATCTGAAAAGAATTCAGTATACATAACACATCCCTAGCTTAAGTTCCTGACAGTCACGCACGGTGTACTGTAATAGCGAGGGCCGCTCTATAGAACCTCCCATGTAAAGTATATGGAGTGAGGGGCCGGGTGATGAAACAGTGGACATAGCACTATCTTGCACCCGAATTCTCTGAGCTATGAAGTTCTTTTTTCTCTCTCTTTAAAGGGCTTGAGAAATGACCAATAACATTCCGTTCAAGTGAAATAGAAGATCTCTCCTTTTCACTTCCAGCTTCTGTGTCTGACTGAAGGTCAAACCGGATTACGGGAGATGAGGCCACCCCACGCCTTTCAACAGGTACTTAGCCATTGTTCACAGGTTACTGATTTTACACAAAAATATATTTATACATTTTCAGTTGCCTGATGCAGTACAAATGTGTTAGTGAGTTCTGTGAATGAAGTTAATTTCTATAAATTAACGTGCTTTTAAGGCGGCTTCGGTGTCGTAGTTGGTAGCATGCTGAGCTTTTATTCCCAAGGTCGCGGTTTCAAACCCGGCCGAAGTCGTCGGTTTTTTTAAGAGCGTTAAAAATCCCGCAGTATGCCTTCCTTCGGAGGGGCAGTAAAGTCGGCGGTCCCATGTCATTGATTTAAGGCATAAAAAGAACCTTCCACTAACTACACTTGTGTGAAGGCAAAATTTTTAGGTTAGGTTTGATTAATGCTCTTAAGTTCCAACGTTCGTCACCGGGCGCTAGTTGCGATGGCATCTAGTAGTAGCGAATTTCACAGCTAGGTGTCGTGGACGGTAGCATTTGGTAGCGAACGTAGGAACTACTTGAAATTCTTGTCAGCAGTCCTTACTTGAATTAAAAACAGATAACACACACTAATACAGCCATCACGAGTAACACCGGTTATCAGACAGATTCTACACACACCCAAAGTACACGGGTCTACATGACCATGTTGTCGCAGCCCATAAACAGAGGAACCAACCAACCGTGTTTTTAACTTTTGTAATAAGGTGCGTAGTTATTTCATAAGGATTGTGTGCGACATATGAAAATGAATGAAGTGGAATTTGTATTAACAAATCCATATTCATCCTTACCTCTGAACACAAAGTTTGAAATAATAAATAGGACCTCATCAACCAAGGTGATCGATAAATTTGCTTCTTCCAAGCACAGGAGAGGAGAATTTATTTACAAACAAGGAGCCATGAGAGTACAGCTTTTAATGCATGAACCATTTATTAAAACTTGTTTTAAATGTTGTGGCGTGTAGAATGATGATAATGACAATATTGGCAACATAGAGCTCAAATTTAAATTGTGATTATTCAGCAGTTGATAGCACTGACGTCAATATCAAATATGGCCGTGAGATATTCAGGTATGGACCTTACTCTTACAAAATTTGGTTTCGATAGCTGCAGCCGTTTAGGAGTTGGTAGGGTGGACAGACAGACAGACAAACAGACAGACATATGAACAGACAGACAGACAGACACACATTTTCCCGGATCGATCTTATAGTCTACCTTTTGCTCACTTTTGCAAAATGAGAAAAGTAGGCTAAAAATGTAACAATGTTTAATATGAATCAACAATAAATTTTAGTCGGTAGCCGCCCCTGTTAAAAAGTAACTTATCCAATTCTGAATATGATACAGTAAGATTGGTGTGATCATGCAGATGTGGATCGCAATTACCTTTTGAAGCGAAGAGAAGGAATACTTTTTTACGCTGTGCTGTTTCCTTCTGTTTTGGGGTTGATTATACCTTCTCCCTTTATGATGTTACGCCATTTAATAGGCTCACGTCGTGCTAGCGGATCTGGACCATTAGATATTCATGTAACAATATAAGCTCTCTATGATTGGTTCTTTTGCGACGCCCCTGGTCACTCGGCTAATTAAAAAATCCATTTGTTTCTCGTCTGGCGAGGTAAGAGCCTGACAGCTACTGCTTCGACAAATTGCGTTGTGTTGTTATGGGCAAGAAGACCAGTTCATAATTGAATATCCCGCTACTCCTACTTGCTAATTCTCGATAGAAATCCAATTTGAGCCGTCAGTATTCCATTCTCCATCAGCAGCGCTGTACCTGGAGGATGTGGGTACTAGAGTCCCTATGGACATCCCTCCAAGATATGGGCATCTGCTCAATGATTCAAATCCTGTGATGCACAGGCTGTGAAGCGCCAGTTAATGCTATCATATCTTGTTATAATTTCAACATCAATATTTGAATCAAACACGTTTTCCTGTTATTGTGTAGGATCGACTCCAGTGGCATTGGTTGCATCCGATCAATTTATTGATGTTGTAACTTTTCATTTTAGGGGCTTGGGAGATAGGCTATCGGTCGTCAGCCCCATTACTTGGCTGTGTATTCGATTTGTCTGACAACCTATGTTTCTGTGGTGACTATTGACTGGCCGCGTGGCTCAACGGTAACGTTCTACAGTAGCTTAGCATTTGAGGGTGAGCAAATGCGAGGCAGCCGTATCAGTAGATTTACTTGCATGTTGAAGATCCACTTCAGGGCACCCAAGCGTCTCTAAAGCCTCAGTAGTTAAAATGGACGTAAAACCAATATTATTATTATTTTCGGTTTATACAGTACATATAACAAATTTCTGGTATATTACAACGTAACTATACGGGCTTCAGTGAACCAAAGTATAGCTACGGAAACAGCAACTTCTAAGCTAGAATTTCGCTACCCATGAACTTCCGAACGATTCTGGTTGTTGATAGAACTACTGCCTTCTGCATTAGTTTGTACAGCCGTGTATCCAGATCCAGTTCTTTAAGGCCTTGGAGCAAGGTACTTGGGATCACGCCCGTACTCGAGACAATGATAGGTATGGTCTTCACTAGCTCTACATGCCATTGTCTTTTGATAGGGTCGACCAACTCGCTGTATTTGCTGATCTTTTCAATGTGTTTTGACTGGAGATTCTTGTTGTTAGGAATCGCAACTTCAATCAATGTAATTTGCTTGGTTTTCTTGTTTACAACCACCAGATCCGGCCTGTTGTGTGATACCGATTGATCAGTCAAAATAGTTAGGTCCCAATACAGCTTGTATTCATTGTTTTCAAGAACACACTCTGGCTGATATTGGTGGTACGGAACTTTCTTTCCTTTCAAAACCTGAAACTTATCAGCCAACTCCTGATGCAAGATTTTAGCAACTGCATCATGCCTTTGTTTGTGCTCTGTTGCCAGGAAATATCTACATGCAGATGTAATATGCTGTATTGTTTCTGACTGTTGACATCCGTAGCGGCACTTATCATCTGGTACAGCGGGATCTTTTACAATGAACTTGAGGTAGTTCCTTGTAGGGATGACTTGGTCTTGAATTGCAAGCATAAAACCTTCAGTTTCTGGAAAGATCTGTCCTGAAGTGAGCCAGTAGTTTGACGCAGTTATATCAACATTTGCTTGACTCACCTCAATTGGATGTCTTCCGTGCAAAGGTTTTGCTTTCCATGCTTCCGTCTTCTGAAGGTCAGTATGTAGGAGGTGTTGAATCTCTTGCTGACACAAGACCAGTGGCGTTGATCTGTCCGCCTCACTGATGGCTCTGTGAAATACAGATGACCTCGCTTCTGCGTAGAAGTGCTCCCTAAGGCTGACTATCTGTCGTTTCATCTGATTATCAATGTCAACGAACCCACGTCCACCTAGGCTTCTGGGTAGAGTCAATCGCTCTATTGAAGATCGTGGGTGGTGTTTCCTTCCTTTTGTGAGCATCGTTCTCATTTTTCGCTCAAGTCCTTCGATGTCCATTTTACACCATTTGATTATGCCAAAGGAGTAGCTCAGCACAGGTACAGCATACGTGTTAACAGCTTTCACTAGGTTTTTGCTGTTCAAGTGCGTTTTTATGATTTGTTTTAATCTTTGTGGTGTTTGAAGCCATATTTTCAGTGTTGCCTTAGTAAACAAGTGTTTAGTGCTTTTCAGTCGGTCAACACGAATGTACCCAAAATAGATGGGTTATGCCCTAATCCTGAAATAAATTACATGAGATTAGTAAAACACTAGGATGACCAGTTTCGATCGTCAAGCGATCATCATCAGATCCATTACACTTAGGCTATAAAATCTATGTTTGAAATACAGGTGAAAATATTTACAATATGTACAATTATTTAGTTGCAGTATTGGTACTGCAACTGTCAGTGTATGCTAAATCCAGTATATATGTTAGGTGAAATGCTAAATGGTGATAGCTATCCGGAGATTGTACTTTAGAGAGATTATATGGTTGTAAACTATGGTTAAACTATAAAATTTTAGGCTAACTACTTATCTGATTGTCTTCCGTACTACAGCTACTCGCAGTTTTCGTGTTTACTTGAACTCACTGTGCGGTCGACTGCGGTGGTTATCTTAACGACTGGTTTTTCCCTCCCTTCTCCCCCCTACCCCTACGCGCTGTGGGGAGTGATCGCGATGTGTTTATGTGAGGTGTTGCCAACCTAGATAAGATGTATGTTATTGAATGAGGTGGGTCTGCAACTATTAAAGACCGTGGATTAGCCCTCGCCACGCGTGGAGCATAACCCATTCGAACTAAGCGTTGACGGTCTTATGAGGACGTCCCGGCACCTTTAATACTGCCGCGAATATGGGCCTTGGTTTATTGCAGAAGAAAAGTACATCGTACACCTGATCCAGATAACATTTACCTATTAAAAACCCCCTAATTTCCCCCCCTTTTTTATCTAGCTTGGCTGTGTCGCTAAATTGTGTTTTGTTTCCGACAGGGTGTGTTTTTTAGTAGCGTGAAGAGGGGTGAGTTCTCCATGAACGTGTGTTCATTTAGATTGTTGGGATTGTTTCGTTTGGCTAGGTGTATCTCGATTGCTTCCTTTATGTCAAGAGCTCTGCCTTTCGATTCGTGATGGATTATTTTAAGGTCCGACTCTATGTTGGTAAAGCTGTGCCCTGCGTCACACATATGTTCGCACACGGCTGAATGTGTTCCGTATCTTATCGCATTCCTATGTTCATTATAACGTGTGTCTACTCGCCTTCCACTCTGCCCGATGTAATTAGCTTGACAATCGGTGTCTTGGCACGTTATAGAATATACCCCTGACCTTGAATACGGGTCACGTTTATTTAGATTACTATTTAGGAGGTGCCTAGCGGTTGTGAAAGCTATCTTTATGCCTTGATTTTTGAATAGGTTAGTGATTTTATATGTATTCGCATTCACATAGTTGAAACGCGCAAATTTTTTCTCATTACTGTCCGGTTTGGGAATCGTTTTATCTTTATTTTTATGTTTGGCTATAATTTGGTTTATTTTGCTTGGCGAGAAGTTGTTTTCCTTAGCTATTTGCATAATTGTTCTTATTTCCTTATTATAGTTGTCTTTTGACATGGGTATGTTTAAAGCCCTGTGCACCATTGAGTTGAAACCCGCTAGTTTGTGCGTACTGGGGTGATTAGACTGATTGTCGATTGCATGCGAGGTTTGTGTTGCTTTCCGGAATATGGAATATGAAAGGTCGTTGTCTTTACGTTCAATAGTTATATCGAGATAATTTATTTTCCGGTCTATTTCGGATTCCTTAGTGAATTTGATAGAGTGGTGAAGGCTATTAATGGATTGGAGAATTGTTTCTTCGCTTGTTAGTTCAGTATCGTAGATGCAAATTACATCATCTACGTATCTTTTCCATATTACTATTCCCTTTGTTGAAGTCTTTTCTAAGAACGCATTTTCTAGTGCATTGATGAAGATGTCAGCGATTAACCCACTTAGTGGCGATCCCATTGCTAGGCCTTCTCTCTGTGTGTATATTTTATTGTCGAATTGAAACACGTTTTGGTTGAGAACGACCCTCAGTAATCTCACAATCTCTTCAATTTCTTTTACCGAATTGTTGGATTTTAAGTTGTTTTCGATAGTGTTGATTGCTTCAATAATCGGAATATTGGTGTACATGTTAGTTACGTCGAAGGATACTAGCCTGAAGCTAGGTTTCATTTGTAGGGTGTTCAATGCTGTTACTAGTTCTGTTGTGTTCTTTACAGAGTTGTTTTTGTCGTTGGAAAGACGGCATTTTAAGATTTTTAGTAACTCTTTGCTGATTTTGTAATTAGGGGCATTCCTACAATTGACTATTGGTCTCATTGGGCATTCCTTTTTGTGTATTTTTGGTTGTCCCCTCAATGACGGTATTTTCGGGTTCATGTTTATTAGTTTTGATTTTTCGGCTTTGGTCAGTATGTATTCTGTTTCTTTTAGCGCACTTTTTATTTGTTTTTGGAATTTGTTGGTGGGGTCTTTTGTTAATTCCTTGATTTCGTTGTTGTTTAGGAATTCGACTGTTTTTTCAATGTATTCTGTTTTGTTCAAAATTACTGTAGTGTTTCCCTTATCTGCTTTTGTGATGATTAAGTCATGTTCTTTTATTTTTTGTTTCAACGACTTTATTTCTTTGAGTTGTTTGTTGTTTTGAATATTATTGCTATCGCCCTCTCGTTTGAGGATTTTTTTGGCATCGTTGGTGGCGAGATTTTTGGTTATTTCCCTGTCTTCTGCTGGGAGCTTGTGACTGGCTATCTCAATATCTGTGATCAACTGTTAGCAAGGCTAAGGCAACACTGAAAATATGGCTTCAAACACCACAATGTTCACGGCTAGTCAGGCAAATCGTGAAGCCAAGAAATTCAAATCACTCAGGCTTAAACTCATGAATTTAGACAAGTCAATTTGGTTCAACAAAAAATGTATAGAACTAAACCTCACACCTAAATACGTACCAATTAAAACCGTACCGAACACACCAGCCTCGATCATTTCAACTAAACAAGCCAAAGCGCTTTGGATAAAAAACGAATTAAGATTTGCATACATAAGAAAGCAAAAAATTAACCAACAATTATACGACATTCAATTGCAACTAAGTAATTTCTGGCACGCAGCCCAATGGGACAGCTTCACCGAGCACCTACATGACACCATCAAAATCAGAGCAACGAGGAAGCATGAAACGCTAGAAAATAAATTAAGAAAACTAGGAGAAACACAGAACCATCAATCTAACGAACAACACACGAATAACAATGAATTCAATTTCCACAGCAGAGTAAACAACAGAACGAACGTAACCTTTTCTTTAGGTGAAATGAATATGTTAGACAAAGGTTTGAAATACAACTGCACAGACGCACACACGAACCACAATATAAAACAGTTGATCACAGATATTGAGATAGCCAGTCACAAGCTCCCAGCAGAAGACAGGGAAATAACCAAAAATCTCGCCACCAACGAAGCCAAAAAAAATCCTCAAACGAGAGGGCGATAGCAATAACATTCAAAACAACAAACAACTCAAAGAAATAAAGTCGTTGAAACAAAAAATAAAAGAACATGACTTAATCATCACAAAAGCAGATAAGGGAAACACTACAGTAATTTTGAACAAAACAGAATACATTGAAAAAACAGTCGAATTCCTAAACAACAACGAAATCAAGGAATTAACAAAAGACCCCACCAACAAATTCCAAAAACAAATAAAAAGTGCGCTAAAAGAAACAGAATACATACTGACCAAAGCCGAAAAATCAAAACTAATAAACATGAACCCGAAAATACCGTCATTGAGGGGACAACCAAAAATACACAAAAAGGAATGCCCAATGAGACTAATAGTCAATTGTAGGAATGCCCCTAATTACAAAATCAGCAAAGAGTTACTAAAAATCTTAAAATGCCGTCTTTCCAACGACAAAAACAACTCTGTAAAGAACACAACAGAACTAGTAACAGCATTGAACACCCTACAAATGAAACCTATCTTCAGGCTAGTATCCTTCGACGTAACTAACATGTACACCAATATTCCGATTATTGAAGCAATCAACACTATCGAAAACAACTTAAAATCCAACAATTCGGTAAAAGAAATTGAAGAGATTGTGAGATTACTGAGGGTCGTTCTCAACCAAAACGTGTTTCAATTCGACAATAAAATATACACACAGAGAGAAGGCCTAGCAATGGGATCGCCACTAAGTGGGTTAATCGCTGACATCTTCATCAATGCACTAGAAAATGCGTTCTTAGAAAAGACTTCAACAAAGGGAATAGTAATATGGAAAAGATACGTAGATGATGTAATTTGCATCTACGATACTGAACTAACAAGCGAAGAAACAATTCTCCAATCCATTAATAGCCTTCACCACTCTATCAAATTCACTAAGGAATCCGAAATAGACCGGAAAATAAATTATCTCGATATAACTATTGAACTTAAAGACAACGACCTTTCATATTCCATATTCCGGAAAGCAACACAAACCTCGCATGCAATCGACAATCAGTCTAATCACCCCAGTACGCACAAACTAGCGGGTTTCAACTCAATGGTGCACAGGGCTTTAAACATACCCATGTCAAAAGACAACTATAATAAGGAAATAAGAACAATTATGCAAATAGCTAAGGAAAACAACTTCTCGCCAAGCAAAATAAACCAAATTATAGCCAAACATAAAAATAAAGATAAAACGATTCCCAAACCGGACAGTAATGAGAAAAAATTTGCGCGTTTCAACTATGTGAATGCGAATACATATAAAATCACTAACCTATTCAAAAAGCAAGGCATAAAGATAGCTTTCACGACGAAAAACACAACCGCTAGGCACCTCCTAAATAGTAATCTAAATAAACGTGACCCGTATTCAAGGTCAGGGGTATATTCTATAACGTGCCAAGACACCGATTGTCAAGCTAATTACATCGGGCAGAGTGGAAGGCGAGTAGACACACGTTATAATGAACATAGGAATGCGATAAGATACGGAACACATTCAGCCGTGTGCGAACATATGTGTGACGCAGGGCACAGCTTTACCAACATAGAGTCGGACCTTAAAATAATCCATCACGAATCGAAAGGCAGAGCTCTTGACATAAAGGAAGCAATCGAGATACACCTAGCCAAACGAAACAATCCCAACAATCTAAATGAACACACGTTCATGGAGAGCTCACCCCTCTTCACGCTACTAAAAAACACACCCTGTCGGAAACAAAACACAATTTAGCGACACAGCCAAGCTAGATAAAAAAAGGGGGGAAATTAGGGGGTTTTTAATAGGTAAATGTTATCTGGATCAGGTGTACGATGTACTTTTCTTCTGCAATAAACCAAGGCCCATATTCGCGGCAGTATTAAAGGTGCCGGGACGTCCTCATAAGACCGTCAACGCTTAGTTCGAATGGGTTATGCTCCACGCGTGGCGAGGGCTAATCCACGGTCTTTAATAGTTGCAGACCCACCTCATTCAATAACATGCATCTTATCTAGGTTGGCAACACCTCACATAAACACATCGCGATCACTCCCCACAGCGCGTAGGGGTAGGGGGGAGAAGGGAGGGAAAAACCAGTCGTTAAGATAACCACCGCAGTCGACCGCACAGTGAGTTCAAGTAAACACGAAAACTGCGAGTAGCTGTAGTACGGAAGACAATCAGATAAGTAGTTAGCCTAAAATTTTATAGTTTAACCATAGTTTACAACCATATAATCTCTCTTAAGTACAATCTCCGGATAGCTATCACCATTTAGCATTTCACCTAACATATATACTGGATTTAGCATACACTGACAGTTGCAGTACCAATACTGCAACTAAATAATTGTACATATTGTAAATATTTTCACCTGTATTTCAAACATAGATTTTATAGCCTAAGTGTAATGGATCTGATGATGATCGCTTGACGATCGAAACTGGTCATCCTAGTGTTTTACTAATCTCATGTAATTTATTTCAGGATTAGGGCATAACCCATCTCTTTTGGGTACATTCGTGTTGACCGACTGAAAAGCACTAAACACTTGTTTACTAAGGCAACACTGAAAATATGGCTTCAAACACCACAATGTTCACGGCTAGTCAGGCAAATCGTGAAGCCAAGAAATTCAAATCACTCAGGCTTAAACTCATGAATTTAGACAAGTCAATTTGGTTCAACAAAAAATGTATAGAACTAAACCTCACACCTAAATACGTACCAATTAAAACCGTACCGAACACACCAGCCTCGATCATTTCAACTAAACAAGCCAAAGCGCTTTGGATAAAAAACGAATTAAAATTTGCATACATAAGAAAGCAAAAAATTAACCAACAATTATACGACATTCAATTGCAACTAAGTAATTTCTGGCACGCAGCCCAATGGGACAGCTTCACCGAGCACCTACATGACACCATCAAAATCAGAGCAACGAGGAAGCATGAAACGCTAGAAAATAAATTAAGAAAACTAGGAGAAACACAGAACCATCAATCTAACGAACAACACACGAATAACAATGAATTCAATTTCCACAGCAGAGTAAACAACAGAACGAACGTAACCTTTTCTTTAGGTGAAATGAATATGTTAGACAAAGGTTTGAAATACAACTGCACAGACGCACACACGAACCACAATATAAAACAGTTGATCACAGATATTGAGATAGCCAGTCACAAGCTCCCAGCAGAAGACAGGGAAATAACCAAAAATCTCGCCACCAACGAAGCCAAAAAAATCCTCAAACGAGAGGGCGATAGCAATAACATTCAAAACAACAAACAACTCAAAGAAATAAAGTCGTTGAAACAAAAAATAAAAGAACATGACTTAATCATCACAAAAGCAGATAAGGGAAACACTACAGTAATTTTGAACAAAACAGAATACATTGAAAAAACAGTCGAATTCCTAAACAACAACGAAATCAAGGAATTAACAAAAGACCCCACCAACAAATTCCAAAAACAAATAAAAAGTGCGCTAAAAGAAACAGAATACATACTGACCAAAGCCGAAAAATCAAAACTAATAAACATGAACCCGAAAATACCGTCATTGAGGGGACAACCAAAAATACACAAAAAGGAATGCCCAATGAGACTAATAGTCAATTGTAGGAATGCCCCTAATTACAAAATCAGCAAAGAGTTACTAAAAATCTTAAAATGCCGTCTTTCCAACGACAAAAACAACTCTGTAAAGAACACAACAGAACTAGTAACAGCATTGAACACCCTACAAATGAAACCTAGCTTCAGGCTAGTATCCTTCGACGTAACTAACATGTACACCAATATTCCGATTATTGAAGCAATCAACACTATCGAAAACAACTTAAAATCCAACAATTCGGTAAAAGAAATTGAAGAGATTGTGAGATTACTGAGGGTCGTTCTCAACCAAAACGTGTTTCAATTCGACAATAAAATATACACACAGAGAGAAGGCCTAGCAATGGGATCGCCACTAAGTGGGTTAATCGCTGACATCTTCATCAATGCACTAGAAAATGCGTTCTTAGAAAAGACTTCAACAAAGGGAATAGTAATATGGAAAAGATACGTAGATGATGTAATTTGCATCTACGATACTGAACTAACAAGCGAAGAAACAATTCTCCAATCCATTAATAGCCTTCACCACTCTATCAAATTCACTAAGGAATCCGAAATAGACCGGAAAATAAATTATCTCGATATAACTATTGAACGTAAAGACAACGACCTTTCATATTCCATATTCCGGAAAGCAACACAAACCTCGCATGCAATCGACAATCAGTCTAATCACCCCAGTACGCACAAACTAGCGGGTTTCAACTCAATGGTGCACAGGGCTTTAAACATACCCATGTCAAAAGACAACTATAATAAGGAAATAAGAACAATTATGCAAATAGCTAAGGAAAACAACTTCTCGCCAAGCAAAATAAACCAAATTATAGCCAAACATAAAAATAAAGATAAAACGATTCCCAAACCGGACAGTAATGAGAAAAAATTTGCGCGTTTCATCTATGTGAATGCGAATACATATAAAATCACTAACCTATTCAAAAAGCAAGGCATAAAGATAGCTTTCACGACGAAAAACACAACCGCTAGGCACCTCCTAAATAGTAATCTAAATAAACGTGACCCGTATTCAAGGTCAGGGGTATATTCTATAACGTGCCAAGACACCGATTGTCAAGCTAATTACATCGGGCAGAGTGGAAGGCGAGTAGACACACGTTATAATGAACATAGGAATGCGATAAGATACGGAACACATTCAGCCGTGTGCGAACATATGTGTGACGCAGGGCACAGCTTTACCAACATAGAGTCGGACCTTAAAATAATCCATCACGAATCGAAAGGCAGAGCTCTTGACATAAAGGAAGCAATCGAGATACACCTAGCCAAACGAAACAATCCCAACAATCTAAATGAACACACGTTCATGGAGAGCTCACCCCTCTTCACGCTACTAAAAAACACACCCTGTCGGAAACAAAACACAATTTAGCGACACAGCCAAGCTAGATAAAAAAGGGGGGAAATTAGGGGGTTTTTAATAGGTAAATGTTATCTGGATCAGGTGTACGATGTACTTTTCTTCTGCAATAAACCAAGGCCCATATTCGCGGCAGTATTAAAGGTGCCGGGACGTCCTCATAAGACCGTCAACGCTTAGTTCGAATGGGTTATGCTCCACGCGTGGCGAGGGCTAATCCACGGTCTTTAATAGTTGCAGACCCACCTCATTCAATAACATACATCTTATCTAGGTTGGCAACACCTCACATAAACACATCGCGATCACTCCCCACAGCGCGTAGGGGTAGGGGGGAGAAGGGAGGGAAAAACCAGTCGTTAAGATAACCACCGCAGTCGACCGCACAGTGAGTTCAAGTAAACACGAAAACTGCGAGTAGCTGTCGTACGGAAGACAATCAGATAAGTAGTTAGCCTAAAATTTTATAGTTTAACCATAGTTTACAACCATATAATCTCTCTAAAGTACAATCTCCGGATAGCTATCACCATTTAGCATTTCACCTAACATATATACTGGATTTAGCATACACTGACAGTTGCAGTACCAATACTGCAACTAAATAATTGTACATATTGTAAATATTTTCACCTGTATTTCAAACATAGATTTTATAGCCTAAGTGTAATGGATCTGATGATGATCGCTTGACGATCGAAACTGGTCATCCTAGTGTTTTACTAATCTCATGTAATTTATTTCAGGATTAGGGCATAACCCATCTCTTTTGGGTACATTCGTGTTGACCGACTGAAAAGCACTAAACACTTGTTGTTTTAATCTTTTGACAAATTCACAGGACAGATCTTTCTTTATTGACACATGGTCAATAGGCTTAGCTTGTTTGTAGGTGTCTTCTGCCAACATAGCCCTAATATGCTGTCCATCTTCCAGCTCATACCCGGACTTCTGTACTTTTCCTCTCACCACCTTTAGTGTCCGACACTTGTCCAAACCAAATCCCATTTGTATGTCTCTTGAGAATGCTTCAACTATTCTCAACAAGTTTTCCAGATGCGACTCTGTTTCGGCATAGAGTTTAAGGTCGTCCATGTATAGCAGATGATTTAGCTTAGTACCAACCCTCTTTCCAATCTTGATAGAAAAGCCGTAGTGAGTAGAGTTAAGATGGGTAGATAGAGGATTCATTGCCAGGACAAACCATAAGGGGCTAAGGGAGTCTCCTTGAAAGATGCCTCTCCGAATCGTTATCTCATCTGTTCGTATATCTCCGCGTGGCGTACTGAGACACAGTCTAGTTTGCCATGCTGACATAACCCTCTCCAAAAAACTGACAAATACTCATTGATCCTAAGTAGGGGAGTAAGGCGGGTTCTGCCCCACTCCAGAACCCTCCTCGCCCCACTACTAAGCCTCAGCCATGTAATATTAGTCAATATCACTCGAACGCATGGTCCGACTTTGACAAATGAGGTGTCATTGTACTCTAGCTGACGTCCTCTTTCCTATGGACCATGTATTATATTTTTCAATTTCTTTTTGAAATTTTTCGTTTTCGAAAATAGGCGATAGTTTGAAAACCAAGAATGATAGAACGTTATGCCATGACTCAAACGAATGGTCTTTATGACCTTTATTTTATATAATGAAACTTTTTTACTCTTTATGTTTTTTTGAAAACACTCGAATTTGAAAATCCTATATTTAGGAAACTAGGAATTCTACAAAAAACATTGTTTGACATAAATGAAAGGTCCCTATGCCCTCTACCCCCAAAATAAATTTCAAGTCTCTAGAGCAAACATTTGTGTTTTGTAAGTAGAATGATGAGGGGGGAGGTGCTCCACTTTTTATTGAGCCACCCTCGTAGCGGCCCCGAACCTGATATCTTGCTAACCAATCATGGGATTTGAACATACAGGGTGTCCTAGCACTCGTAGTGATGCCCCCTACTTTCCTATAGGCTCTTTATTAAATTCAAATACCAAAACTAAAAGGTCATCCGCTTTTAATATCTAGCGAACCAATCTTGATAGAGGCGTGTACGAGGGGTCCAAGGACTCGGGGTGACGTCCTCTTTGCTATGGACCACTCGTTATATTAAAAAAAATTGCAAACTCGATTTTGGGGTAAACACGTGTTTTTGTGATTTTCGCTGATTTCTCACGAACCAATAACGCTAGAGACGTGTACGAGGTGTCCTAGGACTCGGGCAAACGCCCCCTTTCAAATGTGGTGGATATTTTTTCCAAAAAATAATTCACAATGGGCCTAACGCCATACTTGTTGAAAAAACGTTTTTTTCTTTACCTGTTTATAATGTTCATGAAGCGTGGTGGTTGAGAGAGACGCTACTGCTGGGTGTGTGTGTTTCAACGAACCTGTCGCTGACCACGGTGGCTGTGCTCAATAGATCAATCGCTATTTCGACAGGTCGGTTTATGACAGAGCGAGGGTGCGTTTTTTCTGATACTTTACCCCGAAGATGATCTTTAACGTGTAAACGGTGATGAGAACGTGGTTCTATGTTGGTCGAAGCGAGTACAGAAAACAAACTTGGAGAGGAGCAGGATGTGAATGTCATTTGAGCTTATTGGAATGCGCTGATCTGACATGACAACAGGTGCAATGGAAAATGACAAAGACGCAGAAGACACTTGGAGGTGAAATAATCTGACCATCGTGGTGGCAGGGAAGAGCGAAATGCATGCATACACGTGTGGGATGACATGTACGCTAAACAAGTTACATCCTGTTTGCTTTGTACGTGACAAAATGCAAGTTCATGTGAAATTTGACCTAGCACAGGTGTTCACCTTGGACTTTATCTGTCCACGTGCATGATAACAGAATGTTCAAAGCGTGGGAAAAAATGATTATACATGCAACGTAGCATATATAAAGACATGTCGTTATCATTTTCAGTCTCACTTGGGTGACTACCTTTGAACACACTGCGTTGACTGAAACACTTGGTCTTGTTTAACAGTTTTGGTGTTGGTGGAAAATACTTAACCTTGTTGTGGGGTAGGTGTTTATTCATTCATTTATATATTTATTGATTTATATATATATATTTACATGCAATTATTTATTGCTTAGGTAATTAATGATTTTATTTATTTATTTGTTCGCAGATAACTGGTATACCTTACATGTCTGAGAGAGAAGAAACCATTGCACTTTTGAGCCCACTAGAAGGAAACAGCAATAAGCCACTGCAAGTGAAGGTGGGATTATTTTTTTAAACTAACTTGTTTCATTTTTTGTTTAATATTTTACTTTATGAAATGCATGAACTAACCTGAATTTAGGTATTTATAACGGTTTATTTTATTTATTTTTAGAAACTTGGAAAGAAAAGCCTTACCGCCGTAGCAATCGCTGAAAACCCGAGACGCAGTAAAGTGCAACCATTGTTTCCAGGCAGTGAACTATTTAAAACTCAGGTAAGCCTAACATAAAATGCTATTCCATTTTACCACTACTGAAAACTCGCAGACAAAAAAATTCATTACCTGTTCATGACTAGGACGATGATTGCTTTCTTGATTAATGACTATGTATTGGCAACCGGTACAAGACCATATTGGTTGTTTACCGGGAAAGTACCAGGCCATATTGGATTTTGTAAAGAACAAAAATTTTAATTTAACTGACAGGTCGTTCCCTATAATAATAATAACAATAATAATAATAATAATAATAATAATAATAATAATATAATATTAATAATAATAATAATATTAATATCGTATGGCCTCGGATGCCGGGTGCAAGCTTTGTTATTTGACACCCAGAGGGTAGCTTGCATGTCGAATTTAGTTGTTCCTTGACTATGAAAATCAAGGTGGTTAGATGTTCGATATCTAATTTCTTTAAACTCTATAGCGCTTTCTAGTAGAAAAATGAGGAACTTTGTACCCTATGAACTCAACGAATATTCACAGGTTTGAACATGATAATATGAACAAAATGACATGACATTATTATTTTTTGTTTATGTATTGGTTAAAGGGGAATGAAAATGACTGCAACTTTATAAAAAGAAAATAAGTACATGAGTTACTGTTAGTGCCGACATACAGTTTATTATAATTTTTATGGTGTTTTTATATATTAATGCCAATTTACGTTAAAGTTTTATTTACAAGTATTGATTGATTGATTGATTGATTGAGTGATTGGTTATTTTGTTTGCTTTTAGGTGTCGTCATGCGCCATTAACGTAATGAACAGACAGTGAACAAGCATACTTTGTGCTTTAAAATACTCTGTGCAACGTTAATAACTTACAATAAGAAAAAGTTTTATTACAACACATGGCGTTAGTACCAAATACAACAAGTGAGCAAGTTGGTTTACCACGTGGGTTAAATTTAAAATCAGAACATGACCGTTGGTTAACATTTGAATCCTGGCCTGTAGGCTTTTTGTCGACACATGAACTTGCAAAAGCCGTTCTTTTTTTTACTTGAACCGAGAAGATGTGGTGCGCTGTGTGTTTTGTCGTATTGAACTTTCACACTGGGAAGAAGGGGATGATCACTTTAGAGACCATTTGCGATGGTCTCCTTGTTGTCCTTACATGCTTGGAAAACAAGAGGGTAACATACCCGTGTATTCATTTTACCGAACCACAAGACCATTGGCCGCTACTTACGTTGATGAATCACAAATAAATAATAATAATGATGTATTACCAGTCAACAACGGTAGTGTCGATATATGTGGTCCATATGCCATAGACAGTGTTGAATTGGCATGTGCTTTTGAAAAATTGGGAGTTTGCAAGACTAAAGCACTAGCACACCCAGAGTACAGCTCTGTTGAAAAATGTTTAGAATCTTATAAAAATGTTTGGCCATTAATATTAAAACACCTTACCAAACAGCTAAGTGAAGCTGGATTTTTTATACTGGTGAAGGGGATAAAACAATATGTTTTTATTGTGGATTTGCTTTAAAGGATTGGCACATGACTGATGACCCTTTTGTGCAACACGCTCGTTGGTTACCAAACTGTAAATGCATGGTGTTTCTTAAGGTCAGGAATTTGTGAACACTATTCGTAAAGAAAACGTGATTGCAGCACAAGACATAAAAGTGCCTTTAGAGTTTGAACATGTGGAGCAAATACATGAGGTTGAAAAAAAAAAGACTTGTCACACGAACAGATACAAAAGTGTGACCAACAATTATGTAAAATTTGTTATCAAGATGAACTAGGTGTTGTATTTTTGCCTTGTGGACACATGATAGCCTGTGTCAAGTGTGCATTAGAACTCAACACTTGTGCTATATGCAGAAAAGCAGTATTTGCTACAGTTAGGGCATTTCTTGCATAAATAGTAACATTTATTCGTCATGCATAGTGCAAAATCCCTAATTGCATAATATTATTAAAGCTGTTTCCTTTAAATACATTAATGGATATGTTGTTGGCTTTCTCAAATTGTTGTTGTTGCTGTTGTTTTCTGCCAACAAGTGCTTACTGCGTATGACAAGTCTGTACACTCGTGGGTTAGACAGCCTTTCTTGCTAAGGGTCTCCTATATACCCTAAACATGGCTATACATGTTAGTTCTGAACATTTAGTGGTTAATTATATATTGAGTTTAAATAGAGAACTTATACAAGCACGTCTTGCATGTGGTTAAACTTCACAAGTGTCACATGTAACATGCAAAGTATGTTTCCGCTACCTAGCGGTAAATATGAGCACTACCTGTACTACTAGCATGCTACCTAGCAGAGGATATGAACACTAACTAGTAATATCCAAAGTGAGCTGAGGTTAGGTTAGGTTAGGTAAAGTTTAGTTAGCCATTAAAATAAGTTACCAAAATAAGCCATCAAAAATAATTGTTTTTTACCCCTGAGGTCTTGGGTTCCAACTCGACTATGCACAGAATTTAATTAACATCTTAGAGTTGAAAGGTTAGGTTAGGTGAAGTTAGGTTAGGTTAGGTTAGTGAGCTGAGGTTAAGTCTTTAAATATTCCCTCTCTTTCAACTACTTTCCAACACCAAGAAAAAAATCCACTAAATACATTCACACAAATAACTTGTCAAATAAGCCAATACAAAAGCCAATACTAAAGCCAACACAAAAAGCGAACACAAAAAGCCAACACAAAAGCCAACACAAAAAGCCAACATGAAAAGCCAACACGAAAAGCCAACACGAAAAGCCAACACAAAAGCCAACACAAAAAGCCAACACGAAAAGCCAACACAAAAAGCCAACACAAAAGCAAACACAAAAAAGCCAACACGAAAAGCCAACACAAAAAGCCAACACAAAAATCCAACACGAAAAGCCAACACAAAAAGCCAACACAAAACCCAACACAAAAGCCAACACAAAAAGTCAACACAAAATCCAACACAAAAAGCCAACACAAAAAGCCGACACATAAGCCAATATATAAGCTTATGGTAGGTCACTCCATCAGCAAAACAGTTGTAACCTTTGTAGTGTGAACATCGTACTGACAGGTCAGTTACTACTATGGAACTTATTACAACCAACAAAGGTAGGCTACGTGCACTCTATCAAGGCTACTCCTATAACTATAATCGCCAGAATGTGAATGGAATAATATTCTGGCGATGCTCAAAAGAGAGGTCAACAAAATGTCGAGGCAATCTGAATAGTAAAAATGGAAAGGTTTTAAGTGTGAGTGTTCATCAATGTAGTGCTCTAAACGAACCACGCTTGCTGTTTACAAACAATTATCAAAATGCTAAAAAGCAAGTTCAAGAAAACGATATTGCGGCTAAAGATAGTACAGTGTTTGTTCAAAATGACTTATCATGTCCTCAAAAAGTCATGTTAAGACAGTTGTCAACGTCCAAGAAACCTTCAACACTATCAAAATCAACTCAGACTATAAATGAAGTGGTATTGCAAGAGGATCAAAAAGGACTATATAGTAATAGTGATGATGGTCATGATGATAATGATGATGATGATGATAATGATCATGATAATGGTAATGCTTTGTTTACACCTAAAAATCCATTTGTTAAATTTGTATACTGGAACAAACCCAGTAAGCTAATTCAACGGCTTCGACAATTGCATGCTTTACAACAAGCTGGTCATATCGGTCACGATTGGGAAATCAAAGAAATTGAACAAGAGCTTGGGCATGCTGAAATTATTGTGTAATGGGTCTACCACTTTGCGACCACTTGTACCCCCACTCTTGTTTCTTATATTTGCTTATTTGCTTCCACTTTTACCTGAACTCTTTGGATCCATATTTGCTCTCACATTAAACTATTATTCTTATTACCAAGTTGACTTTACTAGAGCTTAGTCTATGCTTGACTGTTGACATGGAAGTATCAGTGACTAGGTATGGTAAGCCTTACGCATACTATAAAGGATATGCATATATTGTGAAACGAACCAATAAAAATGGAACTGTTATTTGGCGTTGTTCAAAGCAACGTTCCAAACATTGTCATGGTGACCTTAAAAGTAAAAATAGTGAGGTTTTAAGTGTCAGTGATCATCAATGTAGTGTACTGCATAAAACACAGTTGTCGTCGACAAAAATCAAGAAAACCTTATTGCTACTCAAAATAGTGCAATGTTTAATGAGCAACGTATAACCCCTGTTCTAAAAGTTATTTTTAATCCATCTTCCACGTCGCAAGAGCCATCAACATCACAAACTATGCAAGAGGTAGTGTTGTTGTTTTCGTTTTAAAGAGGGGAACAACTAGGTCATCTGCTCTTGATATGCAAGAGGATCAAAGTGACTAAATAGTAATAACAATAAGGTTTTTATGCCTATACAACCATTGCGGCTACCCCACTTTTCGAAAACAACAGTGAATGAACATTGCTATAAAATGATCTACAACAAGCCTTGTGTTTAAAACTATAACAGACTATTGTAAAGTGAGAAAGGCTTGTATTCAGTGTGCATTTATTGTCATAATCATGTATACTCTGAAATGTTAAATATACTAACTTTGTATAAAATAAAATAGCATTGTAACATCATTTTGCATTTATTTACAAACTTTATATACATGAGTGAGACCTGGTCAATGAATAGAGGTGACATTAAACGACTAGAAGCGTTTGAGATGTGGTGTTGGCGCCGAATGGAAAAGATCAGCTGGGTAGAGAAAATGACCAACATAACGGTGCTGGATCGAATAAAGGAAAAACGGCAAATGATCCGCCAGATATATAGAAGGAGATCCACCTGGCTTGGCCACAGGTTACGACATGGTGGCCTGATGATCGAAATTCTAGAAGGCAAAATACCCGGAAAACGCCCTCGCGGGAGGCCACGGAACACTTTCATGAGATCTTTCCTACATAGCTCTGGCCTACGAAATTATGAAATGGTCAAAAGGACAGCACAAGACCGAACAACGTGGAGAAGACTCATTGTAGGGGCAGACCAGTCGTTTGACTGAAAAACATGATGATGATGATGATATACATTTCTTGTTTTTTTTGGTTTCATCAAAATATTTTTAAAGACAACACTGAACACTAAAACATTACTATTCAATACACATATTTTCTTTCTTTTTCAGTATATTGTCATCACTTATATTTTCCATTATTATTTCACTTTTTTTATTTAATTAAAACGAACCATGCACCGATTGAATTTAAAACCTTCATAAATTAAGTGTACAGGTTGCACAGCATTATTGACTTCATCAAAAACACTCTCCGACATATCATTAAACCGTATAGGCAGAAATGTCTCAAAGTTTTCACATACACAAAGTACACGATCACCATATGCTGTTTTCAATTTCAGAATTTTAATAATGCGGAATGGAATATGCGTTGGCAATTCGCTGAGCTTCTTTGTCTCTAAGCCACATGCTTGACCCACAGCATTCAAAATATCCATTGTAGTAGTCTATAAACAAAACAAGAGCATATCTATTAACCTCTAAAGCAGCTTTAATAATATTATGCAATTAGGGATTTTGCACTATGCATGACGAATAAATTTTACTATTTATGCACGAAATGCCCTAACTGTAGCAAATACTGCTTTTCTGCATATAGCACAAGTGTTGAGTTCTAATGCACACTTGACACAGGCTATCATGTGTCCACAAGGCAAAAATACAACACCTAGTTCATCTTGATAACAAATTTTACATAATTGTTGGTCACACTTTTGTATCTGTTCGTGTGACAAGTCTTTTTTTTTCAGCCTCATGTATTTGCTCCACATGTTCAAACTCTAAAGGCACTTTTATGTCTTGTGCTGCAATCACGTTTTCTTTACGAATAGTGTTCACAAATTCCTGACCTTTAAGCAACACCATGTATTTACAGTTTGGTAACCAACGAGCGTGTTGCACAAAAGGGTCATCAGTCATTTGCCAATCCTATAAAGCAAATCCACAATAAAAACATATTGTTTTATCCCCTTCACCAGTATAAAAAAATCCAGCTTCACTTAGCTGTTTGGTAAGGTGTTTTAATATTAATGGCCAAACATTTTTAAAAGATTCGAAACGTTTTTCAACAGAGTTGTACTCTGGGTGTGCTAGTGCTTTAGTCTTGCAAACTCCCAATTTTTCAAAAGCACATGCCAATTCAACACTGTCTATGGCGTATGGACCACATATATCGACACTACCGTTGTTGACTGGTTATACATCATTATTATTATTTATTTGTGATTCAGCAACGTAAGTAGCGGCCAATGGTCTTGTGGTTCGGTAAAATGAATACACGGGTATGTTACCCTCTTGTTTTCCAAGCATGTAAGGACAACAAGGAGACCATCGCAAATGGTCTCTAAAGGGATCATCCCCTTCTTCCCAGTGTGAAAGTTCAATACGACAAATCACACAGCGCACCACATCTTCTCGGTTCAAGTAAAAAAAAGAACGGCTTTTGCAAGTTCATGTGTCGACAAAAAGCCTACAGGCCAGGATTCAAATGTTAACCAACGGTCATGTTCTGATTTTAAATTTAACCCACGTGGTAAACCAACTTGCTCATTTGTTGTATTTGGTACTAACGCCATGTGTTATAATAAAACTTTTTCTTATTGTAAGTTATTAACGTTGCACAGAGTACTTTAAAGCACAATGTATGCTTGTTCACTGTCTGTTCATTACGTTAATGGCGCATGACGACACCTGAAAGCAAACAAAATAACCAATCACTCAATCAATCAATCAATCAATCAATACTTATAAATAAAACTTTAACGTTAATTGGCATTAATATATGAAAACACAATAAAATTGTAATAAATTGTATGTCGGCACTAACAGTAACCCATGTACTTTTTTTAGCGTATGGCTTTTAGTGCCGGGAGTGTCCGAGGACATGTTCGGCTCGCCAGTTTTGAAGCTGCTTCGAGACGGACACCCAATGGGTGAGCTACAAGTACCGTTGGGGGGGGGAGGGGGAAGTTGGAATGTAAGGGCTAGGAATTGGAAGGTAGCGGCTGTGGCCTATACTTGGGGACCAACCCCGGCATTTGCTTGGAATGAAGATGGGAAACCACAGAAGACCATCTTCAAGGTTGCCGGCGGGGGGATTCGAACCTCCGCGCCTCCCGGATGTGAGCGACTGCCAGCAGTCATGCCGTAACGACCTCGGCTAACTCACCCGGTACCCATGTACTTATTTTCTTTTTATAAAGCTGCAGTCATTTACATTCCCCTTTAACCAATACATAAACAAAAAATAATAATGTCATGTAATTTTGTTCAGATTATCATGTTCAAACCTGTGAATATTCGTTGAGTTCATAGGGTACAAATTTCCTCATTTTTCTACTAGAAAGCGCTATAGAGTTTAAAGAAATTAGATATCTAACATCTAACCTCCTTGACTTTCATAGTCAAGGAACAACTAAATTCGACATGCAAGCTACCCTCTGTGTGTCAAATAACAAAGCTTGCACCCGGCATCCGAGGCCATACGATATTAATATTATTATTATTAATATTATATTATTATTATTATTATTATTATTATTATTATTATAGGGAACGACCTGTCAGTTAAATTAAAATTTTTGTTCTTTACAAAATCCAATATGGCCTGGTACTTTCCCGGTAAACAACCAATATGGTCTTGTACCGGTTGCCAATACATAGTCATTAATCAAGAAAGCAATCATCGTCCTAGTCATGTGCAGGTAATGAATTTTTTTGTCTACAAGTTTCCAGTAGTGGTAAAATGGAATAGCATTTTATGTTAGGCTTACCTGAGTTTTAAATAGTTCACTGCCTGGAAACAATGGTTGCACTTTACTGCGTCTCGGGTTTTCAGCGATTGCTACGGCGGTAAAGCTTTTCTTTCCAAGTTTCTAAAAATAAATAAAATAAACCGTTATAAATACCTAAATTCAGGTTAGTACATGCATTTCATAAAGTAAAATATGAAACAAAAAATGAAACAAGTTAGTTTAAAAAAAATAATCCCACCTTCACTTGCAGTGGCTTATTGCTGTTTCCTTCTAGTGGGCTCAAAAGTGCAATGGTTTCTTCTCTCTCAGACATGTAAGGTATACCAGTTATCTGCAAACAAATAAATAAATAAAATCATTAATTACCTAAGCAATAAATAATTGCATGTAAATATATATATAAATCAATAAATATATAAATGAATGAATAAACACCTACCCCACAACAAGGTTAAGTATTTTCCACCAACACCAAAACTGTTAAACAAGACCAAGTGTTTCACGCAACGCAGTGTGTTCAAAGGTAGTCACCCAAGTGAGACTGAAAATGATAACGACATGTCTTTATATATGCTACGTTGCATGTATAATCATTTTTCCCACTCTTTGAACATTCTCTTATCATGCACGTGGACAGATAACGTCCAAGGTGAACACCTGTGCTAGGTCAAATTTCACATGAACTTGCATTTTGTCACGTACAAAGCAAACAGGATGTAACTTGTTTAGCGTACATGTCATCCCACACGTGTATGCATGCATTTCGCTCTTCCCTGCCACCACGATGGTCAGATTATTTCACCTTCAAGTGTCCTCTGCGTCTTTGTCATTTTCCATTGCACCTGTTGTCAAGTCAGATCAGCGCATTCCAATAAGCTCAAATGACATTCACATCCTGCTCCTCTGCAAGTTTGTTTTCTGTACTCGCTTCGACCAACATAGAACCAAGTTCTCATCACCGTTTACACGTTAAAGATGATCTTCGGGGTAAAGTATCAGAAAAAACGCACCCTCGCTCTGTCATAAACCGACCTGTCGAAATAGCGATTGATCTATTGAGCACAGCCACCGTGGTCAGCGACAGGTTCGTTGAAACACACACACCCAGCAGTATCGTCTCTCTCAACCACCACGCTTTTGAACATTATAAACAGGTAAAGAAAAAAAAAGTTTTTTCAACATGTATGGCGTTAGGCCCTTTGTGAATTATTTTTTGGAAAAAATATCCACCACATTTGAAAGGGGGCGTTAGCCCGAGTCCTAGGACACCTCGTACACGTCTCTAGCGTAATTGGTTCGTGAGAAATCAGCGAAAATCACAAAAAACACGTGTTTACCCCAAAATCGAGTTTGCAATTTTTTTTAATATAACGAGTGGTCCATAGCAAAGAGGACGTCACCCCGAGTCCTTGGACCCCTCGTACACGCCTCTATCAAGATTGGTTCGCGAGATATTTAAAGCGGATTACCTTTTAGTTTTGGTATTTTAATTAAATAAAGAGCCTATAGGAAAGTAGGGGGCATCACTACGATTGCTATGACACCCTGCATGTTCAAATCCCATGATTGGTTAGCAAGATATCAGGTTCGGGGCCGCTACGAGGGTGGCTCAATAAAAAGTGGAGCACCTCCCCCCTCATCTCTCTACTTACAAAACACAAATGTTTGCTCTCGAGACTTGAAATTTATTTTGGGGGTAGAGGGCATAGGGACCTTTCATTTGTGTCAAACATTTTTTTTGTAGAATTCCTAATTTCCAAAATATAGGATTTTCAAAATTCGAGTGTTTTCAAAAAAACATAAAAAGTAAAAAAAGTTACATTATAGAAAATAAAGGTCATAAAGACTATTCGTTTGAGCCATGGCATAACGTTCTATCATGTTTGGTTTTCAAACTATCACCTACTTAAGAAAACAAAAATGTTCATTTTTTTTTTTTTTTCAGAAATATAAAGTGTGGTCCATAGGAAAGAGGACGTCAGCTCGAGTCCAACGACACCTCATTTGCCAACATCCGACCATGCGTTCGAGAGATATTTGACATGGCTGAGGCTTAGTAGTGGGGCAAAGAGGGTTTTAGAGTGGGGCAGAAGCGCCATCACCCCCCTACTATCCCATACAATCGCAGCACTGCTACTAGCCAGTCATGGGGCACAGAACCAAAGGCCTTCTTATAATCGATGTACGCCATGTGATGGTTTCGGTAATTTAAGTGTGCCTGGCCACACACAACTGAGTTAATTATCAGTTGTTCTTTGCACCCTTTTGAACCCTTTTTACAACCTTTCTGTTGCACGGTAATTATATTGTTTCTTTCACAGTGTGCATATATCTTGTTAGCCAAGCATGATGTAATGATCTTATACAACGTGGGCAGACATGTGATGGGACGATATTATTATTATTATTATTATTATTATTATTAACTTATTATTATTAATTTTGTGCATGCGCTTACACATTTGCGGGAGGGAAAATATTTGCAATCCCAGACACCGTATATATCAATAATATAATAATAAATAGCCTTACAAATCACCTAATGCCTATGGCCTCCTGCTTTGCAGGGAATTGCTCAGTTTTAACTCATCAGGTGATCAAGTCCTGAGGAGCATTCGGGGTCATTCTTTCTGATTGGGCCTACTATATAGATGTGTTGCTGATTAAAGGTTAAGTAAATTATATTACGCTGGT
The DNA here is from genome assembly GCA_946902985.2 of Meconema thalassinum. Taxonomy (NCBI): domain Eukaryota; kingdom Metazoa; phylum Arthropoda; class Insecta; order Orthoptera; family Tettigoniidae; genus Meconema; species Meconema thalassinum. The sequence goes on along the minus strand of OX336388.2, from coordinate 930,273,735 downwards.
ATAACATTCGCTACAACAATCTGTTAAATGGAAACATATTCGTTCATTTCTGAGTCTGGCGATATCAAGGCCTCAAATATCCATTAGTATTACGGAAATCATAATAGCCATCAACCAATATATGGGAGCTTCCCATTGCCACCAAACACACAGCTTACCCTGTCAAAGCACTTGAACAATGACAGAAACTGCCAAGTATTCACTCTTCTGTAAAATCTATATTGAACCGTTTCAAATAGAAGGGTCATAAGTAGCAAATTCTTGATGACTGCATTCAGTAGGCTAGTAGCTTTACGCTTTTCCCCTACTCCTTTAGGCCTGATTGCCCAAGCACAGCCTTACTACAAGGCACTTAGAAAGTATGACTGTTTTCTGCATCAGTTTGAAAAGGCCCGTGTCTAATTTAAACTCTGTGAGGGATTCCTTTAAGTTGTTGGGAATCACGCCAGAGCTGGAGATGATAATAGGAACTGTCCTGATTGTGCCATGTGCCATTGCTTCCTTATCAGTTCTGAAAGCTCTGTGTATTCTGACAGATTTTCAACATGCTTTGTTGGCATGTAGCCACTGTTTGGGATTGACACGTCTATGATGGTGGTGTGCTTCATGCATTTGTCTACAAGAACCAAATCAGGTTGGTTGTGCACAGCTGACTGGTCTGTCAATACAGTACGATCCCAGTACAATGAAAAGCTGTCATTTTCCAGGACACTTTCAGGAGCATATTTACAATACGGCACTTTCTCTTGGCTCAGCAGTTGAAGGTGTTCTTGATGTACTATCTTGGCAACAAAATCATGTTACCTATATTCTGTCCCTGCAAAATGGCGACAACCTGATATAATCTGCTGAACAGTCTCCGATGCTGGGCAACCGTATCTGCAATGGTCTTATTAATATTATTATTATTATTATTATTATTATTATTATTATTATTATTATACAACGCTTATCAACACATAATTAAGAACATCTATCCAATTGTTGGAACATGTTTCAACCTTTCATTGAGGTCTTCATCATCCAATAGCGCAAATATTGCTTAGGCGTATATCTAAACCTTGAAACTAATGTAACAATCTATATATATACAACTCAATGTTGGTTTGTTTGTCTGTCTGTTATTTATACAAATCTACACCTTTTCACCGATCTGAACCAACATTTGTATACTTACCCTTTGGAACCCGACGAGTAACACTGTCTACTTAAAATTTCGGACAGATCAATCCATTCCCTGCATTTAGGCCCTCTTGCACAAATCTACACCGTTTCACCGATCTAATAAATTGACGGACATATTGTCGCTAGGCGACAAAGACTAACACTGTGTCATGATAGTCAACGTCGCACCATTGATGGACAGGTTGTCACTAGGCAACAACGATTTACTCTGTATCATGATGCTGCCGTCTGTTAGGTAGTCAGCCCGAAGGCTGGTTGGATCCTCAAAAAGTACCGCCGTTAGGTTATGTGAGTAGATACCCACAAAAACCCAAGGCAGCGCTAAATTGAGGCGTACTAGGCAAGAAGAGGAGTGAGGTAGTTTGCCATTGCTCTCCTCACTGAGTCAGAACGGTAGTACTAACCCTATGAGTAGAACTTTTCACAGCAATCACAGGCACTGACTGTGCCCCGAATGACATTACTAAGCACCACCCATACCTCAGTAGCTTCCATATAATCACAGCCATGAGTGAGACTGAGACATCGGTGAAAAGCCACATTTTACTCTAGCCTGTGCCAACAGACAAATGCAAATGTACTGCATTCATCAAGAGATGGCAAGCATGATAGTCCGGTAAAATTTGCTAAAGGACACATGGGAAAACTGACCGATTGACAATCAGGGATTGTATTTGACTGTAGTATTCGCTATTCTATCGTATGCACAGTTAATCAACATATTAGCAAAATGTAATATAATGCTATCCTGTCAGAGAAACATAGTGGCAAACAATCCTACATTCTCTCGTCACGATTTTGCAGTTTTCATGTGTAGACAGTTGTTATTTCATTTGGGGGGCTTAGACATCGTGGCCATGTTGCCCCGTGTACATGGGTGTGTGTGTGTGTAGAATTTTTGTGATAACCAGCGTTATTGTGATTGATGCACTAGCATGTGTAAATTAAAGATATGATATGATATTTGAAGCCATTTTTCAGTGTTGCTCAAGGATTTATTGGACTGTAGTATTCTCTATGCTATCGTATTACAGTTAATATTTCATTTGCGGGGCTTACACAACGTGGTCATGTTTCCCCGTGTACATGGGTGTGTGTGTAGATTTTTTGTGATAACCTGCGTTATTGTGATTGTTGCACTAGCATGTGTAAATACGGTATAAAGCTCAATGTTGGTTGGTCTGTCTGTTATTTATACAAATCTACACCGTTTCACCGATCTGAACAAACATTTGCATACTTACCCTTTGGAACCCTGCGAATAACACTGTCTACATGAAATTTTGGACAGACCACTCCATTCTCTGCATTTAGGCCCTTTGGCACAAATCTACACCGTTTCACCGATCTGAACAAAAATTTGTATACTTACCCTTTGGAAACCTGCAAGTAACAATGTATACATGGAATTTAGGACATACCACTCCATTCCCTACATTTAGGCCCTTTGGCACAAATCTTCACCGTTCCACCGATCCGAACCAAATTTGTATACTTACCCTTTGGAACTCTGCGAGTAACACTGTCTACATTAAATTTCAGACAGACCACTCCATTCCCTGCATTTAGGCCCTTTGGCACAAATCTACACCGTTTCACAGATCTGAACCAAATTTTACATACTTACCCTTTAGAACCCGACGAGTAACACTGTCTACGTGAAATTTTGGACAGACCACTCCATTCCCTCCATTTAGGTCCTTTGGCACAAGTCTACATCGTTTCACCGATCTTAACCAAACTTAATGTACTTACCCTTTAGAACCCTGCGGGTAACACTGTCCACTTGATACTTTGGACAACTCTCGCCATTCCCTACATTTAGAACAACAGACAAAATGAAGTTAAGAACTACGTTTTAAGGTCCTAGAACCATTCATGTCCGTATAGTGTAACTGTAAGAATATATTAATAATTCAATTGTTGGCTGGCAATGCGAGCTGCATCACGTCACCCCTACCAGAATTGCGAAAATAGTTACAACTTGCGTTGCTTATAAATTGGAGTCACGGTGAGTAATAATTGCAGGAAGATTTCTTAGGCCCCTTAAAACAGTTATCATCATGAAAATATTATGTCTCTGTATAAGGGCGATGGTGTTGGTGCAGTATACTGAGGTTATCAGCTGCAATAAGCGTCGGTGCTTTTAAATGTACTTTCATTTATTCAGATCCTTATCCTTGAGCAGTATGTGGCGATGAATGACACTATTGCTACTTCAGGAGCTCGGGACAGCCGAAGTTTTCCGAAGTGCTCTGATTATTTTCCTATGGCACTATGTGACAAAAGACAACACTATTGATCTCTACTTTTCTAACAACCAATGAGATATAGGCCCTAGGCAGTGTCTTTTATTTCACTTACTCCTCTTTCTAATTATATTTTTCAATTCGTTTGTAAATTACATGTGTCAGTACTGTAGTTAGTAAATAGCCGTTTCCCTATTTGTTTTATTTTTTATTTTTTGCGCGAATGGGTCTCCTAGGACCACGCGGAATCAACACTGCTTGGCCTTGATGTTTGCCCATTAACTCTTCATGCGCATCGATTGAGCTAGTCTTCGTTGCTGCGACCAGATGTGTCTGGTAGGTCTTTTCTCTTCTGCCGCAAAACCCCGTGTATGAGTAATTTTCCTAATTTCCTCTCGATCCTTGAGATTGGGAAAACCTAATTCAGCCACGTCCTTTTCCGCCTGTTTATACCAATTGGACCTTGTTGCCTTTTTCTGCAAAAACGTATATATTTTATTTGTTACCTAGTTGGGTCCATTCTGTCCAAATGTCCCATGAATTCGATCCTTCTCATACGGATTGTGTCTGTGATTTTAGTAATTTTTAAATAGATGTCAGCATTAGGTTTCGGAAGGTGAATTCCATCTTTAATTCTTGGTCCCAAAATTTTTCGCATGATTTTGCGTTCCCTATTCATTATTGTTATTATCATGATGGGAAAATGACCTGAATGTTACGTCCATCATACTGTACTACTTATCTCCCCCCCCCCCCCCCACCACCACCACCACCACAAAAAGTTATATTTTTAAAATATTTTTTCTGTTAGTTTAAGTATTATGTGCCAGTTCTGTAGTGGTATTCATTATCATCCATAAAACAAATAAATCCACCGGGCGAAGCCGGGCACTACTGCTAGTTATTCATAAAACGAAATGGATATCCTTACAATTTTCATCCAAGCAACCTAAAAGTTCCTTATTCATAAATTATTCGAGTGCTGGTTTAGCGATAAAATATTTTACTAACAACAAAATAAATATTGGGTGTGTGCAACTACCATGTGCGACGATATTTGAGCGTGACAATGTATTCTCGGACTGATTTGTTTGAACTGTCGCTCTTGCGAAATTTCAGCTTCGTATATATTTTAATTATGTATTTTGTGGAACGGTAAGTTCACGGGCGAAATGAGAAAAGCCGAGTTGCACTTCCAGGGAAACTCCAAACACAACCACTCTTCTCTGAAGTTTTAAATCAACAAGACTCGACAGTTTGCTGCTGGCTGTATCTGGGGTAATAGGCTCGCCCGCTAGTTAGGCTGTAACTGGTGTGATAGACTCACCCCTAGCCATGTCATAAACTGTCGCCTCAGTATTTGAATGGAGATTGTTGGAAGAAATTGAAATGTAAAAACACTTATAGCCTAGTGGGTAATGTATTGAACATAGACATATGCTCTCGCGGACTTTTTTGGTAGAACATTTCATGCTGAACAATTCTTACACTCATAGTAGCCTATATATAGTAGATTTCGTATTTTTAACGGTTTGCCCAGCGCACGGACACCATGTATTTTTTTCGACTTTTTCACTGAAATCGTTACTACTCGGCTTCCTTTGATCATAAATAAATTATTTTCTACAGAAATCTTCCTCGAGATATCCTTTACAGAATGGTGAAAACCGCATCAAAATTCATCCAGTGGTTCACCCGTGACATCCAAAAACGTCAGCAGCGACACTCGATCGCAGGAACAGAAGAGAGAGAGAGAGCGTTGCCGCAGAAGAGTTATAACACGATATCATCACCTTTCACTGTAACACATTTTCTCGAACGTCACTGTATCCAACAATTTATTTGACGCTGTCACGTCAATATTTGGAAGTTGGAGCATCTAAAACTGTCAGTGAAGATTGCGATGGAATGTGATGAAGTTGTTAGCATCGACAGAATGCAGTTGAAGTCGGTATATTAATCAACGCGTGGCTTGATGACACGACGGTCATCACAACAATATAGACAAGGTTCTTATGGTTAGGCCTAATGCACGTGGGATCATAATGGTCAAATCACTTCCAACGGTTTTGATCCTACGTAAAAAGCGAATTCCATGTCTTAAGATCGTACGGTTAAAAGCATAAGTTATACATCTAGAAGCTGTCTTGCTTTAACACTAATCAATGTTACAGCTACTGCAGCGACATTTTGGGCCCTTTTACACAACTCACCAACATCCCAAACATTCCGCCCTGTACAATTAAGATTATTATTATTATTATTATTATTATTACAGACAGTGGTGGCTACGATCGCTAAAGCGCAGCGTTAGGTCATGAGGCCAAGCTCTCTGCTGACTCGGTAGACGCGTGGCGGCGTGGGTTCGATCTCCACTCTGACGTCCTTGAAATGGTCGTCCGTGGTTTCCCCATTTTCAACTCCAGGCAAATGCTGGGACGGTACCTTCTGAAAGGCCACGGCCGCTTCCTTCCACATCCTTGCCCAGTTTCATTCACCATCATTCATTTCATCTCTCATTAACTCCTCTCATGAGGTTGGCGTTAGGAAGGGCATCCGGCCGTAAAAACCATCCGCCACAAAGACTTCCATCTCATGGTTCTTTAGTGCGAGAGCTTAGAACTCTTAGACAGAAAACACATAGAAGATTTACTGAATTGTAATTGGTCTACTTGACCGTGAAAGCCATTATGCCATCTTTTTGTAAACATCTATAGGGAGGAGGAGAGGCAGGTTCCATTCCCACCTCAGTCATCCCGAAAGTGGTTTTCCGTGGTTTCTCATTTCTACTCGAAGTGTAGGACCAATATTTCCTGCTGGACACGGTGGCGATCTCAGCATCACATTGGGCTCTGCTCAGAGCACCATTTGGCCTTAATCCGGCATTGCAATGATACCAACTATGCTACTTACAGTAAGTTAAACTGTCAACAATGGGCATGAGGTCGGCGTATGCATATGAATTGATTTTTCCGAGGTGTTAATGTGCAAATAATAGGATTTCAGTGACCTTTGTAGTCCATTCTTCTTCAGAAAAAATAAGCAATGGCTTTTATTAGCCATTGTTCGGAGTGATCGCTCTATCTCAGCGGGAGTTCACTTCCTGAATGCATTATCCTTTTGTCGACTCTCAGCTACGATGACGCACACTTCAAGCGATTACGCTTTTGTTGATGTCGGTAATGATGGTGGCCGCCGTTTTGTTTGGTTCTTAATTACCATGGCGATAAAGTGTCCCTTCTTGCTCGCCCTAGAAACAGCTTCTCAGTAAGTTCCGGTTCCGGTGTGTCACCAACCGCCAGGAGCGCCCGTGACAAATGAGACGGAACGAGGTTCCGGTGCGCATGCGTGAATGCACGGCCCCCTCAATCACAGTGGGTGGCGCTTCACACGCTGTGACAGCTCTCGCAAACAATGGATCAGCTTACCAGTTTTAACTGTTCTTTATCACACCCTAATTAAGTCGTTTTTGAAAAATAATTAATATTCAAATAAGCCAGAGTTGGTTTAAAATGGACGAATAATGACCTCGTTATGCCACACATACACGCTTGACAGCGTTACATACAGTGCATTATGTATTAACTGCCTAACCGTTAATGACAAACAAAAATGCGTACAAAAACATTCGTATGACAGGAAAATTACACAGCGAAATGTCTGGTTTTAGTGAATGGTGTTCCGAATGGTTAGCATATTCAGAGAAACGAACAGAGCGTCCGGAGTCAGCGAAACAAACTAAACGCCCTACGTAAGTGTGTGAACAAGGTGTTGATAATTGTTGTTTCAAGGACCTTCGAAATGCCCAAAATCTTCGAAGAATTCAAAATTTTGTTTTTGCGCCATATTTATCTACAGACATTTAGCTTTCTAACGGTACAATGTGGAAATGACAGGAAAGGTGACACAGAGGATCACGACACAAGGAAGTGGACACTATGCCGGACTCAGCTGGGGTCCCGTGGTTACCCATGGTCGTGAAATCCTGGGGGACCACTAAAGTGGTGAAAAAAAATCATAACCTAGGTACTGAATCTTTTAAATCTGTGCAATTGTTACTGTTGTTGCTGTTCTTTCATTAAAGGGTTATGATGGTTATCACCCGATGTACTCGTGTGTTTGTATGGTATTTTTCTAATAACCTGTGTTATTGTGATTATAGTAATAGGGAGAGAGTGTGTGACTAAATTTATTAGGATCTAGGACAGGCGTTCTCAACCTCGAGGTCGCGAAATTTGGTGTTCTTGCCAAAAGGTTCTCGCGGGCTCAAACTCCACTGAGATCCATTCTTCAAATCAATTCTGCTGCAGGAACCGGAATAATAGTGCTTTCATTACAAGTTTTGACCATCAGAAATCTTATCAGTTTGTGAAACAGTATTAATCAACAGTAAAAATAATTGGATATCCCTGATTTATGAGTAATAGGAAAGATAGTGATTCGCCCCAACTGTCCACGCTAACTCGTATCTCGCTGGCATCGGGAGATCATAGGTTCGAATCCCACCATGGCCATCCTGAAAATGGTTTTCGTGGTTTCACATTTTCACGACCAGGCAAATGCTGCGACGGTTCTTTTCAACACGGTCGACTTCCTTCCAACAACCCCTACTTGACCCTTCCTTAATTTACCCAAGTTGGTGGCTTCGGTGACGTAGTTGGTAGCATGCTGAACTTCTATGTCCAAGGTCGCGGGTTCAAACTCCGCCGAAGTCGTCGGATTTTTTAAGAGCGTTAACAATCCCTCAGTATGCCTTCTTTCGGAGAGGAAGTAAAGCCGGCGGTCCCATGTCAAAGATTTATGGCATGATAAAGGAGCCGACTGCGGTGGCATCTAGTAACCAAGTTCAGAACTAGTTGGTCGTTGATGGTGGCGTTTGGTAGCAAAAGTTGGAACTATTTGAAATTGAACGGAACTTGTAGCTCACCCTTTAGGGTATCCGCTGGAAGCAGCTACAGACTCAGGCGAGCCGAACATGTCCTCGGACACTCCCGGCACTAAAAGCCATACGATAAATAAAATAAATAACTTGAAAATCGAATATCTGCAGTCCTTACTTGAATTAAAAACAGATAACACAATACAGCCATCACAATTAACACTGGTTTTCAGACAGATTCTACACACACCAAAGTACACGGGGCTACATGACCGCGTTGTCGCAGCCCCTAAACTGAGGAACCAACCAACCTTAAACCCATGTTAGCGGTCGTCTGTCACCATCCCCAGTTGAATACGTTCTCAAAGTGTGTTCGGCTCCCAGACACCGTCCCTGGCTGAAGTCGAGGTAGGAGAATAGTCAATGAAAAAAGTAGAATAATCCACGTATTTTTTTTTCAGGTTAGCTGTCGCAAGTAAACAAGTTTTATCCCTCCTAATTTAACTTGGCATATGAATGTGTTGATCGATTAAAAAGCAATAATTTTATTGTACTGTAAATGAAACAACAACAACAACAGTGACATCAAATCAAAACAGGAAAATAATATTGTACTTTTAAAATTTCTGATAATTATATCCTTAGAGGACAAACACATTCCCCCTAGTTTGTGTGTATGGACAGTAGAGCGTCATTAATCCGAACGTCAAAAATCCGAACGCCCACTTTGAACTGTATTTTGCACGGTGCTGTTAGAGAACCTTGGGAGTGTTTGTTTTGAACCATACACTCCCCTTCCCCCCATTAGCAAGTTTTTCAAATAAAATATTTTAGGGATTTCGTACAGTTGTGTTTATTTTTTTGTGTATACATATGTACAGTACATACATATGCACATTTGTAAATATGTAGTGAATGGGTTTTGTAAAATGATTGCATTTTTCTGGATTTAAAGATACAAATAAATCAAAGTACAATATCTATGTACATATGTAAGTACATAAAATGTTTATTTTTATTTTTTATCTTAACATTTTTAATGTAACTAGGAATTTCTAGGTTATATTCGAAAATCCGAATAAATCGGAAATCCCCCCTCCAGTTCCAATTAGTTCGGAATTTGGACGCTCTCCTGTATGTACGAAGTAGAGAGAGAATAACATCAAACCCCTCCAATACACACCCACGCTCATCTCCGCAATGTCGATAACCTACTTTACTGGCTAACTTTTTTACACCCCTGATGAAACCATAGACTACAGTACACTGGCACGAGGGTCCCTAATTTGTCAACGTATGCTGATACTTGAGAGAGTTGAATTAATTCTTTATTCTCATTAATCCTAACGCGAGGCTCGCGTATTCTAGTGGTAGCACGAGTAAACGCTGGAATTAATTCGATTAGGCGCGTAGCCGGCCTGTTTGTGATGACGTCATGCCTCATTAGAGCCATTAGCCAAGGAATGCTTATCTCTCGGAATGAATCTTAAGTCGGCGCCGTGTGGGGCGAGGTTAAGGCAATAATAGGAAATTGTCAGCAATTTGGCTGATAGACTTAATTACGTATTTAGAACCAGCTGCCTCTTGTGTCTTACAAAACTGCAATAAGAGAAAAGAAGAGATTCCTATCTTGTTTGGAGAGCGAGAGAAGGCGCGTGGAGATATCAGGGATGTTATTGGTGTCAGCCTGCGTCACAGTTAACTAGATGCTCTCCGGAAAAGCGATCACTAATCCTTGGAAGTTCACGCAAATGTGTCTTTTTATTTAAGGTTACTCGAGACTGATTTTTTTTCAAATGCTGTTATGTTGTAGTTGAAGATTTAACACTCACTTTAAAAAATGAAAAGTCCAAAAATTCCTCTACACATGGGAGATATAAGGGAAACGGTGAAGACCAGTACAAAGTAAGAACCAAATTTTGGAAAATGGATAAAAATAAGTTAGTTAAGATTTGAATTTTGAAAATTCAATTTCGAATATTAGTAAATCCATTTTACAATATGTAGCGCAGCAGTAGTTTCAACAAATGAGTGTTGGCGTGTGAATCGTTTCAACAAATGAACTTTGATTAGTTGTCGTGTCCACGCCCGTGAACGTTCCTTAACATGTAAATCTATTTCACAATAGGTGGCGCGCGAGGCATATCAACAAATGAGTTTTGGAGCGCTGATCGTTTCAACAAATGAACTTTGGTATGGAGTTGTGCGCACATCCACCATGGTGTCTAAATTAGAATATCTATTTTATAATAGATGGCGTGCGAGTTGGTTGAACAATTGAACTTTGGTCAGCTATGTGCAAGCTCACTAAGGTTTCAGAATTAGTAAAACCATGTTATGATAGGTGGCTCACAAGACGTTACAAAAATGAGTGTATTTCATATATAGTGGCAGTTTATGTGTGTTTCCAAACGTTTGCAGTTTCTGGCGAGACTCGCATTTGTGACGACCATCAACAAAGTACAGGGTCAATCCCTACGAGTGTAGGTTGTGGACTAAATTTGGAATCCATGTTTCTCACATGGACAGCTGTTTGTGGCCTGCTCACGCGTCGGAAAGCCTTATGATTTATTCATGTACGCACCAGACGGAAAAAATATTTTGTTTCCAAAAACATTTCATTAAACAAAATTACAACACTAACACTTTCTTTCCTACAATGGCTTGCCGGGTACAGCTAGTAGGCTACATTTAAAAACAAATAGGGATAAAATCAAAATTATAAAATTAGACTTAAAATTAATATACAGTAAACATTAAATTTCATTATAAATGAAATCAAAATTAAAATGTAGGCCTACATACAAATTAGGATATTTTTAAAATTAGTTCTATCCTATAAAGCAAGGCGCCAGCCCGTGGTGTTGTGGTAGCGCGCCTGCCTCTCACCCGGAGGCCCCGGGATCGATCCCCGGCTCCGTCAGGGATTTTAAAACTGACGTGAGGGTTGGATCGGCGTGCACTCAGCCTCGTGAGGACAATTGAGTAGCTGTCTGACAGTGAGACAGCGGCCCGATCACGATAACCAAGATTAACGGCCGAGGGGACCCGACGCGGTGATGACGCGTCACCCCAATATCCGCAGGCCGAATGGCTGGGCAGCGGTCGCTTGGTCGGCCTTAGCCCGTTATGGGCTGTATAGTGCCAGGTTTTTTTTTTGTTGACTATAAAGCAAGTTGACGGTTGTCTATTCTTCTTCTTCTTCAGTAGCCTATTTACCACGCCTCCAATAGTAGACTATATTTAACAGCAGAAACTGATATGGTAGTCGATCTTTGAACGTGTCCGGTTTTTCAAAGCAGTGCTCTAATAGTATTATGTAACGAGCATAGAAATATCGTGACAAGCTCCCTGTCACGGTACACCAATCACTGTCATCGAATTATGACATGACGGTAATCGTATGTGCATTCATCACAGCGCACTCTTCATGCGGAACACCGAACAAAATACATTTTCACATGCAATCGCATTTTTACCCATTCTTTGTCATGGGAGATTTTTCGTTATCTCTGTTTATCCTGTTACATAAATGAAACTGTTTGCAGTGTTCGGCATCGATGTTTTGGGTTTAAGGGGCTTAACATCTAGTGTAATAGCTTGCGCTTTCATGGGTGGCGGTAGATTGGATAGACTTGAGCTGTATATTGATGAGGGATTCTCTATTAATGGAATTATAAGCTTTCTTGAAGTCTATAAAAGTAAATGTTGTGCCTTTGTTTCTGAGTTGTCTCATTTGTAGAATAGTTTTAAGATTCCCGATTTATTTTTCCTAAAACCATCTTGATATTCTCCTATTTGCTGATCCAATTGTAGTTCTTCACACTTGAGTAGTAGGCTATTATATTAGGCCTATATAATATTATATTGTTATTACTATTATTATTATTATTGTTAATTCCCCCCTAAGGAGAGCATTAAAACCACAATTATTTTTATGTTGTTTTTTTTGTCCCTTTCTCTTTCTTCCCAGAAACCTCTCATATATCCAATATGCTTCCTCTTTCTCTCTTCTGTCCTCTTCTTTCCTGTTTTTTTTTCTCTTTGGGCATTAATTTATTTATTTATTTACATTGTTTAGACCCAAAGGATCACATTAAGCAAATTATGTTCTGGTGCTGTTCATCTTGTTCTTACAGAACTCCTTCATCATCTCACTGTGTCGGACTCGACGTTCCTCCGTCCATCATTTCCCTGGTCTCCTTGGTCGATCTTCATGTGTGACTTCCGAACTGTGGATCTTATGTCGGAATGTCATTCGATCGTCTATGTCTATTGGTATGATGTTGGCACTTTCGAGATCAATTTGGACTTTGATAACCCAGACTGTTGTCACTTTAATTTTCCGTAAGTAAGTCAATATTCTCTTTGTTAGCCGGTCGACATTCAGTCCCATAATGTGGCCGTAGAATCTCAGTCGTCGCTTGCGGAAATCTGACTCGATGTTAGAGTATCTCTCTGTGATTGTGTGTGATTGCAGACTATATCCATCATCTGTGAGTTTAGGGCCCAATATTTTACGGATGATTTTTTTCTCAGCCTTCTTGATGTTCTCAAGATCCCCTCTGTAGCTGAGGTTTTGTGTCTCGCTGGCGTAAAGTGTCTCAGGTTTGATGACAGTCGTGTAGTGTTGAATTTTGGTGTTGATGCTCATGCATTTCTTGTTATAAATATTTGCCATTTTTCCGTATGCTTTCCGCAATTTAAGTTCGCGAGATTTTTGCGCCACTCTTTCCATACCTGTAGGTTCAATAATTTCACTCAAATACTTGAATTGATTAACCCTGTTTATCATACCGTACTCTGTGAGTAAATTTTGTGCTTGAATGTGTTTTGTCGATATAGGCCTAAACTCAGTCTATGTGAAGGAAATTTGTAGTCCGACCTTTTCAGCACACTCTTTTAAGACCTCAATCTGAAGAATTGCCGTTCGTTCATCTGCGGAGGATTGCAAGATCATCCGCGAAAGCGAAGCATGTCACGTCGATATTATCCGTTTGCCTTCCTAGCATGACGGGCTTCCAGGTATTCCGACTCCTCAGTTCATTTCTCCATTCTTTGATGACCTTCTCTAGGACATTATTATTATTATTATTATTATCTTTAATTTCTCATAAATTATTATGGTACTACTCAGTCTACAAGGTACGGATTGGATAATCAAGTATCCTGTAAACCTATTATTGAGATAAAAAAAAGCCTAACGATATGGCATGAATCCAGCAGCACTGCCTCCTGTATTCTGGCAATCAGGTGTTTCATTTGCAGTTCCTCCAAAGCCATTGCCAACGTCTTTGGAACAGCTCCCGTGGAAGAGATCACCACTGGCAAAATTCACACGCATTTTAGTACCCATAGTTTTCGTATTTCTTCAGCCAACGGTGCGTACTTGTTTGCTTTTTTAGCTAGCGTAGTTTGAATATTTTGGCTAAGTGGGACAGCAATGTCTATCAGGTAAGCCTTTTGGTTTCTTTTATTGAGATAGACAATATCAGGTCGATTGGCCAAAACATTCTGGTCGGTTAAAATAGGTCTATCCCAATACATCTTATAATGCTCATTTTCAAGCACGCTGGCAGGCTGGTAATTTTAGTACACCAAGCTCATATCCAGAAGTCCACATTTTATAGCTAGCTCTTGATGTAAGATCTTAGCAACATCATTGTGCATCTTGGTATACTCTATGCCAGCCAGCGTAGAGCAGCCACCGATGATAAGATCGATGGTTCCAGCACAGGTGCATCTACGACATCGATCATCTGCTACATTCTCTTTAAGGATGTGCTTTCTGTAATTTTTTGTTGCAATGACACGGTCCTGTATCGCAATTACAAAGCCCTCAGTTTCACTGATGGTTGGTTGGTTCTTAAGTTTAGGGGCTACGACAACGCGGTCATGTAGCCCCGTGTACTTTGGGTGTGTGTAGAATCTGTCTGATAACCGGTGTTAATTGTGATGACTGTGTTAGTGTGTGTATCTGTTTTTTAATTTTAAGTACTGCAACTTGGAATTTTTCAAATAGTTCCTACTTTTGCCGCCGAGCGCCATTGAAGAGCGAACCATGCTTCAACCATATGTTCGACAATGATCGTTCGACATGATGTTGGCTGAGCATGTGAGGGTGTACACCATGCAGTTCGTTTCGTAACCATGCCATCTGGCGCTGTTCAAACGAAGTAACGTGCTCTTTTGTGTCATATTGCATGTCTGCATGTCGTAGTGGTGTGAATCTCTTATCACTTATTATTATTATGAGACACAATTTGATGTAATTTGTAGCAATGGCCCATTTTGAGAGCCTAGTAGATCACTCGAGCACATAAAATAACACTTTTGAAGAAATTTTAATTTAGTAACTTTTTAGTGATTTTTATGGACACTAAAATTTTATGTTGCTAGCACTGATTTGAAAAATAAAATTACACTCAGAGACGCTAGAAGAAAATATTGACATTTTGAACGACTCTTAGTTACTTTAGGGACTTTTAGTCCATCCAACACTGCGAGTTCGTACTATATCGCGACCGATAGGCGTTTTACGGGGCTACATGACCACGTTGTCGCAGCCTCTAAGACTAAGGAACCAACTGATAGACGTTGTAACTTTCAATAGGGCCTAATAGTAACTAAGATGTTCTTATAGCAACATATTATAGATGTTACTAGAATGCATAGTCCCGAACACTTGTAGCCATAGTAACCACAAGATATCGATGCCGTTTTTATTTGATCACCCTCATGGAAATTGACTACGAGCCGCCACTAAGATGAACAAATTTTCCGCGCTTGCTGGCCGTGGTCTAGTGAGGATTTGCCTCCTCAAGGGGAGCTCTGACATATGACACTGAACTACTTCCAGGCTATCAGTCTCAGAGGAAAATGTGTCTATACTAATACACATCGTAGTTCCGCCCCTTAAAAGCTCAATAACTAACTATACTAATACTCAGATCATGACTGGAGTAACCTTATAATACTTAATAACTGCTGTATCGGTTCTCGTGTAAATCTGCCCTGGAACTTACTAAGGGCAAGCTCATTCTTTGTTTGAACTACTATAATGTGCTGATCGCTATGTGCTATTTTTTTTAAATGTAAATACATATTTTAGGCATTTTACTATACATACATAAATTCCTGCTTTTCACTTATAGAACAAAAATACATAATATCTACATTCTTTTAAATCAGTATGCTAGATCTTTCAGTTTATTGCATGTTTGTTCTGTGTTACTTCAATGGGAAAGAACCTGTGAGCTATATAATCTTCATGCAGAGCGTATGTCAGCTTGCAACTATGTTATTCTTAACAGTGCCACTCACTGTGGAAGCCAGGGATTTCCTTGTCCATAGCCATATTGCACCACGTGCTACACCTTTCCCCCTTCCCCAGCTATCTGGAACCAGTGCCTCTTACGTGCAGTTCATTTCTGGCACTGTGAAGTGTAAGGCAGTTCTACGATGCCTAAAGTAAAAGCAACTACAAGTTATCGTCTGCAGCAGTATGTTGCAGAATTTAAAGATAAGTTTACTGTACTTCTGATGGGGGCGTTCTGCTCTGCCAACGATGTGGGAAAGCAATCATGGCTGAACAGCGATCTCAAGTTACACAACACCTCAAGGGCAAGAAACATACTGTATTTCCGCAGCTTCGCGGCTTCAGAAGAAGTGTTCGCGATAATCGTCAGTCATTTGTGATGGACAACCTGGCAGTCAGTGAGACATAGCATAAATTGCTCTCGTGAGTACTGCATATTGTATAAATTCATATTAATAAACTAAATTATAATTAATTTTTTTTACTTTTTTGTCACATATTTCAGGTTTTTTAATACATAAAAAAAATATTTTCCCGATTTTTAGCAGCTAGTTATCATCATTCTCACAGGACCGGAGCAGCCACGCTCAGCTGATCAAACACGTAATTATGTCGGAACTGAGTTAAACATGTGTTATCTGACCAGAACCTATCATTGTAGGCCTATCTTTAATAGTTTTAATTACTTGATCAGCCCACCATCTAATTTAATTATTTTTGTACGCTTGTGTTGCTCAGACATGACCAATTAAATGATACTAGATGAAACCCGTCAAAACATGACGGACAAAGGAAAACAAATTTACTGAAGAAGCTTCTTATATAAGTTACATTCTTTGTACGATTACTTTTTAGCACTATTGCAACTTTAAGGGCGTCAAAAGATAGCACTCTCAGCATTGCAACATATTGCTGGTCATGACTGAAAACGTGATGAGGTCATCATCATCATGCACAGTTTCCAGCCACTGGCCGGGTCTGTTTGGAACAAAAGCCTCTCCAACGCCTTCTGTCTTCCCACCATCTCCCAGCCTCCACCCTTGTCCAGTCTTCTCCTCTCTTCTTCACGCTTTCTTCCACCCCCTTCAGCCACCTGTCTCTCGGTCTCCCTCTTGGTCTCTTTCCTTCCCACTTCGTCTCGTGTATCCTCCTAGGTATCCTCTTCTCCTCCATTCGTTTTACATGTCCATACCATCTAAGTCTAGATTTCTCTATACCATCCTGTAATGGTTCCTTCTTCATTAATTCTCTGGTCCTCTCATTTCTTATTCTTTCCCTCTTTGTAGCTCCAATACTGCTTCTCAAGAACCTCATCTCACTGGCCTGAATTTTGCTCTTCTCCCTTCCTTTCATAACCCAGGTCTCCGAGGCATACGCCAGGATAGGGACATAGTACGTCCGATATATGATCTTTTTGCTGTTCTGAGGGACATTCTTGCTCCATAACATGCTTCTCACACTCCTCCGGAATGCTTCTGCCTGTCTCCCCCGCTTATTTATTTCTCTATCGTTTCTTCCATTCTCTTGTATGAGGCTTCCCAGATACTTGAAACTCTCCACTTTCTTCAGCTGTTCCCCACCAATTGTTATTCCTGTTGTGGTTCTTTCCTTCTTCCTTGTTGTGATCACCATCTCACTCTTATTTATGCTAAATTTCATCCCATAACCTTGTATTATTCCTTCCCACACGTCCAACTGTTCCTGTACCTCCTCCTCCTTGTTTCCCCAAATCATCAAATCATCTGCAGGCACCATTGCTTTCATCTTTCCTTCCCCAATTACTTGTGCCACTCGGGTCATTATGTCATCCATCACCACAATGAAAAGTAACGGTGACAGTGCACTTCCTTGTTTCAGGCCGTTTCTCTGTTCCAACCAGTCCAATCTCTCTCCTTCCACTTTCACACAGCTCACGCTTCCCTTGTACATCTCCTTTATCCTCCTTATAGTCCATTTTTCCATTCCTCTATCCTCCAGGGACTTCCATACTTTGTTTCTGCATACACTGTCATATGCTTTCTCAATGTCCAGGAAGGCCATCAGTAGATCTGTTCCATACTCATCGTGCTGTTCTTGTAACTGCCTTACAGCAAAAATCAAATCCACTGTGGACCTTCCTGCTCTGAAGCCATGTTGTTCTTCCCTCATCCCTCCTTCTATCCTTGTCCTAAGTCTCCTTTCCAAAACTTTCTCAAACATCTTTGCACAATGACTCATCAGTGTTATTCCCCGATAGTTTCTGCATTCTGTTCAACTACCTTTCAGATCATTTACTGGGGCAAAATTCCGGCACCCCGGCGTTTCTAAAAGCCAGTGTAGTTAAAAGGGACGTAAAACCAATAACATTATTATTATTTCTTCCTTTCCTTCCATGCTGTCTTCATCACTCGGTACAACCATTGTATCCCCACCTCTCCTGCTGCTCTCACCATCTCCACACTCAACTCATCCACACCCGGTGCCTTCCCTCCTTTCATCTTCCTCACTGCATCTTCCACTTCTTTCCATGTTAAGTCCTTTTCTGTTTGCAGTTCATCTACTGTACCTCTTCCCCGATTTCTTCCTCCTCGCCGTGGTTTCCATTTGGGTTCAGGAGTTCTTCAAAATATTATTTCCACATTTTCTTCAGTTCTTCCCTATTTTCTATCTCTTGTCCCCTTTTGTTCACCATTCTAACATAATTCGTAGGATCCTTCCGCCTCTTATTCTTTACCATGCCATACAGGACCTTTTTTGTACCTTCATTATCCTGCTGGTCATGACTTAAAACGTGATGAGGTAAATAGCCCAATACGTTCAAGAGTTTCTCCTTAAGCTTGATTGATTGTGATAAAGTAGGCCGAGCGAATAGGACATTGTTGCCTATTAAAAGAAAATGTACTGTACCTGCAAGTGTTTTATCGGAAGGTGTTAAATCAAGTCGTAGGATTTGAGCTCTCTGCCTAATATTACTGCACCTATTATATCCGAATCCAAGCAATTTCTTACATATTTCTTACAATTAATATATTACCATATATGAGTCCTTGGGAAACGTTCAGATTTCTAAGGAGCATAACTATGGCTCAAACGTTCGGAGTATGTGGAGGCGAATCACTTAATTCCAAGGAATTGAAAAATTCAATAATAGGGAAATGAAGTAGCTGGCTTTCATCTTCAGTATCCAATCTGTTAACGCTGATGTATGTGTTTGAACTACTGGATATAAGTTCAATGACTTTTAAATTAATATCATTACATTGTTGCAGCTTGGCAAATATGTTATATTCCAGCAGATCAATTTTACCCTCACAACAGTAAAGATCAAAGTAACCACGCATAGATTTTACGCAAGAGAAATACAATGTAGAACAATGTTTACATTTGATCGTCAAAGACCTTACAGTACACTGTACTGCATAATATCTGGAATTGTTTCTGAAATGGCCTATTTATATTGGATTTTAAATGTGGCTTCGTATTATTCGATAACACTATAGTGTCCTGCAATAACGGAGCCGCTAAATATTAAATGGCAAATAATACTTCCATTGCCGAAATCAACTGCGTAGTTAGACTCAATACTCTAAACAAATAATCATTAAACAATTGTCTTATACAATGAAGTTCAACATGACCGTCCAGAGACTTTCATACTCAAGTTGGTTGGTGAGGAGAATGCGATGAGACTGATCGCTTAAAATAAATTCCTTATAATTGTTCCTGCCAGCGAAATTTTTTGCAATAGCTTGAAAACGCAGCTCAGAATGACGTTCTTCATTTTGTTATAAACAGTACAAAACAGCTCTAAATAAGCAATTTCCATCACCTGTTACAGGTTATGGCAGTACATTTTGCAAGGGAACATAATCACTTCGCCAACTACTGGAACGACCGTAGGCCTATGCTCAATACTCACTTCGGCAGTCACCCTAATGGAGGCAGTTTTTGAATTCTATGCCCCGTGCATGTCAAAAATCGTACTAACACATGGAGGTCCACCTATTCTTGTCTATCGCCCCGGAGACCAGGGTTACATTTCCTGCTCTGCCAAGAAATTTAATTCTGGTCTGATGGCAAAAACGGGGCACATTCAGTCTCTTGAGGTATAACTAAGAAGAGGAAGATTTAATTCCCACCTCGACAATCTTGGATGTGGATTTCCGTGGTTTCCCACTTCCACTTAAGGCAAATACCGGGATGGTTCCTAACTTAAGGCCTTGGCCGTCTCCTTGCCATTTACCACCTTAATTACAAATACACACAGTAATGCAGCCATCACAATAACACAGGTTATGAGAGAAAATTTCACACATACACACCCAAGTACACGGGGCTGAGTGACTACGATGTCGGAGCCCTTCAAACGAATTATGTTTGCCAAGTGTCTCTCATGGCGAAAGCAATTGTGGACACGCGCGAGTGCCTGGAAAACTACTTTTTTCTTTAATAATTTAAGAGTATATCGACGATGCATAATTATAACTTTTAGTCTAGGACACTAATAACTTGACCACCGAAGCATTGGGAAGAAATTGCAATATTAAGGTACATAAACAACATAGCCTACACCATTCAACTGTCGGTTAATGTTCCTCAAAATTTCCCTTCTTAAATATTCCCCTCCTTTATAATTCTCCATCACGTGTAAACGTGTCATGTCTTGTGTTTTAAATATATCGATGCAATGGTGCTACCATCTGCTGTCAGTTACTGGTACTATATGGGCGATGTACTGCCATCTGTTGTCAGTTATAGGTACTGATTGCAGATATTTAAACGGCGTACTGAGGACAACAGTTTGTTCTTTTGATCACATGCTGTAATGCAATGGTAAAACGGAAATAAAACGTATTGAGAGGGAATGTAGAAATATGTATCTTTAACAGACATAAAACCTTACTAATACTCCTTGATTAAACAATATTTCAGACAAGAAAGTGTGAGGATATTAAGATCCTCTAAAGTACCCACACCCAATTTAACTCGGGGTGAAAGAAAGGCATTGAAGGAACTAAGAAATAATGACACCATTTCTATTCTTCACGCTGACAAGGGAAATGCGACAGTGGTGATGGATACCGTTGAATATAAAAGTAAAATCTCGATTCTGTTATCTGATCCTGTCTACAGACTGTGCACTCGTGATCCAACCACTCGTGTATCCAATGCCACTGCTAAGCTTGTTAAACTGTCATCTATTCCAAAAGAAGAGGGAAGATGTCTTATTCCGAGAGATGCTGTTCCTCCGAGATTGTATGGTCTTCCAAAAATCCATAAGCAAGACGTCCCTCTTCGACCAATTGTTAGCACAATAGGTTCTCCAACGTATGCTCTTGCGCAATATCTCAGCAAGTTGCTTCAGCCGCACTTGGGGCGCACACAGTCCTACATTAGGGATTCAACCCATTTCGTCGAAAAATTGTCAACCATCGCCGTTCAACCAAATGCTATTTTGGTGAGTTTTGATGTAGAGTCCTTGTTTACCAGAGTGCCGGTGGACTCGGTCATGTCACTCATCAAGGATTTGTTTCCTGAGGACATTGCCCGATTATTCCACCACTGCTTGTGTTCCAGCTATTTCTTGTGGGATGGTAAATATTACGAGCAGACTGATGGTGTGGCCATGGGAAGTCCACTCTCGCCTGTCGTGGCAAATTTTTTCATGGAACATTTTGAGGGGGAGGCTATATCTTCGGCGTCTTTCAAACCTGTGATTTGGTGGAGGTATGTGGATGATACGTTCGTGGTGTGGGAGGAGGGTTCTGAGAAACTGAACCACTTTCTGAACCACCTAAATCAGCTGCATCCTTCAATCCACTTCACAATGGAGCTAGAGTCAGGTGGATGCTTACCTTTTTTGGATGTTCTTGTGAGGAGGAAAGCGGATGGCTCCATGGGGCACAGCGTCTACCATAAGCCAACTCACACTAACCGTTATTTACATGCGGACTCCCACCACCACCCAGCACAAAAACAAGGAATTATAACAACTCTAGCCAAAAGAGCGGAACGTATTTGTGAGGCATCAAGTCTTCAGGAAGAGTTACATGCCTTACAAACCATGTTTAAGGGTAATGGCTATAATGAATCCACTATATATAGGTCCCTACATCCCAGAAGGAGGGATAGACAACCTTCTCAGAGCTCCGACGTGAGAGGAACTGCTTACCTCCCTTATATTCACAACACCACTGACCGCGTTGCTAAGATTCTCCGCAAGCACAAGATAAAAACAGTTTTCGGCACTATGACGAAAATTGGTCAACGTTTAGCATTAAACAAAGATAAATTGTCCCCAATACTACAACCTGGGGTGTATGAAGTCCCATGTACTTGCGGAAAAGTCTACATTGGACAAACAAAACGATCCATTGCCACTCGCATCAAAGAGCATCAAAGGAACATCCGTCTAAACCAACCTGACAAATCAGCTATAGCTGAACATGCCCTGTCTTCAGGGCACGATGTATGTTTCAAGGATGCTCATGCGCTTGCCCTTGTTAAGCACAACTGGTCTAGAATTATAAGGGAGGCAGTTGAAATTCGTAAAAATCCCAATAATTTTAACAGAGACACTGGATATCAGCTAAGTGACACTTGGCTACCAGTTATTAAGGATCTAGGGAGATAGTTCCTCTCAGTCTCTCTGTTCTTCACATATTAAAAATTGTACATTTTCCCTCTAGGGCTCAGAGCCTGGATTTGATCTCCTTTGTTCGTCACTGGAGGAGTTTCCATCTGTTTATTCGCCGTTGACTGTATGACGTTAGGTATCGTTCAGCTACTATTCCCTTTTGTTTATGTTTCCATATATCCATCTAACCCTCCCACCTCCCCCCTCCCTCCTCATTCTTCGAGGAGTTTCTATATTTTTACACCGCCCCCTTTACCTTCTTGTTACTTACTACTCTGTCCGCCGTTCCACCATGGTCCATACAGTTATTTCTGGCAGCTGCTCTCTGGTGACGAACAGAGGAATTTATCTATATTTTTTGTAATCTCATTGATATACTTTCTTTGGCCACATTGTTTATTTCCATTGAAAAAGGAGGCAAGGTTTCTCCGAAACGTATGGTTTTAAATTAAAAATACACACGGCATTAGCCCAAAAGAATGAATTATTTATATAATATTTCAGTGGTAAAAAAAAAAAAAAAAAATGGCGAGGGCCAGGATCGAACCGGTGACCTTGGAACCACAGTCAGTCGCCTTAACCACAAAGCTACTCGCGCACTCTCGTATAGCAGCAGACGCAGCCATTCATTATCTTCAAAAGCCGCTGTCTGAAGGAAATAATCCATTTCATTATACAAATAAGTCAATGTTGCACATTCGTATACGTTCATACTGTTATTATATTTTATTGTCAGAACTTGGTTAATGTATGTTTTCAATTACATGGAAGCTTATTAAATAACTTACATTTTAATGGACTTCTCACCGCCATTTTATCATGACCCCAGGTGGATTGTGCGCATGCGTGAGGGTCAAGGATTCTGCTATTTTCTATATTAATTCAAAAATATACCGTAATATATTTGTTTATTTTAGAGACACTCTGCAAATCTAGAGGCCAAGAGCTTTCGTTAGAATGCTCTACGAAGTAAATCGGTTCTGTCGTTCTCTCAATCTCGTGATAACAAAAATCACCTTACTGTTTTAAATATATAGATTATCAGATATTATCCTTGATGTTCCATGGCCTCCTAAATGCACTGTTTGTTTTTAAAGGTATCTAAGTTTTGGCCAGGGCGCATTTTTTCCCGCTCAAGTCTAGACGTAGGAAGTATTGTCGAGCTTCTTATTGACCGTCTTACCATGGCGCCCTCCTGGTTCCTAATTGAAATGGTAGATGGTGGCAGGGGCAAACTTCCTCTGCTTTATTCCTCGTCTCCTTCATCTCCTACTTTGTGGTAGCAAACGGCAGCAAGGGCAATCTTATTCCTCATCTCCTCCATCTTGTTCTTCTAGACAGGGGTTCCACGGGATTCACAGATGATATATAATTGTTATTATTAGTCTATAATTCTTCTTCTTTCTTCGAATGAGCCAACTATGGACTACGTAGGTTAACCAAAATTGTTTTCAGCTTGATGAGTTGGGATTGGTTTCACGTTCCTAAGAGTCTTCTTCCCAGCCAATATCTCCTTCATTTTCTGACTTTGTAGTTGTTTAGCTGCTTCTGACCTCTTTGGTCTCTGCCCTTTCTTAAGTTTAATCTGTGGGTCTTCTTTTAACATTTTCCGGAAAGCTTGTCTGTCTTGTATAACGGATTCAGAGATGTTGAAGGTTTGCAGATCTTGTTTAACTTGCTGGTACCACAGTGATGTTGTTTTCTTGCGGGAGCTGGCTCTGTGGATTACACTGATACATCTTGACTCGTTCATTCTCTCAAGGTGTCCGTAGAATTGGAGGCGTCTATTATTATTATTATTATTATTATTATTATTATTATTATTATTATTATTATTATTATTATTAACCGACAGTAGTGGCTACGCTGGCTAAAGCGCAGCATTAGGTCATGGGGCCAAGCTCTCTGCTGACTCGGTAGACGCGCGGGTTCGAGCCCCACCGTCGGCCGTCCTTGAAATGGTTTTCCGTGGTTTCCCATTTTCAACACCAGGCAAATGCTGGGACGGTACTTTCTGACAGGCCACGGCCGCTTCCTTCCACATCCTTGCCCAGTTTCATTCACCATAATTCATTTCATCTCTCATTAACTCCTCTCATGAGGTTGGCGTCAGGAAGGGCATCCGGCCGTAACAACCATCGCCACAAAGACTTCCATCGCATCTCATCCCCGACTCCGTTGGAAAACGGGAATAATAAGGGGTAGACATACATTATTATTATTATTATTATTATTATTATTATTATTATTATTATTATTATTATTATTATTATTATTATTAATATTATTATTATTATTATTATTATTATTAAGGGGCGAGGTGGCGCAGCGGTAAAGCTGTATGCCTCTCACCAAGGCGGACCGGGTTCGATTCCCGGTCAATGCATGTGAGATTTTCGATGTGAAATGCCATGTCCTGTGGTTCTGATTCCACGTAAAACGGAGCTCCCGTGGCTTATGATCGCGAGATTAACGGTCACGTTAAACTACAAGTTTCCTTCCTTTATTATTATTATTATTATTATTATTATTATTATTATTATTATTATTATTATTGTTATTATTATACTATCCATTTGGCTATACATTTATTGTTATCCCTGGTAATAATATATTAATAACAATAATAAATTGTCAATATTATTTACACTTCAACCGCTCATGATCTTAATTTTATAATTATTATTAATAATAATAATAATAATAATAATAATGGCAGGGATAACAATAAATGTGTATCCTAATGTAATAATAAATAAAGAGATAACCCCTGGCACTACAGCCCATGAGAGCCGAGGCCTACCATGCGACCGCTGCTCAGCCATTCGGCCTGCAGATATTGGGGTGACGCGTCATCAGAGCATCGGGTCCCCTCCGCCGTTAATCTTGGTTTTGGTGACCGGGGCGCTACTCAAGTGTCCTCACCAGGCTGAGTGCACCCCGTTCCAGCCCTCACGTCAGTTTCTAAAATCCCTGACGGAGCTGGGAATCGTACCCGGAGCCTCTGGGTGAGAGGCAGGCGCGCTATTCGACACCACGGGGCGACGTATCCTAATGTATAGTAGAATAATAATAATATAAGGTGCGTTCAAAAAGTAACGAGCCGGAGGCTGTAATGCGCAAACCGGTACGACATGGGCTAATCGTGGCGTGTGTAACGAGGTGTGGTTCCGACCAGAGCGTGGAAGGTCACAGCCCGTCGCTAGAGGGCCCGCGTGCACGTCACGTGACGATACAAAGCGAGCGGCAGCATGCATCAATCGTCCAACGCTGCCAGTCGCATTGAAAACAGTGACATGGAGGCGTCAAACGAAGAGCAAAGAGGTGTTGTTCGGTTTCTGACAGCGAAAGGAGTAGGGGGAACGGGCATTCATCGCCGAATGTCACAAGATACGGCGAACACTGCATGTCCCTTGCAAGGGTCAAGGCGTGGCACAAGCGCTTCAGGGAAAGACGGGTGTCGTTAGCCGACGATGCCCGGTCTGGGCCACACCCTGCGTTACCGATGACAACTTCCAGCTGGTTGATGCACTCATTACCCAGGACCGCCGAGTGACAGTGAACGCCATAGCCGCCGTGGTCGGATTGAGCGTCGGAAGTGTGCACAGCATCATGAAGGAACGACTGCACTTGCGGAAAGTGTGTGCCCAATGGGTACCCCACAGTCTTCAACCACACCAGGAAACATGTCGAATGGACTACTGTCTTGGTCTTGGTTGGACGATTGATGCATGCTGCTGCTCGCTTTGTATCGTCACGTGACGTGTACGCGTGCCCTCTAGCGACGGGCTGTGACCTTCCACGCTCTGGTCGGAACCACACCTCGTTACACACGCCACGATTAGCCAATGTCGTCACCGGTTTGCGCATTACAGCCTCCAGCTCGTTACTTTTTGAACGCACCGTATAGTAACCATTATACATGATCTGTGAAGCCCGTGAATCGAGGAGGAGAGGAGGAATAAGATCACCCCTGCCACCATCTGCCGTCTCATTTATGGTTCTCTCACTTTCCTCGTTAACATTGGGCAATTCAAACGTTAGGCAAGAGCATGCGCCGACACTAACCATTTTTCGCTGGTGACCTATAGCTGACGGTTCTTGACCAATAGCATGCTCGCTCTATCTCTCCACGTGGACTCCAAAATCCAGTCCTGGCGGCCTGCTCGCGTGCCAGGTGTCCAGTGTTGAACAGTTGCACGTAGTTCTGTCCAGTCTCGCTGCTTGCTCTCAGTGGCTACGCTGCAGTGTTGAAACACTGTCTCGAGCTGGGGAAGCCCTGACTCCCTGCAGGAATGGAATGTGGACTTATCCGCCCGGATAAGTTTCAAAGGCGAGCCCCTCTTTAACGAGGAAAGTGAGAGAACAATATGAATTAAGAGGGCACCGCGGTAAGACGGCCAAAGAAGCTCGGAAATAGACTACTTTAATTAAATTAAAATAGAGGTAAAATAGTTTTATTCCACCTAAGTCAATACTATATTGAAACTGAGACAGCCTACTAGTTTCGGTTAACTCGTAACCATCCTCAGCTAAAATAAAATTGAAATACCATTAACCCTTTATAGGATAGTGATCTATATATTGCCCACCTACTATATAAATATTTTGTAAGCTATCGTCAAACATGCTAATAGTTGAAACTTTCAGCCTAATTAAAACAAATTTTCTTGCAGATGTAATATTTCTGATAAGCAAATATTATATCTATCTGGTTTTATGGTGCTGGATAAAATTTCAACTAGTAAATATGATCAAAAATATTAAAATTAAACAATAAAATAAAACATAATTATAGAAATTAAAATAAAACACACTAAAAATTAAAATTAAAACAAAATTAAGATTATAAAATTAAATAGTTGAAATTATAAATTTAAAAATTATAAATAAATAGATAATTTTTAAAATTTATTTAAAAAAACAATATTTAAAATTATTGAAAATCAAAGTAAAAATTAGAGCTGAAATGAAAATTAAAATTAAAAAAATAAAGTAAAAATTAAAAAAAAAATAGCCTGCCATATAGGCCTAAAGGGTTAAACTATTATCATCATATAATTTTAAACATTAGCAATCTGTAAATAAAAATTGAGCAGTATAATTAAAATATTCACCATAAAAAATTAGTGTCCGTTGAATAACCTTCCAAAATACGGAACTTTCTATGTCTAGACTTGAGAGCGGGGGAAAACATGCAACCGGGACAAAATTCCGACACCCTGCCGTCTCTCAAAGCCACAGAAGTTAAAATGGGCGTAACTGGTAAGTATATTCTTATTTTTATTCTTCTTTCCGATAAGACCTGCTATGGACCACGCGCCAATTTCAATTCTTCACCCTTTGTTATTTTCTCTTCAGTTCTTGACAATATTTCTTCATTCTTAGACTATGCTGCTTATTTCTGTCCTCAGACCACTTCTCCCCAGGTTTCCTTTCCACTCTTCTCTGGAATCCTACCATACTTACACCTTCTTTCGAAAAAACAAACTCTCTGTCCACAGTGATTTCTTCTCTTATATTATTAAGTAGGCTGTGCGGCTCAGCGGTAACGTTCTTGCTTGCTGTTCCCATGGGTGCTGGATCGAATCCTGGCGCAGTCAGCTGACATAATTATGAGGGTGTGCAAATGCCAGGAGCTGTGCCAGTAGATTTACTGGCACGTTAAAGATCCCCTTCGAGGCAACATTCCGGCACCCACGCGTCTCTAAAAGCCAAAGTAGGTAAAAGGGACGTAAAACCAATAACATTATTATTATTATTATTATTATATTTTCTTATATTATTTCTTTCGAAATCTTTCTTTACCTCTTGAATCCAGCTAGTCGTTGACCTTTCCTCCCAAAGGTACTTGAATATCCTTTGTGTTAATCTGGAATTGTCCATTCTTCTTCGTCTTCTTCTTTTCTCTTGTTTTTCCTTTTTTCCTTCTTCCTCTTCTTCTTCTTATATTTCTATTATTGCATTAATTTTGCTCTACTAAAGGGTGACAACTTTAACTCTTTAGCATCCACTTAACTGCAAGATGGTTCTATGTGAAAGGATGGCCCCTGATTTAATTTCGAGTGTTTGGGGCCATGGACAGCTGTGAGCGCAGCGCGCACAATGAAGTAACAATACCACTCGCGCAGACTCAACCATTTGCGCTAATTGAGAGGAAGAGAGAGAGACAGAAATAAATAAAAAGAATCGAGCAGTTAACATCTGAAACTCAAGTCCGGGCAACGCGTGACATCAAGTAATTGCTCTGTCGGCCACTAGGCAGCGCGCACCAGCTCACACTTTTTCCTAGTTTTTTTATTATTATTTTTCACTTTTGTGTGTGTTTTTATTATATTTTTGATAAGCGTCAGTGTTGATGGAAATAAATTAGGCTTAACCTCGTTTTTTCTTGTCCAGCCGCGTACGACTGGCCACTCTCTCAATGGAGCGCACAATTACGTGATTATTACCGCTTTGTCGGCCTCCTCCGTTATTAACTCGTAGCTATAGCTGCTTTAGAACTGCGCTCAACTCAGCCGTGTCGATACACCAAGGGCCAGGTTATGTTTCCTTCATTTGTTCATGATGTGTAATAGAAATTAGATAGCTTATTACACGATGGTTACGGTATTGTAGTTTGTAAATGCTTCAATCGTGTTAACTCTGCGGCGTACATTTGATACGTACGACTACATAACTGTGGCTGCCTTCAAATAGGATTATTGCCGAAATTTGTAATATAGTCCGGATAGAGTAACAACGGCCCTTTCAGGAAAATATTGCACCCTCAATTAAGACCTATCCCGAGGAAATATTAGCTGCTAGCTGTAGAGCCCGGCTTCGCCCGGTGGATTTATTTGTTTTACAGAACTGGAGCACTCAAGGATAAGGATAGGAATAAATGAAAGTAATTTTGAAAGCACCAACGCTTATTGCAGCTGATAACCTCAGTATACTGCACCAACACCATCGCCCTTATACAGAGGTATACTATTGTCATGATAATAACTGTTTTAAGGGGCCTAAGAAACCTTGTTGCACTAATTACTCCCCGTGACTGCAATTTATAAGCAGCTCGCAATATTCTGCACCAGATCATCGGTAGGGGCGACGTGATGCGGCCCGCATTACATGGCAACAATAGACTTCGGTATTATTGAAGCTGTTCTGGAGCGCTTGTTCTTGCGACTTACTGAACAAAAATCAATCTTTAGGGTTACCTGAGAGGTGTAGCCTAATGCTATATAGCCTAAACTGTTCCTCTTGAATCAGGCTATCATATACAAAAAGAATTTTTCGAATCCGACTGGTAGTTCCAGAGATTAGCCCGTTTAAACACATAAACACACAATCAAACACAAAAACTCTTCAGCTTTATTATATTAGTATAGATTAACAGAATAGCAACACGTTATAGACAATAATATACACAACTATCGTGGCATTTCACTCCTCTCGTTAACATACAAGATTCTCGCGGAAGCACTTCAAGCGAGACCAGATACACATGGTTGGTTGGTTCCTTAGTTTAGGGGCTGCGACAACGTGGTCATGTAGCGACGTGTACTTTGGGTGTGTGTAGAATTTGTCTGACAACCGGTGTTAATTGAGATGACTATATTAGTGTGTGTTATCTGTTTTTTAATTCAAGTAAGGACGGAAGACGATAATTTCAAATAGTCCCTACTTTCGCCGCCATATGCTACCATCCACGACACCTAGCTCTGAACTTGGCTACTACTAGATGCCATAACAACCAGCGCCTGGTGACGAATTAAGGGGGCTCATACACCGTCAGTGGGAATTTTCGCATTAAGTTACGAATCATATCATAGCTTCAGTAATATGTAACATAGAGTTAATGTAAACTGACCTATGTATAGTAAATAATTAGAGCTTTCATCTAATTTAGAGAGAGGAGCAGTATATAAAGTATTTCGTGATATATTGAAAGTATAATATTCGTGATATTTTAAACTCCGAGAATCACAAAAATCACGATTTAACAAGAAATACCAGTCTGAAAGGAATGAATGTTATATTGTAAATATTTTTTTAAAAATATTAGATTTGTCTTTCAAAAAATGAACAGTTTTTTGGTTTATTTTTCCAAGTAGGCCTATATCTCAATTATTTTTTAAGATAATTTCATAAATGAGGTTCATCCTCTAGGGATCATATGTTGGAATGTATCTGCCGAGTTTCATCCAGTTTCATCACATATTTCACGAGATATTGCGTGTTTCCTATCAAAAAAAAAAAAAAAACCTTTCGGGTAAACAGCTTTGAATATCAAACACTCCATTGACAGATAGGCGCATGGTCTCACGTAATACGCTATATCTCTGCCAACACGCTGAATCTCTTCTCTATATATATAAAAATGAAAGTTTGTCTGTTTTTTCTGAATTTCCACGGAAATTTGCGATATTTGCGCGTTTGAGGCTGTTTTATGACGGATGCGCGCAAAAATTTTTTTGTCTGTCTGTCTGTCTGTGTGTCTGTGGACAACTTCTACGAGTCTTTATAACTCGAGAACGGCTGGGTGGATCAACGTAAAATTTGATACAGATATCCATCAGAGGCACCACACTAATCATTGATGTAACTCTTCTCCGTACCTCTCATAACAGGGGGTCTACCCCCTTAAAATACATGCTGAAATAAGCGTGAGACAAAGCTCATTTTCAGCCCCTCAATGTGAGAAACGAAACTCGGGGCCCCTAAAAGGACCCCGAACACCACATTTTAAGGCCCTAAAACCAACAGTTTTTGAGTTATTCCCAAAAAAAATAATTTCACTTAATAAATTAATGAAGGAATGCATGCCGGTAACAATGGCAACAGAATCTCAGAGGTCCATCTATTTCTGTAAGACGCAATACAATTCCATTTATTACATTACTGTGAAGGTTTGCAAACGGCAATAAGGTTATAACGGATCCAAATTAAGCTGAAATATTCATCAATGATTATAATGCGCTTAAGGGGTCAAGGGGTAATCTAGAATTTTTTAACGCGATTTACACGTGCGGGTATGGTCCGGAAGGTCTATTATATCCCTATCCCTATTTTTTATATTATTATTATTATTATTAGTATTATTCTTTTAATTATTATCATTATTATGGCGTACAACGAAGAGACAATGCTCATTTTCAAACCCTTGGGGTCAGAAACAAAACTCGGGGCCCCTCAAGAGCCGTAAAGGGTCCCCGAAAACTATATTTTAAGGCTCTAAACCCAACAGTTTCTTAGATATTCCCAGAAAACTAATTTCAGTTAATAAACTAAAGAAGGAATGCAAGCCACTAACCATGACAACATTATCTCAAGAGGTGGCATCCAACTTTCCATCTATTTCTGGAATAAGTAATGACACTCCATTTATTACATTTCTGTGAAAGGTTGCAAATGGAGTACCCTAGATTTTTTTCACACGACTTACACGTGCGATATGTCGTACAGAAGGTCTATTATATCTCCAAACATCAACATTATTTTCAAAAATTCCTGAATAGAAATAGTAGACTGTTTTTTGCTGATTTTAGGAATTTGGGCCATTGGAGGCTAAAAACACTGAATTTTCATGCACCACAAGCCTTTATAATTTATAAAAGGGGCCTTCCTGTAGTTGGGCACTTGACACAACGGTTAGGGTCAGTTCGTATGTGACGTGTATTGCGATTCTTCTACGAAGTTTTCAATTTTATTTTCACGCCAGGGAGAACACGTTAGGTAAATTTAGTTTGAGAGCACATTTTAACTAATCATTTTTCTTTGCCAACAAACAGGTTCCAAGCCCCTAAACATTGCAACAGTAGCTCAATTGATAACAACTGGTTATTAATACCGAAGACCGTTCGAAGAATGGGTACTTCTGCTAGTTTACTTATAAAACTTAACAGATATATTTAGAAAGGTATTGTCTTTCATTTAAACGTAAAAATAAGTTAAATTTTAACAACCGACGGTGTATGAGCCCCCTAGCATTAATCAAACCTAACCTACAAATTTTGTTTCACACGCGTTTAGTTAGTGAAAGGTTCTTTTTCATGCCCGTCGGCTTTAATTCCCCTCCGAAGGAAGGTATAGGCCTACCGAGGGATTTTTAACGCTCTTAAAATTTCCGACGACGTCAGCCGGGTTTGAACCCGCGACCTTGGGCATAAGAAATGTCAGAGTCCTTTGAAATGCGGATAGGGGTAAGGCATGGAGATGGGCTCTCACCTCTGCTATTCAACTGTGTTCTCGAGAACATTATTCGCGAATGGCGCAAAGAATTGAGTAAGGAAGGTGCGGAGAATGGGGACAGACTAGGTTGTGAAAACAATGACCTGAAAATCAACTGTTTAACTTTCGCAGATGATCTTGCAATTCTCTCTTATTCTTTTTACACGGCAAAACAACAAATTAGTCAACTAGAATCGCAAGCAACAAAGGCAGGACTTAAGATTTCGTTTGAGAAAACACAGTTCATAACGAACATCAAGTCAGCACCCAGGGAACTTCAGTTGAACGAAGGAGAGATAAAACAGGCAGAGAAATTCAAATATTTGGGCGAGTGGATAGAGCTTTCGTGTCAAGAATCAACAAAATGGAAATGGCTTACCATCTAACCAATGACACCTATAATAAACCGTGTCGTCTCAAAACTCACGAGTCTTAAAACTCACGAGTCTCAAAATTCACGAATTTCAAGATGGAGGTTAGTAAAAGTAGGTTCTAACCAGTTGCTGTACCTGGGCCGGTCTCAAAACTCACGAACCAAGCCATAGCCACCTATAAGGTTATGGGTAGCCATGGCCAAGCCAGTTCATTGGGAAAAGGTCCATTGTTAGAGCCAGCCAGAACTGTGATTGGCACCTCTCTCATCAAGATGTTGTTGTTGATTCCTCTAGGGGCTTTGCGACATCGTGGTCATGTACTTGGGTGTGCATGGAATTTGTCTGATAACCTGCGTCACTGTGACATCTCTACAATACAAAAGAAATCCCATTCTAAAACTGGGTGGACAAACATGGGTCGAAGGATAGTGTTGTCTTCGGAGTCGTGAGTTTAGAGACTATAATTATAATGTTCATTCAGCTACTAGTTGATTGTCGTGAGTTTTGATACCATTTGTTACTATTTTTAGCTCGTGAGTTTTGAGACTCGTGAGTTTTGAGACGTAACCCAATAAACGATCAGTGTCCATCAAGGCCAAATTCAGCCACTACTGGTAAATTGGCTTTCACGGCCAGTGAATTAAAACTCAGCATTTTTTCTAGGTTTGTGCCGTGTCTTGTGTGGGGTTTCGCCTAGGACACCAGCTAGCTCATCAGCGGGCTCTTGGTGTCCACGCCTGGACCCCCACTGGAGTAGCGAACTGCTTGCTACCTCCCTTTTTATAAAGCGCACCTGGCCCTCTATACTGCGAGAACTAAAAGCTCAAGCAGCCATAACCTCCCTATGAAGGCTTCCAAAAAATGATATATTGGCTTTCACGGCCAGTGAATTAAAACTCAGCAATTTTGCTAGGTTTGTGCCATGTCTTGTGTGGGGTTTCGCCTAGGACACCAAGTTGACTCATCAGCGGGCTCTTGGTGTCCCCACCCGGACCCCGCCCTGTGGTGTCCTAGCCAGCTTGGTGTCCTAGGTTAAGGCACTACTGTACCGTTATTCGACCGGAGGCGCTTTATGCATCAGAATGTCTTGCGATGAATAAGAAAGGCCTGGCAGAACAACTGGAATCCTCAGAGAAAGGTCTTGAGCCCGGTCAATGGACAAGGAGAGTACCGAAGACGATACAACAATGAACTACACTATATCTTCACGTGGAGAAGATACGGACACCATACGCAAAAGGAGAATCTCTTGTTATGGCCACTTGACACGAATGAGCTCTGGAAGATTATCCAATCGAATCTGTGCCTACTTTGCGGGAAAGAAAACCAAAGGGTTCTGGTTTACAGAGGTGGAAAAAGACCTACAAGAACTGGGGATATCACATGAGGACATCTTGGAGAGTGACCCTTTAAAGAAGCAACTTGGGGAAATAAAGAATTTTCTGTCAAAACCCAAAATGAAAACGGACAAGATGTGGACCGAAGAACGGAAGGAATTCAACGAAGAATAATGCGGGAATACTGGGCAAATGTGAGGGATGGAGGGAGAAAACGTTTGAAGTAGCGTGGTCTATTTCGTTGGCATAGTCAGTATCTTGCTGAACTGCTATGCGCAAGATCGTGGGTTCAAACCCGGCCGAAGTCATCGGATTTTTAAGAGCGGTAAAATCCTTCAGCATGCTTTCCTTCGGAGGGGAAGTAAAGCCGGAGGGTCCATGTCATATGGTTATGGCATGCAAAAGAACCTACCACAATAATTGATAGTGTGAAGCAAAATTTGTAGGTTTTATTTGGCTGGTCGGAGACGTTTTATCAAGTTCCAATGTTCGCCGCTAGTGGTAGTGATAGTAGCATCTGGTAGCCAAAGTTGGAACTACTTGAAATTGAACTTGTCGGGAGCCCTCGGGCGTTCGATTAAAATGAAATGGTAATTGGCTGCAATATATAACAAATAAATAATAATAATAGTCTAATAATAATAATAATGAATAACAATTACGGAAAATTCAGAATGTCAAAAATTTATGTAAAATTCAGAATATAAAAAAAAACTTTTTAATGTGAATGTAGGCGTACACTTGAAAATTTAGATTGCTGACCCTAAAAACCGACTCTCACTTATAAAGCGGATGACGAGATCAGTAGCCACCACGTCATCGGGCATATTAAGAGAATAGGCTACACATCCTAAATACTTAAAATAGTGCACCTGCTCTGGGGTTGTGTCTCCTACCTGGCATTAAAATATATTCACAAGAAATATTCGCGCGAATATTTCGCTTAGTTGTACATTATGGATAACATAGAAATTGAAACATTTCGCATTTTCCACAAAGTGAATTTTCACGAATAGAATAAAATTTGCGATAATAGGAAGAGCTGTAACATAATTTTAACATGTCAAACATAATGATAATAACATTTGTGCTACGTCGCACTTGTCGTTATTAACAAAAGAGAGCTGCCGCCACTGCGATACTGTTAGTCGCGGTAAGCCGTGTGTGTGAGTGTAAACAGCGTATAGCTTACATTACTAGTGATTAGATCAGGGCACTCTACCCCCGGCCGCCAGAGTACAGCACTGCTGCCTGCCTGAAGCTTGCACATATAATAACGGTTAGCTCAATTGGCCGGGAATTCGGCAGCGCTTCATTACTATTAAATTGGCGGCGCGAAATGGAATTAATGGCTCTCATGAATCACCTCGACCAGCCTTCCCTCTCTGTCGCTCTTGCTCTGTATATCCCCGCGCAATTACATCAAACCAGCCAATGGGAATGCGCCATGAGGGGGCGAGATGTAATAGACTAATATTTTTATAAAAATGTCTTTGAATGTTACCTCATGTGCATGGGATGGGAAGATCGAGTCAACAGTGGCACGTTGAGTAAAACAAGCTCGTTCCACGCGGGAAGTGGACTTCATTACACATTGCAATGTACAAAGTGAAATCAAGTGCTTACCATTTCCATGACACTCCGGTCAGATTGCTTGCTGTTCTAGATTTGGCGAAATAGCGAAGCTGAATGGATATCATTTTGAAAGCATGTTTCCACATTCCGTTGCAACGAAACTTCATAGTCATCAATACGGGTGGAGAGTTGTATGTAAACGATTCATTGCAATATCTTGGTCATGTAGCACCGTGAATTTGTGTGTGGGTGTGTGTGTGAACATGGGGCGTAGATAAGGAGGAGCTGTGGGGACTCCAGCACCCCCCCCCCCCTCCAGAAAAAAAAACTCAATAAAAATTGAGAAAGTGTTGTTTTCGTAAAAGCATAAAATTATTGTAAATTTGGTTGTACCATAATCTTAACTTATTGGCTATACGACTGTTTATGTTCGACGATAATTATAACTTTATTCAATGTTTTAACATAAATATTCATAAATATCTGTTCAGTCACTAGAATGTTGTGATCGGATGGTGCGCTGGGTAGTATATCTCTGTTTTGCAAGCTCTCTGGCCAACCGACGCATGCGCTCTGTGTGCTTCAATGCCATATGTTCAGATTGTGCACCAGTATTCAGTAAAAGTGTCACCGAAGTCGTTTCAAAACAACGGCTGTGTAGAAATTGGATTTGGGGATATTAAGGTACGGTGCTATTTCTTGTCTCATATTCACCAGTTTATTTACGCGATGATATGGACGGTGCACTTTCGGTAATTTATATAGACAAGTTGGGTTTTGAGCGCATGCGCAAAGGTATCCTTATCTAATTGGTCACATAACTGTTTCTTGAGCTCTGATTGGTGGGAGAAACTGTTTCATAATGAAAAATAGTGTTATAATGAGCCTCATTATGATACAGTTTTCTGACACATAAGAGTCAGGGTCGAACATAAACAACATTAAGATTTTAATTAGACTACCTCGTGGTGTAGTGGCTAGCATTCTTGGCCGCCACCCCGGAGGTCCGAATTCGATTCCTGGCTCTGCCAAGAAATTTTAATTCTGGTCTGAGAGCTGGAACGGGGTACACTCAGCCTTGAGGCAAAACTGAGAATTCCACAGTACGGTATGTTTGAGAAATAAATTATCAATGTGCAAAAAAGAAACAAAAACAAACAAAAACAACTGTTTACCTTTCTGCTTAATAAATTGACAAATATTTAGATAGTTGCCATTCATACTCCATAGGCCATAATAGAAAATTCATTAAGTGTAAAATTGTGTTTGTTTGTTGTGTTGTATTTTACAACTTTTTTTGTATTGCCACTAATTGTAGGCTATATAAACTTAGAATTTTACAATTAACTCTTATTTAAAATAATTACACAAAGTTATATGCTCTAAGATATTGGTTGATATTTCTGGGTATTTTGCGTTGACAATCCCCAGAGAACGCTCACAATTTTCCAGGATAGTCAGCCCTCCCCCGAAAAAAAAAGTACCACGCCCCTGGTGTGAACCTGATAACTTGGCTGTTAGTAGTGTGTGCAAGTAAGGTATAACCTAGTCTAGCTTTGGGAAGGCAGTGGCCGTGGCCTTGAGCTAGGAACCATCCCGGCATTTTCCTGGAGTAGAAGTGGGAAACCACGGAAAACCACTTCTGAGATGGATGAGGCAGGAATCGAACCCATCCCTTCACAGTTTCCCCCCACGAGGCTGAGTGTACCCCATTCTAGCCCTCAGACCAGAATCTAATTTCTTGGCGTTGCCAAGATTCAATCTGAACCTCAGGGTTGCCACTACACCACAAGGTGAACGTAGATGGCCTTGATGTTCCGCCCCTTAAATCTGCAATCGTGTACTATCTACATTATTAACAGAATTTATGAAAACTAAAGTCAGTTATTCCGGACTTCTCAATTTCCTCAATTATTTTTTAAATGAAAGGTGTACATGCCCAGATATGTCATCGGTCATATAAAACCACCAACCTCTCACCTTACTTGAGTTATGAAATGAAAATGAAAATTCACAGCCTGATTCCAGTCGACCCATCGGGTCAGCGAATTGAATGAATGAAGCCCCCATCTAGCGGCGAGGATATGAACTGTGCCGGCTGCCGAAGCCTGTCGCACTCGCCTGGGGCAATGCTTAAATAAATGACAGATGAAATGAAATGATAGTGCAGGGTGTTGCGGGAATGAAATTGTGAGAGGAAAACCGGAGTTCCCGGAGAAAAACCTGTCTGCCTCCTCTTTGTCCACCACAAATCTCACATGGAGTGACCGGGATTTGAATCACGGACCCAGCGGTGAGTGCGTCGTGCTGCCGCCTGAGCCACGGAGGCTCTCCTTACTTGGGTTATAATAAAACACATTTTCCCCCTTATATATTCCACTTTTTTCGTCATTAAATCACCCATATCTTCGGCTGTAATTGATGTACACCGTTAGTTTGTGTCTAACAACACTCCGGGAATCAAGGGCTTTCTTTTGCGTACTTGTTCACTGAAATTGGCTGCGTCTGAGTGACGTTCTGAGGTAACAACCAAATCAGGAATGCTCTCTTCGAGGTTTTCTTTCATTTAAGCAACTATATCTCAGGTTGTAATTGCTGTACACCGTTTGTTTAAGTATTAAAATATTTAATAAATCAAGATCTCTCTTTGTCGCAGTTGGTCACTGAACTCGGCTGCCTCTGAGTGACGTTCTGAGGTAATAATCAAGTCTGCGCATGTTTCGTTTTAGTTTCTTCGATTACAGCGACTACATCTCAGTTTGTAATTTCTGTACACTGGTGGTTTAATTATTAAAATATTTTATAAATCAAGATCTATCTTTCGTTCTATTGATCACTCAAATCGGTTGCGACTGACGAATAGAGAGAGCGAGTAATGTCAAAGTTGCTGGAATATCTACGGACTAACAGAGACCCCCGACTTCGTAGGAACAAGTAAAAGGAAGGCGTGAATGGCCATAAGTTAAAGTAAAGTATTGTTTTTGTGAAAGTTAGGACGAGTGTGTTGAAAAGATACGGAGGTGTTGTTAATTATGGGTCTTGGCAGGAAAACCAAACGTGCTCAGCGAATATGTGAAAAACGACGATGCGAAGCGAGCGAACGTAGCAAACAAACAAAAATTCCTCAGACAGTTGCTGATGTGATGACATGTGGTTCTTCAAATAGGCTACAAACAGTTTTTAAGTGAAATGCATTGATGGCGATGTATAATTGTTTATTCCACGCAATTTCGTATTGCCAACGTGGAACAAAAATAATGGAATGCAGCTGAAATAAATCAGAAAAAATGAATAATGTCAATATTTATCTGATTTATTTTCATAACCGGCTATACGAAATACTCGAGTAGGGCTACTTTGAATGTTAGAATGATTCGATTTTCAGCATCGGCTATGAGCACTGTAAAAACACATTATTGAACATGTTTGGTAAAATTGTAAAAAAAACTGCGCGCCACCACCGACTGAACCGTATACACCTCGTTTATCCGGCCCTCAATTATCTGGATTTCCGGTTTAGCCGGATTGATTTTTTCAATTAACTGCATTATTATTTATTCAGCACGAAAATATAACTTACGCACCCTTCGAATAACACTGTACACTTAACCATCAACATTCCTATAAGGAAGGTACCTACACAGGTAGGAAGCGTTTCCAGGTATCAATATTTATATCTCCAATTTGAAACAAAGGTAACTTTCACACTATTTCAGTAAATAGCAATAAATATAGTACTACGTATGGCATTGTATTGAGTTTGTGTGCCAAAACGTTTTCTTATAAATTCTTGGTATTGCCAAAATAAATGTTTGTGTAGATTAGTGGCTTATATTCATTTTATAGTTTTTTTCCGCATTATCCGTGTCCTTGATCATCCGGATTACCTCCAGTCCCACCCAGTCCGGATAAACGAGGTTTTTGTCGAATATTCGCATGATATGTTTAGATGGGCCAGTCATTCTTGGCCGGTCGTAAGCGCGTGAGCATTCTTTTCAAAACCCAAGCAGAACACTGAGACCACTGAATATGTACATGGGCTGCCGAGGACACATTGCGTACCTTTTGATCACAAAGGTATGAAGGTTGGTTGGTTCCTCCGTTTAGGAAAAAGGAAGCTTGTAGTTTAACGTGACCGTTAATCTTGAGATAATGAGCCACGGGACCTCCTTTTTACGTGGAATCCGAACCACAGGACATGGCATTTCACTTCAAAAATCTCACATGCATTGACCGGGTATCGAACCCGGACTGCCTTGGTGAGAGGCATACAGCTAGACCGCTGAGCCACCACGCCCCCTCCTCCGCTTAGGAGCAGCGACGCGGTCATATAGCCCCGTTGTCTTTGGGTATGTGTAGAATCTGTCTGATAACCGGCATTAGTGTGTGTTATCTGTTTTTAATTCAAGTAAGGACTGCAGACATGGAATTTTCAAGTAGTTCCTACTTTTGCCTCCGAACATCACCGTCAACGACTACTAGTTCTGAACTTGGTTACCAGATGCCACCGCAGTTGGCTCCTAGCGACGAACGTAGGAACCTAAGAGCGTTAGTCAAATTTAACCTGTAATTTAGCTTCACACAAGTGTAATTAGTGGAAGGATCTTTTACATGTCATGAATCTATGACATGGGACTTCCCCCCCCCCCTCCGAACGAAGGCATACTGAAGGATTTTAACGCTCTTAAAAATATGACGATTTCGGCCGGTTTAAACCCACGATCTTGGGCACAGCAGATCAGCATGCTACCAACTAAGCCACCGAAGCCGCTAATTTGAATGAGAGATGCAATAACTCTTTGATATCCCAGCTAGCTGCGTTGTTTCCTGGATTATCCTGGTGAATCTTCACCATTCGTAAAACTTGTCACTCTTGTTTTCTTGTTTTTGTGCCCCACCCCCCTCCACACACGATATTCAGTTTGAGATTATCACCACAACTGTGGGAAAGAAGAACTAGGTAGCACCCCCAGTTCCTGGATCCTGGTCACGCCCCTGCACTCTCAGCGGTATTCTGGAAGTTAATAAACGCTGCATTGACCTGCTGATTAACCGACTGGTACATGTTATGTTGGCCATAACGCGATTTCTTCCTGTCTCATATGGGCAATTCCAGTGTTATTTATTATTATTGACTAAACTTTCTTCGGCTTTTCTCAATTAATTGGGGTCGCCGGAGCCAACCAAGCTCATTTTGGTTTTGGCCGGGGATTTAAGGCCGGATGCCCTTCCTGGCGCCATGTGATTTTTCAGTTGTAAATTCCACCCCGCTGTCACCGGGATTCGAACCCCGGCCGTCCGGGTCCGGGTGAAAGACTAGCAGCTAAGCCACTGTGCCACCACGCTCCCCTTATTTATTATTATTATTATTGTTATTATTATATATGAATTGCTGCCAAATGGCCATAGCTGGGTATTTTTGATTGAGCGCTCGAGGACTCCCAGCAAGTTTAATTTCAAGTAGTTCCAACTTTGGTTACCAGATGGTACTATCACTAATAACTAGCGGCGAACGTTGGAACTTGATAGAGCGTTTCTAAATAGCCAAATATAACCTACAAATTTTGCTACACACTACCAATTGTAGTGGCAGGTTCTTTTACGTGACATAACTCTATGACATGGACCCACCGGCTCTACTTTCCTCCGAAGGAAGGCATACTGAAGGCTTTTAACGCTATTAAAATTCCGACGACTTTGGCCGGGTTTGAACCCGCGATCTTGGGCATAGCAGTTCAGCATGCTACCGACTACGCCACCGAAGCCGTTCATGTTATTTATTGGTCCATCTTGTGAGGAAGTGGCTAGCATTCTTGGTAGTCACAGTGGAGGCACGGATTCGAATCCTGGTTCTGCCAAGAATTAGAAATTAGATGAATATTGGGAGGTGGGTTGGGTTCTAATCTTACCTCAGTTATCCAGAAGTGGTTTTCCGTGATTTCCACGAGATGGCACCCAAATTAAGGCCACGGTGGCTATCTACCAAATCCTACCTCAATTACAAATACACACACCCAAGATCACGATGACACAAAACTCCTAAAAACAAACAAACAACAACAACAACAAAGGTGAGCCTGTATTGTTCATTCTGTAAAGGTATCCATACAATTATAGTCTTCTTCTTCTTCTTCTTATTATTATTATTATTATTATTATTATTATTATTATTATTATTGTCGTTTAGTGTTTGACAACATTATCACGGCAAATTCCGGCTACATTTTATGTTACAGCCAGGTTCGGTCTTAGCAAGGAACCATCTGTACTGAGATAATTTCGTATACACTGTTCAGAGACTTCACATTACTGTAAATCCATGTCGTGCCCGCAGTCTTCACGAGTCTCCTTCATTTATAGGATGAGCTAAATTTCCATCTGAATCATCGAGCCTTGCTGAGTGTTCGGCCAGGGTATTGTCACCAAGGAACTTCCTAACAATATGGCAGGTGTTTAACAGAACTGCCTTCTGTAGTTCAATATATATCTGCGGATGCAGATTCAATATTGATTATTGATTATTATTGTTCTTCTTCTTCTTATTCTTTCGATTCAGCCAACTAGGGACCACGTCAGTTCAACTGTCTCTTCTTCCGAGCTCTAACTACCGCCCAGTGTTCCCGCATTCGTCTCCGGTGTTGTTCTTTTCTCTCTTGGGACCACGCCTTCCCTGTCTTCAGCTTCGGCTTTTCCTGGAAACCTTTGTGCGTACGTAGTTTTTCCTGAAGTGGAACACGCTCCTGGATATCTTTAGGGGAAATTTCAATTTCACGTAGATCTTTCTCAACTTCCGTAAACCATGTCCCTTTGGTTTCCTTATCTTGAACGAACGTCAATATCCGTTTTGATATCCAGCCTGGGCTCATTCGTGTCACGTGGCTATAAAAGGCAATTCTTCTTTTTCGAATCGTGTCACTGATCTTCTCCATGTGCTTGTACAATTCGTGGTTGTGACGCCTTCTGCACTCGCTGATTTCTTTGGTTGGTTGGTTGGTTGGTTCTTAAGTTTAGGGGCTGCGACAACGCGGTCATGTAGCCCCGTGTACTTTGGGTGTGTGTAGAATCTGTCTGATAACCGGTGTTAATTGTGATGACTGTATTAGTGTTTGTTATCTGTATTTTTAATTTAAGTACTGCAACTTAGAATGTTTCAAATAGTTCCTACTTTTGCCGCCAAGCGCCACTGTCAACGCCTACTAGGCCAAGTTCAGAACTTAGCTACTAGACGCCACCGCAGTCGGCTCTTGGCAACGAACGTAGACACCTAAGAGCGTTGTTTACATTCTTAACCTATCCAATTTAGCTTCACACAGGTGCAATTAGTGGAAGGTTCTTTAACATGCCATAAATCTATGACATGGGACCGCCGGCTTTACTTCCCCTCCGAAGGAAGGCATACTGAGGGATTTCTAACGCTCTTAAAAAATCCGAAGGCTTCAGCCGAGTTTGAACCCGCTATCTTGGGCATAGAAGCTCAGCATGCTACCGACTACGCCACCGAAGCCGCTGCTGTTTTCTTTGATGGGACCAAGGATTTTCCTCAAAATCTTCCTTTCTTTAGCCTCTAGTTTTTGCATTAGGCCTTTCTTGTTCATTTTTAGAGTCTCAGCCGCATACAGAGCCTCTGGTCGGATAGCAGTGCAGTAATGTCTATTATTATTATTATTATTATTGTTATTATTATTATTATTATTATTATTATTATTATTACCACAATGAGAGTTTCCTCACGATGGACACCAACGTATAAATTATACAAGCGAATTTATTTATTGCAATGGAATCAGCTGTCTATTATTATTATTATTATTATTATTATTATTATTATTATTATTATTATTATTATTATTATTACCACACTGAGAGTTTCCTCGCGACCATCATTGTGTTCAGGTAGCTGGTTCCTCGCGATAGACACCAACGCATAAATTATACAAGCGAATTTATTTATTGCAATGGAATCAGCTGTCTCCTGCTATGGTTGGCTCTGAATAAAAGATACTAGAAAATGTTATTTTACATTTCTCTCGGTTCAAAAGCTGTAATTAGATCTTCAAGACAGAGAAAAGAAGAAATCCTTTAAAAAGACGCCGAGTCTAATTTAAAATGGAAGAACGGAAATTCGACAAAAATAATCATAATAATAAAAAAGAAAGTTTAAAAAAATGCCGTTAGGATATGAAAAAAATCGTAAAATGAGTTTAAAAAGTTGAACTTTGAGAGAAGAGAGGGAGTG
The DNA here is from genome assembly GCA_946902985.2 of Meconema thalassinum. NCBI lineage: Eukaryota > Metazoa > Arthropoda > Insecta > Orthoptera > Tettigoniidae > Meconema > Meconema thalassinum. The sequence continues at coordinate 930,229,751 of OX336388.2, read as the reverse complement.
AGTGAGTTTTAATCCGCGAGAGAGATGAAACATTCTTTAGCATCGCTATTGCAGCAAATTGAATTCTAGCCTGCAACGGGAGCGTTTGTACCATTTTCTTTGACGGAAAGATAATTTGAAAAAATTACATTTCTCCATTTCCAACTTCCTGTAATTTGTCAAAAGAAAGTAAAGAGAGGTATGGAGGGGGGAAAGGCTTCATAATTTATTTACTTCATATTACTGGAGTCGCGCTCAATAGCATTACAATTTCCTCTACACCATGTTCGCTTATGAAATAGAGAAAAAAGTATTTCCACAGTAAAAGTAGCATATTTAAACTAAGAATGATGTTTGAGCTTTTCTCACGTTTGAAGGGGAAGTCTTTCCCTGCAGGGGGCCTTGCATATGTTTACACCATGGCTACATACATCACACGTGTCGCTTGGAGCTATCATGAAATCTGGTAAGATAGTCTCAAAGTAGGTATGCTTGATGAAGCATGTAGCATATTAATTCCACACGAATGGTGAGACTGAAGTTGTGTTAAAAACGTTTTAAGTTCACTCGCTACACTGAGTAACATCGAATCTCTATCTCTACTTAGTACAGTATAAAACAAAGTCCCCGATTCTTGGATGTCACGGGTAATCTCGAGAACCACTGGATGGATTTCGAAGCAGTTTTCACCATTCTGTAAAGGTATCTCGAGGAAGGTTTCTGTAAGAAATAATATACTGTATTTATAATCAAAGGAATCCAAGCAGTAACGATTTCAGTAAAAAAAAATCGAGAAAAGAAACCTGGCGTCCGTGCGCCTTTTAAGCTTACGCTGGGCAAACCGATACAAATATCAATATACTATGAGTGTAATAATTGTTCAGCATGAAAAGTTCTACAAAAACGTCTGCGAGAGCATATCTTTATCTTCAATACATTGCCCACTATAAGTGTTTTTAAATTTTCATTTCTTCCAACAATCTCCATTCCATTACTGAGGCGACAGTTTATGAGCTAGCTAGGGGCGAGCCTATTACTCCAGTTACAGCCTAGCTAGCGGGCGAGCCTATTATCCCAGATACAGCCAACAGCAAACTGTCAAGTCGTGTTGAGTTAAGACTTCAGAGAAGAGTGGTTGTGTTTGGAGTTTTAAGTTCACTCGCTACACTGAGTAACATCGAATAATGGATATGTTATTCATCAGGGCCAGGATTTATATGTATTTACAATTTCTTTATTACACAGACTTTTTAAATTATCTCCATTGATTATGTTGTCCTCTATTCAAATTAAACAAATTTATTTTCCATATTTTCCCATATTTCAGACATTGGCACATATTAATAGTCTATGTAAAATAAATATTTTTCCATAATGCAATATTTGTTTATTTTATTATTCGTGATTTAAGCCCACTAAGGAACGCTTATGACTAGTGCTTCTGCGATGCTTTCCTTGTTCTCCAATATCTGCTCAGTCCAGCCAATAACTTGTCCTTCCTCTCCTGTGTGAGGGGCGGTCGGGTCTTAATCACTTTGGGTGGCGGGGACCAAGTGTTAACACTATTACAAAATTTGGAACGGCCAAGAATATCACAGTCTAAAATTCCAGCGTTATTCAAGTCTTGTTTCACTTCATTAAGCCACAAGCTGCCAGTCTTGTAGTCATTATTGTTGTGGGGATTGAAGCCACTTGTCAGTGTTGCCTTAGTAAACAAAAGTTTGGTGCTTTTCAGTCGGTCAACACGAATGTACCCAAAAAGAGGTGGGTTATGCCCTAATCCTGAAGAGAATTAATACATTTATTAATCTTATGTAATTTTTAATACATTTATTAATCTCATGTAATTTTTCAGGATTAGGGCATAACCCAGCTCTTTTGGGTACATTCGTGTTGACCGACTGAAAAGCACCAAACTTTTGCTCGTAGTCATTAATCAAGTTGAAGATATTCTTGGTGATTCTATCGTTCCCCATCCGGAAGAGGTGCCCGTAGAAGTTCAGTCTCCGTCGCATGATAGAGGTGGCTGGTTCCAACTGACGGTATAGTTCGGTGTTTGCTTTAAGTCGATAAGAGCCATCTGGAAGGAATCTTGGTCCATGAATTTTTTGAAGAATACGTCTCTCGACTTTCTCCAAATCATCCATGTCGCCTTTCTTGTTCATCAAGAGGGCCTCTGCTGCGAATTTTATTGTTATGAGTAAAAATATATAGAATTGTCGTTTTCAGTGACAGAAAATATGTCAACACAGGACAGGAGTACAGTTATGTGCATAAATTGTTTTTTAGCAAAGGAAGATTTCTAAAATATGTGGCTGTAACAATAGCAAGCATCCCTTTGAGTCAGGTACCAGTGCTTATAAAAATAGACCTGAATCTTGAGATGCGTAAGTTTTCAAGAAATCCAAGTTTTGAGGAAATGTGTAATGTGAAACTACAATCAGATACATGTTCTGCTGATAAAGTAAATATTAAATATGCGCTAAACACCTCAGGTGCGAAGTTTCCGCCAATACAAAGTACTTTTGCAAGACAGCAGGAGAAGCTTCAAGTTTGAAATTGTAAACAACATTTTGTGGTATACTGTTAGGTAGCAAAAATCTCTAAAACAAAGTCCCCAATTCTTGGATGTAACGGGTAATATCGAGAACCATTGGATGGATTTTGATGCGGTTTCACCATTCTATAAAGGATTCCTCGAGGAAGGTTTCTGTAGAAAAACATTCATTTATGACCAAAGGAAGCCGAGCCGTAACGATATCAGTGAATCGTGTCGAAGAAGAAGAAGAAGAAGAACCTTGTTGGTTAGATAACCTTATACTAGATCAATTCGTGGTGTAGCGGCTAGCATGCTTGGCTGTCGCCCAGGAGGTCCGGGTTCTATTCCAGGTTCTACCAAGAAATGTAATTCTAGTCTGAGGACTGGAACGGGGTACACTCAGTTAAAACTGAGAAGAGGATGGGTTGATTCCCACTTCGCCATCTTGGAAGTGTCTTTTTTCGTGGTTTTCCACTTCTACTCCCCGCAAATGCCGGGATGCTCCCTAACTTAAGGCCACGGTCGTCTCCTTCCCAATCCTCACGTAAATTACAAATACACACACTAGTATAGCCATCACAATAACGCAGACTATCACACATATTCCACACCCACACACCCCAAAATAACCGGAGCTATTTGACCACCATGTCGCAGTGCCTAAATTAAGCAACAACAAAAAACAATAGAAGTTAGAAAATAAATACGTTGTGCAGAAAAGGTAGTTTAAGAATAACTAGTTGATAGCCGTCAAAACATGACATGGGAAAATATTTACTGAAGGATTCCCTTATATGCATTTTTTGAACGATTACTTTTTGACACTGTTGCAACTTTAAGGGCGTCGAAAGATCGACTTTGCAACATATAACTGGCCATGACTGAAACTTTGATGGGACAAATAGAGACCTACACATTCCTGAGTTTGCCCTTGATCTTTATTGATTGTGATAAAGTACGCCAAGCAAATTGGAAATTGGAAAATTGAAGTGTTTTATGGCAAGATGTTAAATCAAGTCGAAGGATTATAGCTCTCTGCCCATTAAGAGATTTGCCTCCAAATATACTTACTCTAAAAGTTTGAGTCATAGAGCCACAACAATATTTCCCCCCTTTTTAATTCTCATAAACTATGATCTCAGTAAGACGCGGCGGGATCCGCCATTTCTCAGGTGGAATAGAGCCATTGTGCGCAAGCACGGGAGCGACAAATATTACATTTTTCTTTAATACTTTAAAAATATACTCTAACACAGTGTTTCCCAAACTTTTTTGAGTGTGTACCACTTTAAGAGATGAGAATCTCTCGCGTACCACCTAATGGTTGGGAGATATAGTAACTATATCCCCACCACCACTACGTAGCAGACTATAAGATGGATTGTAAATTGTGTTCGTTAGAGTTAATACAAAGTGTATCCAGTTGTTTTATTATTTATTACGACAAGTATTCAATTCAAACATTCAGAAATGACACAGTACAAATAATATTAATAAAAGAACTCTTAATAATTAAACATAAAAAACAAAGTTCAACTAACAACTTCAGTGTGAAGGTTGAGCTTGAGGATTAGAAGCCAACTTAGGAATGTCTGGTTTAAAATATTGCTGAGTCTCAAGAAAAGATCATTTTTCACTGTAGGAACCTATTCCGGTATTTATTATTGAGATAAACAAGTGAAGTAAATGCAGTCTCACACAAGTACGAAGTAGTGAAAGGCAGTAAAAATCTAACTGCTTTGTCAGCTATGTCTGCATAGTCTGCACGCCTCTCAACCCTAAAGTTCACAAGAGCCATTTTTGAAAAAGTTTGCCTTGGTTCTGAATCACAATTCAATTCATAAAACTGCTCCTTATTTTGGCCTTAAAGCCCTCGGGCAACATATCAATGTTTTTATATTTTTATATTTTTCGTAACGTATCAAATATTCTTTATATTTTTCGTAACATCACCGCGTACCACTGAGGCAGTACGATCGTACTGCCCCCGGAAATTGAATTATATTAAGACCACGAGGGCTGTATTGGAAAATATCAGTAAAGTTATGGATGTCATAGTTATGACGTGGATATTCATGACGTAGGCACGGATGACGTAGAATTCATGCCAGTAGGCTGATTGAGTTGAGATTCTTGGTGACGTCATGATTTTATTCGAGAAAGATCCGAGATTTACGACGCAGTCGCAGGAAACAAGGTATTGTGCTAAGGAAGAAGCTACGCTATTGGAGGAGAGACGCGAACCAATGAACGATAGTTTGGAAGGAAGACGGAAATTGCTGAAACTACGATATTCGATTACTTTTGGCATGCAGATTTGTGGAAATCTATTTTCAGTTATGGCATTGATTTGGAATTTTGAAGAAATTAATTTTGAGTTTTTGAATTTTGAAAATCCGTCAAGAATAGCCAAAGTTAAAACTTCCAGCAATGACGCAGCAACAGGCTATGGTAGGGATAGATACGCCCCTTAAGAAGTTGATAAAAGGTCGTGCACAGGAGAGAGGAGCTCTCATACTCAGCTCATACTCAGATCTCATACGCTCAGATCTAATACTTGTGATCGCATATATATATTTCTGGTGATATAGAGTTATTTTCAAGTGATTCAGCGAAGTAAGGTGTCTTTAGCGTGAGGTGAAAGCCTTGCCGCATCGAACGAACTCGGGGCAGTTCCATTTCACGCTGCTCAAAACTAGGTGAAGTTGAAACGCGCACATTAACGTTTCCACCAGTCAAGATATCAAGCGCTAACTTCAGCCTGTATGATAATTCTATTAGGCAGTATAACATTAAGGTGTATACAAGATTTCAACGATTTCATAGTGATACTTCGAAAGATATTGGAACTTTTAGGCTGCCAACAAAAGTGATTTTCTCGCCACAGGAGAAACACGTTTATATTCCACATTATACACTACGGCTGAGACGTGGAGTGCAACAGTTTGGTATTACAACGATACATTCGACTATGGAACACTATAATATTGCAGTGCTTTTGATCATTATAATCGTAGTTGAGATGAAAGGCTAAGGCTTTGATGCAATTGGGACATATGTCATTGGAGTAAAGTAACAGCATGGAACTTCGTTAATCGTCTTTCTACAAAAGCGAGCATGTAGTGAACATCCAACTACACTCATGCATCGTTAATCCATCGCTGAATTATACCAGATAACAGTGGAAATATTTTCATACTCCACAACTATGAATATTTCTGCGGAAATAACTACATTAAACTTCATGACGAATTCCTGCAAGAACTTCAGAGAACTTTCAAGAGAGGCCAGGGTTATCCCGGCGCACAATGAAGAATTTTGCCGGAAGGATGTTTCTCGTATCCACGGAGCAGTGCAATTTCGGAGGAGGAAGCAGTTCGATTCTCCGAGGACGCTGATTCCAAATTCGAGGATGGAGCTCATCTTTAAGTTGGTGAAATGGATCCATCAGCACTCTTCTTTGGGGAATTTTCCTCTGGAACGTCAATCGGCAGATAAGGTAGTTGTGAACGTTTCTTGTATTATTTGAGTATCGTAGCGATATTTGAGCAACTATTTTTCCCATATTTTCTGTCCTACCTTTTGCCCCATTTTATTGGTTGATAATTTTGTACTCAGTACACTTCGATGATTTATGCCTTTTTCTTCGATTTTTGAGACATTGTTATGTCATTGGCATACTTAAATAATTTTGGATCAGTTGAGACTGATATTAGATTCTTTCAGTAATTTGCGTACTTTTTGTAGTCACGATTTGACTGTAAAGTTAACGATTTGCTATGGCAGATTGAATTCAGACAGCGTGTCATTTTATTAAAGTAATTCCATTCAGTTAATTACTTTGACCAATTTTCTGTCATCCTCAAGAAAGAAGAATAATTAAAAGATTTTAGAGCGTTAAAATCTTTTCGATATCGACGATCTTTGAAATACTAGTCGTCTTATGAACATGATTGCAACATAGACATTTATCATTGCATTATAGACAATTTTATGAAATACGAACGATAATTACAATTTATTGAATACACTATAGTAATGAATAATGAAGATAGGAGTTTTTCTCAATTCTAGATTGCATTCCACAATCTAATTGTATTCTATTCGACTATTTTGCAGTTTAGTTGAACTTTGTTTGAAGATAGTATTTTTATACTGCGTTACTTTGAAGATGTTAATCTCAATTTTGATAGACCAGGCAGGAGTGTCTAATCGTATTTGCTATTAAATTTATTTGTGATTGGCAAATTTTTACTTCATATCGATTCATGAATGAAACCCACGAAGGTTAAATAATAACAGTCATTATTACAATTGATGAATATAAGAATTTTTAAAGAGGAACAATGGATGTATAATCGATAGTTCAGTGGACGTGTAAAAGTCGCTGTTGAGTAATGCCCTTGAATAATGAAGGAGGTTCCCACAATAATTAATGAAGTTGATGAATTAATAGTGGAGGTTTTTTGTGTGTAGTTTGGAAGTTTTTTATGCCATATATATAAAGATATATGATGAATTTTGGGCCAATTGTTGTGACATTTTTGTGCGTCTTGAGCGAAGTAGTTTCCCACTGAATGTTGTTCTTGTTCTTTGAAAGATTATTCATATGAAGATACTGTTAAAATTAACAAGAGTGTTAAATAATTTGAGAGAAAGATTTTGAATGGAAGTTACAGTCACAAATATTAATAATTATTATTAAACATTATTAAACCTGAATTTGACAGTAAAATATAACTAACCTTCATTGGTCGATTATATCAACACGATTTGAGTAATTATCAACCGGATAAACGTGTGGTTCAATGTATTCCTTGTATAAATAATATAAACAATTTAATATTGTAAAATAATTTTGTAAATATCTTTGTTAAATAATTTGAAATGATAGTGATTAATAGAAGCGTGTATTAAATTTTCAATGGTCATTTGACATTGTTATAAACAATTTGTTATTGTTATAAATAATTAATGAACTTTGGTTATTAACATTTAGAGTTTTTTTTAATACTCTAAACAATGCAAGTTAAGCAACTGGTTTAAACAAATAATCATGATTTGGGATTGTTGGAGGAATCCACTGGTGTTTGAAGGAAGCATGTAAGACATTTGCGTGATAATATTTCAGTTAAGATGTGAACATTTACGTGTTTGAAAAGGGAGAGCCGAGCTCTGAGGTAGCACGCTTATGGTAGGGTTGAACGAACGGGTGTCCGTTATGACGACACAGGTGCCTTGCAGCTGGTCCGGACAACTGTGTTACTGAAACCAAGGGCGTTTCATAATAGCCTTGTGGCTATAAATAAGATGTGCAGTATATAAACACGCAAAGCAATTGATATTTGTGTCTCATCCCAAATCCCGTTTCCATTCCCATTGCATTGTTATATTTTCGTTGCTATAAGCTTGAGAAAGCTAAAACATTATATGTAGAGAATACAGGTCCTACAGGAGGATATGGTTATGTGGTCGACGGCTTCTAATTGCCACGTATATTTTGTTGTTTCATTTTTGTTAAATATCATTCTTTATGTGAAATAAATTATTGTGCAGTTTAAAGTTTCTCGTCTTCGATCTGGTTCATTTTAAATATCATGGTGGAGGTTATTGTGAGGACATACTTTTAAGTGATCCAGTTGACAACCCAGTCCCCGAGATATATTTAAGAGGTATGTCAAGGTAAGTATGAACCCCCGTATATTTTGGTGTGTTCCACAATAATTTTCTTGTTAACTATTGTGCTCTAATCTCGATAGTGTCTGTCAGTGCCATTTTCATTGATGTAGCTATGCCGGCGCGTTTGATTATTGGCAATCCGATTGAGGGGGCGGATATCTGACAGCCTACTATCCGGATATCGGGTACAGTAGGTTTGGCGCCCAACGTGGGGATCGATTGTCTCGATTGGCACGATCAGCAAAACATTGGATTACCAAGTTATTGCAGTAGAATTGACACCGCAATTTTTGTGGAGTGTTCGAATAACATTGGATTACCTAGTTATCGATGTCAAAGGGATTGTGAAGACTCAAATAAAGAGGTTGATTCTTTGTTAGATGTCTTAGCCAATTGTAGAATTTGAGAGTGTGATTATATAGGAATTAATGTTGTGTTGTATTAGGAAAATTACACTCAGAAAAGATCAGATCTTATACGACTTGAAAGAGGTTAAATAGGCTGGAAACTTAGAAAAATCGCCTATGATCTGGAATCTTATTTTATTTGACCGGCTTATGACATGTATAGTCATATTAAAGATAAAATTAAACTATTTGGATTATAAATGTAAATTATTTGTGTTAGGATATTTTAAAATGAACCAAAGAAACTTGAACATGTGCTTGAGTTTGTTTCAACATAAAATGTCTACGAAGGTTAATTATAAGGTAATTATAAGTTAGATTTAAGACAGAAAATTGCTCAAATTTTATATATGGTGAAGAATGTTGCTCAGATGTTGTTATTTTACTCTGTTTGATGTATGTCCCTAAAGCAGTTTATTATTGAATATTGTTGAAATGGCAGATGAAAGTCTGAGAATTATGTTGGAGGAGATGAAAGCTAGCATGAATAGCAGTATGAAGCAGATGATGGAGGAGAATTCTAGTAATATGTCTGCTAACTTGAAAGCTAGCATGAATGAAAGTGTAAAGGAGATGGAAGCTAGGAATACTAGTCGAATGGAGGAGATGGAAGCCAGGAATGCTAGTAATTTGTCTATCAGGCTGGATGAAAGTTTGAAAGTTATTCAGACCCGTTCTGCAAACTTAGAGGATAATATGTCGCGTTTACAGATTAATACCCAAGGAATAGAGAATGCTGTAACTGACATGCGCACAGACGTGTCCAATGTGCATAAAGATGTGTCTGTTGTTAAAATTGATGTGTCTAAGGTACAAAAAGATCTTACTATGTTGAATCTTGATGTTGCTGATGTCCGGAGTGATATTTCTTGTGCTAGGGCTGAAGTAGTTGTTGTCAAAAATGATGTTGCGACTGTCCAAGACAAGGTTGAGGAAGTCCAAAGAGAAGTCCAAAATGTTAGAACTGATGTGTCCAATGTTCAGGTTGATATTAATAACATTCATTCGGATGTAAATGAGATGCAAAGTGACATAAATAAGATTCAAGTAGAAGTCAACACAGTTTTCGTAGATATTGCTAAAGTCCAAACTGATGTAAATAAAGTCAGGGAAGAAATAGAAAATTCGAAAACACTTTGTACGCGGAATATGAGTGCATTAACGACTAGGCTAGTTGATGAGTCAGTTAGAACGACAGCGTCTTTAGCAGGTTTAAAGTATGATGTAGAGGTCATGAGAACCCAGGTATTAGACCATAATAGATTACTCAAAGAAGATATCGAAGGAGACATAGCAGAAATGTTAACGGCAAATGTAGCAGTATGGAAAGACGAGTGGAATAGGTCAAGTGGGGAACATGTAACCCAAATTCAGGAACGTATTGAAAGAAAACTTGCCAGTACTCAAATAGATATTAACAATGAAGTAGTACAAATTAGGAAAGATTTAAGCGTAAGGATGGATTCGCTATCCGAGAGACAAGTAGAAGATAGAACACAAATAGGTCAGGATGTGCAAGCATTAAAATCTGCGTTAGAGGATCAGATTCATAAAGTTGTCTCTGATGTAAATGAAACGACGAGCAAACTGCAGAATTTGAAGCTAGGCGAAGCTAGTTTAATGGAGACCTACAAAGAAGTGTTAATCAGGAAAGTCTTAACGGAAATCACTGACAAGGATACAGAAGGCTTGGCTTGCGAAACTAATAGGAATTATGCCAGAAGATATAACCTAGATCCAGAAGAAAGAGACGTGACTCCTGAAGAACGTATAACCAGATTCAGGGAGGAAGATGACGAGAGGAATAGGGAACCTGAGTGGAACTATCGAGATAGTGGGAAAAACTACCCGGATTCATATCCGAGGAATGTAACGGTCATCAGGAATTTTGAAGACAAACCGCAAAAATTCAGCAACACTAATAGTTTGACGCCTATAGAATATGTCAGGAACCTCAAAGATTATTTCATCGAAGCTCACATTCCCAGAGAGAGAGAGAGATGAAGATAGTGGAAAGATTTTTGATTGGAGGACACCTTGAATGGTTTTGCGCTTTTAGATACACATTCAGTAACTTTGACGAGTTTGCAGAGGCATTAATCAAACGATTTTGGTCCATAGAAGCGCAGAATTCGTTAAGAGCGGAGGTTTATTCAAGAAAATACTCAGGTACTCTTCCAACACGGTACGCTGATTTCTTTACGAGTCAATTGTCCCGCTTGAGATTTTTGCAACCCCCATTGTCAACGGAGCAATAAATTGATGCGATTTCTCGTATGCTGCCTGTGGAGGTGAGGAGACTAATCATTTCGTCAAACATCAGGGATTTGACCAGCATGGACGAATTACTGAGGAGGTTAGACTACACAAGTCCAATGCCTAACGTGGTACAGAAAGGTCAAAGGCATGACTTCAAAGAAATAAATACTGTATACATGGACCAAGTTCAGCAAACTGACAAGCCAGATGAAGAGAAAACTGACAATGTAGGTCCTCACAGGAATAATCAGTTTAGGAATAACAGATCGCAAGGTTACCGTCCGTATCAACAGAGAAGAGGCTGGAACTATAATCGAGGCAATTACAACAATGGAAGAGGCAGATATTACAACAATAATGGTTATAACAGAAATTATAATAGAAATAACCAGAACCAAAATAGAAATCAGGATTCTCAAGGTCAGGTTATGACACCCGATCAGTATCAGGAAAGAGAGAAGGAAAGCCAGCAATACCTGAAGGAGTTACGGGAAAAAGAAGCCGAAAATCAAAAGAAAAGGCAGGATGTTGTGATTGATCCTGGGCCTTCTACAAGTCAGCAGAACTTGGAAAACAGAAATTCAGGACAGAAGAGAAAGTAGAGAGGAGAGAATACATTAGCCACACACAAACCAGAGAAGAAGAGACTTATGATTAAGGAACATAGTAGAAATATCATAGAAGAGTAAACCAATAATAATTCAATTTCGTGTTCAAGTGAATTGAGATATGTATAACACAGAGTTTAAAAACAATTTGCAACTGTTTTTAAAACGTGGTGAAGGGAGAATGCCCCCGGAAATTGAATTATATTGAGACCACGAGGGCTGTATTGGAAAATATCAGTAAAGTTATGGATGTCATAGTTATGACGTGGATATTCATGACGTAGGCACGAATGACGTAGAATTCATGCCAGTATGCTGATTGAGTTGAGATTCTTGGTGACGTCATGATTTTATTCGAGAAAGATCCGAGATTTACGACGCAGTCGCAGGAAACAAGGTATTGTGCTAAGGAAGAAGCTACGCTATTGGAGGAGAGACGCGAACCAATGAACGATAGTTTGGAAGGAAGACGGAAATTGCTGAAACTACGATATTCGATTACTTTTGGCATGCAGATTTGTGGAAATCTATTTTCAGTTATGGCATTGATTTGGAATTTTGAAGAAATTAATTTTGAGTTTTTGAATTTTGAAAATCCGTCAAGAATAGCCAAAGTTAAAACTTCCAGCAATGACGCAGCAACAGGCTATGGTAGGGATAGATACGCCCCTTAAGAAGTTGATAAAAGGTCGTGCACAGGAGAGAGGAGCTCTCATACTCAGCTCATACTCAGATCTCATACGCTCAGATCTAATACTTGTGATCGCATATATTTATTTCTGGGGATATAGAGTTATTTTCAAGTGATTCAGTGAAGTAAGGTGTCTTTAGCGTGAGGTGAAAGCCTTGCCGCATCGAACGAACTCGGGGCAGTTCCATTTCACGCTGCTCAAAACTAGGTGAAGTTGAAACGCGCACATTAACGTTTCCACCAGTCAAGATATCAAGCGCTAACTTCAGCCTGTATGATAATTCTATTAGGCAGTATAACATTAAGGTGTATACAAGATTTCAACGATTTCATAGTGATACTTCGAAAGATATTGGAACTTTTAGGCTGCCAACAAAAGTGATTTTCTCGCCACAGGAGAAACACGTTTATATTCCACATTATACACTACGGCTGAGACGTGGAGTGCAACAGTTTGGTATTACAACGATACATTCGACTATGGAACACTATAATATTGCAGTGCTTTTGATCATTATAATCGTAGTTGAGATGAAAGGCTAAGGCTTTGATGCAATTGGGACATATGTCATTGGAGTAAAGTAACAGCATGGAACTTCGTTAATCGTCTTTCTACAAAAGCGAGCATGTAGTGAACATCCAACTACACTCATGCATCGTTAATCCATCGCTGAATTATACCAGATAACAGTGGAAATATTTTCATACTCCACAACTATGAATATTTCTGCGGAAATAACTACATTAAACTTCATGACGAATTCCTGCAAGAACTTCAGAGAACTTTCAAGAGAGGCCAGGGTTATCCCGGCGCACAATGAAGAATTTTGCCGGAAGGATGTTTCTCGTATCCACGGAGCAGTGCAATTTCGGAGGAGGAAGCAGTTCGATTCTCCGAGGACGCTGATTCCAAATTCGAGGATGGAGCTCATCTTTAAGTTGGTGAAATGGATCCATCAGCACTCTTCTTTGGGGAATTTTCCTCTGGAACGTCAATCGGCAGATAAGGTAGTTGTGAACGTTTCTTGTATTATTTGAGTATCGTAGCGATATTTGAGCAACTATTTTTCCCATATTTTCTGTCCTACCTTTTGCCCCATTTTATTGGTTGATAATTTTGTACTCAGTACACTTCGATGATTTATGCCTTTTTCTTCGATTTTTGAGACATTGTTATGTCATTGGCATACTTAAATAATTTTGGATCAGTTGAGACTGATATTAGATTCTTTCAGTAATTTGCGTACTTTTTGTAGTCACGATTTGACTGTAAAGTTAACGATTTGCTATGGCAGATTGAATTCAGACAGCGTGTCATTTTATTAAAGTAATTCCATTCAGTTAATTACTTTGACCAATTTTCTGTCATCCTCAAGAAAGAAGAATAATTAAAAGATTTTAGAGCGTTAAAATCTTTTCGATATCGACGATCTTTGAAATACTAGTCGTCTTATGAACATGATTGCAACATAGACATTTATCATTGCATTATAGACAATTTTATGAAATACGAACGATAATTACAATTTATTGAATACACTATAGTAATGAATAATGAAGATAGGAGTTTTTCTCAATTCTAGATTGCATTCCACAATCTAATTGTATTCTATTCGACTATTTTGCAGTTTAGTTGAACTTTGTTTGAAGATAGTATTTTTATACTGCGTTACTTTGAAGATGTTAATCTCAATTTTGATAGACCAGGCAGGAGTGTCTAATCGTATTTGCTATTAAATTTATTTGTGATTGGCAAATTTTTACTTCATATCGATTCATGAATGAAACCCACGAAGGTTAAATAATAACAGTCATTATTACAATTGATGAATATAAGAATTTTTAAAGAGGAACAATGGATGTATAATCGATAGTTCAGTGGACGTGTAAAAGTCGCTGTTGAGTAATGCCCTTGAATAATGAAGGAGGTTCCCACAATAATTAATGAAGTTGATGAATTAATAGTGGAGGTTTTTTGTGTGTAGTTTGGAAGTTTTTTATGCCATATATATAAAGATATATGATGAATTTTGGGCCAATTGTTGTGACATTTTTGTGCGTCTTGAGCGAAGTAGTTTCCCACTGAATGTTGTTCTTGTTCTTTGAAAGATTATTCATATGAAGATACTGTTAAAATTAACAAGAGTGTTAAATAATTTGAGAGAAAGATTTTGAATGGAAGTTACAGTCACAAATATTAATAATTATTATTAAACATTATTAAACCTGAATTTGACAGTAAAATATAACTAACCTTCATTGGTCGATTATATCAACACGATTTGAGTAATTATCAACCGGATAAACGTGTGGTTCAATGTATTCCTTGTATAAATAATATAAACAATTTAATATTGTAAAATAATTTTGTAAATATCTTTGTTAAATAATTTGAAATGATAGTGATTAATAGAAGCGTGTATTAAATTTTCAATGGTCATTTGACATTGTTATAAACAATTTGTTATTGTTATAAATAATTAATGAACTTTTGTTATTAACATTTAGAGTTTTTTTAATACTCTAAACAATGCAAGTTAAGCAACTGGTTTAAACAAATAATCATGATTTGGGATTGTTGGAGGAATCCACTGGTGTTTGAAGGAAGCATGTAAGACATTTGCGTGATAATATTTCAGTTAAGATGTGAACATTTACGTGTTTGAAAAGGGAGAGCCGAGCTCTGAGGTAGCACGCTTATGGTAGGGTTGAACGAACGGGTGTCCGTTATGACGACACAGGTGCCTTGCAGCTGGTCCGGACAACTGTGTTACTGAAACCAAGGGCGTTTCATAATAGCCTTGTGGCTATAAATAAGATGTGCAGTATATAAACACGCAAAGCAATTGATATTTGTGTCTCATCCCAAATCCCGTTTCCATTCCCATTGCATTGTTATATTTTCGTTGCTATAAGCTTGAGAAAGCTAAAACATTATATGTAGAGAATACAGGTCCTACAGGAGGATATGGTTATGTGGTCGACGGCTTCTAATTGCCACGTATATTTTGTTGTTTCATTTTTGTTAAATATCATTCTTTATGTGAAATAAATTATTGTGCAGTTTAAAGTTTCTCGTCTTCGATCTGGTTCATTTTAAATATCATGGTGGAGGTTATTGTGAGGACATACTTTTAAGTGATCCAGTTGACAACCCAGTCCCCGAGATATATTTAAGAGGTAAGTCAAGGTAAGTATGAACCCCCGTATATTTTGGTGTGTTCCACAATAATTTTCTTGTTAACTATTGTGCTCTAATCTCGATAGTGTCTGTCAGTGCCATTTTCATTGATGTAGCTATGCCGGCGCGTTTGATTATTGGCAATCCGATTGAGGGGGCGGATATCTGACAGCCTACTATCCGGATATCGGGTACAGTACCACCAGTGGTACGCGTACCACAGTTTGGGAAACGCTGCTCTAACATATATTTCCCTTTTAAAGACACTCTGCAAATCTACATGTCAAGAGCTCCCATTAGAATGCATTACGAAGTCAATCGGTTTAGAAATTTTCTCACTCTCGCGGTAACAAAAATCACCTTAGTGGTCTAAATATAGAGATTTAACTTCTGCTATTAGGAGGATTTACACTCAATGATTTTTCAAGCCTCTCGTTTATTTTGTAAACAGTAGAGGTTCTCCCATTAAATACAGTGTGTTTGTGAAAGGTAAGCTGGGATGTGAGGCGCGGCCTGGGGTTAGCATTTTTAGCATACTTTTCACAAAGTAGACTTATGAGATCGGGCAAATGTGTGTCTGTCTGTCTGTCTGTCCTTCTGTCTGTCTGTCTGTGTGAGTGTGCCCCCCCCCCCCCCCACCTATCAACTCCTAACAAAGTTTGGTAGGAGTAAAGATCTATACCTGAATATCTCACGGCCATATTTGAAAATGATGTCAGTGCAACCAACTGTTGAAAAATCGCAACTGAAATTTGAGCTCCATGAAGGATATCTTGGAAGGTATGAATGGGAGCTATTTCAAAATTTGGCACACGTATAGATAATAATATTGTAGTTTAATTTCCAGGAGGTCGTACATGGCAGTGTTGCCAAAATGATTATAAGCCTGCTGATATGTCCAAATTTTAAATGCATATAACTTCTACACTATCAATTGGATTCCAACCAAATTTCGTATGTGCTATGTGTACGTAAACAGATATTACTGAGGGTAATCTTAAGAGCCACCAGGGCTGCCAACTGTTAATAAATGCTCTCAATATTTTTATCCAAATACCCATATATCATAAAGTATGCAAGCCGACAGCTTTAAACTATGCACACGTATAGTACCTTACATTCTATATTAATTCGGAGTAACTTATATACGTCAGTGCTACCAACATGATTCTAAGCCTGATGAGAGGTCCAATTTTAAATACATGTAACTTCTATACTATGATTTGGATTTCAACCAAATTTCGAGTGTGCTATGTGTACCATAACACATATGACCATGCGGATTCTTAAGAGTAACCAGGGCTGCCAACTGCTAATAAATACTGTCTCTATTTTTGTTACCCTAATATGAATATATCAGAAAGTATGCAAGCCAATAGCTCTAAGCTTCGCACGCGTATAGTATCTGGCATTCTAGATTAATTTGGAGTAACTAATATAGACCTACGCCAGTGCTGCCAACATGATTCTAAGCCTGCTGATAGGTCCAATTTTAAAATACATGTATCTTCTATACTAACTAATGGATTTCATTCAAAATTGAAACAACAATAGATGATATTATTTCAGATTATTTCTGACTAATACATGTATGACATTGTTGCCAACATGATTTTACGCGCGCTGTTAGATCCAATGTTTAACTGCATGTAACGTCCATGCTATCCATTGGACTGCAACCAAATTTTGTATTCTGTACCTTAAGAGAAGGAACTAAGAATATATTCAGTCACCAGGGCTGCCAACTCTAGTTCTCTATTAGGCTGCATTTTGCCAGGTATACTGTATTTCGAACCAATTAGAAATTTCGATATTACCAACTTAATTTCGTCATTATTCTAGATAGATCCATATAGATTAATCATTGGCATGAATCTTAAATTTTAAGAAAAGTAGGCTCTTTAGTTCGTCACGGAATTTCTTGTTAAACTTCCGGCGCGCGACTTACATAATCCGCTTTGTGCCATGCGAGTCTTATACAAGTTAATGACGCAATTATTTAATTCCAGTAATGGCCGCGCACGTGTTGCGGCGTGAGCGTTCTTGTTTACATCCGAACGTGGCCACTTAAAGTCTCCTGATTGGTTCGCCCTGGCTGACGGAGGTACTCAATTGGTTGCTGGCCTTCTTCCTCTCATTCCTTCTTAATTATCTCATCTTTGGGTCTGACCGCGCGGACACACTCTGAAGTAGTAGAGAATTCAAGGTTTTCGTTTGGATATGTTGTAGTACGAGTGATGCGTGTACTGTATTATTATTGCTCAGGGGCGTATATAAGGGGGGGGGGGCAATTTTTGTTCATATATTATTTGTTTATGAATTAAAACATTAAAACCAATATAATCATGTACTATTTTTACTAAGTGACGTGAGGCAACGTTGCAAAGCAAGGCGAAGGTAGAGCGATGTCAACAGTGTGAGAATCAGTTTGCTCAGATCTTATGTGTAACAACATAACCTCTTATTACTCTCCAGTGCCTTCGCCCTTATGAACGTACCAAGAACAGCAACAAGTGCCCTTGAAGCGTGTGACAAACGTTTTTTCCGTAATTTTAATACCCTTATCAAACTTTTGGCAAATTTGCCTCTCTCTGTAGCTACTGGTACTGCCGAACGGAGTTTGAGTTGGTTGAAAACATACTTAAGAAATTCTACAGACTCAACGGTCTAGTATTGTCATCTATTCACAGAGACATAGGCTACACTTCACTGACGATGCATGTATGAACCGATTTGGCAATGCTTCAAGAAACCTTGACTTTATATTATAGTGTGAGTTGTAAATCAAAACAGTAATGTTAATTCTTGTAAACATTATCAAGTGAGCAAGATGATTGTATTAATAAAAGTATCATAAAATGGTCTTAGTTGTGTTTGACATTAACCAAACATAAAACATCACAACAAATTGGTTGAAAAAGTGATGCCAGATAGCCTTAAAACTCATAATTTTGCTCCAAATTATATAAAAGTTTCCCGGGGAGAACCCCAGACCCCCTATTCTTTGGGCCTATACCGTGCCCCTGACCACCAGTTGGGCACCCCCCGAAATAAAACTCTATATACGCCCCTGCTATTGTTATTATTATCATCCTCAGATCATTGACTGGTAAAATGCAAAGCAATTTGAATCAAAGCATAATCACTGAGGCCCGGAAGTTTATGCACTATTAAATTAATAAATAATTTATGAATGCAAGTATGCACTATTGGTCAAATATGCATCACGTCTCAAAAAATATGCACTATGAAATAACTACGGCAATTACGATCACTCCATATTCTTTAGTGTTTATATTTTGAATAGGCTATAAAGAAAATGTGAACAGATGGACATATAACCACACCTTTTTCCAAATATCTCAACAAAGAAAAAGTTCTAAATAGTAGGGGATGTTCTTTTATGGATTTTCAAGCGGCGTTGACCATCAATAATTATTTTATTACGTTAATTTTTTAGTATAACTGACATACAATTTTAATAGCCATTGCATTTTTTAAAATGAAAATAATTTTACATTATTTACATTGTGAATGCTGAATAAAAATAATTGCCATTAACTTTGAAAAAGGACTGAAACGTGCTAGGTATTAAAATCATTTCAGTATTATTCTGTGTTAAACTCTCGGAGTCCGGAGAACATGAAGTAACAAAAAGCGCTTTTAAACAATAGGAAATTAGAATATACGCCCTTCCTAAGCAGAGATATGCACTTAAACAGGAAAAGGAGAAAAATATCCATTGAGCCAAATTAACAAAAATAAGCAAAAATATAATTTTTCATGAACTTCCGGGCCTTAATTTAAATCACTGCTGATGAATTTCCGAACTAATCTACTTATAGTGAATGTCACTGCCTTCTGAATTAATGTATACAAGTTAGTGCCCAGATCAATCTCTTTTAACCCTTGAAGATGATGTTTGGGAACCACTCCAGTGCTTAAGATTACTATTGGTACAATTGGAACTCTCATGACCGGCCATTGCTTCTTGACGGGCTCCACTAGCCTATTATCCCTCCCTATATTTTTCTGCTAAGGTCCCATTCCAGTTTTGTACCGAAAATAAGGTCCCATTAACACCAACCTACACATATGGGGTACATACGGGTTCAGCATAACCCAATGCGAAAGCGAAACGCACTCACTTACTCTTTAAATGCCTCACAATTAAATAAATACCTTAAAACATGAATATTTATAATGAAATAATGAAAGAATGCAACACGGTAACCATGGTAACAGAATCTCACAGGTCCATGTATTTTTGTAAGACGCAATGCAATTCCAATTATTACATTACTGTAAAAGTTTCCAGTCGGTTATAAGGTTATCACTGAACCAAATTAAGCTATAAAATTCATCAATACATACAGTATAATGCGCTTAAGCGGGTCAAGGGGCACTCGAGAACTTTTTCACGCAATTTTCACGTGTGAGTGTGGTACGAAAGGTCTTTTTCACCCGACTATAAAGGGTCTCCGAAAACCACATTTAAAGGCCCTTAAATTAACAGTGTCTGTGATATTCCCAGAAAACTAACTTCGCTCTGATATACCTATGAAGGAATGACAAACCCCTAACCACTGCACCAGTAGCTGAATTGATAATCTGATTATTCATACCAAGGATAAATCAGTCATAGCATTCATGATTGAGATTTTGCTAAGTGTACTCTTTACAACTAGAATATTTGCGGGCGAAGCCGCGACGGGTAATGCTAGTTTTTATTATTATTAGTCTATTATTATCAGTGGCGAAGCTGGAGGGGAATCTTTGAGCCTCAGAATACCCATTCCATTCTCAAGGAATATGCACATTTAAATTTTTCTATTTTTCATTGGCATAAGCAAATTAACTCTCTAGTTTTCGGTATTATTCTCTGTAGCCATGGAGGGATTGACGCCAGATTCACAGCGCGGGACTGAGCAGAAAGGGAGTCTCGTTTGAAACAGGCTCAAGTATCTGTGGGTAGAGAAGGCAATTGCGCATGCACCAAGCGGATGGTCGGTAGCTGAATGAGTCAGCAGAGAGCCTAGGCTCCAAGCAGTGCATTTGCGAGGCGGGCGGTATTTCAGTGCGTGCATGCTAGTTTGTGAGTTTTAAAACATGGATGTGTAGTGATTTAATGGTGTATTTAAAATCAAGGTCATTTTCTTCGTTGTCCTATGAAGAGAAAAGTGCAGTGAAAGAGAGAAGGCCAAAACCTCATCTAAATATTGTACAGAGTGATAAACATAGTCTCGTAAATTCCAATCTCAGAGGTATGAGCAGTATGAATGGTTAACAGCAAGTGTAACGACGGGCACGATGCATTGTTATGCTTGTAATCTGTTTGGTGGCGATAGTAAGGAATGGAGTAAAACTGGGATTGCGTGTATGAAGGGGAGTTCCAATGGCCTATTTTCTTAATGTTAATATTTAATAAATTCATGTTCCTATTTCGTAGAAACTACTGGGTAGATTTAGATAACATTTTATTGCCGTAATTAGTGATCAATTCTTAGTACTTGAACACGGGCGTTTGGTGTTTTTACTATTGTGACCATAATAATATTTTCTTCTTTAATCTCAAATTTTTCGTTCAAAATAATCTAGATATATCCATTTTTGTTTTCATAATGTATCTGAGCTAGAACAAAATCCCTGTGTTAAAATCTCATCCTACAAGCCAAGCTACAGGTGGTAAAAATTTGAGACTTCTGTGATAAGTAACAACTGAAAAATATGGAACATTTAGCCTATGAGCAAAAAGTAAGTTCTGAGAAAATGCCTTTGTATGTTCTAATTATCAATGTTTTCTAACGGGCACATGTTTTGCAAATAACAAATATCAAGTGTTATACATCATTTAAAACGTCATACTATACTATACAAACGTATACTATCGTATACAAATCTGAAAATTGATATTTTTTCCTATTTTATCCATTGGAACTCCCCTTAAAACGTTTCATCGTACAGCACGAAATCATCAAATTTCGAAGAAACATATTCTTAATTGGAAATGATACACAATCAGAGCAAAAACACGACAACTGGAGTTTATCTACACAAAACTATAAGGTTTGAACTTTAGAATACCCAGTTGCATGTATATAGCTTCACCACTGATTATTATTGGGAAGAAGTAATGTCTTAGCCTGTCACCAAAAGGCTCTGGACTAAATTCCCGACTTAGCCAGAGTTTTATTAGTTTTGTACATCAGGTAATATACCTCAACTAGCAGCGTAGCCAAGCGCATTACGTGGCGCTACACAACTGCATTGAGGAGCTGGAGTTCAAAGTTGGAATATCGGCGCTGAAAGGGTGAAAGAATGTGTTTTTTTCAGCGAGTTTTTGGTACTCACCCCGTGAAAAATGACGGGTTGCTGAATTTCACGTTTCAGAGCACCTACCCCAATACCAGACATTAAGAGTTACAATTACACACGTACTAATACGGGCACAACAATAACATAAGTTATGTGTAGGCTACTCTCAGTTGTAGTCGACGAAACATCATGATCTTGCAATTTTCGGCAATTTGCAAAGTCCGGTCATTGTGTGTGTTCGAATCATTATCTTTCAGCTTTTTCGATGCCTGGGTGGATGTTAAATACATTGTTCGTTATTTTCTTCATCCTTCATCAGATAAATCCCATCTCGTAAATAATAACAATAATAATCAGTGCTTTTTTTTTTCTAAAAAAATAAATATGTGTAGGCTACTCTTAGTTGTAGTCGACGAAACATCATGATCTTGCAATTTTCGGCAATTTGCCAAGTCCGGTCATTGTTTGTGTTCGAATCATTAACTTTCAGCTTTTTCGATGCCTGGTGGATGATAAATACATTGTTCGTTATTTTCTTCATCCTTCAAAACTAACCACACGCACAAAATAATAACCTACCGCGCCTACAAACACTAGCCTGTGTGTTTATAAGCACGGAGTGCCGAGTTGCCGACCAAAAGAAACTCATTCGATAGATCGATTTAAATCGAGGATAACTCAAAATCTCTTCCAGCTGTTGTGAACAGCGCGTTGACGCCAGCAGTTTCAAGTCGGAAGTTAGGCCTATATTTGCCGGACTAGATGCAAAATGTACCAATATGATTTCTTAAATGTTTTCAAATCTTTAAGGGGTACGCGTACCCCCGCGTTTCCCCTGATAAAAGCACTGATAATATTAATAACAAAAACCAACAACGAAGAGATCATTTCAAAATTACAGAAGGCCTACAGAAACACCTGGAATCGATATAGGCCTAACAAATATGCAATCAAGAAAGATCACAAAATTAAGACATTAAGTTATACCACAGTAATCAAACCTGAAGCATTTCACGCCTCAGGAACCTTGATCATTCGAGGCAGATATCTTATCAACGACGAAGAAAAACATGAAAGGAACATTTTGAGGAACATCCTTGGTCCAGTTTGCTCAGAAGGAATCTTGATGAAACGGAAGTCTCAGGAGTTTTATCAGCATTCAGGAAAAGATCACTGACACCTTCAGGAAAAGGCGATTGAAGTCCTACGGCCACATTCTCAGAATAAACAATGATTCACAACCTTGCTCTCTCAATGAAAGTCAAGAACAACTGGCTTAGTGAAATACAAAAAGACCTTGAAGAAATTGACATCACAGTGTAAGATCGACTCCAGTTCAAAAGAGTAATCAACAATGATCGTTTTGCTGAGATAATGAATACCAAGAATACGGAGGAAGATTTTCGGTGCCCAGATGAAGAGATTTTAGGAGAAGGAAGAAAAATCATCAGCTATCGCACTACACATTTAGGCAAAACTATGTAAAATAATAATAATTACAATAATAATAATAATAATAATAATGGCATGTAGAGCGGGTGAAGACCATACCTATCATTGTCTCAAGTACGGACGTGATCCCACGTACCTTGCTCCAATGCCTTAAAGAAGTGGATCTGGATACTCGGCTGTACGAACTAATGCAGAAGGCAGTAGTTCTATCAACAACCATGGGTAGCGAAATTCCAGCTTAGAAGTTGCTGTTTCAGTAACTATACTTTATTTCACTGAAGTCCGTATAGTTATGTTGTAATGTACCAGCAATGTGTTATATTTATTGTATAAACCAATAATAATAATAATAATAATAATAATAATAATAATAATAATAATAATAATAATAACATTACCACAAATATTCCGTTTAAAATAGTTTAATCTATGCCCTGTATTGTGTGTTTATTACTCCGTTTACTCAATTAGTCCAATTGGGCCCTTATAACAGATATTAATTGTGTAATGTCGTTTATTTAGTTAGAAATAAGGGTTAGGATTGAGTTAAATGGCATCAGTTGGATCACGTATTTACAAAGAATCTGCGTCGATCAGTCAAAATAACACACTGGCATTCACAGGAGTGTGGTAAACCTTGCCATAGGTATCAAAGGCAATACCCAGGCAATACCTGGCTGAAGGTATAAAAAGCACACAGGAAAGGCAATAATACTAATTTGCTTTAAGAAATGTCACTGCCTGTGATACGGCAGGTTACCTCTAGAACCACCGCTAGAGGTGACAATACGCAAACCGGTGGCAGTGGGATGACAAGCTGCTGTCCACCCACCAGTAGACCCGAAGAAGCTCCAGCAGCTCAAGACGATATTGGCGGTACACAAAATCTCGAGTCTCGCACCGCACCTGACGGCAGTGCCTTTGTAATAAATACAACCACTCTCGCAGGTAAGCCCAGAAAACGCATGAAATGGGAATCTCATATGAATGAATATATCATGCGGGCATATTATCGAATAACTCGTCTTGAAACAGATATAACAAACTACCGCCAAGCCCTGCACGCGGCTTTCAAGCAGCAGTATCCTCTGTTTAGCATCACTGAGCAACGAGTCGCGGATCAAAGAAGAGCAATTGTAAAGAATCATTTAGTTCCCGACCCTGTTCTGGATCGAATCAGACAGGAGATATCTCATGAACTATATCCCTCAGCTGCAAGTGGTGAAACTAGCCAAATAAATACTGATAATGAGGTCTCCATGAATGAATCGACTCACGTAAATGAACCTCATAATGGGGAAACAAGCCATCATTCCAAGCTCCAAGACGAATTTAATTCAGCTCTGTTTGAATATGCAGGTACTGACCCTACCCAACGTCCAATACTTCCGAGGCAGCAGTCTTCCCGCAAGTTTGCCATGGTGTTGAAAGAACTGAACGAAACCGTACTTCCCAACTATTTAGAAGAGCACCAATCTTTCATGGAGGTTCATACTGCTATCTATTGTGCAGCACTAGCTGCAGTACGAATTAATGGGGGTAGGCCACGCCGTCCAAACCAACAGTCTGCTGCAAGGAAACCCAGTGATCCACCATGGGCAAAACGCTTAAAACAACGCATTGCACAACTACGCCAGAATGTGAACAGACTGCAACAGTACAAGAATGGAGTGAGAAGTAGACGTCTGAACAACCGCATACGAAGGATCATGATGGACTCCTCACTAGAAGAATTTCAGGTCCCCGAGGACGCAGTGATAATAGAAGTACTTGATACTTATAAAAAAAAACTTGCAGCCCTCTCTAAGCGTCTTAAGAGATACCAGAACACTACCGAACGGAAGAAACAGAACAATGACTTCAAGAGAAATGAGAGAAAGTTCTATGAAGACCTGAAAAAGACACCTCAAGTTCAGAATGATTCTCCAGAAGGACCCAGTGCGGAGAGTGTTACCGACTACTGGTCATCAATATGGTCTAGGCCGGAAGAACACAACAATGAAGCTCCGTGGTTTAAGGAAATAGAGAATGCTACCAGACGAATAAATCAAATGGCACATACAGACGTTGATGTTGAGGAACTACGCCAGGTCACCAGCAGCCTACAGAATTGGAAAGCACCTGGAATTGACCGGATCCATAATTACTACTATAAAAGGCTCACATGTACCCACCGTTTACTGGCTATTCACATACAGTGTTTTCTGGAAAATCCTGCTGCATTTCCAGTTTTCCTAACCAGAGGGTTAACCTATCTCAAGCCAAAGGACTCTAAAATCACAAATCCATCTAAATATCGCCCCATCACCTGCTTGCCAAACTTTTATAAGATCATTACATCCATTATTGCAAATCGAATTCGTGCGCATTGTGAGGAAAACGCCATTCTCGCAGAGGAGCAAAAGGGTTGCAGAAGGAATTCTCAAGGATGTAAGGAACAGCTCACTATTGATGCCGTGGCATTAGAGCAGGCCTGTCGTAGATCACGAAATCTTTATGCCTGCTTTATTGATTACCAAAAAGCTTTCGATTCCGTGCCTCATACATGGCTTATACAGAGCTTGGAGATTTACAAGGTCAACCCTATTATAGTGAACTTCCTGAAGTGCGCAATGGTTTCATGGAGCACTGCTCTCCAACTTACAGTGGGTGGCACTCGTTTAACATCTTCATTAATACCGATTCGCCGAGGAATTTTTCAAGGAGACTCGCTAAGCCCACTCTGGTTTTGTCTGGCATTGAATCCTCTCTCGCAAATCCTGAACAGTAGCAACTACGGATTTAGTATTAAGGGTAATCATGGTGAAGCGTACAAGATGAACCATCTTCTTTACATGGATGACATTAAACTGTATGCATCAACTAAAGTGCACCTACAATATCTCATCTCTATCACTCAGAGCTTTTCTTCAGATATCCATATGCAGTTTGGTTTTGATAAGTGCAGAACACAGACTGTTATTAGAGGCTCGCACTCTGCACAAGGAATACATGTTGGAGAGGGACAAAGAAGTATTCAGCCGTTGGAGGAAGGCGCATTGTACAAATATCTTGGGTTCGCCCAGAGTACCCGTCTCAGACATGGTGATATCAAGAAGAACATAACTGAGCAGTTTACTTCACGACTTCGCAGCGTTCTCTCTTCAAAACTTAGCGCTAAACATATCATTAAGGCAGTTAACACATTTGCAATGCCCGTAGTTACATACTCCTTTGGTATAATCAGGTGGACTCAAACTGAACTGCACGATTTGCAACGAAAAACATCGGTGCTTTTATCACGCCATCGTATGCACCATCCGAAATCAGCAACAGAGCGCCTGACTCTACCTCGGTCTGAAGGTGGTAGAGGACTGATAGACATCATGAACCTTCATACAAAACAAGTGACAACTCTGCGTGCATTTTTCCACAACAAAGGAGAAACTTCCCCTCTCCATCACACTGTATCTTCAGCTGATGATAATTACACACCGCTCCATCTGTCATCTTTAGATCCACCAGTAAAAGAAATGAAAACTACTGAATACAAGATCGGGAATTGGAAACAGAAGGCGCTTCATGGGAAGTTTCCACATGAGTTGGACCAGCCTCACATCGACAAGTTAGCGTCGCACGCATGGCTGACCCACTCGGTCTTCTTTCCGGAAACAGAGGGATTTGTTGTAGCTATCCAAGACCAAGTTGTTGCTACTCGAAGCTATCGGAAATTTATTATAAAAGATCCAGCAACAGAGAGTGAGAAATGTCGCCGCTGTGGCAAATGTAGTGAGACCATTCAACACGTCATATCAGGTTGTTCCCACCTTGCCAACACTGACTACAAACATCGACACGATCAAGTTGCCAACATTATCCACCAGAAACTGGCATTGAAGTACAAACTTCTTCAAAGCTCCGTCCCCTATTGGAAATACACACCATCTGCAGTACTCGAAAATGCCACACACAAGCTCTATTGGGACAGAGGAGTTGTGACAGATGTCGCAGTCAGTAACAATCGGCCAGATATCATTGTCATCAATAAAGTACACAAAGAGGCATTACTGATAGATATCGCATGTCCCAACACTCAAAACATCCAAACAACAGCTGCTACTAAAATATCTAAGTACACAGAGCTGGCAATTGAGATAAAGCAGATGTGGAAACTTGATTCGGTGACTACCATCCCAATAATTGTATCGTGTACTGGTGTTATACCGAAAACTCTCCATAGTAGTCTATCAATATTGAATCTGCACCCGCAGATATATATTGAACTTCAGAAGGCAGTTCTGTTAAACACATGCCATATTGTTAGGAAGTTCCTTGGTGACAATGCCCTGGCCGGATACTCAGCAAAGCTCGATGATCCAGATGGGAAGTTAGCTCATCCTACAAATGAAGGAGACTCGTGAAGACTGCGGGCACGACATGGATGTGAGGTCTCTGAACAGTGTAATCGTAATTATTTCAGTACAGATGGTTCCTTGCTAAGGCCGAACCAGGCTGTAAAAGAAAATGTAGCCGGTATTTGCCGTGATAATGTTGTCAAACAATAAACTATAATAATAATAATAATAATGGTTTTTACAAAAAACAAAACTCAACTTGTGCGCATGATGGAAAAGACGATCACAGAATCACTACCCCAGGCACCAGTCGATAGACTGGACTCACCTGATCATCGGATTCTGGGGGATCAGGGACACCATGCGGAGAAGAATCGGAGCTTCTCAAGAACTCTTCACACTCTCAAAACTCGACGCAAGAATTTTATTGGCGCAATTAATGTGAACACCCTCACTAAAACAGGCAAATTAAAACAACTCACTAACGCCCTCGAAAAATTTGAACTCAAAATCACCGCACTTCAAGAGACACGATTCTCGGATGAAGAACACTTTAATACGGAGAATTTCAGAATCTATAAAGGCAAACCTGCCATAAAAGTTAGAGGCAAATTACCACTCCTGGGATCCGGTTTCGCCATACACAATTCCGTACTCAACTCAGTCATCGATTTCTCTTCTCCCAACGAAAGAGTATCTCTGCTCTCAGTAAAGTCAGCCATTAAAGCTTACACACTGATCAACGTCCACGCTCCCATAAATCAACTCAATAAATCCGACCCTGAAACTATGGACAATTTCAGGGAAACTCTCGAAGAAACAACCAACAAAATACCAAGGCACCATGTGAAGATCTTATTGGGCGATTTTAATGCCCAGTTAGGTAAGGAAAGAAAATTTAGTGATACCACAGGCCCCCATACTAAGCACGAACGTACCAACGGGAATGGTGAAAGACTAATTGGCTTCTGCAGAAACTTTGAACTTAAGATCATGAGCACACAATTTCAAAAACCTCCACACAAGTTAACCACATGGAGATCACCCAATATTAGACAGGGTGAATACCAAATTGACCATATCGCAATTTCCAAGAAAAACACAAAATAAATTTTAAACGTCCGAGCTCGCAAAGGTGCCTTTGAATCAGACCATCATCTTCTCCAAATAAAAATGAAATTCCAACCCAATAGAAAGCAAAAAGGCCCACCCAAAAATACCAAACCAGATCCAGAGTACTTGAAACTCCACAAAGAAGAAATCATAATGCAAATTAATCAGGAGACATCAACAGACTGGCAGAAAATAACGAAGAAAATTCAGGAAGTCCTGAAACTAGGACAACCTCCTAGCACAAGAAAACATCGTTGGTGGAATGCAATTTGCGATCGGGCAGTTGACAACCGAATGACTGCGTGGACAAAGTTTAACAGTCACAAAACTGAGGAAAACAGGGAGAATTTTCTTAAAACCCAAAAATATGCCTCCAAAACAATTAGGAAAGAAAAACGAGGATATGACAACAACAGACTCCATGAAATCCAGCAGGATTTCACCCAACATAATACTAGAAACTTCTACAAGACGTTTAGAGAAAACTTAAAGGGATATCAGGCGCCCAGCATGTGCTTCAAAAAACCCGATGGCACGTTGGAAACTAACGCGAAAGAAAACTGTAAAATACTAGCCGAATACTTCAACTCCCTTCTTAATTGCGAACCACCCCAAGAAAAACTTGCCTTCACTCCTCCGGTTTCCACACACCCGGACTCACAACCCCCTGACCTAGAAGAAATTCAGGAGATCATCCAAAAGCTCAAAAATAACAAAGCACCAGGAGAAGATGGGATCATTGCTGAATTCTGGAAACTGAACGATCCTACACTTACGCAGAAACTTCATCACTTTATTTCAGACATATGGATGATGGAGCGAATACCAGAAGACTGGAAATGTGCTCTAATTCATCCGTTACACAAAAAGGGTGATAAAACAGACATGAGTAATTACAGAGGAATCTCCCTGCTCCCTATTGCTTATAAAATCCTCTCCAAGGCACTTTTAAACAGGCTAGAACCCCAGGTGGATCCGCTAATTGGTGAATACCAAGCCGGATTCAGAAAAGGGCGATCACGTGCTGAACAGGTGTGGAGCTTAAAAACAATATTACAAATGAGAAAATGTAGAAATACAGTAATAACATTCGTCGACTTCAGAAAAGCGTATGACTCTGTAGACCGCGAAACCCTTTTTATGATTATGAAAGAATTCGGGATAGACAGAAAGACCCGAAAAATCATTGAACAGACGCTTACAGGAACTATGTCCAAAGTGAAATTCATGGGTGAAATATCGGAGCCCTTTCTCGTCAAACTGGAGTTCGACAGGGGGACGGATTATCCCCAATGCTCTTTAATATTGTTCTAGAAAAGATCATTAGGGAATGGGAACCTCGTGTAAAAGGCATTCAAATTGGAATCAAAAAAGAGAACCGTCTTACAGTCAAGTGCCTTGCTTTTGCGGACGATATTGCCATTATCACTAACACCAGACATGAAGCTATACACGCAGTGGAAAAATTTCATGAAATTGCTCTAAGAACCGGACTACAAATTTCTTATGAAAAATCCCACTATATGGAAAGACGGCCAGAAAATAACTCTTCTATAATCACACAATACGGTAAAATAACACAAGTCCCCCATTTTAAATACCTTGGTGAAATCATACAGTCCTCGGGACTAAACCGAATCGCCAATGAACAAAGAATCACCAAACTACAGAAGGCCTACAAGCTAACGTGGGCTCACTACAACAAGAAGTGTATCTCGCTGGACGCAAAATTAAGGCACTATACAACGGTGATTCTTCCGGAAGCAACTTACGCAGCCGAAACAATGGTGATCGACGGTCATTCCAAAATTAAGGATATAGAAAAAGAGGAAAGGAAAATTCTCAGAAAGATTTACGGGGCAGTTAATAATAACGGTATTTGGATGAAGAGACCTCAAAGCGAACTCTACCAAAAGATCCACACGATAACGGAAGTAATCAGAAAACGCCGAGTACAGTTTTATACACACATTTACAGGATGGAAAATTTCAGAACGGCGAAGAAATTGCTCAACGTTATAACACGGAGTAAGTGTGGCACGGAGTGGCTGACAGAGGTTCAGAGGGACCTACAACAGGTCAATATTGAAAATTTTGAGGACCGCACTGAGTGCAGGAATAAAATCAAAAATGTTAAGTTTGATCATAGACCATCATGACAGCCTGGAAGAAAGTGGACAGCACAGCGGAAGAAGGAGCATTCTGAGAGGATGAAGGGGTTTTGGGAACAGAAGCGGGAAAACGCCAGGAGATGAAATCATGTATTCAAGTTCAATCGCCTCCTAAAGGGGAACAATCGATTAAATAAATAATAATAATGGTTTTACGTCCCTCTTTTTAACTGCTGAGACTTTTAGAGAGGTAAGGGTGCCAGAATTTTGCCCTGAAGGGGATCTTTAACCCTAACATTAAATCTGCTGACACGGCTCTGTCGCATTTAAGCACGCTGCTTCATTGATTCAAAGTGAGCCTGTTAGAAGATGTAAGATACATAAAACGAACTGACTGAGGAGGATCATAAACTGGACGACTTCATTTGTGAATGTTACCATAAAAACTTTTATATCGGTATAAAGAGCCATTAAGTAAGTCGTCAGGCAATTGTGAGCCAGACCTAATCAGAACAAATGAACGAGATTTGGGCGCAAGAAACAAGTAGATGTCTGGAAGGACCACGCTTCTACAGATGGCTCCATCGTTACACTAGCTAAGCATTTGAATGTTTTATGCTGAATCAGACGGTTCCGATTGGATATTAATCAAGGCAAAAGGAATGTATTGATATTACTGGCTTGTGTTGGGAGGAATGTCATTTATATTTGAGGGGTAGGCTACATGAGATCAGGGTTCACAAACAATGAGAACAGAGATGTTGAAACCAACAGGTAAGAGGAATGCGAAAGTATCAACGATTAGCTTATCAAATTCTCTATTTTCAGGAATACTATCATATTGGTCCGAAAATAAGCCACACTCGAATATATGCCCACCGTTAAAATTTGAGGAAGAAAAGGAAAATACCAAAACTACAGAAAAGACAGAAAGAAAGGAGAACGAAGATAAATTATGGAGAAACAACTAACAATTCAAGATTAACAGCAGTCACAATTATGTCGAGCTCAAATATGAGGCACGTCCAGAAAGTAAGTTCCGTTTGGTAATAAAATTAAATTGTGTACAGATACAGGAAAATTATTTATTGCACAACATTCTACACCTCTTAAACTACGTTTCCACATAACTGCCGAACTATTGCAGGCATTTGTCTTTGGATACCTCTTTATTCCTTATTATTATTTATTATTTACCTTCTTCATAGAAGTTTGCCGCCGACCGTAAACGAGAGTGAAGACTCCCCTGTAAGATATCCTACCGTTTGACCACCACTGTTAGGCAAATTGCGTATGTGGTCAGGAGAACTCCTAAACATACGCAGTTCTCCTGGTAAGCACGCAATTTGCCTAACAGTGGTGGCCAAACGATAGGATATCTTACAGGGGAGTCTTCACTCTCGTTTACGGTCGGCGGCAAACTTCTATGAAGAAGGTATCCAAAAACTTGTGCCACGCTATGACAAATGCCTGCAAAAGTTCGGCAGTTATGTGGAAAAGTAGTTTAAGAGGTGTAGAATGTTGTACAATAAATAATTTTTCTGTATCTGTACACAATTTAATTTTATTACCAAACGGAACTTACTTTCTGGACGTGCCTCGTATTACATTGCTAGCAACGGAGTAATCTTACACTTCTCGCTTGCTGATACTAGCGAAAATGTTGCAGCATTTCCAAATGAGAATCAAATCAAGCGCTATGTTTGAAGCTTGAGTTGTACTGTATAATGTTGTGATGTGTTATCGGTAAGGTCGCGCATATAAACCGCACCTTGATTTATCACGATCGATATTTGGATAAAAGGTGCTCATTATCTTCGAGCCAACACGGTACTTAAGCTACTGTGCTTAAACCCCGTGCTCTTGTGTGATTGTGATGATTGATGGCTGCGTTGCGCAGTGGTAGGGCTCTCGCCCGCTGGTCCCAAGGTTACGAGATCGTATCCCAGTCTTCTTCCGGGACTTTGTAATCGTTTTACTTCTTACTAGTTTTTAGAATATTTTCATCTATGAAAAAATAGGCTTATGAGATCACCTTTTGTCCGTGGGTGCGTGCGTGTGTGATTGATTTTTGTGTGCCTCACCCCTAATAACTTCTAAACAGCTGGAGTGACTTCAATGAAACTCGGTAAGTTCATAGCACTATTCCGGACGACCCCGACCGTGCCCTTCAAATTTTGTTACGTCTCACCAATCAAACATGGCAGCTCTGCGAAATATTTCACCGGCATTCAATATCTCCAAAATTATCACCCTGGAATTTTGTACAGTGATAAAGAGAACTACTAGAAGTTCACCTATGTGACTTTTGAAAAACTGGTAACTACAAAACCAACATGGCGACCAAGCGAAGTTGCGACTTTTACATAGACGTTTCTCGCGATTTAACCAACCAAACGCAATGAAACTTGGTACAGTATATGTTTATACACATTGCAATACACCGACATCTAACTTCGTTCAATTGTGTACATAATCTCAATATGGCGGCTGTGCGAAATATTTCACCGGCATTCTATATCTCTGAAACTATTAGCGGTATCACCCTGAAATGTTATAGGAAGATAAAGGGTACTGCTGGAAGTTCATCTATATGACTTCCAAAAACTATTTAACTACAAAACGAACATGGCGGCCGAGCGAAGTTGAATGTTTTAAATAGACTTTTCTCGCGATTTAATAATCCAAACGCAATGAAACTTGGTACAGCAAATGTTTATATACATTATAATGCACTGGTATCTAATTTAGTTCAATTGTTTACATAACCTCAAGATGGCGGCTGTGCGAATATTAAAATTAAGTTTTTATTTCTTGTTTCGTAATCATGCGATCGAAGTGATTCTATTACAGGAATCAAACTGATTTTTTTTATGTTCATAGGGGCTATGAACATAAGTTCATCTATAGGACTTTCTATAACCTGGTGATCACAAATCCAACATGGCGGCGACGCGAAGTATAAATATTCAAATAGTCGTTTCTTGCAATTTAACCATCCGAGTTGCAGTGACACTTGGTACGGAAAATCCTTATACAAATGTTAATCCACTGGCATATAATTTTGTCAATTGTTTCCATAACCACAAGATGGCAGCTGTGCGAAATTTTAAAATCTCGTTTTTACTTGTTGTGTCCTTATCATGCGATTGAAGTTTGAATACTACACGTACACAATAATCTTCATGTAACAGTACATAACTCTAAGACCTACATATATAAAAATCCAACATGGTGACCATCCGCAATATTTAGTCGGTTCTCAATATCTACGAATCTATTACAGCAATCAAACTGAAATTTTGTATGTTGATAGAGGCAATTAACATAAGTAGGATATATGAAAATAGGCTGTATAGTTCTTCACGGAACTACTTGTTCAATATTCGGTGTCCTCCATACTCGACAAACAAGAATAGTTCTTTCCACACAGACAAGAAAATGTTAGGAATCGACGGCGTTTGGTTGTCATTTTCGTTAGGAATAATATTGACTTTAATGAGGCAGCGTGCAACTCTGTATACTCGGAACAGGCACCACTACACTGGCTGGCTGGCAAGCGCGCTCCCCACAAGGAAGTCACTGAACGCGGAAAGCTCCTCCTATGTCACAAACAAGGCAGGTGACGGCGGCTGTCCTTCGTAATGACTGGGGATCGGACACATATGCAGTAAAAAACATTAAAATATGCATGCAATTATGCTCTAATAATGTAGAAAATATGCGTTAAAAATTGTAAAATATGCACTTAACAATAAGCCAATCTTATTCACTCTTCCTTCCCTCATTTGCCTAATATGTGCTGTCGATTTTGCATGTTGTTCAAGTTGAATTTCTTTTTCACACTTCACCTTCTTCGAGCATTTTTGACAATAGACGGTAAGGCCAACAGTTAAATAGCCTAATCACTATTACCTGACACCTATTGATTTAATAAATACTTTCTGCTGCTCTTCTCTTTAGGCATTTCGAGCAAAGAATATCCAGAGTAAGAATAAAGTAACACTTTAACTGAAGAAACTCCTCACAAAACTAACCCCTGGTTATTGGCTGCCGGGATGGTGAAAGGAATGTCACAACCCATTCCCTTCTTGAAATAGCCAGGCTTAAAATACTGTTATCTCGTTATCTGTTGTTCAGAAAGTTTCTTACAAGGGATGTCCAACACGCAGGCAAAACCAATTTTGTTCAAGATGTTATAAATTATACTTAGGCCTATTTTCAAATGTATATGCTAAAATATGCTGTTATGTTCAGAATATGCAAACAATCCAATAAACCCCCAAAATATGCATTTGCATATGCGCATATGCATTTTTCCAAAATCCGGTCCCTAGTAATGACATAATCTAAAAAAACGAAAAAAAAATTGATTCCAATTTCTCGCTAAGGTGTTTTTCTAGATATAAAATGTCCCTGTTTTTTTCAGAGCTTTTCGACATACAAAGCTCAAATTTGTAAATGTCATTCATCTTTATATGTGTTATGTTTAACACGTCCATTTTTCAAAATGTACAGTATTTAAAGTTTGCCAGATTGGAAATATTCATGAAAGTACCGTTAAAATTATGCAATTTTTACAAAAATTCATAAAAATTCAAAAATACATTTCTTTTCAAAAAGCCTCTGTCAAAGTGAGGAGGGAGTCTTGAAGAACATCCCTGAAAACATTCCATTAGTTTGTGGGGAAAAGTTAATTAAGAAGTTTGAAAAATAGCCTGGGCAATATAGGACATTCCGCAGTCCATTAAGGCCCACACAAATCCTAATCCTAATTAGAAATACACACTCTACTACAGCCATAATGAATCCGCACACAAGCCCAAGTACACGGAGCTACTTGCCCATGTTGTTGCAAAGCCCACTAAATTAATCATCAACAACAACAAGGAAGCTTGTAAATGAACGTGACCGTTAATATCGTGATCATGAGTTACGGGGCCTCCTCTTTACTTTGAATCCGAACCACAGGATATGTCATTTCACTTCGAAAATCTCATATGCATTGACCGGGAATCGAACCGTTTCAACAACAACATTCCCGTGGTCGTAAATGAGGTGACATGAATATCTATGTGGCGAGTGGTTTTTAAGGCCATATACCCTTCCAGTCGCCAACCTCATGAAAGGATTATTTAACGGATGAAATTAATTAAGATGAAATGAAACTAGCAAGAATTTGGAAAGAAGCGGCTGTGGACTGTTTCCATGGAGCTTAAAATTGGAAACCACCTAAAACCATTACAAAGATGACCTACAGTGGGTTTCGAACCCACTTCTATACCAAATACGAAGGCAGCCTGAATCCATGCTTTGCCCCGTGGCACGCGTAGGTACCGTGTCCAGTAGTGTCCAATATTAATTAAATTTACAGCGCGACAAGTTCATCTGAAGCCCCGTAAAATATGCGAACTACTAGGCTTCATCTTGCTCCTCTAGTCATCATGTTGCTGGATCTACTGCTATTTGCTGCCGCGAAAGACGTGACTTGCACAGAAACCAACTGTCGCTGGGTAGTGCGCACATGAGGATGATTTACCAATGGTGTCTCTCCCCCCGTCCACCGCGTGCTTTGCCTCCCTCGCTCGCTCGTGCCAGCAGCACCCTCACTCAGTGCTTCAGTTGAACTTGCCGAGATATAGGCTACTATAAAAGGCCTATACTAATACTATAATGTTATATTATTTATTGATGTAGCATGTTTTCAACCCTTCAATGGGGTCTTCGTCAGCATGGGTTGCTTTCCTCTAACTTACTACACACCAAATAGGGTATTTAATGAAAAAGCAGTATTGCAAAAAAATTACGAGCCTTACAGTAGTCGAATATGATGTGTAACATGTGACATGTTATCCTACTATGTGTCTGCCGGGAGCACAAATCCCTTGTTAACAGTGAACTCTGTTGGTCATTGAAATAACTACTTGTGAAACTCCTGTGCCAAATCCTTTCTGCAAATATGATATAATGAATATTTTCACACCAAAGAACGACAGCTTGAAGATGATTTATTGTAGGAATAACTTCAATGTGGCCTCCAAACCTTGAAGTAAACCGTTTGCGATATACATTCCACATAGCCACATGGCCGACAGTACGTCGTCGTACCAATCTCCGCCACCGCGCGCGCTCATTGTTTCCGTCCCATTTCCGTCCTTTTTCCAAAATCATCCCCAAAAAATGTACAGCAACCGAGTGGAAAAATGTTACACACCAATAAAAAACTGAACTCTAAGAATAATAATTTTGAATATTAGTATTCGAACATAGCCTATTTCGTTTGCGTCATTTAACCAGCTGCCTCTATCAACCGAGTGCTACTGTACTATATTTGTTTTTGAACCTTACCAGCCGAAGGTGGGGGTTGAGGGAGGGTAATGCAATTTTCCCTTGTGGTGTGTTAGTTAAGTGGTATCTTGCCACAACAGAACAGATCAACCTACATACAGATCGGGATGCCAGTACAACTGGGGTACGTCCAAGCAATCGCGCCAAGATATAGAAAAATTTTGAATAGGGCACTTTCCCACCACAAAATATCAAGAAACATATGTATTGAAATGAAATCCGTTGAGAAATCTGCGGTAAATGGAGAAATATTGCTGTAATTTATAAGAAATGTACCACTTGTCACATGCAATGAAAATGCAGCGCCATGTTTGAAAAACGCAGGTCTGCCGTCATGTGTTCATCACCAGGAGGCAAAGAACTTAACGAGAAAGACGAAACACTCACTCGCAGATCGAATGTATATTTTCTGCTAGAGCTGAGAGAGCGGACCAAACAGGCGACAGAAACATGTCGACTGACATAAAATGTCTGACAATTCGATAGTTCGACAAGTTTCCGTTTCTCAAAGCATGACAATTCGACAAATATGTCGCGATAATTTTGTAAATTGTCGTGACATATTGTCAGAAATCTGTTTCATAAAGTTGGGATATTCGTTCTTTGTGGTGACGGCTGAGGCCGATATATTACAAGTCCGTAAGGTAAGCCAATGCGCAGGCGCGAGCCGACCGCGCGCATGCGCACGGTGAGCCAGCGCCTGCGAACAAATGAAGTACCGGAAGTACATGAAATGCAGTCAATAGCAACACAATTTCTACGCACTCTCCTGTCTCTGGGGACAGCAGCCATCTGTTATTCTATGAAGGCAAAGAATATCGTGAGAATGAACAACACAGAGACCTACTGTTTCGGGGCAAGGTGTGACATATCCACACCATCAGATGAAAGGAGGATTTGAATCCCGACATTCAAGAGCACTACGGGTGACTTTACGCATATCCAATGCAAGAAACATCTTAATACTAATTATATCAACAAAACGCCGTACCAATAGGGGCCATACCTCGCAAATTCGATTATTCCATATAGTACATGGGTGGGGAATCGAATCCCGAACTTCAAGGGTGATACGGGTGACTATTTGCATATCCAATGCAAGAAACGTCTTAATACTAATTAAATAAACACAACGCCGTAAAAATCGGGGCCATACGTCGCAAATTCGATTGTTCCATTTAGTAAGTTACATGGTTGGGGAATCGAATCCCAAACTTCAAGGGTGCTACGGGTGACTTTTCGCACAACCAATGCAACAAACGTCTTAATTATAATTAAATCAACACAACACCGTACGGTTCCGGGTCATAAATCGCAAATTCGAGTATTCCACTAAGTACATGGGAGGGGAATCGAATCCCGAACTTCAAGGGTGCTACGGGTGACTTTACGCAAATCAAATGCAAGAAACGTCTTAATACTAATTAAATCAACACAACGCCGCACCAATAGGGGCCATACCTCGCAAATTCGATTATTCCATATAGTACATGGGTGGGGAATCGAATCCCGTACTTCAAGGGTGCTACGGGTGACTTTTCGCATATCCAATGCAAGAAACGTCTTAATACTAATTAAATCAACACAACGCCGTACCAATCGGGGCCATACATCGGAAATTCGATTATTCCATATAGTACATGGGTGGGGAATCGAATCCCGAACTTCAAGGGCGCTACGGGTGACTTTTCGCATATCCAATGCAAGAAACGTCTTAATACTAATTAAATAAACACAACGCCGTACCAATCGGGGCCATGCGTCGCAAATTCGATTATTCCATTTAGTACATGGGTGGGGATCGAATCCCGAACTTCAAGGGTGCTACGGGTGACTTTTCGCATATCCAATGCAAGAAACGTCTTAATACTAATTAAATAAACACAACGCCGTAAAAATCGTGGCCATACGTCGCAAATTCGATTATTCCATTTAGTACATGGGTGGGGATCGAATCCCGAACTTCAAGGGTGCTACGGGTGACTTTTCGCATATCCAATGCAAGAACCGTCTTAATACTAATTAAATCAACACAACGCCGTACCAATCGGGGCCATACATCGGAAATTCGATTATTCCATATAGTACATGGGTGGGGAATCGAACCCGAACTTCAAGGGTGCTACGGGTGACTTTTCGCATATCCAATGCAAGAAACGTCTTAATATTAATTAAATAAACACAACGCCGTACCAATCGGGGCCATGCGTCGCAAATTCGATTATTCCATTTAGTACATGGGCGGGGATCGAATCCCGAACTTCAAGGGTGCTACGGGTGAATTTTCGCATATCCAATGAAAGAAACGTCTTAATACTAATTAAATAAACACAACGCCGTAAAAATCGTGGCCATACGTCGCAAATTCGATTATTCCATTTAGTACATGGGTGGGGATCGAATCCCGAACTTCAAGGGTGCTACGGGTGACTTTTCGCAT
This sequence comes from Meconema thalassinum, assembly GCA_946902985.2. Classification (NCBI taxonomy): domain Eukaryota; kingdom Metazoa; phylum Arthropoda; class Insecta; order Orthoptera; family Tettigoniidae; genus Meconema; species Meconema thalassinum. The sequence goes on along the minus strand of OX336388.2, from coordinate 930,190,295 downwards.
ATCCAATGCAAGAACCGTCTTAATACTAATTAAATCAACACAACGCCGTACCAATCGGGGCCATACATCGGAAATTCGATTATTCCATATAGTACATGGGTGGGGAATCGAACCCGAACTTCAAGAGTGCTACGGGTGACTTTTCGCATATCCAATGCAAGAAACGTCTTAATACTAATTAAATAAACACAACGCCGTACCAATCGGGGCCATACGTCGCAATTCGATTATTCCATTTAGTACATGGTAGGTGAATCGAATCCCGAACTTCAAGGGTGCTACGGGTGACTTTTCGCATATCCAATGCAAGAAACATCTTAATTCTAATTAAATAAACACAACGCCGTAAAAATCGGGGCCATACGTCGCAAATTCGATTATTCCATTTAGTACATGGGTGGGGATCGAATCCCGAACTTCAAGGATGCTACGGGTAACTTTACGCAAATCCAATGCAAGAAACGTCTTAATACTAATTAAATAAACACAACGCCGTACCAATCGGGGCCATACGTCGCAAATTCGATTATTCCATTTAGTACATGGGTGGGGATCGAATCCCGAACTTCAAGGGTGCTACGGGTGACTTTTCGCATATCCAATGCAAGAAACGTCTTAATACTAATTAAATAAACACGACGCCGTACCAATCGGGGCCATACGTCGCAATTCGATTATTCCATTTAGTACATGGTAGGTGAATCGAATCCCGAACTTCAAGGGTGCTACGGGTGACTTTTCGCATATCCAATGCATGAAACGTCTTAATACTAATTATATAAACACAACGCCGTAAAAATCGTGGCCATACGTCGCAAATTCGATTATTCCATTTAGCACATGGGTGGGGATCGAATCCCGAACTTCAAGGGTGCTACGGGTGACTTTTCGCATATCCAATGCAAGAACCGTCTTAATAATAATTAAATCAACACAACGCCGTACCAATCGGGGCCATACATCGGAAATTCGATTATTCCATATAGTACATGGGTGGGGAATCGAACCCGAACTTCAAGGGTGCTACGGGTGACTTTTCGCATATCCTATGCAAGAAACGTCTTAATACTAATTAAATAAACACAACGCCGTACCAATCGGGGCCATACGTCGCAATTCGATTATTCCATTTAGTACATGGTAGGTGAATCGAATCCCGAACTTCAAGGGTGTTACGGGTGACTTTTCGCATATCCAATGCAAGAAACGTATTAATAATAATGAAATAAACACAACGCCGTACCAATCGAGGCCATACGTCGCAAATTCGATTATTCCATTTAGTACATGGGTGGGGAATCGAATCCCGAACTTCAAGGGTGCTACGGGTGACTTTTCACATATCCAATGCAAGAAACGTCTTAATTATAATTAAATCAACACAAACCCGTACGGTTCCGGGTCATAAATCGCAAATCGAAGTATTCCACTAAGTACATGGGAGGGGAATCGAATCCCGAACTTCAAGGGTGCTACGGGTGACTTTACGCAAATCCAATGCAAGAAACGTCTTAATACTAATTAAGCCAATATAACGCCGCACCAATAGCGGCCACACATTGCAAATTCGATTTTTCCACTTAGTACATGGGAGGGGAATCGAATCCCGAACTTCAAGGGTGCTACGGGTGACTTTTTGCATATCCAATGCAAGAAACGTCTTAATACTAATTAAGTAAACACAACGCCGTAAAAATCGGGGCCATACGTCGCAAATTCGATTATTCCATTTAGTACATGTTTGGGGAATCGAATCCCGAACTTCAAGGGTGCTACGGGTGACTTTTCGCATATCCAATGCAAGAAACGTCTTAATACTAATTAAATAAACACAACGCCGCACCAATAGGGGCCATACCTCGCAAATTCGATTATTCCACTTAGTACATGGGAGGGGAATCGAATCCCGAACTTCAAGGGTGCTACGGGTGACTTTTCACATATCCAATGCAAGAAACGTCTTAAAACTAATTAAATCAACACAACGCCGTACCAATCGGGGCCATACCTCAGAAATTCGATTATTCCATATAGTACATGGGTGGGGAATCAAATCCCAAACTTCAAGGGTGCTACGGGTGACTTTTCGGATAACCAATGCAAGAAATGTCTTAATAATAATTAAATCAACACAACAACGTTCGGTTCCGGGTCATAAATCGCAAATTCGATTATTCCAATTAGTACATGGGAGGGGAATCGAATCCCGAACTTCAAGGGTGCTACGGGTGACTTTACGCAAATCCAATGCAAGAAACGTCTTAATACTAATTAAACCAATACAACGCCGCACCAATAGCGGCCATACATTGCAAATTCGATTTTTCCACTTAGTACATGGGATGGGAATCGAATCCCGAACTTCAAGGGTGCTAGGGGTGACTTTTTGCCTATCCAATGCAAGAAACGTCTTAATACTAATTAAATAAACACAACGCCGTACCAATCGGGGCCATACGTCACAAATTCGATTATTCCATTTAGTACATGGTAGGTGAATCGAATCCCGAACTTCAAGGGTGCTACGGGTGACTTTTCGCATATCCAATGCAAGAAACGTATTAATAATAATTAAATCAACACAACACCGTACGGTTCCGGCTCATAAATCGCAAATTCGAGTATTCCACTAAGTACATGGGAGGGGAATCGAATCCCGAACTTGAAGGGTGCTACGGGTGACTTAACGCTTATCCAATGCAAGAAACGTCTTAATACTAATTATATCAACACAACGCCGTACCAATCGGGGCCATACATCGCAATGTCGAGTATTCCACTTAGTACATGGGAGGGGAATCGAATCCCGAAATTCAAGGGTGCTACGGGTGACTTTTCGCATATCCAATGCAAGAAACGTCATAAAACAAATTCCTCTATTGCGGAGCGAAATAGCCGGTATCGTCTCACGATGACACCACTCGGCCACGCTCCTGGAACGTAGACCTTTGGAAGTTCTTGTATATGTATAACTACTCTTAGAGCTTTAACCGTGTCGCTGGTAGGAAGTTCTTCACACTCGATTATATTTGTCACATGAAGATTGGTTAGGTGGCCCTGCACCATTTCTATTGTAGCGTTATGGTGGAGTCGCCCTATGTACACACATCAAAAAAAGTTTTGCATCACCTCGGTTCCAAGAGTTCCGGAACCTTTAAATACAAAGGGAATAGAGATCAACACAAACAACATTTCAGCTCGTTTTATTGCTCATGAGACCCACACATTGCATGTTGTACCATCATACAGCTAGACTTTCAGCATTTGTGGTCAAGATTGCGGTACACACCACTACCTCTAATACCCAGTAGCACGTCCTCTTGCATTGATGCATGCCTGTATTCGTCGTGGCATACTATCCACAAGTTCATCAAGACACTGTTGGTCCAAATTGTCCCACTCCTCAACGACAATTCGGCGTAAATCTCTCAGAGTGGTTGGTGGGTCAAGACGTCCATAAACAGCCCTTTTCAACATATCCCAGGCATGTTCGATAGGGTTCATGTCTGGCGAACATGCTGGCCACTGTAGTCGAGCGATGTCGTTATCTTGAAGGAACGCATTCACAAGATGTGCACGATGAGGTCGAGAATTGTCGTCCATGAAGACAAATGCCTCTCCAATATTCTGCCGATATGGTTGCACTATGGGTCGGAGGATGTCATTCAGGTATCGTAAAGCCGTTTCGGAGCCTTCCATGACCACCAGTGGCGTACGTCGGCCCCACATAATGCCACCCCAAAACATCAGGGAACCACCACCTTGCTGCACTCACTGGACAGTGTGTCTAAGACGTTCAGCCTGACCAGGGTGCCTCCGAACACGTCTCCGACGATTGTCTGGTTGAAGGCATATGCGACACTCATCGGTGAAGAGAACGTGATGCCAATTCCGTGGGGTCCATTCAGCATGTTGTTGGGCCCATCTGTACCGCGCTGCATGGTGTCGGGGTTGCAAATCTGGACCTCGCCATGGACGTCGGGAGTGAAGTTGCGCATCATGCAGCCTATTGCGCACAGTTTGAGTTGAAACACGACGTCCTGTGGCTGAACGAAACGCATTATTCAACATGGTGGCATTGCTGTCAGGGTTCCTCCGAGCGGCAATCCGTAAGTAGCGGTCATCCACTACAGTAGTAGCCCTTGGGCGGCCTGAGCGAGGCCTGTCATCGACAGTTCCTGTATCTCTGTACCTCCTCCATGTCCGAACAACATCGCTTTGGTTCACTCTGAGACGCCTGGAAACTTCCCTTGTTGAGAGCCCTTCTTGACACAAAGTAACAATGCGGACGCGATCGAACTGCGGTATTGACCTTCTAGGCATGGTAGAACTACAGACAACATGAGCAGCGTACCTTCGTCCTGGTGGAATGACTGGAACTGATCGGCTGTCGTACCCCCTCCGTCTAATAGGCCCTGCTCATGCATGGTTGTTTACATCTTTGAGCAGTTTTAGTGACATCTATGAACAGTCAAAGGGACTGTATCTTGGATACAATATACACAGTCAACGTCTATATGCCGGAGATCTGGGAACCGAGGTGATGCAAAACTTTTTTTGATGTGTGTATAACCATGCTCTTGGTTCTGCAGCTTGTAATTCTGTTATATTTGACGTACTACCATTTTTGGAGTTGATCAAGCATGGGTCTGCGGTTGTTGAGATTGATGACTGCGAGTTAAAGAGACTTTTTGAACATCCGATGTAAGAAACGTCCTAATACTAATTTAATCAACACAAAACCGTACCGTTCTGGGTCACACATAGCAAATTCGATTTTACAAACTTATACCGGAATGGGATTCGATCCCTCGACTCCCTAGGGAGCTATAGATGACTTTTCGAATATCAGTCTAGTGTTATTCAAAATAGAATGTCTTCAGAATACGCATAATAAGGCATCAACTTAGAATTATGGCAAAAGAAATAAATACAGTCGAACATCGTTATAACGACATCTAAGGGACCGTAAAAGTTATATTATTATGAACAAGTGTTGTTGGGCGCCTTCGGTGGCGTACTTGGTAGAATGCTGAGCTTCCGTGCCAGCGATCCTCACTATGCGGCCCGCGGGCCTCATGCGGCCCTGGGAACGAATTTTTGCAGCCCTCAAGACTGTTAGGGATAGGATTAAAAACAAATTTAAGAGTTATGAAAAAAATTATACAACATTTTATAAATATATGTTATATTTATTAATTAAGAGTATTGAAAATCTGTCGTTTTTCTCTACGTAATTATTTACTTAGACTACCGCAGTGTAGTTGGATGGGAGAGACTAGCTAGTAGAGCAGAGCCAATGAACGTAGTACCCTTTTTAATGCATTGAACAAGAATGAGCTTACTACAAAAGCATCCTACCAAGTAACAGAAATTTTAGCCCAAAATATGAAGCCGTTTTCTGATGCAGAATTGTAAAAGCGTGTGTTGTCACCGTTTGTACAACTTTGTTTTCACAATTATCTAATAGTAAGCAAATATTAGATGAAGTTTCTAAGCTTCAGCTGTCTGATTCAACTTGCATGAGACGGACACAGGACTTAGCAGCAAATATTGCACTTAATCTTACCGATGAACTGCAGCAAAGCAAATATTTTAGTCTTGCGCTCGACTCATGTACAGACATAACGTCATTTCGATGTGAAATGCCATGTCCTGTGGTTCGGATTCCACGTAAAAAGGAGGTCCCGTGGCTCATAATCACAAGATTCACGGTCACGTAAAACTACAATCTTCCTTTAGACATAACGTCACTTTCTCAATTTATATTGTTCGTTAAGTATGTATCCAAGGATTGTGTTGTTAAAGAAGATGTTTGAGGCATGTTTCCCATGACTGGACAATCTCGAGGTATTGATTATTTGAACACAATAGTAAGTTTTAGCATTGATTTGAAAAAGTTTTTTTCTGTGTGTAATACTGATGGTTGCCCATCAATGTTAGGGCGAAATATAGGGTTCGTTCAGTTGTTGATAACACATTTGTGAAATGACACTTGATTAAGTTTTCATTGTCTCATTCATCAAGAAAGCTTAGCTGTTAAATTTGGTGAAAATATCAGCTGTTTTATGAAAACAGTTGCAAAGATCGTGAATTTTATAAGGTGGAATGAACTGAACCACAGAACGTTTCAAGATTTTTTGAATGAACATATATCGCAATACGGGGACGTGCTTTACCACACAGAAGTGAGATGGCTGAGTAAGGGCATAGTTTTGATACGTTTCTTCAGCATTCGTCATGAGATTACTCTGTTTTTGGCTACGAAGAAAGAAGAGTATCCTGATGTTTATAATTTTGGTTCATGGCTTAAAGTAGCGTTTCTCACTGATACAATGGGCATTATGAATGAAACACCGACTCGATTGCAAGGAGACTACAATATCATTGTAACAAAAATGATGAGGTTTGTGTTTTTACAGAACCAAAAGCTCAATATGTATATTGAAGAATTGCGAAACAGCGATTATTCCAGCTTTCCTTCTGTTAAAACTCTGATGAAAATCCAGATGAAAGTCAAGATGTTTCTAATTTACTAAAGCTGTTGACAGACCTAAAGGACGAAATGTCTGTGGGGTTTAGTGACTTCAGGAAGTATCAAGAACCATCTCGCTTGGTGGAAAATCCATGGGCAATAACAACAGCAAATGTAGCTCATCTTTCTGTTTTTGGATACGAATGAGTTAATTAAGCTTCAGCATGATACGGAGCTCAAAATTATTTCTGAAGCAAAAAAAAGGAGGATGAACCATGCATATAAGATAACTTTCAACCTCGGTTTGCAATGAGATTTTCCAAGAACAAGAAAATCTGTTGTTAAAATTTGGCAAAGTCTTTTCTCTTCCCTTTCGTCATTAGTCCTGCTTTCTCCTGTGAACATAACCTGCAAGGTGCCAGTCCTGCATCAAGGCCAAGCTCAGTACTGTAGATGCCCCGCCTCATTGTGACCCTTGCGCATTCCACAGAACTAATTAACAGTACGATCCTGAAGTTGGTTTCCATAGCAGGTTTTCATATAGTACATGCATTTTAATGCAGCAAGAAATGTTTAAACATTGGAAGAAAAAGTTTTTCATGAAATTGAGAAAGGAAAGAAAAAACGCTGATGTGTCTGGTCAGTTTGGCCTAGTTAACTCCACAGTCCAAGTGATTTGGAAGAGCAAGGAAAAAGCATTTGAACAGAACAGATCAGAGATTACGCGATTAAGAAAATCTGAACGGAGCGATGTGGATGAAGCACTGCTTAAGTGTTTTCAGCAACAGAGAAGCTACAGTGTACCTGCAGTGGACCTCACCATGTGGTTAAAGCAGAAGAATTTGCCAAGAAATTAAAATTTAAAGAATTTGTGTTCAGCAGTGGGTGGATTGACAGATTCAGACAACGTTACAAAATTACTTTCGGCACAGTGTTCGGTGAAATTTGGTGAGTACTCTACAATCTGTTTTAATTGTAGTTCATGTTCACATAGCTTTAAAAGTGTGTTTATAATATTAGGCTAATTAAATTTGTTCTCTTTCATTTTCCACATCACTACACTGAAAATTTGATTCTCCGTTTCAACAACACTTGTTTGGTTCCTCAGTTTACCGGTTGCGACAACGCAGTCATGTAGCCCTGCGTACTTAAGGTGTGTTAGGAATCTGCCTGATAACCAGTGTCAATTGTGATGGCTGTATTAGTGTGTGTTATCTGTAAGGACTGCAGATGATCAATGTCAAGTAATTCCTACTTTTTCTACCAAATGGTACCATCAATGACACCTAGCTGCGAACTTGGTTATTATATACCACAACAACCGGCACCTGGAGGCTAACTTTGGAACTTATAATAATGAAAATGAAAATCCACAGCCTGCTTCCAGTCTCCGACCGGGTCAGGAATGGAATGAATGAAGCCCCCATCTAGCGGCGAGGATATGAACTGTGCCGGCTGCCGAGGCCTGACGCACTCCTCTGGGGCAATGATTAAATGAATGTCAGATGAAATGAAATGATAGTGGAGAGTGTTGCTGGAATGAAATGTTGACAGGGAAAACCGGAGTACCCGGAGAAAAACCTGATATGATAATTATAATAATAATGTATGGCCTTGGCTGTCGGGTCCAAGCTTTGCTATTTCACACCCAGAGGGCAGCTTGCATGTCGAATTTAGTTGTTCCTTGGAGCACTATGAAAGTCAAGCAGGTTAGATATCTAAGCTCCTTGACACTATAGCGCTTTCTAGTAGAGAAATGAGGAACTTTGTGTTGGCGGAAAATCCCGAGATTAATTTTGCCATTCTGAACACGGCCTACTGAATTAAAATGGGTTCTTTACCTTGCAACATCGTATAACATGCGTGTCCTGTTCTTTGCCGCCTTTCAAAAATCACTTACCACAGCCAGGAGCCAACCTGCAAATTTGGGGTTAGTAATCTGACACAATAACCACTCACCCACCGCAGGAAGCACTTTGAAACTTAATAGTGTGTTAATCAAATCTAACCTACAAAATTAGCTACACACAATTGTAGCTAGTTGAAGGTTCTTTTACATGCCATAAATCTATTACATGGGCCCGCCGGCTTTACTTCCCCTCTGAAGGAAGGCATACTGAGGGATTTTTAAGGCTCTTAAAAAATCTGACGACCTCGGCCGGGTTTAAACCTGCGATCTTGGGCACGGAAGCTCAGCATTCTACCAAGTACGCCACCGAAGGCGCCCAACAACACTTGTTCATAATAATATAACTTTTACGGTCCCTTAGATGTCGTTATAACGATGTTCGACTGTATTTATTTCTTTTGCCATAATTCTAAGTTGATGCCTTATTATGCGTATTCTGAAGACATTCTATTTTGAATAACACTAGACTGATATTCGAAAAGTCATCTATAGCTCCCTAGGGAGTCGAGGGATCGAATCCCATTCCGCTAGAAGTTTGTAAATTCGAATTTGCGATGTGTGATCAGAATCGGTACGGCGTTGTGTTGATTTAATTAGTATTAAGACGTTTCTTGCATTGGAATTGCGAAGAGTCACTCTTAGAACCCTTGAAGTTCGGAATTCGATTCTCCTCCCATGTACTAAATGCAATAATCGAATTTGCGATGTATGGCCCCCATTGATACGGCGTTGTGTTGATTTAATTAGTACAGTATAACCTGTCATATCCGGACTAATGTGGCGACCGGCCGATCCGGATATGGAAAAATCCGGATATCACAAGGCTATTTTTACAAATAGCTAGGTGACCAGAAATAATTCACGAGTTTGTTGTTGATTAATTTTAATGTTTAGTATCATTTTGTTAACTGTATACTGTACATAGGCTAAGAAATAGAATTGCTTTAAACTAAATTAAAATACAGTAATTACATTATAATAATATGCTTTACAGTACATGTACTTACATAAATAAACTGTAAATTCTGTTTCTACATAATTTTTTGAAAATGTTTGTCATTTTCTGTTGCTTCACGCACTTCACTTAGGCCTACTGTTTCTACATTAGTTTTTGAAAAAGTTTGTTATTTTCTGTTGCTTCACGCATTGTACACGCTTTTTGGATGCCATGTCCCTCAATCTTCTTAAATGCATCACTTCAGTCACACTCGTTTCATCTTGATTTTCTACATAAGTGATTAAAGATTCTATGGTCTTGAATGCCTCAGAGTGACTCATTATAGGGGCGTTGTCCTCTTCTTCGGGTTCAAAGATTTTTTCCTCATCATGGCACACCATTACTATAATGTCACTGTCTGTAATTTCGTTGACTTCGTCTTCATTTACTAACCAATTTATGGCTTCCTCGTTGTTGATTTTTTCACAACCAGGCAGGCATTGCACAAGCTCAGCAATCTGACGATTTTCTTCATTGCAGGCATACGTTTCATTGACGTCTTCTGTTTTCTCCCCCGTCCATTTATCAGTAGCTTTGTGATCTAAGAGCTTCCTCCATGAGCTTACCAGCATCAACGGTTTTATTTCATCCCATGCCTGGGATACCCACATTATCACGTCTAACATGTCCACCTTCTTTAACGTCTCTGTAACACTTTCTTTTTCGTCCATTCCAGCAATCAACACAGAAAGTACCCTACGGCGATAGGTTCGCTTTAGTGACTCGAGCACGCCTTGATCCATAGGTTGACAAAGTGATGTCACGTTTGGTGGTAAAAACACACCCTTTATATCTCCATCTTAAGGTTCTTCTTCACTTGGATGTGAGGGTGCATTGTCAAGTAGGAGCACTGCTTTTCTTGGCAAATTATTTTTCAACAAATGTTTTTCCACTTGTGGCACAAACTGCTTGTGAAACCAATCACTAAATATTTCGCAGTTCATCCATGCGCTGCGCTGGTTTCTATACCAAACTGGTAGGCCAGACAAGTCTTTAAAGTTCTTGAAAGCCCTTGGCTTTTTGGATTTTCCAATGAATCCTAATGGAAGCTTGTGATCTCCCGTAGCGTTGCTGCAGGCTAAAATGATGACCCTCTCCTTTTTCTTCTTATACCCCGGTGCACTGTCTTCTTTCTTGGAAGCCAAAGTGTAGGTGGGAAGCATTTTATAGTAGAGCCCAGTCTCGTCGCAATTATAGAGCTGCTCTCCAATAATCCCATGTTGATCAATTAGACTGTGTAAAAATATTTTAAATTTTTTAACGTCTTCTTGGTTAGCCGATAGCTTTTCACCACTGATCTGTAATTTCCGCACACCATGACGATTTTTCCAGCTTTCCAACCACCCCTCACTTGCTTTAAACTGTTCATCCCCTCCAATTTCCTTATTAAAGTGTAGTGCCTTTTCTTATAGTAAAGGACCTGAGATAGGTAACCCTTGCTCTCTTCTTTGGGTAAACCAAAAAAACAATGCCTCATTAACTTGGTTGTTAGCTGCCTTTTTCATCATTTTAAGTTTTTTAACACCACTTGTTGACGCTTGTGACGAGCACCACTTTTCAATATCACTCCGAGCCTTTTTCCAGTCACTCACAGTGCTTGTTCCTACTCCCATATCCGCGGCAATCTTCTTGGCTGTTTCACCAGCATCTAACCTTTTTAGAGCACGGAACTTTTCTTCCATCGTAACAACAGTTTTTTTCCCTTTTTTCGGACATTTTAGCCAAAAAAAAAAACAAGGTTAAATCATAACAATAACGATAACAACGGTAAACAATAACAGTAACAACAGAAACACATTCGCAAAACAAACTGTCGCTTCAAGACTCACGCACAGACTGAAGGGTAGAAAGAGAGGCAGCCTCGTGTTGACGTTGGTGACAGGCAGGCAGAAGCCGTGAATGGAATATCGCTTATTCACACAAAGGGAGGAGTTTCCGGGAAGATGTCGTTGACCGAGTCAGGCCACAACCCCTCGCGGTCAAGCACGCACACAACCTTCCAGTGCTGCAACTTTCACTCGTCCTCCCTGGCTAGCACACTAATGTATCCTCGCTCTCAACTACGACTTAAAAATTCATTCGGAGATGTGTCCGGATATGGGAGGGTTCGGATATCACAGGTCAGGACGTGACAGGTTGTACTGTATTGAGATTTTTCTTGCATTGGATATGCGTAAAGTCACCCGTAGTACCCTTGAAGTTCAGGATTCGATTCCCCTCCCATGTAGGCCTACTAAATGGAATAATGGAATTTGCTATGTATGCCCCGATTGGTGCGGCGTTGTGTTGATTTAATTAGTATTAAGACGATTCTAGCATTAGATATACGTAAAGCACCCGAAGCACCCTTGAAGTTCGGGATTCGATTCCCCTCACACATAACGCCCTTGGGGACTAGGGTTCGATTCCCGCGCCAGGCACTAAGTCGTAAATTCGAATTTGCGGTGTGTAACCTAGAGTGTTACGGTATGGGGTTCATAAAAATAGTATGGAGACGTTCATTACATTGGATGTGCAGAAAGTCACACCTAACGCCCTTGGGGACGAGGATTCGATTCTCTCCCAAGTACTAAGTCATAAATTCGAATTTGCGGTGGGTAACCCAGAATGTTACGGTATGGTGTTCATAAAAATACTAAGGAGATGTTCATTACATTGGATGTGAGAAGAGTCACACCTAACGCCCTTGGGGACGAGGGTTCGATTCCCGAGCCAGGCACTAAGTCATAAATTCAAATTTACGGTGTGTAACCCAGAATTTTATGGTATGGTGTTCATAAAAATCGTATGAAGGCGTTCCTACGTTGGCTGTGCGAAAAGTCACACCTAACGCCCTTGGGGACTAGGGTTCGATTCCCGAGCCAGGCACTAAGTGATAAATTCGAATTTGCGGTGTGTAACCTAGAATGTTACGGTATGGTGTTCATAAAAATGGTATGGAGACGTTCATTACATTGGCTGTGAAAAAAGTCACACCTAACGCCCTTGGGGACGAGGATTCGATTCTCTCCCAAGTACTAAGTCATAAATTCGAATTTGCGGAGTGTAACCCAGAATATTACGGTACGGTGTTCGTAAAAAGAGTATGGAGACATTCATTATCTTGGATGTGCAGAAAGTTACACCAAACGCCCTTGGGGTCGAGAGTTGGATTCCCGGCCAGGCACTAAGTCATAAATTCGAATTTGCGGAGTGTAACCTACAATGTTACGGTATGGTGTTCATAAAAATAGTATGGAGACATTCATTATCTTGGATGTGCAGAAAGTCACACCTAACGCCCTTGGGGGCGAGGATTCGATTCTCTCCCAAGTACTAAGTCATAAATTCGAATTTGTGGTGGGTAACCCAGAATGTTACGGTATGGTGTTCAAAAAATAGTATGGAGACATTCATTACATTGGATGTGCAGAAAGTCACACCTAACGCCCTTGGGGACGAGGATTCGATTCTCTCCAAAGTACTAAGTCATAAATTCGAATTCGCGGTGTGTAACCTACAATGTTACGGTATGGTGTTCATAAAAATAGTATGGAGACATTCATTACATTGGATGTGCAGAAAGTCATACCTAACGTCCCTGGGGACGAGGATTCGATTCTCTCACAAGTACTAAGTCATAAATTCGTAATTGCGGAGTGTAACCCAGAATGTTACGGTACGGTTTTCGTAAAAATAGTATGGAGACGTTCCTTACGTTGGCTATGCGAAAAGTCACACCTAACGCCCTTGGGGACGAGGGTTCGATTCCCTCCCAGGCACTTAGTCATAAATTCCAATTCGCGGTGTGTAACCTACAATGTTACGGTATGGTGTTCATAAAAATAGTATGGAGACATTCATTACATTGGCTGTGAAAAAAGTCACACCGACCGCCCTTGGGGACGAAGGTTCGATTCCCGAGCCTGGCACTAATTCATAAATTCGAATTTGAGGTGTGTAACCTAGAATGTTACGGTATGGTGTTCTTAAAAATAGTATGGAGACGTTCATTACATTGGCTGTGCAAAAAGTCACTCCTAACGCCCTTGGAGACGAGGGTTCGATTCCCGTGCCAGACTCTAGTCAAAAATTCGAATTTGCGGTGTGTAACCTAGAATGATACGGTATGGTGTTCATAAAAATAGTATGGAGACGGTCATTACATTGGCTGTGCAGAAAGTCCTACCTAACGCCCTTGGGGGCGAGGATTCGATTCTCTCCCAAGTACTAAGTCATAAATTCGAATTTGCGGTGTGTAACCTAGAATGTTACGGTACGGTGTTCATAAAAATAGTACGGAGACATTCATTACATTGGCTGTGAAAAAAGTCACACCTAACGCCCTTGGGGACGAGGATTCGATTCTCTCCCAAGTACTAAGTCATAAATTCGAATTTGCGGAGTGTAACCCAGAATATTACGGTACGGTGTTCGTAAAAAGAGTATGGAGACATTCATTATCTTGGATGTGCAGAAAGTCACACCTAACGTCCCTGGGGACGAGGATTCGATTCTCTCACAAGTACTAAGTCATAAATTCGTAATTGCGGAGTGTAACCCAGAATGTTACGGTACGGTTTTCGTAAAAATAGTATGGAGACGTTCCTTACGTTGGCTATGCGAAAAGTCACACCTAACGCCCTTGGGGACGAGGGTTCGATTCCCTCCCAGGCACTTAGTCATAAATTCCAATTCGCGGTGTGTAACCTAGAATGTTACGGTATGGTGTTCATAAAAATAGTATGGAGACATTCATTACATTGGCTGTGAAAAAAGTCACACCTAACGCCCTTGGGGACGAGGGTTCGATTCCCGCGCCAGGCACTAAATCATAAATTCGATTTTGCGGTGTGTAACCTAGAATGTTACGGTATGGTGTTCATAAAAATAGTATGGAGACGTTCATTACATTGGCTGTGAAAAAAGTCACAACTAACGCCCCTGGGGACGAGAGTTCGATTCCCGCGCCAGGCACTATGTCAAAAATTCGAATTTGCGGTGTGTAACATAGAATGTTACGGAATGGTGTTCTTAAAAATAGTATGGAGACGTTACTTACATTGGCTGTGTGAAAAGTCACACCTAACGCCCTTAAGGAACGAAGGTTCGATTCTCCTCACCAGTATTTACTCATAAATTCGAATTTGTGGCGTGTAAACCAGAAAGTTACGGTATTGTGTTCATAAAAACAGTATGGAGACGTTTGTTACATTGGCTGTGTGAAAAGTCACACCTAACGCCCTTAAGGAACGAAGGTTCGATTCCCCTCATCAGTACTTACTCATAAATTAGAATTTGTGGCGTGTAAACCAGAAAGTTACGGTATTGTGTTCATAAAAATAGTATGGAGACGTTTGTTACATTGGCTGTGTGAAAAGTCACACCTAACGCCCTTAAGGAACGAAGGTTCGATTCCCCTCACCAGTACTTACTCATAAATTCGAATTTGTGGCGTGTAAACCAGAAAGTTACGGTATTGTGTTCATAAAAATAGTATGGAGACGTTTGTTACATTGGCTGTGTGAAAAGTCACACCTAACAACCTTAAGGAACGAAGGTTCGATTCCCCTCACCAGTACTTACTCATAAATTCGAATTTGTGGCGTGTAAACCAGAAAGTTACGGTATTGTGTTCATAAAAATAGTATGGAGACGTTTGTTAATTGGCTGTGTGAAAAGTCACATCTAACGCCCTTAAGGAACGAAGGTTCGATTCCCCTCACCAGTACTTACTCATAAATTCGAATTTGTGGCGTGTAAACCAGAAAGTTACGTTATTGTGTTCATAAAAATAGTATGGAGACGTTTGTTACATTGGCTGTGTGAAAAGTCACACCTAACGCCCTTAAGGAACGAAGGTTCGATTCCCCTCACCAGTACACTCATAAATTCGAATTTGTGGCGTGTAAACCAGAAAGCTACGGTATTGTGTTCATAAAAATAGTATGGAGACGTTTGTTACATTGGCTGTGTGAAAAGTCACACCTAACGCCCTTAAGGAACGAAGGTTCGATTCCCCTCACCAGTACTTACTCATAAATTAGAATTTGTGGCGTGTAAACCAGAAAGTTACGGTATTGTGTTCATAAA
Organism: Meconema thalassinum; assembly: GCA_946902985.2. NCBI lineage: Eukaryota > Metazoa > Arthropoda > Insecta > Orthoptera > Tettigoniidae > Meconema > Meconema thalassinum. The sequence continues at coordinate 930,174,842 of OX336388.2, read as the reverse complement.
AATAGTATGGAGACGTTTGTTCCATTGGCTGTGTGAAAAGTCACACCTAACGCCCTTAAGAAACGAAGGTTCGATTCCCCTCACCAGTACTTACTCATAAATTCGAATTTGTGGCGTGTAAACCCGAAAGTTACGGTATTGTGTTCATAAAAATAGTATGGAGACGTTTGTTACATTGGCTGTGTGAAAAGTCACACCTAACGCCCTTAAGGAACGAAGGTTCGATTCCCCTCACCAGTACTTACTCATAAATTCTAATTTGTGGCGTGTAAACCAGAAAGTTACGGTATTGTGTTCATAAAAATAGTATGGAGACGTTTGTTACATTGGCTGTGTGAAAAGTCACACCTAACGCCCTTAAGGAACGAAGGTTCGATTCCCCTCACCAGTACTTACTCATAAATTAGAATTTGTGGCGTGTAAACCAGAAAGTTACGGTATTGTGTTCATAAAAATAGTATGGAGACGTTTGTTACATTGGCTGTGTGAAAAGTCACACCTAACGCCCTTAAGGAACGAAGGTTCGATTCCCCTCATCAGTACTTACTCATAAATTAGAATTTGTGGCGTGTAAACCAGAAAGTTACGGTATTGTGTTCATAAAAATAGTATGGAGACGTTTGTTACATTGGCTGTGTGAAAAGTCACACCTAACGCCCTTAAGGAACGAAGGTTCGATTCCCCTCACCAGTACTTACTCATAAATTCGAATTTGTGGCGTGTAAACCAGAAAGTTACGGTATTGTGTTCATAAAAATAGTATGGAGACGTTTGTTACATTGGCTGTGTGAAAAGTCACACCTAACGCCCTTAAGGAACGAAGGTTCGATTTCCCTCACCAGTACTTACTCATAAATTAGAATTTGTGGCGTGTAAACCAGAAAGTTACGGTATTGTGTTCATAAAAATAGTATGGAGACGTTTGTTACATTGGCTGTGTGAAAAGTCACACCTAACGCCCTTAAGGAACGAATGTTCGATTCCCCTCACCAGTACTTACTCATAAATTAGAATTTGTGGCGTGTAAACCAGAAATTTACGGTATTGTGTTCATAAAAATAGTATGGAGACGTTTGTTACATTGGCTGTGTGAAAAGTCACACCTAACGCCCTTTAGGAACGAAGGTTCGATTCTCCTCACCAGTACTTACTGATAAATTCGAATTTGTGGCGTGTAAACCAGAAAGTTACGGTATTGTGTTCATAAAAATAGTATGGAGACGTTTGTTACATTGGCTGTGTGAAAAGTCACACCTAACGCCCTTAAGGAACGAAGGTTCGATTCCCCTCACCAGTACTTACTCATAAATTCGAATTTGTGGCGTGTAAACCAGAAAGTCACGGTATTGTGTTCATAAAAATAGTATGGAGACGTTTGTTACATTGGCTGTGTGAAAAGTCACACCTAACAACCTTAAGGAACGAAGGTTCGATTCCCCTCACCAGTACTTACTCATAAATTCGAATTTGTGGCGTGTAAACCAGAAAGTTACGGTATTGTGTTCATAAAAATAGTATGGAGACGTTTGTTAATTGGCTGTGTGAAAAGTCACATCTAACGCCCTTAAGGAACGAAGGTTCGATTCCCCTCACCAGTACTTACTCATAAATTCGAATTTGTGGCGTGTAAACCAGAAAGTTACGTTATTGTGTTCATAAAAATAGTATGGAGACGTTTGTTACATTGGCTGTGTGAAAAGTCACACCTAACGCCCTTAAGGAACGAAGGTTCGATTCCCCTCACCAGTACTTACTCATAAATTAGAATTTGTGGCGTGTAAACCAGAAAGTTACGGTATTGTGTTCACAAAAATAGTATGGAGACGTTTGTTCCATTGGCTGTGTGAAAAGTCACACCTAACGCCCTTAAGAAACGAAGGTTCGATTCCCCTCACCAGTACTTACTCATAAATTCGAATTTGTGGCGTGTAAACCAGAAAGTTACGGTATTGTGTTCATAAAAATAGTATGGAGACGTTTGTTACATTGGCTGTGTGAAAAGTCACACCTAACGCCCTTAAGGAACGAAGGTTCGATTCCCCTCACCAGTACTTACTCATAAATTCTAATTTGTGGCGTGTAAACCAGAAAGTTACGGTATTGTGTTCATAAAAATAGTATGGAGACGTTTGTTACATTGGCTGTGTGAAAAGTCACACCTAGCGCCCTTAAGGAACGAAGGTTCGATTCCCCTCACCAGTACTTACTCATAAATTAGAATTTGTGGCGTGTAAACCAGAAAGTTACGGTATTGTGTTCATAAAAATAGTATGGAGACGTTTGTTACATTGGCTGTGTGAAAAGTCACACCTAACGCCCTTAAGGAACGAAGGTTCGATTCCCCTCATCAGTACTTACTCATAAATTAGAATTTGTGGCGTGTAAACCAGAAAGTTACGGTATTGTGTTCATAAAAATAGTATGGAGACGTTTGTTACATTGGCTGTGTGAAAAGTCACACCTAACGCCCTTAAGGAACGAAGGTTCGATTCCCCTCACCAGTACTTACTCATAAATTCGAATTTGTGGCGTGTAAACCAGAAAGTTACGGTATTGTGTTCATAAAAATAGTATGGAGACGTTTGTTACATTGGCTGTGTGAAAAGTCACACCTAACGCCCTTAAGGAACGAAGGTTCGATTTCCCTCACCAGTACTTACTCATAAATTAGAATTTGTGGCGTGTAAACCAGAAAGTTACGGTATTGTGTTCATAAAAATAGTATGGAGACGTTTGTTACATTGGCTGTGTGAAAAGTCACACCTAACGCCCTTAAGGAACGAATGTTCGATTCCCCTCACCAGTACTTACTCATAAATTAGAATTTGTGGCGTGTAAACCAGAAATTTACGGTATTGTGTTCATAAAAATAGTATGGAGACGTTTGTTACATTGGCTGTGTGAAAAGTCACACCTAACGCCCTTTAGGAACGAAGGTTCGATTCTCCTCACCAGTACTTACTGATAAATTCGAATTTGTGGCGTGTAAACCAGAAGGTTACGGTATTGTGTTCATAAAAATAGTATGGAGACGTTTGTTACATTGGCTGTGTGAAAAGTCACACCTAACGCCCTTAAGGAACGAAGGTTCGATTCCCCTCACCAGTACTTACTCATAAATTCGAATTTGTGGCGTGTAAACCAGAAAGTCACGGTATTGTGTTCATAAAAATAGTATGGAGACGTTTTTTACATTGGCTGTGTGAAAAGTCACACCTAACAACCTTAAGGAACGAAGGTTCGATTCCCCTCACCAGTACTTACTCATAAATTCGAATTTGTGGCGTGTAAACCAGAAAGTTACGGTATTGTGTTCATAAAAATAGTATGGAGACGTTTGTTAATTGGCTGTGTGAAAAGTCACATCTAACGCCCTTAAGGAACGAAGGTTCGATTCTCCTCACCAGTACTTACTGATAAATTCGAATTTGTGGCGTGTAAACCAGAAGGTTACGGTATTGTGTTCATAAAAATAGTATGGAGACGTTTGTTACATTGGCTGTGTGAAAAGTCACACCTAACGCCTTTAAGGAACGAAGGTTCGATTCCCCTCACCAGTACTTACTCATAAATTAGAATTTGTGGCGTGTAAACCAGAAAGTTACGGTATTGTGTTCATAAAAATAGTATGGAGACGTTTGTTACATTGGCTGTGTGAGAAGTCACACCTAACGCCCTTAAGGAACGAAGGTTCGATTCTCCTCACCAGTACTTACTCATAAATTCGAATTTGTGGCGTGTAAACGGGGGCTTCATTCATTCCATTCCTGACCCGGTCGGAGACTGGAAGCAGGCTGTGGATTTTCATTTTCAAACCAGAAAGTTACGGTATTGTGGTCATAAAAATAGTATGGAGACGTTGGTTACATTGGCTGTGTGAAAAGTCACACCTAACGCCCTTAAGGAACGAAGGTTCGATTCCCCTCACCAGTACTTACTCATAAATTCGAATTTGTGGCGTGTAAACCAGAAAGTTACGGTATTGTTTTCATAAAAATAGTATGGAGACGTTTGTTACATTGGCTGTGTGAAAAGTCACACCTAACGCCCTTAAGGAACGAAGGTTTGATTCTCCTCACCAGTACTTACTCATAAATTAGAATTTGTGGCGTGTAAACAAGAAAGTTACGGTATTGTGTTCATAAAAAATAGTATGGAGACGTTTGTTACATTGGCTGTGTGAAAAGTCACACCTAACGCCCTTAAGGAACGAAAGTTCGATTCCCCTCACCAGTACTTACTCATAAATTAGAATTTGTGGCGTGTAAACCAGAAAGTTACGGTATTGTGTTCATAAAAATAGTATGGAGACGTTTGTTACATTTGCTGTGTGAAAAGTCGCACATAACGCCTTTTGGGAACGAGAAATTGTAGCTTCTCTGTAAGTCAAGGGTTGGATTACTCTCCCTGCTCTGTCAACTGGTAGCTCTCTCTCAGCTCTGGCCGAAAAACTAAGTCCATCTGCAAGTGAGTGTTTCGTCTTCCTCGCCATCTGCGAGTGAGTGTTTTGTCTTCCTCGCCGTGTTCCTTGACTTGATATATTGAACAGATGACTGCCGTCCTGCGCACTAGTGCCAACATGGAGGTGTGTCTCAAGTGCGAATTATAGGTGTTACATTTTATTTAATTACAGCAATATTTCTTAATCTACCCTTTTTTTTTCGATTGATTTCGGTTGAAATACATGTGTTCCTTGATATTCTCTGGAAAAGAAGTGCCGTAACTTTGGCGCGATTGCTTGGATGTAACCGGGAAATCCACAGTTAAAACGAACTCCTAGTAGTAAAAGATGAACATCTCTTATATTTTACTTCATTCTACTCAACAATGTGTATTCATGTACTGTAAATATAGTGTATACGTATATTTTTGCTGGGTTTAGCTTGCGATAGCAATGCTATTACATGTAAATGTTAGGTGGGTACTCAGCGCTGCAGTGGTCAATACACGCACTGCTAAGAGGACAGCGTTGATGCAGAGAAAGCCACGATTGAGTAGGCTTTATATTATTGGAGGCTAAGGTCTGAATAAGGGTGTTAATATTAATCTTTGATCTCTGTATCTTGAGGCCAACTGTTTTGAGGTCTTAATGAATTTCTTCGAATTATTTTCCTCCTATCTTCTTTTTTACATTTCTGGTCACTAATTGCCAACAACAAAAAACTACCTTCTGGCAGTCATAAAATGGGGATGAAATAGGAGATTCTTATCTACTTCATTGTGCTGGTAATTTGTCCCACCTCGCGATAGTTTCCTTGGGG